>OY728132.1:1019091905-1020361405 GCA_963277665.1 Viscum album | reverse complement strand
AAGTTTCTCGGCCTCTTGATATGTTATCAAAAGTAAGGGTTCATTCTTGTAAACAAACTGAAAGTCTTTCTGAAAAGAAACTTCTTTAGCTCTATAGTCAATCTTAGCATGGTAAATAGAGAGCCAATCCATACCCAGGATAACATCAAACTCTACTAGAGGTAGAACAATAAGGTTTGCAAGTAGGTTCTTTCCACAGATAAGGATAGGAAGATTCTTATAAATTCTTTTTGCCTCGACACTTCCCCCAGGTGTTTTTACCAAAAGTTCAGGAGTCATTTCTTGAGATGGTATTACCATTTTACTAGAATAGGTTTCAGAGATGAAAGAATGTGTAGACCCGGAATCAAACAACACACTGGCATAATCTGAAAAAACAAACAAAGTACCTGATACAACTTCATTTGATGGACCGACATCTGCTGAAGTAGTTGCAAAGGATTTCACCACCCCTTTCTGCTTGTAGTCTAACTGCTTCCCATCACTCAAGCTCTTTGTCGGACACTCGTTTGCATAGTGAACCATCTCATTGCACTTATAACATTTCACTAACTGTAAGTCAAACTTGTTCTTACCTTCAGCTTGATCCTTTTCAGTGCAATCACGAGCCTTATGTCCCATCTTACCACATCGGTAGCACTTTCCAAAATTCAGAAGACATTCCCCAGCATGCCTTTTTCCACATTTATCACAAACTGGAAACTTAGTTCTCTTACCATCAAACTTTTTTGAAGAATTCTTACCTTTCTCCTGCCACCTCGGTCTCTTCTTCTGCTGGTTGTTATAGAAAACTTGGTCATCGGCGAACTCCATTTCCACCTTCTCAGCACATCGAACAAGATTTTCATAACTTTTAAACTCACGAGAAGCTAATGCCCTTCGATACTTTGGATTTAATCCTGAGTAAAAACGATTGATTTTACTATCAAGGTCCCGGATAAAATTTGGAGCATACCTTGCCAATCGAGTGAACCTTTCTTCATAGGCAGCCAATGAGTCTTCCTCTTGCCTCAATTCCAAGAATTGCTTTTCCATCCTAAGTCGAACAGCCTTAGGAAAATACTTCTCAAGAAACATACCTTTGAATTCATCCCAGTCAAGAGCATCAATCTCATCGGCGTCCCTGATATTTTTAACCATAGACCACCACTGATCTGCTTCACCCTCCAAACGGTAAATAGAAAGACTAACCTTTTGATTGTCTAAACACCCCATGACATCAAAAATCTTCTCCAGTGCTTTAATCCACCCTTCAGCTAGCACAAGGTCAGATGATCCTCTGAATGATGGGGGATGTTGCCTCATGAAATGTTCCACCACTGACATGTTCCTCTGCGGTTGTTCTGGCTGATCTCGTGCATGGATACCACCGCCATTTATTGCTTGAGTCAACTGCGCCATTACTGCAACAAACTGTTCAGTTCCAATTCCGACCATCTCAGGATGCTGATTCGGAAGGTTATTTCCTTCTGTATGCCTTCCTAGCACTGCTTCCATGTTTCCTCTGCGGAAAACCATTCTGAACAAACATGTCTTAGATGAAGCAACATGGTAATCTTTAAATGCTATATCATTTCAAAAAATATTTTTGGATAATCATTTAATAGAATTCTAACTCCTAAAGTTATCTAAACCAACCTTTGATACAAACTATAAGGCCCCCAGCCTTAAACCATACTTAATCTTGAGTTATTACAAGATTACACGTTGAGGATCTTTTCAGGTTTAGAGTTTTAGAGAATTAGATCATAAAACTTGCATTACATTCCACATATAAACAAAGTGGTTACATAAAGATAGTATTCTTCATTCCCATCAATGGAAACACATTTAAAATAAAACATGGATTATTTCTTCACACATCCTTGACTCTATCATCTTATCATGTACCTTTCCCTTGACCTGTGAAAAACATTTCAAAAACTTGGGATGAGCATAAAAACTCAGTATGGGTTATAAAAAAAACATGGAAAGGAAACATGAGTTCATATATACATAAGAATGAAATCATACTTTACCCATAAAACATAGGCACTTTAACATACCTCATAAAATCATGAATAAATCATAGAAATCATAAGACATAAAGGTAACTTGAGGCATTCATAACATTCTTACGTAGGGAGTAACCCTCTTGGTTACGTTTGGAATACCCATCACAATATATTCCCTAAAATCTCTTCGGAGAAACCTTAACGTTTCACTCCTTTGCGTTACCCAATGCATTGGAGAGCTATAACGGGCTCACCCGCCCTTAGTTTATCACGGAACCACCCGTCTTCATAATAATGCCCAAGAACCATAACATAATCATATGACATAAAACATGCATAAAGGAAACATAACATTTCCACATTTCAATCACGAGATATCAATACAACACATTGATATAATAAAAACATTATGAAAACCATTTTCAATACCAAAGTAAAACATGGTATTTATTTTTCTTTTAAAAAAAGAAGGTATGACTTGTAGAGGAAGCCGAAACTCAAATAACGGTTACGACGACGGAGAAGTCGTTGTCGCCGCATACGTACGACAAAAACATTCCCTTTTGTCGTTTAGTAAACGCTTCGTATAAAAAAGATTCCTTTTGAATAAACGTAAAAGTCAAAGGGGTTTATACACCGTATAAAAGAAAGTTGTGTATAAAATAAAATATGCCTCAACGAAAGGAGATTGAGACGAAGTCCCATACCTCGTATCCGACTTGACCCGACCGTTCTTTAATATCCTGAATAATAAACTTGAGTTAATCTCTACTTGATTATGAATCTTTTTCAAGTTCATTATTCCTTTTATACCATGTTATGAACATCATGTAATCAGTTAAGTTAATAATGTTCATTTTGTCGGTATTTGGTTCTTAAGTCAAAAATAGACTTCTTACACTTACATGTTGTTAATTTGGTCAAAGGTTCATTATATCCAGAATGGTATTCATGATGTAGATATCATATATGTCACATATATCCAGTACATACATGCATTTATAATATTACATAATCATTTATAGGTAAGAAATGAAATGCACCGTTCATGGAGACGGTAAGCCGTACGTACGCATGAACGCTACTTCCATTTCTATTTCATATTTTATAGAATGTAATCATAATTATATAAAGGTATATTATAATTCCAGTATAATATCATATATAATATCATAGTTCCATCCTTTATATGTCCCACATATGGTATTTAACGAATCAAATCACTTTGAGGGGGGCGGTAGTCCGCACTTCCTAAAATGAAGATATCGTGTTTACCCATAATGGAAACCATAAAGGTATGCCCAAAATAAAAAAAACAGAAGCTTAAGGAAAACATAAACATATTATATATCATATATAAAAATAGTGACATCATAATGGCCACCTTTGAAGGTGTTAAATGAGTGTTGAACAATCATCGTTTCGGGAGGCAGAATTTCTCCATCCACGAAAACCGTATGTTCTTTAACCATTTGATGTAGTTGTGTGAGAGTGTAGCTCAAATAAATCTTATAACAACATCATAGTATATTGATGATACTGGTTTTGTTACAAAATAAGTAAATAAAAAGAGTTTAGGGGGTTGGAGAAGCAAAATAAAACAAATGAACATGAGAGAATGAATTACCTTTAAAAGTGTAACTCCTTTTGAGTTGAGCCTAAAGGCTTTCTTTGAAAGGATTCTGCCCAAAGGGAATCCTCTAGGATGAGGAGAGGTATGTGGAGAGAGCAAATGGGCAGGGGTTGGCCGAGCCAAAGGCTTGAAGAGTGTGTGAAATGAGGTAGAGGTGGGGGCCTTTTATAAGAGGAGAGGAGGGGCACTTTTGGAAAGTAAAGAAACATTACTTTATTTGAAAATGTGTTTCGGTTTTAAAAGGTCCCACATTGATATAATTCGTGGATAAGGTGATAGGGGTTCTAAATCCACTCTTCCAATTGGTTTTGGCCATGTGTAGGTTTTAGATTTTTCATTATCATTCCATTTTATTTAAATCGTCAAATAATGATGTCATCGCTGCATCATTATTATGTCATAAATAATTTAATTTATTTAATGTCTAAAAATTATAAAAAAATACTATGATATAGGAAATCTTTTTATATTTCCAATGACTATTTATAATCAAAATTTGGACTTGTATAACCCTACTTAAAAATTGTTTTCGTAAAACATATTATGTTTGTGTCATTTTCACTTTAACATTAAATAAAAATTAATTTATGTCATTTCCCAACAAACGTGGATCCATGGGGTCCCCAAGTTGACCCATGGCATGTCATGGTCGTCCATGACACAACAAATGAGGTTGGGAAATGTGTCTAGGTCATTTCATATTATTAAAGCCTTATTTAGACCTTAAACTACCCTAATTACCACTAATCGCGATTAAGAACTTAATAAGTTACTATTCACCAAAAAATTATTTTAATCTCATTGAACCACATTTTACTTCTTAATGACAACCATGTATGTCGGATATTCAAAATTCCAAACACAATGATGGCAAAATTTCATTTAAACGGAAAATCAGTTTTTATAAGTACCACTTAGTGGTTTCACTATTCATCAAAAATTGAAGTTTTTCAGAAAATTACCAAAAATTCACCCTAAGCTATATTTGATATTCCGAATTCAAAAATGAAGTCTATTTTACAAAATTCAAATCATATAAGTCACATTAATTAATTCAATAATTAATTCCCGCTGCCAGAGCAAATAGCGTGTTTTTACAAAACAATAAGTATCAAAAGATTGACACCAGTTTAAGTCTAATTTCAAAGTGAAATTGATTCCAATGACCACCATTGGATAAAATGGTAAAAATATATTCATATTACACATTAATACCAATTCAAAAGATAATATAATCATATAAATAAATTAGATTAAAAAGCAGTTTTGATGTAAAATGCAGTATTTTTCACTATTCATTAAAAAATGAACATTGTCAGAAAAATACCAAAAATTCACACAAGGTAAATTTTGATGTCCCAATCATAAAGAATAAGTTTATTTTGACAAACATAGTTTATAAAACTGTCAAAAGATAAATTTAAAAAGGGTTTTCCATCATAAGGCAGTAAAACAATCTTTTAAGAATATTAGTGTACTCCATGCTTAAGATTGGATTTATTTTCATCTTAACCCTCTAAAACACTATCTTAATCATTAATAGACATAGGTAAAAATATATATTATTCATTACTTACTTGGGATGTTACAAGTACTTTCAATACTAAATAATTACTTGACAACAATCACTTGGGGTAGATTTCCTTTTTAGGTACCACTATTCTGTTCACCAGGTTTGGATTTAAAGAACCTTCGGGCACTATCTTCGGTGTTATTTTCATCTTCTTCTTTGATATTCACTTCTCAGGAGTTTATGAGGATAGGTGTTTCATTCTGGGTATTCAATGAAGGTTTGAGAGGGATATAGAGAGAAGTTTAGAGTTTGGGAGAAGAAGGCTCGAGTGAAGAAAGTAGTGAAACTTCTTTCATTTTTATCATTTAGGGATATCAAGCATCACAAATTCAAAACCACAGGAAAGTAAAAGAATAAAATAATTAAGTATAGTAATATGGGTTATAATATTTAAATAAAATGATAAAGTGTCTTTACGGTGAGACCACAACAGACTTTTACGGTGAGACCGTAATAGGTTTTCACGGTGAGACTGTAGCAGGTTTTCATGGTGAGATCTTTACTGTGTGACTTGAAAACTGTGCGACTGTATTGTTTGAAATAGTATTGTGCCAGAAATTAATCAAGAGATAGTAACTGTGAGACTATAAATATTAAAGAACAACTTTTAAGACATTATACTATAGAACTATAAGAGTTAGATAGTAATCTTAAGACAATGACTTGTGAAACCGTAAATTATGAAATAGTATGTTGTGAAATAGTAAACTTACTACTTAAGATTTATCATTCTCAATTCATGTATGATGTAATCCATCCTTTTAGAATTTAATGGTTTGGTGGATATATCATCAAGCTGATATTCAGTTCAATGAATTCCAAAGTGATATCACCTTTTTGATAATGGTCTCTCAAAAAGTGATGTCTTACATCAATATGTTTTGTCCTAGAGCGTGAAACATGATTTTTTGAGATGTTAATAGCACTTTTAGTGTCAAAATTTATAGGTACATTCCTGAATTGATATCCATAATCTATTAATGTGTGTTTCATCCACAAAATTTGGGCACAACAGCAACCATCAACTATGTATTCAGCTTGGTAGTAGATAATGCAACAAATTTTTATTTCTTACAACACCGTGATACTAGTGACTTGCCTAAAAAGTGACATGTTCCAGAGGAGCTTTTTCTATCTAACTTACAACCACCAAAATCAGAATCAGAATAACTAACTAACTCAAATGACTATATTATGGGATATAATAGTCCTAGATTGGGTGTATGCTTGAGGTATTTGAAAATTCTCTTAACAACATTTAAATGATATTCCTTAGGGTTTCCTTGAAAAAGAGCACACATACATACACTAAACATAATGTCAGGCCAGCTAGCATTTAAGTAGAGTAGGCTTCTAATCATTCCTCTATAAGTGGTTTGATCAACAGATTTTCCATCTTCATCAAGATACAACTTACAAGTAGTACTCAACGGAGTGTCACTACTTTTAGTGCTATCCAAGAAAAAACCTTTTAGAAGGTCTCTAGTATATTTTTTTTGATTTAAAATAATACCTTCATTATTTTTAAAGATTTGAAATCCAAAAAATAATTTTAGTTCACCCATTAAACTCATTTCAAATTCATTTTGCATCATTTTAGTAAATTCAAAACATAAAGAATTTCTTGAAGATCCAAAGATAATATCATCTACATAAATTTGAACTACTAAAACATCATTGGAAATTCATTTTATAAAAAGGTTAGGATCATATATTCCTTTTGTAAAACCTTTTTATATAAGAAAAGTAATTAATCTATCATACCAAGCTCTTGGAGCCTATTTTAAACCATATAAAGCTTTTGATAATTTGAAGACATGATTTGGAAAATGAGGATTTTTAAAACTAAGGGGTTTATCAACAAAGAAATCCTCAGCTATATACCCATTTAGGAAATCACTTTTAACATACATTTTATATAGTTTGAAATTCAGATGTGCAACATAATCAAGTTGAATTATGATGGCTTCAAGTCTAGCTACTGGTGCAAAGGTTTCCTTATAGTCAATTCCTTATTCTTGACTATATCCTTGTGCAACCAATATAGCCTTGTTTATAACTATGTTACCAGTTTCATCTACTTTATTTCTAAACACCCACTTAGTGCCTATGGTAAATGTGTCTTTGGGTCTGTAAACAAGTTTCCAAACTTTGTTCCTTTCAAGCTGATTAAGTTCTTCTTGCATAGCCATCACCCGAAATTCATCATTCACAACATCATTAATGTTTTTAGGTTCAAGTTGTGACAAGAATACTTGATGTTTAACCTAATTTCTAAGATAAGATCTATTTTGAGTTCCTTTATTTAAATCTCCTACAACTGAATCTAGAGGATGGTTCTTAAGAGTTCTATCAGCTCTAGAGAAAGAAGGACTAGTGATTTCAAGTTCTTCAACAGGTTTGGGTTCATTATGACCTAAATCTGAAGAATTTCCAGAACTGAAAATTTTCATAGATTCCTTTACAGGATGGTTAAAGGATTTTGAATTGATGTCTAGATTTGACACATCATCCTCCAGGTTCTCTAGAGTGACACTAGTGGAAAACCAACTTATACCAACACTTATTTCCCAACGATTTTCTAAAATTGTTGGAAAAAATAACTTATAAAAACGGTTCTAATAGAACCGTTGGTATTGATAATTTCAGCTAGGTTTTCCCATTGGTTTAACAAAAATGGTGGGAAAGATAATTTTTACTTACGGTTTTTATTAACCGTTGGAAAAAAACACCCAATTTTAGGATCCCTCCTATTTTTTTTATCCCCCGCCTGCGTGAACCCTCCCCAAACTCCACCTCTTGGCCCTCCCCTCCCCTCCCTGACCTAGATCTCCTCAACCTACCAGCCTCTACCTCCACCTCCTAGCCCCCAGCCCCTCTCAGCTCCCTCTCCTCTGGCAATGTTCCCCCTTCCCCTCTCAGCTCCCTCTCCGATGATGACTTCACCCTCCCCTCTCAGCTCCCGGCAATGTTCCCCTCTCAGCTCCCTCTCCTAGCGACATCCCCCCTCCCCTCTTGGATCCCTCTCCTTTGACGATGTCCCCTGGTCCCCTACCCAGTCACGCACAAGACCCCCCATGACCGAACTGACGTCCCCCTCTCTCAGATCCCTCTCCTCCCACCATTTATCCCAAATTAATTTAGGGTTCTTGATGGGTACTTCTAGGTAAGGAAAAATATTCATATTAATCATGAATTTTCTAGAGTTTTGGGTAGTAACAAACTCATGGTGTTGTGAATTATTGGTTAAATCGTGATTTTTTTTGAAAATAGAGTCTTCCAGAAATGTAGGGTTAGATCCACAGGTTGTAAACCATTCATTCTAACGATGTATTCAATAAAAAGTTCATGATTTTTTAAAACCATCATATTTTCCTCTATAGACCCCTATTAAACCTAATATTGTGTTTGATTTTTTTGTTAATCATGATATATATGTGATGAGGTTGTATCGTCATTAAGATTATTTCTATTTAATTGATTGGTTCATAAAACATAGGTTGGTGCTTCATATATTAAGTAATTGTAATTGGTAAAGTAAAATGTTGGTCTCAGATTTCCTAGTTGGTTATTTGGATGGTATTATCTATCAAAAGTGGGTATGTCTCTGTTGACTATGGGTGTATTTTCCAATTGACCAATGTATTTATTAAACTGACCATGCAATACACATTTCCCATAATAAAAAAGCACAAAAAAAAAATCATAGATTGACACTACACACCACAAGACACCCATGGGAGACACCCCTTGACATCTACTAATAGTTAAGGGGCCATTAACTTAGGAACTGAAGTCAATTGACACTCAATCATTGAGAAATTCCCATTACTAGCAGAAAAGATACCAACACCTTTATTCTTAGTATAGTATAATGAAATGGTTTACACCATTACGACCAAGTAAACCATCTGGTTCATGGACTGGTGCCCGACCAGGTTCAAGAGAAGGATCAACTACCAAACATTTATTGTGGTCCATGTGAGGTTCTTTACATAGTGAAGAGGATTATGTGCACAATATTCAACTCAACTAATGTAGCAGAGATGCATATTCATCGGCTAAGTGTACTAGTCTAGTGTTTCCAACAACGTGCTATATAGAGAACATAATGAAAAATTAAGAGATTATTAAATGGAACTGTTTTCCCCTTGCTTGAAAGAAAATGATTTTACTTATGGGTTGTTGTGGTTCTATATATTGGGCGGTGACATGTATAGTCAAAGGATATAGGTATGTTTTTGTTTCATTTTTATTTTATTTTCTTTATCACATTGGCCACTTAGGTCTTTTACCACTTTCTACGGATGGAGGGTAGTGATGCTATCCTGACTAGTTGATGTGGGTCACTTGTATACCGTAATACCATGAGGTGTGAGTGTGAAGAAACATTGGAAGCTAGAGTATCCTTTGGGTCTTCCATGAGATGGAATTGTTTTTCTAAAACATTGTGTGGGAACATTTCTGGAGTATGTTGGAGTCATGAAATAACCCCAAGTGCTTCCATGAGATAGCATAAATAACCCCAAGTGTCTCCATACATGATATCATCCTCACATGGGTTGTCCACTCACCCAATCCTATCAAAAATATCCTATTATATCCTCTAAGTCACATATTCTAGGCTCATATATCAAGGATTATCCCATGCCTCGATGCACATATCATCATCCAACTAGACAAAGAGGATTATTCACCTCATGATTGTCCCAGTCACAAAATCACACTATGTAGAACCCATCTACATTCTTATCTCATCCACATGGGATTCCTCTAGGGTCCCTTAGACCCATCCTAGTCACTACTCACTGACTATAATTCTCATCCCACACACTACAGTCTTCTCTCAGCATGTCGACCATTCCTTAATTATATTCTCAATAATCCAGTCAAGAACCTCATCAAAATCATGTATTATAACCCAGCTCCACTAACTAGGTTCCATCCCAAGAAAAATCACACCAAGAATCTTGGAATTATAATGCCAATATGTCCAACAATACCCAATACCCACACTAGAATCTCATCCTTCATCTCTTTAGTTGAACTCTTGAATCATTAAATGGATTAAAATCTTTCATAATACATTTTATAGACTCAGAGGAACCATCTCACTCTAAGAGCCCATCAATATTCCAATCCATCCTCATAAGTATTTCCTCATCAAACGATAGACTTACAATTTCCACACCTATCACTACATGGCCCAATCCTATTAGGAATATTTTAGTTGATCTAAACCCTCATCTAGACATATCATCCCAATTATAAGACATATGTTAGACCACTTATATCCCAATCGATATATTATCTACTTAGAGATTTAGTGTTTAAGGGTCTATAGAGGCTCTTACTACTTTATTTATACACATGGAATTCAAATGTTTTTTTATGTTGATAATTCAAAATAAGGGAGGAATCTCCACATATTGGAATATTTCCCATGATTCCCTAGATAAAAGTGGTTTTATGAAGGAGAGGAATGGAATGAATTCTCTTTTGTCTTATTTTCTTCCCAAATAAATCACCACACAACCATAAAATCCATTTCATGAGTGTTTTTATTGAATCTTGTACATTGTATTGTCTGAATGAGTGTTTTTTTTAATTCTACATTTTCAGGTGTTGTATTCATCATTGTATATTGTCTGCATTAGTATTTTTTTATATTCATCATTATTCTGTAGGTGTTTACTGTAATTCTAGAGTGGAGGCAGCTATATGCAGCTTGTTGGAATTGCAGTACTGAAATTGGAGAGGAGAGGCCGCTGGAATTGCATAGGAGGGGAGGCCGCTATATGCTGCTTAATGTAGAGGGGAGGCCCATGGGGAGTTTTGGTTCTTATATGTTGGGCGGTGACATGTATAGTCATAGGAGATAGGTATGTTTTAGTTTAGTTTTTATTTTATTTTCTTTATCACACTGGCCACTTGGGTCTTTTACTGCTTTCTGTGGACATAGGGTAGTTATATTATGCGAAGAGGGCTAGAAGGGGTTCAGATTGTTTCAGTCCACCAGCTTTGATCTGAGGTAAGACTCTATGGTTACTACTTTTCTCACACCTCATGTATTTGGAGATTTTAGTTTTTTTTCACTCCATATTATGTTTTTGGTAGGGAAATGGATTATTTCGTGTTGGTTTGGGTGGATTTGGTTCTTCGATGCCAACTAAGGTAAGACTTTAATGTCATTGGTTGGTTTATCACTAATTATGTAGCGTCCATTATGTGTTTTAAGGTTCCTAGTATCCTTTGTATACTGTGTCGACCCCTGCTTGTTGGTTTCGAGCCACTAAGTCTGCGTGTGCATAAGTAAGTAAGTATATGTATGTGGGTTCCCCCGTTACATGTGTAGTCAACCATAGCGGTGATTATGCATGTATGGGTCTAGGAGTGCCCATGTATATATATATAAATGCATACACAGGTGAGTGGAGACTGGTATATGCATATAAGCATATGTGCAAGGATCCCCTTGCACATTCTCATATCCATGAGGGTGTGTGCATAGGGGCTAGGTGTCTTTGCATGTGTGTGAAGGTGCATATACCCAGTGGGGGAGCAATAGATTTTAGTTACAAAACTCCAAGAGCCAAAGTGGATGGCTTGGTTCCACCTTGTGGTAGGGTCCCTGTCCTAACCTTTTTAATTCAAGAATGATTTAAATTGAATTTAGCTTCTTTCTTAATTCTACTTAATTATATTGAATTTCATATCTTGAATAAGTTTTCTTTAATATAATTGTTTCATTTGATAAATAAATTCATGGTTTTATAATAAAACCCCTCTAAAGGAGGTGCACTGTCTGCAAAAACTCACAGTGATAGTTATGTTGATCTAGTTGCTTAACTTATTGCATTTGATTTGTGTTGAATAAGTTTTGGAATAAATTTTAAATACAATTAAATGAATTATGAATAAATTCCATGATTTTATAATAAAACCCCTCCAACGGAATCCAAGTGCACAACCCACTAGTAAGTACTACCGACTAAAGCCACAACTACAAAACAAGTCTCTTTCTGTGAACATATGGAACTATTTGAAGAATCCTCGTCAATTTTGATCCCCGCTCCTTCTCCCCCCATGATACTCTTTCAGCATATGCATGCTGAATATCACCATGCAACTTCTTGATACATAAGAAATTTTCAGCTAAATAGGTGATAACCTTTGCAACCTTAGATTCCTCCTTTAATAGCATAATAACCCACCTAAATTCCCCCCAAGCTGTTGCATTACTTTGACAGCCCCAGAAAATCCACAACAAACCCATAGATGGAAGTAATGATTTGAGGACATTGCTTTCAAACACAATTGATGTGTGTATTGAATACAGATCCCACAGGTAGTCCATAAATTTGATTTAATTTGATTATGTTAGTGCCAATGTTGTAGTTGTCCCCATCCCTTACAGTTTTTCAGTACGATTTATCCCAAGGCTATTGTGGCTGAGTCAAAAACCAAGACCGCATCCCATGAAATTCCAACCCTTCACCATAGAACTGGGTACTTAGAACTCTCTCCTTACTATGAATCCTGAAAATGCTGAAATGCAGCTCCATGCCAGTAGTTCCAATAGAAAAATCAAATTCATCTCTTGCAAACATCAAGTTCGCACCTTGATTCATACTAATTCATAACTCGTTCTTTGACTTCTCTGTGTCTGTGCCTCCCTTATTAATTCGTACCTGGTTTGAGTCTATCTACAATTTATCCTTCCTTGTCAGCCCGTAACTTTGAATCTGCCAACTGACTTTGCTAACATCTGCAGATGGCTTGTCTTGTTCATTTTCAGTCATCTTTGCTAACAAAAAGTTTTCCAGGTCAGTTATGTCCAACATCCCGAGTGCGTGCCTCTCACCCCCTATTGGTTGTATATCTTTGTTGCTTGCCACCAAATGTTGCTTCTTCCCTACATAGAATTTCTCCCAAAGAAAACAAGACCGAGTTATGTCAGAAAAAATTGAAGTCCAATCATGTGACTGTGTTGTGTACAATATCCATAGCTATACTCCTAGTAAAATTTTCATCTGAAGAATCTTCCACTGAGCTTCCACATATTTCAAGAGCTGGTACATCAAACTCTAGCCATAATAATAAAACTAACTTCCATTCGAACCTTTAACAACTCAAATGCCAGACATCATTGGAAATATACTCCCATTGAAATCTTCCTTCAACGTCACTAAGATATACATGACCTTTTTCTACCAATAAATCTAGCCTCAGTTCCAGTCCATTCAATACCCAATAACCTTTTGAAGGTCCTTACATTTATTTGATGATATTTTGACAATTTTTTCATAGATTTGGAATTCATAAAAGTATTTATCAACAACCTTTGCAAGATAACAGATGTCCTAGACTTGGTTTCTCTATCTTCCAGATTTATCATGGATTTGGTTGACTTCATTGAAGACTTTACTAATAAGAGAATAATAAATGTCCATTTTATGGACTATAGAGTATCTTTGGAAGTTTCTTCCCTGAAAATAATGAAATATCCTTGAAACATGTATAATTAAAATGCAGAAACATCATAATCCACCATTTATAGAATGTGATACATGAAAGCATCATCGAGATATGTTTCAACAAAATGGATACCCTATAGATCCTATAAAATATTCCAACCAAATTGATATTTGTTGTACGATACCATTCTGGTGTTTCTAGGATAGTATCCTCAAACTAGTGGCAATCTCACCTAGCATATATTTCAAAACACCCATCAATCCATAACCTCTCAAATATTGGACCATCATACGATCCACTTCATCATTCATGGATTATCTTGACAAAAGGTTTTGATGCTTCTTAGATTTGTGGTTTTAGGGACAACACCTATACTTGCGTGCCACTTTTTTTAAAGAATGTAATTAGTTGTACAATTGATCTTGTGAGATCAACTAACATGTACAAGTTTTGATTCTCCCTTCACTCTTCCATATCCACATGATAACCATGCCACTGACTCCATCTATGGTTAATATGCTTTTACAACAGGGCATTTCCCTTCTGAATCATTCTTCCAGATCTAGAAATCCTTTCTACATTAAACCATAATTATGAATCCCATAACATGAGTCCCATGATTTATGACACATCTTCCATTATTTAGCTAATCCTTGAAGCTGTTTTTAGATGAACCAGGATCATGAAACACTCCTACTTCTATCCCTTGACCAGATAGGACCACCACTCCTACAACCTTTAGTTTTCTATATCATATATCTATCCCCCTTCTATGCATTGGGTGACTATATCCCCATAGTCAACATTACATGAATTTATATGGGTTATAAAACACTTGGTTTCATTGATATCCACCCCCTCTCACCTATGGAATTTATGGAACCTCTAAAAAATGTACCTTCTAGGAAAGGACCTTCTGGTCCTAGAATATTATCCTCGACTCGACTTTACATGGCTTCGACTTTACTGCCAATGTGTCCTTCTAGTAACATGTCTCATGTATTTTGACTCAAACCATCCAAAATGATCATTGGGTTAGTTTTCATAGCCTTCAAGTATACAAAATACCTCGCTTCTGGCCGACTCACCGTCCAAAAGAATGTATAAACCCTACAAGTGTAGTAACACCAGTGTCCTATAAGATCTGTATTTTCTACCATCGAACCATCAAAATGGGCATAGGCCTTGCATGTATTAAATTAATTATCCTCATCTTGGATATCATTTGGATGACTCAAACAAGTGGCATGAGAATAACTAATTTTCTGAGGTAAGGGTTACCATCAGACAACCCATTATGAAATTTCATGAAAGATTATACTATAATCGTAGACATTCTAAATAAAAACCTACACACTATGATAATGATAAACAATATAAAAAATTAAATCTCAGTGTAAAGGGATACCATGGGATAATTTATACATATCCTACCATGGATTTTAGGAAATAAGAACTATTGTGGAAGTAAAGGATTTCTAGGAATATTGACCATTGAGATATGTCACATGGGGATATTTCCCTTCAAGGAAGGATTGCTTGAATGAAATATGGAACACCGGGGAAGGGTAGATCACAAGGAATAGGGATCAATTATAATGGGAAGAACATTATGAATATTTCCATTTAAGGATGATTTTATGGGTATTTTAGTCACATGATGATGAATTTGAAATTACATATGGGATATCCAGCCTACACATGAAAATCAAAAATACTATGGAGGATGAAAACCATGATTTTGTAGATAGGCCTTCTAAGGAATAGGAAAGGGAGGGTGTTAACAATGATTTTTTCCCTAAGATGGATGGGTGTGCAAAGAGCACTCCTTAGACTACTCCAACCCATCCTTGTGATGAAGTTAGGTTAGTGAACTCTCGTGACCTGCAAGAAAATAATAAGCCTAATATGTATTATACTGACTTGGTAAATGAGTCCCACATTTCTAATATTGGATATTTTAGAGATTCTTTTGAAAATGGATCAGGGGATGAGTATTTTGATGAAGAAACTGATGATAGTTATGTAGCTAAAGAGATTTCTATAAAAGATAATATTTATTTTAGTATATGGAAGAAATAGAAAGTTAAGGTCTCCAAGGGTTGTGGAGGTAAATAAAAACTTGAGGTAGTCACCTCATTGAAATACAAAATCAAAAGGTCCCCAAAATCACTTGAATGGGGGAAATTAGAAAGTGTATTTTTGCTCTAGAAAATGGTAAGGATGAAGAATTTTAGTCTAATGACACTCAATATATTGAAATTTCTATTGGTTCTTTATATATAATATTGGATTACAAAGATTCAAGGGTTATTCTCTCTCCCGCTGCTTATATGGAGGATAGGGAAACCAAATTATAGGGTAAAAAACTAGATTTGGATATATTAAATTATATGGTACTGCCTTTGGATAGTGGTAAACATAAGTCTTGGAAAGTCCCTATCGATTCATTCATGGTAGGGATTTGTATATTGTTGCTGAAACATTATTGATGTCAAAATTGTAAAACTCTGATGTGAATTTCAAGAATGTTATTTTACATAACTTTTCTATAAGTTTTGTTCATGCATTTTTTGGAAACAAGTCTTTGGTTTCAAATTTATACAAAATGCATAAACCTATTGTATCAATTTTTCAGTAGGGAATTTGTTTAGCCTCACAATTTGCTCAGAGCAGGTACATTGTTTCTACTACACCTCCCTTGGGTAGGATGTTTTTATAATAATATCATATGGACCTGTGTTTTTTTTGGGGTGGAGGAGGATATACCAATGATTCTGTATATAGCATCCTGCCTTTTTATCACATAAACATTCATTTCATTATACAAAACCGAGGATCTTTAAGGTTTAGTGTCTGGGAAACCAGAAACTTAATACATGACAACATAAAAAAAAATCTTCTTAAACACTTGAAAGGATTCTTAATTTGTTCATCCTAAGTTCATTACTACATCTCATAACCTAGGAACATATATCAAAGGAAAGGGTGAGCAGAAGGCCTAGTAATGGAAACAAGTGAAACATTTTACATGTGAACTTGAGATACATCAATAAAGTCATGATAAATAACTTTAAGGCTTGAGAAAGAGATCACGAGGAATATCATAATGAAAAGAACATGATTCATAACTTGACGATGTGGATACAACATTTAACTTAGAAAATCATGAAAATATCACCAAGGTCCATCCCCAAGGTGTCATTTAAAAAAAATTACCAAGGTTATTCACCAAGGTATCGTTAAAATTGTAATCCCTAGAGATTATATCATTACCCAATGAATTGGAGCGCTATTAGGGCACACCCTTAAATTTGTATTTATTATCATGTGATCCACATATATAATCATCAAAAATTTCATAAATAACCCATATATCATAAAATAAATGGGTTTCATTTCATAATCATAACGTTTTAAAAACTGCTTTTAAGACATGATCTTTATGTCATTTTAAACCCACAGAAAAGGAAAGCGGGTTTCATGTATGTAAATCCCAGAATTAAAATATAACATTTTGATATATATGTGAATAACCATGTATAAGAAAGAAATTTTAGTATTCACTTAATAAAATAAAAGAATTTGAGAAAAATAGAGAGACATTTTGAGACGAAAATTCTGCAGCATAACGACTATGTTACAGGGTTTTAGAAAACATTGAAAAGAGAGGGGACATGGGTTAACCACTCATAAATGATCCAAAAAAAGTAGAGGGAAATAATATAAAGGATATAATAACATGCTAATGAAATTTGAAAGACATACCATATGAAATGAAAAAACTTGAAAGGAAGACAAAAATAAGATTTCTCCTATAAAAATTTGGTAGCCTAACGGCGTCACTTAAAACTTCTAAAAACTGAATTGATGAGATAAAAGAGGGTGTCTAATAATATGAACATAAAAGGAAAGTATTATGGATATATATATCATACCAAAACATAAGAAAAAGGAACTTGAAATACTTGACATGAAAATAGAACTTTGAAAATGAGAAGGGTGAAAGAATCCCTTACAAAAATTCAGCAGCCTAACGACACCACTTAAAAATTGTTAAAATGAATTGATGAGAGTAAGAGGGGGTATCTAATCATATGAAAATAAAAATTAAATTAAGGTTAATATAAAATAACATCCTCCAAAATAAGAACATGGAGCATAAAAGAAATGACATAAAAGAGAGTACTTGAAAAGAAAGAGAGAGGTAGGATCCCTTACCTTGAAGAGTAACTTCAAAAGCTTGAAGGTCGGGACCTTGGGAGGCTTGAGGGAACCTTGGGAGGAATATTTGGGAGGTTAGAAAACCAGAAATTCATTTAGGAGGATTTGTAAATGAAAATAATGATGGAAAGTCTTGGTATTTATAAGATAAGTGAGGGGACAAGTCATTAATGGCCAAGGGACACCTCATCGGTGGTATTGGAAAAACCATGGGATTTACCATGGTATTGGCCAATTGGGACACATAATACCTTATATTACTATTCATAAGTCATCCAAAATGATTACATAATTATTACATCCTTAATGATGTCATTAAACACTCAAAACTAAAAACTGTATTTTCACTATTCACCGAAAATTCATTTTTTTCAGAAAAATCCCCAAAAATCACCATAACCTAATATCGATGATTTGAATTCAAAAATGAACTCCATTTTATAAAAATAATTTTCTAAATATTTTTAATTTAATTTTTAATTAAAAAACACTATTCACCTGAAAAAACTAATACTTGACTAATAATTTCTGAAACAGTTATTTACCTATTTTATTGAATCACATTACTTAATCAAGGTGACTAAATTATATTAATACTTTCTTTAAGTGAGATTACTAATCCATTTGGTCACATTACTAATCCTAAGCGTAAAATCACTATTCATAATTTACTATTCATCAAAATTAAGTTGATCATATTAGACTCTAAATTTTATACCGAACAAATTGTAGAACACCATTTTTTGAAAATCATTACACATTTTTAATTATTTAAGGTTTACATAAATATTTTAAAATGTCCTTTTTCCAAAATTCATCAATAATATACATCCTATATTTATCCAGACACTTGAGATTTACAAACTTCACCATAAGAAGAAATTGCAATTTTTATTTAAATCAAAGGATTACACAAGATAGTTATGGTCTCGTTACATAGCCCCTTATAACACCAGCATATGACCTAAGAGTAAGGCGTGATAGGGTGATAGAATCCTGGGGCGGCTCGGACAACATTTCCCGAGTAGTGATTTCTATCATCTTGAACTTCTCATGAAGGCGATTCCGTTCCAGCTTCACACGATGAAGTTCGGCTTGGGTTTGGTCTAGAGCAAAGCCCAAAGGTGCTACCTCCTTCCCAAGTTCTATCAGATGGGCTTAGATCGGCCCAGGACTACTTGATGGGGCCATCAAATCTTCTTTCTATATTAATTAATCAAGATCACTTGTATTTATAGAAAATAATTATAACATTTAGTTTCCAATGGTCATATTGACCAATGGTCATATAACAGTTGAAACCCAATAGTCTCATTTTAATTATACTCATTTTATTAAATGAAAAATAAAATAACCCACAAAAACTTAGGGAACAAAATTTACTCAAAAAATTTCGGTTCATTACACTGTAAACCGTTGGTATATAGTGGACAACCCCCATATATTCCAATGGGTTTCAAAAACCGTTGGTACACAAGGCTGCTGGACAGTATGCGCTATAGTTCTTGAACCCTTGGTATACAAGGTTGTTGGGCAGTAGGGCTATGGTTTCAAGAATCGTTGGTACACAAGGAGGTGATACGGTTCTTGAACCGTTGGTATATATATATACCAACAATTTAAGAAAAACCGTTGGAATAGAGCTGATATAGGGCTACTGAAATGACAGACAACCCAACGATTTCCTAAATAGTTGGGATATCCTATCCCAATGGTTTGGAATCGTTGGGATAAGTGATATTTCCAGTAGCGTGGTCTTAGGCTCATGTGGATCTGTTTCATCAAATTTGACATGGACATATTTTTCCATATATTTAGTTATTTTATTAAAAACTTTATAGGATTTAATAGAGATTTAATATCCTAGAAATATTCCTTCATCACTCTTGGATGCAAATTTATCAAGATTGTACTTAGTATTAAGGATATATACTTTTCAACTAAAAACTTTGAAGTAACTTACTTTGGGTTTTCTATTGTTCTATAACTCATATGGAGTTATTTTAAGAATGGTTCTAATCAAGAATCTATTAATAATATAGCATGTTGTATTTACAGATTCATCCTAAAAATAAATAGGTAATTCATATTCACTAAGAATTGTTCTAGCAATCTCTTGAAAGGTTCTATTTCTTCTTTCTACAACTCTATCTGTTGAGGTGTTCTAGGGGAAAAGAAATTATGACTGTAGCCATTTTGTGAACAAAACAATTCAAACTCTATATTTTCAAACTCACAACCATGATCACTTCTTAAGGATTTAATTCTAAGTCCACTAATATTTTCTACAGTTCTAGAATATTTGGGGAAGTGAGAGTAGGCTTCACTTTTGTGAGCCAAAAAGAAAGTCCTAGCATATCTAGAAAAGTAATCTACAAGAACATAAACATAGTTCTTCCCATTTAAACTAGAAACTCTAGATGGACCAAAAAAATCCATGTGAACCAGTTTGAGAGGTTAATAGGTTGACACTTCTTTCTTTGGTTTGAAGGAAATTTTGTGTTGCCTTCCCTTTTGACAAAGATTACACACTTTATCATTTGGAAACTCAAGTTTGGGTAGATCTATGACTAATATTTTTCTAGTTATATTTATAAGGGAGTGAATATTGTAGTGTCCTAGTCTCATATTCCAAATCCAAGAATATTTGTGAAATAAAATTAAACATGAAGCATTTTGAGATACTAAAGACTCTAAGTTAAAATAGTGTACATTTTCATTTCTTAATGAAGAAAACACTAATTATTTTTTAGAATTAAAAACATTGCAAGAATCATGTTAAAATTTAACATTAAATACATCATCACATAGTTGTGGAATACTAAGCAGATTATATTTCAATCCATCAACAAAAAGTACTTTGGAAATTAAAACTGAGTTAGAGTTACCGATTTGGTCAAGGCCAATGATTTTTCTTTTGGAATTGTCATCAAAGGTGACATGTCCACAAAATTTTTTTATTAAGTTCTTGAAGAATGAATAGTACCATGTTATGTGTCTTGAACACCCACTGTACAAGTACCATAATCTTTTATAGGATCTCTTTAAGAAATTTTCCTACAAAGTAGTCAAATAAAAACAAAATTTGGTACTCATATTTGTTTGGGTCCAGTAATATTAGTGACTAGTTATTTAGGAACCCATATTTGCCTCATATGTTTCCTATAATCATTATGTAAAGTGATTGAAAAATAAACTCTATTTGGTCTAGAAAAGATTGATACAGTAGTGAGTGCATCATAATTTAAACTAGCTGAATGTTTTCTAGAACTATAATTAAAGTTGTATGTCCTAGATTTAGAAACAAAATTAGTTCTTCCAAAATTTCTTTTACTGGGTTGATATCCAATACTAGTAGTATATTTAGAAGAAATATTTTTACCTAGAATTTGAACCAAAGTATCTTTACCATTAGTAAACATTTCAAGATCCCTTTTCAATTGCTCGTTAGATAGCTTTAGTGCATTATTTTCTTTGAGTAATTGAACATTTTTCTCCCTTTATACAGTAAGTTCAGATTTAACAGTTGAGGTAAGAGTATACTGTTTATTTAAAGACTTGTATTTATCTTTTAGTTCATTACATATCTCTTAAATCATATTACAGTACTCAAACATTTATTCATTAGACATGTTCTCAGAATCACTTTCATATCTAGAATAATAGGAATTGTGTACAGGAAATTTCAGTGTTACCTCATATGTGTTTGTCATAAAACACATACTGTCTTTGTTAGCCTATTCATCATGTGAAGATTCTAAGTCACTTGAACTGTCCTCAGAAGCACTTCATGTTGCTTTCATTGCCTTTTTATACTTTCTATCTTTGTCCTCATGTTTTTTTGTACTTAAGCTTGGGAGAGTCAGCCTTTACATGTCCCTTTCGCTTACTTTCATAGCATACTATCTCATAAGACTTGTCAGTTATTTTATAATCTTTCTTCCAACTTCCTTTTTGATCATATATTCCTTTGAAGTTAGGCTTTCTGAAAATTTCTTCTTCTTGTAAAATCTCTTAAACCTTCTGGATAATTGAGCCATCTCCTCGTCACTGTCAGGTGATTATTGTTCACTACTGGAAATTTATGGGGTCTTTGTTTTTCCCCCATGAGAACCAGAAGATTTCCAATCAATTGGTTTTCCTTATTCCCTTTATATGATCCTTATTAAACCAAATAATTAGATCATAGCATGAATTTATCTATGAGAAGCCATCTTGGACACATGCCTCTTCACCCTCTAAGAATCTACATCTAAACTCTTTATGATTCCATCTTGGAATAATTATTTTTCATCTTTTATGATCCTAATTTTCTATTCCATCCTCATTCAAAATCGAGTATCAGTTGTGAAAAAATGATGACTTTGTAGCCTTTTGTAGATCAAGAACCCATCAGATCGGGGATAATGCCTCATTCATGTTAGATACCTACATCTCATTTAGCACCCTAACATCAGCATGTGTATCATCACCCCTGTGATCGGAGAGTTGTTTAGAACCCTAAGCATGAACACCCATATTAGCCTAAAATATCTCAGAAAAAAAGCTGGATTCATTGGGAAAGGTCTACTTGAGGTCATCTCTATTAGAGATACAAACGTGTCTATAGCACCACAATGTTCTACCACTACCTGATCATTACGAACAACTTCATTCAGATGGGAGACCACAACCCTTGACACTTTCCCAACCTTTAGGTCACA
The DNA here is from genome assembly GCA_963277665.1 of Viscum album. Taxonomy (NCBI): domain Eukaryota; kingdom Viridiplantae; phylum Streptophyta; class Magnoliopsida; order Santalales; family Viscaceae; genus Viscum; species Viscum album. The sequence continues at coordinate 1,020,338,800 of OY728132.1, read as the reverse complement.
TTAAAGTATTATAAAGAAATCATCCACCATTAGGTTTGGAGGAAAATCATGTGGATCTTATTTTATGGAAATCACTATCACATAACGTTTAGACACCATTGGTTCATTTAAGATCCCAAAATTAAGTCAAACCTTGCTTGGTCCTCATCCATGATAAGTCTGATTCATATTTCCTCTAAGTTCCCTAAATGACAACTGGATGCACCATGCTAGAAAACCTCCTTAAAAAATGTTTATATAATCACTCATCTAATTCACTCATCTGGCATTAAAATAAAATTCTTACCCTCATGCCTAAATTATTTCAACAAATGTTCAATTTCCTTTTATTTTTCAAAAGCTCCTCCTGATTTTTTCTAGATTTTTTTTGGTGAGGAGTTCTTGTATATCCTTTTTAATCCACTTGGTTAAGAAACTAGAATTTATTATATTTTATTTAAACCGACCATAGGCTAAAATTACAACATTTTTAATCAACTAAGGTAATCAAATGACATTTAAAATATTTTATTTAATGATATGTTAAAAAATTCATACTTGTATTTTTAATATGTAAAACAATTTTATTATGGGGTTATATAAGTGATATATTTGACTATAAGTAGTAAGCATAAATCTAAATAGATTATATACATCATGATAATATATTAATGATTTTTAGAAACAAAATAATTAAATTTAATTATGACACACTCATGATGCAGTAATAGATTTATTAAAAGAATAATCAAATAAATGATATTAATAATATTTAAATAATTACATTTTAAAATATTTTATGCAATCCCTTAATTCGTTGGACGGTATTAACAAGTTATATGTTATTTAAAATAGTTTTTCAATGTAATCAAGTTGTAATGATATTTTAAGAAGTTATGATATGAATACTGTGAAAATTGGCATAATTCATATCTTAAAATATAAAATATTTAATTAAATGTTATATAATTTCAGAAAATCAATGATTCTTAATAATAGTTGAATAATTTATATAAGTAGAATTAATGACTCATTCATTGGTCTTTTTATGTGTTATTATAATCATGCTAACTCTTAAATTTTATATTACTTAATAAAACAATAATAGTTAGAAGCATTAAAACTTAATGATAAGGATTAAAAAATATACAAACCTATCTAATATTTATTGTATGAATTGATTTCGACCCATAATCATCCTATGTTATATTTGAATCATCTTGGACCATTTTTGAATATAAAATGAATTTAAATGAATTTAATACTTTTAATAATTCCATGAGTTCCCATCCCCTCTACTATAAAAGTTTACTACTATTATCTATTGCATACACATAAAAATCAATTCAGTTCAGCCAATATCTACCAAAACACCCTTCCAAGAATCCGTATCTATATTCTTTAATCCTCATATTAGGTATAAAACCATCCATATAGGCGTTAAGGTGTTAAGAAACGTGATCATCAAAATGAAATGTAACTTTTTAATTAAATATTTATATATTGTTTCTTCTTTATATTCCATCAAATATTCTCCAACCATGATGATATATTAACTATAGTATCTAAAATATAAAAATATGTTATTATTTTAATATCGTCACCTAAATCCATATTCACTTATTTCAAATGGGAATTGAATTCATTATTCGTGTGTACATGTGAACTATCACCTCCACAAATCAATATAATTAATTTTACAAAAACATCTCGCAGTACATGTTATAATAATATATTTAATTATCATAAGTTACACATTATGTTTTTACATTCCATGAAAATGATAATAATATATCAATTAAGTTCTTACATTCTATAAAAATGATAATGTCGTTCATACGTACGTGTGAACTATCACCTCCACGAAGCGATTTGATTAGTTTTCATTCACTACATCATGTGTATGACGTATATAATAATATTTAAATTATTAATAGGATTTTAATGGTGTTATGGTCATAATGGAAAGGTATAAAAATAATTACCTCCTTTCCATAATGGTCAATGAATAATTGAAAATGTTACTCATGTGTACATACGTCCTACTATCTTCATGATTATAACTATGTTCATTTTTCACAAGCATAATTAATGGGACAATTTAAATATATAATTGAAATATAAAATTTATAATTATTTTAATAATATTAGTATGGATATGATGGTCTTATGACCACATGGACTATTGCAATCATACCATGTTTATTTTTGAATCATGTATAGAATATCAAAAAAATGTCTAACACGAACTCAAATAATTACCTAATTATTATAAAATTGTATTTAATGATGTAAAATTAATAATAAAACATAAATGGATGTGAATAAAGTAAAATTTTTCTATTTATATTATTTAGGACGTGCAAGGAACATATATGACGAATCAAACTCAAGGTTAGGGATTTCGTCTCAAACTCCTTTCATTGAGATATTTCTTGATGATATGCCCCTTTATTATTTTATAACATGTATAGACATCCCCTTTAACTTTTTGTATCCATATTATAACTATACTGATTTTATTTAATGTTTTATAAAATGTTCTACTTTCATGTGGCTTATAATTTAAATTTTCAAAATGGTATGGGATGCTTTGAATTTTTAATGATTTAATTTTAATAACATTTTATCCAGGTCAATATTCATGATATTATTTCATATATATATGGATATAAAATAAATATAAATGACATTTTATATATATTTTTAATTTTTTTCAATGATTTTCAAACATGAATATTATTTTACTTTTTATACTAAATATTTTGAAAAATGAAAAAGGAGAGTTATTTTTATCATATATGGCGACAACTACTTCTCTGTCATCATGACCATTATTTGATATTTGGATTATTATACAAGATTTAATTTTTTTAAAGGAAAATATGTCACTTATTTCATTTTTTGGGTATTTTGGTAAGAAAATGTTTTCAAAATTGGATTGATTATTTCAATATCTTGAAATGATTTCTTTTTATAGAAAATTAATATTTATGATTCACATGTGGATAATTGTAAACTTTTATGTTTTATGATTATATAATGGTGCTTGGAAATTTGATGGGTGGTTACATGATAAACCAAATACATGTAGTTATGTGAAGAACCAATTATGGGTGGTTTCGTGATAAATAATGGTTGGGTGGTTACATTATATCCTCTAATGAGTTGGTTATGGATGTTGTTCATCTAACTATTCCATTTGTAATAGTCATAAGTATTGATGTTGATTACGTGGTTATTCTATTTATGTATGATTACACCCAATGTTACCTTTATTTGTTTTTCTTTCTTTCTATTGTTTTATGGTAATATTTTGATTACAAATAGTGTAAGTAATGAGATTATTTTTCCAATGAAAGTATTTAATACTTCCTTAGGGTTAAATGTATTACATTATGATTAAGTATCCATGAAATTATATGTTTTTAATTGATGAAATGTTTTATTTCACTATGTATCCTTTAATGTGCATTTTATTCTCATACCAGGTTTAAAAATTTATTTAATTATTCTTCATATAGGTATGGAAAAAGAAGATATTATGAAAAATTAATTAGAGATGTGTCTCTAAAAGAAGTCATGTTTTATTTTTAAAAGGGTTTCCTTGGTGGAAAAAGTGAATAATGAGTATTAGAGCAAACTTATAAATTTAAGAGATTAATATGTAAACTTTTTCCCTAATTATCTAAAGCAATAAATTGAAAAGTTTATCGTATGGTAATTATAGTTCAAAATCACTAGAATATTATATGTATAAGTTTAAGACCTTTTAGTTGATATTAGAGGAAATTATTATATAACTATGGATATTAGGATGTTATATATGTATAGGTTAAAGATCCCATATAACCAAGAGGTCAATTATCATATGTGAAATTTTGGAGGATTATATAAATTACGTGGATTGGATAAAAACCTAAACAACTGAGATACATGTTGGTAGATGGTTTATAGTATTATAAAAAAATATGTTTTTTTAAACTATATAGGATTCATCATTTAATAATTCATTTCCTATTTAAGTGATGATTATTTTTAGCAGATTAAGAATAATTTTTCAAGAAGGAAGGAAATATATTTTCCAAAACCTTATTATCCCTCCCTAATTATTTGATCATCACTATTATCACAAAATCATGTTTGAATGATTTCGACATCGTCTTGAATATTCAAATCACTTGTATGAAATTGTTTAAGTTATCATAAACCTACACATTTTAAAAACAATTGTATAGGTCATCGTATCATTCTATTATGATTTCAATATATCAAATCATCCAATAATTTTGAAATGTGATATACCAGAACTGGTGTGAATGTTTACTTTTTTAATGTTGGAAAACATGTTGAAACAAAAAAGGAACATCAAGAAGATACTAAAATTTGGATTCAAGGTATGTATTATATTATTATCCATAAAGTATGAAACATTTTATGATTAATATTTATGAATCATGATGATATAATCTATATCATATGATCTTTTGTTTTTGAGGCAGTTAAGGGTTATTAAATATTGGGATGCAAAATGAAATGTTTGAGATAACCTTAGAGGTTAAAACATATTATTGTTATTTTTGAGGATATTATCTTCTGTATAGAATTTTATAATAATGATATAGTTTTAGAAAAATGTCAACCCACATGATGGTTGGAAACCCATCTCGTCCATCCAGGCCGTGGGAATCAAACACACAACCAAAGGGAGAAATTATTTATCGCATACCACTAGCATACATGAAGTTCCTGGTTAGTAACTTTTTTTAGTTAATAGTGTTGATTGAGTAAGAATTGTTTATTTTTGGAACTTACATTTTATAAAATGGATATCCTTGTTATTAGAAATTAATTTTTTGATTAGGTGATTAATGTTATTTTGGAAGATGGATACTATTTTTGGAACCTTATATGATCAATTTAAATAGAATAATATGGTAAATATTTTGAGGCATAATGGTTATATTCTGATTTTTATCAATAAATTATGGAATTATGGTGATTGAAGTTATTAATGAAAATTTTTATCATATACTGATGATTATATTGACAATTACTTTTTTGTGAGAGACTTCATGAGTAATTGAATTCATTTAGAGATAAATGTTAAAAATTATCTTTGTAGTCTATGTGATGAAATCCTTATGAATTTTGAGTTTCATTATTAATTTGGGAATATATTTTGGAATTATAAGGATATTTATATTTTAATAGTATATGTTGAAATTTTGGTATTACATTTGAATTTTTTAGATTAAAAATGTTTTTCTTCATCAAATGTATCAATATTTTTGAAGAATTTTTTACCTTATCTTTAATATATTTATTTTGGATTATGTTTCAAGACATGATAAATAAATAGTTAATATTTATATATTATTTGATTCTTTACAAGTTGATTCTAGTGGTTCAGGTGTAATAAAATCCATCTTGAATACTCATCATTTGAAAAAAAGATGATTTTATGGTGGAATTTGATTAAAAGAGGAATATCTACATATCAAGTAACTATATTTATTAAATTATTATTATATGTAGATAAATAATTCCTCAAATATATGAAAATGACCATAAAACAAAACTAATTTCCATTTACTTCACCAATAACAAAATTAATTACCACTTGACCCATCACAAATTTTTTGTTTTCTGATTCTTATGTTCCCCAAACCATGATTTTTATCACTCTCCATCAGAACATTACAGTTTGTTTTCCCTTCCATATCAATTTTTTCCTACAAGTAACCCTAGTATTTTTTATCTGAGGTTACATTTTTTACTTAACATTCATTATTCTTAAGTGGTGGCTTTATTGATTTTTTTGGATGTGATGTTTCAATGAAGTAATTTTCAAAAGTGAAACCTTTGTTACCAAGCCAAAATTTAAAATTGTGAGAATGATATTTCTGAAAGTGGAGAAGGATGTAGTATCCAAGGTAATTATAGAATAATAATTTTTTTCATATTTCATAATATTTATTAATTATATTGTAATTTTACATTAAAGGACTTTATTCCTGATAGCGTACCCAACACACAACAATGTGTTTCTGCAAAATCTTACATAGAACAAATGACTTATTTATACCAAAAAAATAATTTATTATTAATATTATTAGATTAAGTTGTAGTTATTTTATAGTCATTAAAATATTTGGAGTTAATTATATTAACAAAATTATGAAAATAGGTTTTACACATGTTTATATAATGATTCATTGGATATAAAATTAATTAGAAAATCAAAATAAGAATATGTTTTGATGAAAAACTATTTATGTGAGAATAATTGTGTTTAAAAAATACTGATTTCATTATTTCCAGATAATAAAAATTAAATATAATTCAATTTAATGTTTTAAATTCATATTATATGTTTTTTGACATGATATAAGTATGCATAAAAGGCAAATTTTTCAAAAGAAAATGGCAGTTTTACCACCTTTTGATGGAAAGCCTATTTGAAATCTAGTTTTTGAGATATTTATAAATTATATTTGATAAAATCACATTATTATTTGGAATAGGGACATAAAAATTTAATATGGTGATATTTTTGGTATTTTTCTAATAAATTTTATATTTTAATGAATAGTAAAAAATACAGCATTTTAATTCAAAACTGATTTTTTTCTAATTTATTTATATATTAATGATACCATTTTAACTAGTTTTAAAGTGTAATTATTATATGTTTTTAAAAATTAATCGAATTTAGTTTATTAGACTCAGTTTCATATTGAAATATGATATATAATCTTTGTGAACATTTGAACATTTTTTCTTCAAAAACATGTTTTCTCTATCTGTCGAAGGGATTAACTTTACATTAATTTTTTCACATATATGAATTGAAATTAAAAAATGGAGATTCATGGTTTTAACATGTATTAAATATTTTACCAAAAAATATCAACATAATTTTTAGTGAATAATAACTTTAGTAATTTATTTAACACGGTTGATGTTAAATATAGTAATTATAGGTAAAAATAATTTTATAATAATACAAATTTACACAACACTTATCAAAAACTAATTGGATAATTGGGTTTTGAATAAAATTATCCTTAGAAAGAAATTCTATTCTTTTTGTGCTACTTGGGAGAGAAAATTACATTTATTATATGTTATTTGAAGATATATTAAAAATGTCATACATGTATTTTTAATAAGTAAAAAAGTTTAATATGGGGTTATATAAGTTATATAATATATTATAAATAGTCTATATATACATTAAAATATAATATAAATCATGAAAAATTATTTATAATTTTTTGACATTAAATAATTTAATTAAATTATGGAACAATGATGATGTAGTAATAGATTTATTAAAGGAATAATCAAATAAATTATATTAATAATATAATAATAAATATAATTTGAAATATTTGAGTCCATAAATGTATTTTTTGGATTAAATTGACTTTTTATATGTTTGCTAATTAAGTTTTTTTGATGCAATCAAGTTGTAATGATTTTTTTAAAAATTCATGATATGAATAGTGTCAAAATTGACATAATTAATATCTTATAATAAAAATTTATTAATTAAATGGTATAAAATTTATAGAAAACAAGGATTTATAAAACTAGTTTATGTAAGTCTAAAAATTTCATTAACTACTATTTCAATTGTATTTTTACATGTTATGATAATTATTTTAAATCTCAGTGTGTATATTACTTAATGAAACGGTAAGAGTTAAAAGGGTTAAATATTAAAGATAAGGATTAAAAAATATACAAAAACTTGTATAATTATTATTTTATTAATATATTTAGAACCATACCCATAATAAAATATAAATAAATCAATTTGGAACAATTTTTAATAGAAAATGATTTTATATTAATATAATTTTTTTTAATAATTATCAATGTGCCCTTCCCCTCTCATATAAAAAAGAAATATTATTCTCTATTACATACACTTAAGAAACCTTTTGGTTCTGCCAAAATCTACCCAAAACCATTATTATAATACATACCAAATTTCTTTAATCCTTTGATTATATAGAACACCCTCCTTAGAGATGTTATGCTGGTAGGAAATGTGATCATCCGATGAAAATGTATCATTTTTAATTATGTATTTCTACTTTGTTTCTTATTCATCTTCAATAAAATATTATACTTACATGATGAGATAATTAATCCAATATCATAAAAAAATTATGTGTAATTTTTTTAATATAATCATGTAAATCCATATTCACTTACATCAAATGGGAATGGAATTAATCATTCATTCGTACGTGTGAACTATCACGTCCACGAATCGATATAATTGTTTTTCCATAACCGTCTCTCATGACTACATATAATTCTATAATTAATCATCATATGTGATAAAAAATACATATAAATCAAAATAAGATAATAATATATCAATAACGTTCTTACTTTCTATAATAATGATATGGTTGTTCGTGTGTATATTTGAACTATCACATCTACAAAGCGATGTGATTTATTTTTATTCACTACATCTCATGTATGATATATATATATATATATATGTATGTTTAACTGATAAATAAGATATTAATGATTTTATGATAAGGTTGTAAATGTAAAATAATACTTATCTTCTTTCCATAACAATCAATGAACAATGAAAAATGTTACTCATGCGTTTGTAATTCCTACTATCTCCAAGACTAAAATGATGTTCATTTTTAACTACCATAATTAATGTTTTGATTTAAAGTATAATTTATTTAATATTTTTCATTAATTCATGATTATTATTCTATATATGATTTAATTATGACTACATAGACTATGGAAATCATACCATGTTCATTTTCGACTCAAGTATTAAATATGAAAAACATCTCATATGAACTGAAATAATTATCTAATTATGATATCTTGTAAATTAATGATATAAAAGGAATAATAAACATTAATTTGTTAAAAATAAAGTCTAAATTAATCTATGATTATTATTCAGGCAGAATAAGGAACATAAGTAATGAATCAAACTAAATATAAGGGATTTATTCTCAATCCCTTCTATTGAGACATTTCATGGTGATATGAACCTTTATTATATTATAAAGTTTATATAAATACTCATTAACTTTCAGTATCCATATAATATTTAAAATAATGTGATTTAATGTTTTATAAAATTATCTACTTTCTTGTGGATTATAATTTAAATGTACAAAGCGTTATAGACTCTTTAAATGTTTAATTATTTATTTTTCATAATGATTTCTCCATGGTAAGATTCATGATATTATTTTAAATATATATAGATATAAAATAATTATAAATTAATTTTTTTGTTTATTTTTAATTTCATTAAAATTATTTCAAAAAATTAATTTTTCTTCACTTTTTATATGGAACATTTTGACAAATAAAAAAGGAGTGTTCTTTTTATCATATAAATTGACAAGTGCAGATCATTATTTGATACTTGTCTTACTCTATAGGCATTAATGTTTTAAAGGAAATGAATTCAATTATTCATTTTTTTTATTTTGGGATTAAAAATGGTTTTGAAAATGGATTTATATTATTAATATATTGAAATGATTTCTTGTGATTTCAAATGAATATTTTTGAGTGATATGTTGGTAATTGCAATATTTATTGTGTTTTGATTATATAATGGTACTTGTATATTGGAAGGGTGGTTACTTGATAACCCAAATAATTTTTTCTGTGAAAACCCATATATGGGTGGTTCTATGATAAACCATGGATGGGTGGTTACAATATAACCTCTAGTTAATTGAGTATGGAAGTCACATGTATGGCTATTCCATTTGTGAGAGTGATAAGTATGGATGTCGACTACATGGTTATTCCATTTATGTATGACTAAACCTCACAGTTCCTTTATATTTTGTATGTTATTTCTATGGTTTTATGATAATTGTATGATTACAAATAGGGTAATAAATGATATTATTTTTCAAAAGAAATTATTCACTACTTCATAAGGGCAGAATGTATTACTTTATGATAATGTATCTAGGGATTTAATGTTTTCAAAAGAATAATGGGATTTCCATTTTTGTGTATTCCTTACTGAGCCTTTTATGCTCATACCATGTTTTAAAATGATTTTCACAGGCCTTAAGATTGGTAAGGACAACGAATTTTTCATGTTTAAACAATAGATGATTTATATAAAAAAGAATCCATGTTTCATTTTTAAAGGGATTCCATTGCGGAAAAAGTGAATACTATGTGTTGAACTCCACTTGTAAATTTAAGAGATTATAATGTATGTGTTTTTCCTCTTACTTAGAAATCTAAATTAAAAAGATCTTATTATGTAAATTGTATAAAAAAATCACTAGAATAATTTATGTTTATAGTCAGGGACTTACATTTAATATCAGTTGGAACTTCCTCAACTAGTAAATCAAACAAAGGATATGTATCATGGGTTGTAGCTTAATCATTATCTTCCAAAAAAATATCAAATCATCATTTTGGGTGTGTTAGATTTTTAGGAGTTTGAAATAATTTTTTAGAAACATTTTTAATTTTAGGATCATATTTCATAGGTATATCATTCCTTTTATATGGGATTTTTAGATTCACAGTGGTTTGGAGGATCACACATGGGATAGTGAGTCTAAGATGTATCCATATAATCCATTGGTATTTTAATTGACATTTTATTTGATTTGGGTATACATGATTATTTTCCAATGTAGTTTAATTTGTTTCCCCAGGTCTATTGTGTTTTGATTTGGATTTTTTTGGGATTTCTATGTAGAGGTATATTACATTATTGAATGTTTTATAATTTCTATGTTTTCTTATAGGATAGGTTTTTATTCATGAGGATGAAAATCTATTGATAAGTATCTTATTAGATGTATGGATTATTTTGAACCTATAAAATGTTTTTAGAGATTTTTGTGATGCTTCTATGGATATTTAGAGTAGTATAGAGAAAAAAGGTGTTTTTGAATACTTTTAGGAAAACATCCCCATTTTAGAGCATTTTAATTTCAAGGAAGTTTTTTTTTTGAGGCTAGTATAATTTATATTCAAACAATAATTGTGGGGTGTGGACATACCCTTATAGAATTCATACTGTACATGTGGTCTTATGGGCCAAAATTTTATGATTTAATGAGTAGTTTAGGGTGGATATGACCATTTTTAATGAAGCATCACCATTTTGGTAAGTCAAGGATAGAAGAACCTATTTTGGGGTTGGGATATTCCATAATGGGGTTAATGCTATGTAGATACTAATTTTAGTGAATGTTTTGGTTATAGGTTCTCCGTGATGCCACCATAGAAAACATATTAGGGATAAATTCCCATTTAAAAGGTTCTTTAGCCTCTATGATATGACCATGACTGTTCGTTTTATATTTAGGGAGGGTTGTTTTTTATTAAATTCATACTTAAAAATGATAATTTTATGGATGTAGTTGAGCCCATTTTAAAATTTTTAAAATACCTACAATACCTATAAGGACCCACCCTTAAACATATCTTATTCTAGTGTTCTTGAACAAAAATTCACATTTGAGGATATTTTATGTTTATAGTTTTAGATATTTAGGATAAAATCATATATAGCAAACTCATACATTAAAAGTGGAAACTTATACTCAGTATCCATTTTTTCACCAAAGTAATCCCTTTTAAAATAAAACACGATTTATTCTCAAGACAAAACTTCAATAATTTCATTATGGAATATTCTTTGTCGATACAATTCTTAATACCTATGCAAAAAATTTTAAAAATTGGGATGAACTAAAATTCAAAGAAAAGATCATAAAATGAATGAAATAGTTAGTCTTGTTATAACATGGTATCACATTTAATGTTCTTTGAGCAAATGAAACAACAAATTTTCACATGAATAACACTCATAATTTTTTATCAAATAAAAACATTAAAACCAATTGAAAGAAATTAATAATCCTAAAGATGAATTAGTAAATCATATACATAAAACTATTTTGACATAATTCTGAAGTACAATTTCATGAATCAGAAAACCATTTTGAAAATTTCTCCTAATCCCATATGAAACAAATTTTCAATACCAAGATACCCAAAAAAAGAACAAGGGATTTATTTTCCATTTAAAATCATTAAGTCATATATAGGAATCCAATAATAAAATAATGGTTATGTTGGTTGAGAATTCATTTTCTCTATATAAGTTAAAACAAAAAAACATTCATTTTTTTCATTTTGTAGTGGAAGTAAAAATAATTGTATAAAAATTTTACATATTAAAACATTGAATGAAATTAAATATATTCTTAAAATTTAATATTTTTATTTTATATTCATAAAAATAAATATGAAAATTAATATCATAAATAAAAGATTTTGAAATTAAATCTTTAAACGTTCAAGGTGTCACATACGACTATGAAAATTTAAATCTTAATATCTATGAATTAATACAATTACCAAAATAATAAAAATATTATTATGTATATAATATTGAAATGAAATTTCATAGTTTCTGTATATACACCATATTAAAGAATTAAGGTGCATATTATCTAGAAATGCCTCAATGAAAGGAGTTTTAGATGAAATCCCTTACATTTAGTCTGAATAGTCACATACAATCATTATATTTCTAAATAATAAACCTGGGTTAATTTATACTTTGTTGAGAAAATTTTCCAAGTTTTTAATTCATTTTATATCACTTATATCATTTTTATAAAAAAATCACTATTATTTATGTTTATATTTGAAGGTTTGTCGATATTCAGTACTCTAATTGAAAAAGAAATTGGCATGATGTTAATAGTCCATGATTTCATAAGTCCTTCATCTCCAAAATAATATTCATGAAATAATATTAAATTTTATACATCAATTACACTTTTAAATCCATTTATTAAATATGGATATGAAAAATGGTCAACTTTACAATCATTGAGACAGTAATCCATAAGTACACATGAGTAACATTTCCATTTATAATTTAACATTAAATAAATAAGAAAATAATTATTTAACCATTCCAGAATGATAATAATATTATAAAAATCATAATAATCACATAAATATAAATATATATTTTATAAAAGTGATGTGGTGAATAAAACTATTTTTATAGCTTCGTGGAGGTGATAGTTCACACGTACGCACGAACAACGTTATCATTTTTATGTCCTTGGAAGGTAAGAATATAATATAAATATTATTATTTTATAATTATAAGTATGTCATTATTATCATATATAAACATTTATTTCATCATTATAACATTTCTTGCTAAAAGGTAATGAAAAATGAACTCTATCGGTTCACGAGGTGGTAGTATGTCGTACACCCGAATGAAATGTGAATTTCCCATTTGATGAAATTGGAGATGGATTTGTGTGATGATGTTAACAAAATAACATATCAGTATATTAAGGATAATATATTTATTATTTTATTTTGTAATAAGGATATTTAATGGATGTGTAAGCATAAATAAAATAGAAAAACTTAAAAAAAGATACAGCTTCTTTGGTTGATCACCTTTGAAGAAGACCTTAACAACTCTAAGAAGGGTGTTATGCCTAAAATAAGCCCTAAAGAATGTTTGGAGGGATTATAAGAATATTTTTGGGAAGATATTGACCAAATAAAAAGTGATTTGATGTGTGGTTATTATATAATAACAGATACCTTTCTATAGGAGTGGGGAGAGGAACCCTTGGGAACTCTTAAAATAATTAATTAATATAAGTTCATATTCGGTTCTAAAAGGACCCAAAATAAATTATTTTTAATATAGATGTTTTCCCTAATACACATTATACAATTAAAATTAGATATATTTTCATATTTTTAATCCATATCTTTTTTTAACCCTTATTTTACCATTTTTAATCCTATCATGATATCAGGATATTTACAATTTATGTGTTAATGTGATTACCATAACATATAAAATGATAAAAAGGTACAATTTATGAACTATTAGGACTTATAATAACCACTTAGATCAATCTAATATTTTTAAGATATTTATAACATTCAATATACTATTTTATATTTTAAAATACAAATACTGTAAATTTTGACACTATTCCTTAGATGAATTTTAAAAAAATATCATAAACGCTAGATAAGATCCAAAAAACACCTTTAAATCATCAAAAAAATGTTTAATATATCTAAAAAATCATTTATGACATAAATTATGTCAAATAATATTTATTTTAATATTTATATAATTATTTATTTGATTCTTTTATTAATTAAAAAATTACTACATAATCTTTGCTTCATATTTAAATTTTATTATTTAATTTTAAAAAATTATAAAAAAATTATCATGATGTACATAATATTTATATATTTACAATGAATATTTATAGTTTAAGATATACCATGTATAACTCTATATTAAAATACTTTACTTTTAAAAAACAAAAGTCTAACAAAAAATGACTATTCATTGAATATAATATTTCGAAAGCATAAAAGTCATCCTAGTAGCTCCATGTTAACCTAAAATTGACCAAAGGATGCTCGTGGTCAGGATAAACTCATAAAATTAAATTATTCCATGTTATTGGGTAGTTTTATATTATAATTATAATTTTTTCATTAATTACCCAATTACCTTTAACTGTGGTACTAGTTTTTGTACCAATGTTATTATTAATTAGGTCTAAAAATGACCAATTTACAAAATTTGGACCTTCTAATTCCAAATATGGAATCCATTTTTTCAAATTCAATACTCAAAAATTGATGTAATTAATTTAAAATTAATCTCCATTGTCAAAGTGGGGAAACAATTTTTTTAAAATGTATAAACCATCAGATGATTGAAATGTGTTTATATAAAATTCAAACATGAAATTACATCCAATTAACATAATTGGATTAAATAATGAAAAATTAATCTAAATATAATATAAAACCATTTTAAATGATAATCTAACAGTACAAATAAATTACATGAAATGGAAGTTTTGAATTAAAATGCCGAATTCTTCTCTATTCATTAAATTATGAATTCTATCACAAAAACACCAAATTTCAACCAAAGAAAATTTTTATGTCTTAATTCCGAATAAAAAGTTTGTTTCATCAAATAGAACTTATAAAACTGTCAAAAACTGGATTTAAAATGAGTTCTCCAGGAAAATGTAATAAACCTATATTTTTTGAAAAATACATATTTTATCCAGAAAATTAAATTTGTTCTTTTATCATGTCTATAAAATATAAAATATGAATTTAAAACATTAAATTGAATATATTAAATAAATATTTCATTCATAAAGTCTTTCATGAGTGATTTAATTATTTTGTAAACTCCCTTATTTTCATTTAAATAGTTCTTCAGAAAAACATTTATTTTTATTTTAAAAGGGATTTATTTTCATTTATAAATAATGATTTAATAAAGAATTAATTATATACATGTGTAAACCATAATTTCATAAATCAATTAATAATTTTTATTTATTCCATTTTATCATCTAAGTTATAAGGTAACATAACAATATTTAGTTGTTGGCTTATGTTCAATGAGGAGTATTATGTACATAATCAAACATAGTGTCTATTTTTAAAATACAAGGGATGTTACATTCTCCACATTTTTGAAATATCATCCTCTAAATTTGAATTGGGGTTCGGTAAATAAGGTAAGTCTCTTCAAAATACCTTTATTTCACTCCCACATTTGGAAAAGGATTAATAAATCTTCCACATTAAAAGAACGAAAGGACCATGAAAAGGTAACCTGAGATAATACACACTAGTATTCTAGGTAGGAAATCGTGGATATGAATGAAAAAAGAACCATCATATTCTAATGGAGAGTGATAAAAAACATGATCTAGAGAATGGTAACAGGTTGAAAACCAAAAACATATGTTGGGTTTAACAGTCTTTGATTTCATAGTAGGAAAATTAAATGGATAACATTTTTATCTAAGAATCTTTCATTGTGTTATGAAGTTAATTTACTATATATTATATGAACATAAGGAAATATACATACTTGACATGAAGAGTTTGATCCATTGATCAAATTCCATCACAAAATCATACTTTTCTTCAAATGATTAGTATTTATGATGCGTTTTTTTACAACTGAAGCATTATAATCATATTAAAAATACTCACAAAACCACAAAAGGATAATTATGTATTTCTTATTCTTTTAAACATTAACAAAAAAAAGGGTTAGTATAAGATCAAATAATTTCCACCAAAAATAATTATTATTTATAAAGAGAAAGACAAATTTTAATCTCAAAAATTCAATAGTAATACCCAAAGTTCAACAAAGACCATTCAACAAATAACATTCATTAAAATTAATCAAAATAATAAAAAACTTTGATTTAAACCCAAAATTAAGAAAGATTTGATTAGATATACTTCCAAGATAAATCGTAACAATTATCTACATATAACACCAACCACTCTAAATATATTATACCAAATAGTAATTAACCTAATCATATATTCTCCAAGATAGGTTAATCATTAACATAAATAACCCAAATCTCTATTAGTCCACAATAAAAACCTATATTTTTCCATGATGAAATTCAACCATTACTCCTCAAGCAAAATACCATAGTATTTTATTGTCCTTAGGGATATATGTTTCCAAAAATAGTGAACTTCTTCCAAAATAAAATTTATCATTTAATCCCAAAAACATTTTCATATACTAAATATATCCATATTATAAAACATAATTCCCCAAAATAAACTTCTTCTTATTCCATATACTATTTTAACTAAAAATAAAAAGTCATTCTAACCAGGGACTTCGCATAGGGTAGTGGTAGGTGATAAATACCTATCGCACTTCGGTTGTGGATTTGATTCCTACATCATTATCCGATATGATAGGTTGTCACCCTTCCTCTGAGTTTTCCTATTTCTAAAACATTATAATTTTATAACATTCCCAAAAATGATATAAAATAATAAAAAATACCCATACCATATTTTAACCTCATTGTTTATCTAATACCATTAATTTTGCATCCAAAAAAGTAATAACCATTAATTAACTCAAAGACAAATGTCTCAAAAAATATCATTAATCACCTTAAAATTTTGGATCATAAATGATCAAAATGTGTTTATAATACATTAAACATATGATCAAAATTAAAATTAAGATCCCACGATGATATAACTAACTCATAAGAAAATATCATAATATCCAAAGTTGTCTAAACCATCCTATTATACCAACTATAAAGAAACTTCCTTAAACATGTATTATTATAATGTTTTTGTACTAGAATTCACATTATATGATCATTTAGGTTTAGAGTTTTATATAACTAGTAGAAAATATTACATAGTAAACTCATATATTACAAGTGTACAATTATACACATTATCCATTTTTCACCAAAGTAAACCCTTTTAAAATAAAACATGATTTATTTTTATGAAAGATCTTTAATACATGCATCATGGAATCTTCTATGTCCCTACAAATCTTATGACTTGCGAGAAATTTTTTAAAACATGGTATGATCACAAAAGATCAGTAAGGGACAAAAAATTAATGAAACTATTAGTCTAGTTAAATATGGTAACCCATTTAATGTTCTTTGAATGAATGAAAAAAACATTTTCATATGAATAAAAACCAACATTTTATTAAAAGAAAATAATTTAAACTAATAGAAAAAAATTTAAAATCATTTTGATGATTTAAAATATCATATAAAAAAAACCATTTCTATCCTCTTCCAATTGGAATAACCATATGGTCAACTTCTAAATTGAAAATTTATAATGGGTACCACCCTCCATATAATCTATATCGGGCTCATGCCTGAGCTATAATGGGGCCCAACCCTTCATATAAGCTATAAAAGGTCACCCATGATCTACAATTGGGATCAAACCATCATATAAGCTATGTTAGGATCACCCGTGAGCTATAATGGGGATAACAATTCAAGTAACCTATAGTGGAATCACCTGTTTCATATAATTCTCTAGTACCATTTCATGAATCAGGAAAATATTTTGAAAAATTCTTCTGATCCCATATAAAACACATTTCCATATAAAAATAGAAAGTAATTTAAGAACCCATTTTCAATACCATGATAATCAAAAAAAGAACTAACAGATTTATTTTCCTTTTATTAACATCAATTCTTATAGAGTAATCCAATTTTAATATAATGGTTATGGAAACAGAGGAGTTATTTTCACTGTATACAACAAAACCAAAAACAATCCTTTAGTCATTTTATAAAGAAAGTAAGACACTTTGTATAAAAATATTCCATTTTGATAAAATTAAATGAAATTAATAATAGTCAAAGAAATATTACATATAATCCTTGTATATCCATATAAATAAATATGTAAATTAATATCATGAAGAAAAGATTTTATAATTAAATCATTAAATATTCAAGGTGTCCCATACCACATTGAACATTTAAATAATAACCTACATGAATTAATACATTTACCAAAACAATAATAAACATTATTATATATAAAATATGGATATGAAATTACATTTTGGATGTATATACATTATAAAAAACAATAAAGGTGCATGTTATAATTAAATTCCATACTGAAACTAGATTTGTAAAAAATCCTTTACCTTGAGTCTAACTTGTCATATACAATTTTTATATTCATGAATAGTAAATATTACATAATTTATTCTTTCTTGATAAATTTTTTCATATTTATTATTACTTTTATATCACTTATTACCATGTCATAAAAATTACATAATTATTTAAGTTAATATCAGACATTTTGTTGATATTCAATAAATGAGTCGAAAATGAACATGGATTGATTTCAATAGTTCATATGGTCATAAGTCCATAGTCTCCAGAAAAATATTCATGAAATAATAATAACTTTTTTATATAAATTATACTTTTAAATACATTTAATTAATATGGATATGAGAAATGAACGATGTTAAAATCATGTAGATAGTAAGTTGTACGTACGCATGAGTAACATTTCCATTTTCCATTTTTCCTTATGGAAATAAGGTAATTATTATATTATATTTACATAATTATAATAATAATAATATTATCATAATAATAATTTAAATATATTTTAATATTCCAAACATGTAATATGGTGAATAAAACTAATTCACATCGCTTCGTGGAGGTGATAGTTCACACATACGCACGAATGAAATTATTATTTTTATGTGCGTGGAAGGTAGGAACATAATTTAAATATTATTCATTTAGAATGATAAATATTTCAGGAATATAATACATAAATATTTACTCCATCATTATAACCAGTATTGATAGATGATAATGAAAAACGAACAATATCGGTTTGTAAGGCGGAAATCCGTCTTACACATGGATGAAATGTTGATTTCCCAATTGATGAAATTGGACATCAATTTTGGTGATTATATTAACAAAATAGAATCTTTGTATATTTAGGATACTGGATTTATTATTTCATAATTAATGAATGATATTTAATGGATGTGGATGAAAAAATAAAATAGAAACATATAAAAAATGACACCCCTTCTTTGGTTGATCACCTTTTATGAACACTTGACACCTATAATAAAGTGTTATTCCAAAAATAAGGGCTCAAGAACATGGGGATGAATTATAGAATGTATTTTGGAAAAATATTGGTAGATACAAAAGTCATTGTAAGTGTGAGTATTAGAGAATAGTGTGTACCTTTTTTTATGAGAGGGGAGAATCACCCTTCGAAACTCTTAAAATATAAAATTAATAATATTTCAATTACAGTTCTATATAATCCAAAAATCATTTATTTTGATGATAATATGATTTTGGGTAGAATATCAATCATTCATTTTTTTTGAGAAGTTATGAATATTTTTTAAACCTTATCTCTTTGGTTTAACCCTTATTTTATCCTTTTTAATCTAATCGCGATATCATATTATTTACACATTGTAGGTTAAGGTAATTAAAATAACATTACAAGATATTAAAAAAAGAGTTATTTATGAGAGATTATGACTTATCCTAACCATTTGAAAATTTATTATATTTTTAGTAATATTATAACATTAAATAAAAAAAATTATATTTTAAAATACCAATAGTGTCAATTTTAAGACTATTCATTACTTGTTTTTTAATAAATTATCATAAGAGCATGATAAGTGAAAAAACAAAAACATTTAAATCATCACTAACATGTAAAATATATGCATAAAATTCTTGGGTGATGTAAATTATTTCAATTAATACTTATATTAAAATTTAGAAAATTATTTAATTGGATATTTCATTAATTAATAAATTATTACATCATCTTTGTGTAATAATTAAATTAAATTATTTAATTTATAAAAAATATGAATATATTATCATGATTCAGGTAATATTTCTATATTTTAAAAAACTATTAATACTTGATGATATCCACTATATAACTCTATATTAAAATACTTTACTTTTAAAAAACCAAAGTGTAAGAAAAATGACAATTCATTGAAAATAAAATTAGAATAGTATTAAAGTCATACATGTGGATACAATTGGTCCTAAAATTGACCCATGGATGATCATTGTCAGGATACACACATCTAATTTTTTTATGAAATGTGATAGGTTAATTTTATATTATTGCAATATTATTTTAACCATTAACAATCATATTTATCCTTAACTATGGTAATAAAATTTATTACGAAAGATTAAATTCATAATGTCCCAAAAACATTACATATTTACATAATTTGGAACTTTTGATTCAAAATATGGAATCTGTTTTCCAAATTCAAAACACATAAGTTGCAGCAATTAATTTAAAATTAATCCCCATTGTCAAAATGAGAAAATGAGTTGTTTTAAAGTAAAACCAATAAAAATATTGACATGTGTTTATATCAAATTTCAATTTGAAATTGCTTCATATGACCAAATTTGATAAAAATGATAAAATGAAGAATCTAAATATACTTTAAAACCAATTCAAATGGTAATACAATAATACAAATAGATTATAGGAAAAGGATGTTTTGAATTTATATGTAGTATTTTTCACTATTCATTAAAATAAATTTTTTTTCCGAAAAATAAAAACATTTCAAACACATTGAATTTTTATGTCCCTCTTCAAAATACAAAATTTATTTTTATTAAATAGAACTAATGAAAGTGTAAATAATCAGATTTAAGATGGGTTCTCCATCAAAATCTTGTAAAACTGTTTTTTCTGAAGAAAAACTTCTTTTATCTGAAAAATTAAATATGTTCTTATATCATGTCTTAAAAACATATATGATTAATTTTGAACATTAAATTGAATATATAACATGTATTTTTCAAAAATAAAAAACTTCATTAGTGATTTTATTATTTTATAAACTTTATTATTTTCAATTAAATAGTTTTTCAAAAAACCATTTCCTATTATTTTAAAGGTTTTTATTTTCATTTATAATTAATTTTTCACCAAAGAATTAATTATTTTAAATTTATAATCCATATTTTTTGAAATAAATTAGTATTATGAATTCCCTCCATTTTAACATCTAATTTATAAGGATACAAAACAATATTTGGTTCTTTTCTTATGTTTAATGTGGAATATTATGTATGTTATCGATCATAGTGTCTATTTTCAAAATACTTAGGATGTTACAATACCCATAGGTAATTTTTTTTAAATCCCTATAAAATTAGATCTCAATATTAAATTTCCTAAAATGGTAATTTTTAGCTTCATAGTTCATATTTTTGTGTCACATTAACTTCCATATAATTTGGGGTTAAACCCCATCTACTTGGTTTTATTTAATTGTAAATATCTAAAACATAGATGAAATATATATCCCTCTAAACACATATTCATTCTACCATTTAATGATATAAACACCTTTTTTTTATAAAAAGTTATTTCCATTAGATTCAAGGTCATCATTTTTTCTTGTTTTTTTATATAATCATCTTATCTTTATTTCTTCTTTTGATATTCCCAAATCAAATGAATAAAGGTGGGGTTAATTTATTTTAATATTTATATGGAAAATGATTTATGGGTTTTGGTTTAGGTTACTTAATATTTTAGATCCTTTATTGTCATTAAAATTTCATCAATGGGAGGGAACTCTTATTTTCTCATTTATTTAAATATTATAATTTTGTATTATTCTTTAATTAGTATTAGATTGGTGGATAATTGTAATTTCATTAAGAAGTTAATAAACCAAAAATTAAATATTTAATGGTATAAAGAGTTTTATCATTATATAATTATTTATATTATTATTATCACTATTAATTTATTTCGTTAGTTTTTTATCAATATATTGATCCTATAATTACTATAATTCCTTGAACTATAACTAATATAATGGACATATTCATTACTATTTAATGATATATAAAATTTAATTGGAGTTAATGACCCAAATATTTAAATCAATTAATAATAAATAGTATTTAGATGATAATTACGTAACGATGGAATTTTTTTAAATGAATTCAATGTCCATTACTATTTCTATAAATTTTTTGATTTCATGGTATTGATTTTTTCCTATCTTTTTGTGGTTTTCAGGTATTAAATATGTCATTATCAGGTTAGATATTTGATTAGGGAAATTGTAGAAGAGTTGTATCTTATATGGAATGTTCATATTTTTTCTTCGATATGGGATGGTAATAACAAAGGGAATTAATAATCAGAGAGGGGATGAGCAATGAGATGAATATACTGATTTCAACCATTGGAAAATTTCTTTTGATAATTAAAATGGATTTTTTTTATAATGTTGTTAATAAATAGAAATAGATAATTAATTATTTTTGTGATTTTTAATGTAAACATGATATTTGTTAATAAAATTAAATGTTTTTGATGTTGGTGTGGTATTGTAACGCCCCAACCCCAGTTACCCAGAGTCGGTGCATTATTACATAACATTGGTATGATCACAAGAAAGATCAAATCTCGAAAGACCGATTGGTTTAGTAGTCTTGGAAACACTAGATATATTCATAAGTCTTACATTACATCATAAAATGAAAAACTACTACAACAACATATTGTCTCCATAATCCACACTCATATCCCCACATAATATCCCTGCAGGTCATTCATAATTTACTTCTTCACTTCCTGGGAAAAATAAAACATAGAAAAGGGGTGAGCTCAAATGCCCAGTAAGGATAACAATATAGCAGAAACTTTCATAAATAAGAATAAACATTTAAGGCAATGTATAACTAAAACAAATGCCTTTAAAACATGAACTTTCAACATGGTATGGCATAAATAAAATGAAATAATTCCATTTACTTATTCACATGGATATTCTACTAATCGAATAATCACATGAAAAAATCAATAACCACTTTCATAATGTTGGAATGCATAATGCCAGACTATCATAACCACATAGTCAAGGCCTTGTGCCAAGACTACAAATAAGATTTTGTCAAGGCCTTGTGCCAAGACACTAGTTTGTCTCATGAGACCTACCGATGCATCGAGGAGCTATAGCGGGCTCCACCCATCACATATTAAGTCCAATGCATTCCCATATGAAAAGGTTTAAACATAACATAAACATTCGTATTAAAACTAGCATACGAAATGTCAATACTTTCATCATAAACTATGAATGGTATAAAAATAGCACATCTACAGTCAAACATATCACAAAACCTTCAATACAATATAGAAGTTTTGTATCATAATAAATCAACTTCAAATAATCTTAAAATCCATCAAAGGATGTTGACATAGATGAAATCAAAATTCTTTTTAAAGAAATATCTCCTTTTATTTTGAAATCATTTAAGATCCATATAAAATAAAACATTTTCTTTGAAAATATTCTTATAAGCTTGTAAGGGAATCTTTGAAGATTTTATAATGGCGGAAAATAGCCGCACCCGCCGTATAAGTTAAAAAAAACATTCTTACCTTAATTCTATCAAAAAGGTTAAAAAGGACCTTATTTTGAAAACGACGGAAAGATTCCTTTATAAACCTCTTATAAAAAGTCAAACAAGGGTATAAATGACTTTAACGTATATTCTTGTAAATAATAAATATGTTTTGAAATACATTTCGAAGAAACATGGATGTGGATGATAAAGAAATCCCAGTAGATTATTACGTATAAACAACCTCGGATAATGAAGAGATTGTGAAATAACCCTTACCTTGTACTTTTCCTTGGTTGGGGTAGGTTAAAATCTTTTATAATGGTGAAATAATTGTTATTAAATTATACAAGAATCATATATATTAATATGATATCATATATGATCTTTTAACATTGATTTGTTAATAATATCTTAGAATTATCGTCGTTTCGGGTGTTAACTTACTCATTTTCTTTTATATGTTTTGTTACATAAGCCATGTTTGTTGTATCTTATTCATATACAGAATGATATCAAGTCCTTAAACATCATTTTTAAATCATCAAATGATAATTATACTTGAATGGATACGACGGAGAATGAATCTCATCGCGTTCGTGGAGACGGTAGTCCGTACGTACGCACGAGCGACAATATCATTCTTTTGATATTAAAATAATATATAAATGGATGGTATATCATATATAAAGAATCATTAACATGTTATATTTATTATTTACATGAGTTACACATCATTTTTATACCCATCCAAATAATAATATATTGAATAACAATTACACCACGACGTGGAGACGGTAAGCCGTACGTACGCACGTATGGTGACATGTTATTCGAAGGGTGGATAGAATACTGAATATGGTTGTACCATATTTATAATAACATCACAGTATATGTTAGATACTGGAGTTATTATTTTAGAATGGTAAGAACAAAGGAAGAAGAAGTGGAAGAAGAAAGGAACTTGAAAAGGGGTGGTGAAAACATTACCTCTTCTTCGGGTTCTTCCTTTTGATTTGATCAAAAGGGATCCTTAGGTTGGATTTCTGATCAAACTAAGGCCCCTAGGTTGTAGTGAGGGAAGTTGGGAGAGTATTTTGGCAGAGTTTGGACGAACCAAAAGGCTTTTAAGGTGTGAAGAAATGAGAAGGAGGAGTGCCCTTTTATAAGAGGGGTGAGGGGCACCTTTGGAAAAGCTAGAAATATTAATTTATAATAAATTCATATTCGGTTTCTAATGGCTACAAAGTTGACTATTCAAAGTTTAAGGTGGGGATGGGTCGAAAAAAACTCAACCAATAGAATTTAGACAGGTTTGGGTACTTATATTAACCTTATCTTTAATTATTAACTCTAAGTTAATTAGTTTCACTTTTACAATGTCTCTTTGTATTTTTATATAATATGGTTAATAAACTTACTAAATACATCCAAGAGACCCCCAAGTGGTCCATTAATGATGAACCTATCATGATATAAGTCTCTTGGCCTAACCTTAGATTTTTAGGAATTTAATATCAATTAATAATATAATATTTGTTTTAAGAACTCTTTTATGTCAATTTTGACACTATTCAATAGTTGATTTTTGTGAAACTCATAACAGATTTATTACTTCAAACAAAGTCAATTAAATCAATCCTAATATATCATATTATCCTATAAAATTAGTTTAATTCATTAAAAGTTTCATATTATATTTATTTGGGTATTTATAATATCAATTATTTTAATTTTTCACTATTATAGTAATTACTGCATCATCATTGTGTCATAAATAAAATAAATTATTTAATGTCTAAAAATTATAAATAAAATATCATTATGTAGTAAATCTTTTTATATTTCTAATGAATATTTATAATCTAAAATCCAACATATATAACCCTATGTAACAATTGTTTTTCTAAAAGATATATGCTTGTGTCATTTTTGTATTCATTTTAACTTAATTAAAATAAAGTGTCATTATCACTTACAAGTGGATCCATGGGGTCCCAAAATCGACCCAAAGATGCCCATGGTCGACCATGTATCAACCAATAGGGTTAAGACACGTTTTAGGGTAATTTATTATTATTATAATATTATTTTTTAACCCTTATTTACCGGATTTACCCTTAACCATGGTAAATAAAATATTTACCGCAGTAATTATTCAAAATGTCTAAAAATAAAAGCTACATATTTACACAATTTGAACATCCTGATTCGAAATATGGAATCCATTTTCCTAAATTCAAAACACAGAAGTGGTAGAAATTAATTTAAAATTAATTCCCGCTGTCAAAACAAAAAGCGTGTTTTTAAGAGATAATAACTATCAAAAGATTGTCACTTGTTTATGTTCGGTTTAATTGTAAAATTATGTCCAATGACCAACATTATATTAAATGGTAAAAATATATTATAAATATACTTTAAAACCACTCAAATTCATAATTTATCACTATTAATTATTTTTGATTAAAAAAGTTGTTTTTAATTAAAATTTAGTAATTTTCACTATTCATCAAAATATGAAAGTTATCCGAAATGTACCAAAATTTCACCTTAGGCTAAATTCGATATTCCGAATCCAAAAATTAAGTCCATTTTCAAATATAAAATATATATAATTTCAAAAAGTAGGTATTACTATTTATAACGGCTAGTTTGATTAGTTATGGTGTGTTAGAACTCGGTGTTGCGTACAACACACGCTATCACATTATTCAAAGAGAAGCGTACCGTAGAATCTTGGGGTGTTACATTCTCCCCTCCTTCAAATAATTTCATCCTAGAAATTTCTAGAATACTTATCACATGAAAAGACTCGGGTGGTTCTTCATCATAAGTTCCTCGGGTTCCCACGTTGCCTCTTCCATCTTATGGTTTCTCCACAAAACTTTTACCAGACGCGTCGTCCGGTTTCTCAGTACTTGTTCTCTCGTATCAAGAATCCTGACGGGCTCTTCACAATAGGAAAGATCGAGTTCCAGTTCTAATTCCTCATAGGTGAGTACATGCGTTGGATCAGGCATGTATTTCCTCAACAGAGATACGTGGAACACATCGTGAACTTTGGAGAGACTTGGCGGCATTGCCAATCGGTAAGCTATCACCCCAATTAGTTCTAGAATTTCGAAAGGTCCGATGTACCTGGGACTCAATTTACCTTTCTTACCAAAACGTATGACTCCCTTCCATGGAGATACCTTCAGGAAAACATGATCACCGACTTGAAATTCCAAATCCTTCCTTCGATTATCGGCATAGCTCTTCTGCCTACTTTGAGCTGCTTTGATGTGATTTTGGATTATCTTCACCTTTTCCATCGTTTCCTCCACCAGTTCTGGGCCTACAAGTTTTCTTTCACCAACGTCATCCCAACAGGTTGGTGTACGACATCTCTTTCCGTATAACACTTCATATGGTGCCATCTGAATACTCGAATGGAAGCTATTGTTATAGGAAAATTCTACCAGTGGTAAATATTGATCCCAAATACCCTGAAAGTCAAGTGAGCAAGATCTCAACATGTCTTCTAAGGTCTGAATAGTCCGTTCTGATTGTCCATCTGTCTGAGGGTGGTAAGCAGTGCTCAAATGAAGTTCAGTATCCAGGTATTTTTGAAGACTTTTCCAAAATCTTGAAGTAAAACGGGGATCATGATCAGAAACAATTGATAAGGGTACTCCATGAAGTCTCACAACTTCATTAATATATAGTCTTGCTAGACGTTCCAGGGGTAGATCTTCTCTTATAGAAAGAAAATGTGCTGACTTGGTAAGACGATCAACAATAACCCATATTGCATCATTCCTTCTAGGAGTCTTTGGTAGCCCCATGACAAAGTCCATCGTAATATTGTCCCATTTCCACTCCGGTATGGGAAGAGGTTGCATGACTCCTCCAGGCTGTTGCCTTCCAGATTTCACTTGTTGAAAAACCATACATCTTGACACAAAATCAGCAATCTCCCTCTTCATGTTGTCCCATCAAAAAATGTTCCTTCAAATCTCTATACATTTTTGTGCTCCCAGGGTGTATAGAGAAATTGGAACTACGAGCATCATCCAGCAATTCCCTTTTTAGATCAGGTAAATCGGGAACACAAAGTCTCTTCCCGAATTTCAAAATTCCATCTTCATACACAAAGTCTCTCAATCTCCCATCATTCACAGCTTTAATCTTCTTTTGGAATTCTTCATCATCGGTCTGAGAACTCTTAATCCTTTCTAGTAAAGATGGTTTGGCAACCATTTGAAAAAGCATTGATGTTTCACCTTCCCTGGTTATTCCCATGTCCATCTTCACTAGATCCATGAAAATTGGATCCCTTTCAATTCTCATATTGTTCAAAACTCCATGGTATTTTCTACTCAAAGCATCTGCCACCTTGTTTTCCTTCCCCGGGTGGTAGTGTATCGTACAATCATAATCCTTGAGTAATTCAAGCCATCTCCTTTGCCTCATGTTGAGTTCTTTTTGTGAGAAAATATACTTCAAACTCTTGTGATCAGTATAAATCTCACATTTTTCACCATAGAGGTAGTGCCTCCATATCTTCAAAGCAAAGATCATAGCTGCTAACTCGAGATCATGAGTAGGATAGTTTTGTTCATGAATTTTCAACTTTCGTGATGCATAGGCAATAACTCTATCATTCTGCATAAGGACACAACCAAGTCCTTTCTTTGATGCATCACTATAAATAACGAACCCATCATTCTCCGATGGTAGAGTCAATATAGGAGCATTGACTAATCTTCTATTCAGTTCTTCGAAACATTCTTCACACTCTTTTTTCCAAACAAATTTAACCCCTTTACGTGTGAGCTTCGTTAATGGGTTAGCCAATCGGGCAAAATTATGGACGAAACATCTATAATAACCTGCCAAACCAATAAAACTGCGCACCTCAGTTATACTCGTAGGTGCTGGACATTCTTGGATTGCCTTGGTCTTAGAAGGATCAACAGAGATTCCATCTTTAGAGACAATATGGCCAAGAAAAGAAATATCATGAAGCCAGAATTCACACTTGCTAAACTTCCCATATAATTCATGCCTCCTCAGAGTCTTCAAGATAATGCGCAAGTGATTTTCATGATCTTCGTTGGTTTTGGAGTATACCAAGATATCATCAATAAATACCACCACAAATTCATCGAGATACTCCTTGAAAACTCTATTCATCAGATCCATGAATACAGAGGGTGCATTAGTCAATCCAAAAGGCATTACAGTAAACTCGTAATGCCCGTACCTGGTTCGAAATGCTGTCTTCGGAATGTCTTCCTTCTTCACACACAACTGATGGTATCCAGATCGAAGGTCAATCTTTGAAAAGTATTGAGCTCCATGCAGTTGGTCAAATAAATCATCAATACGAGGTAGGGGATACTTGTTCTTTATCGTTATAGCATTGATCTCCCTATAGTCGATACATAACCTCATAGATCCATCTTTCTTTTTAACAAAAAGAACAGGGGATCCCCATGGAGAAACACTAGGGCGAATAAATCCCTTATTACTCAATTCCTCTAGTTGTTTATTTAGTTAGACTAACTCTACAGTGGCCATTCTATAAGGGGTCTTCGATATAGGCCTTGATCTAGGAATCAAATCAATGGAAAACTCAACTTCTCGTTCTGGAGGATGTCCAGGTAGATCTTCCGGAAATACATCTACAAATTATTTCACAACAGGTACATCCTCTATTTGAACATTCCTTTCCTCACCCGCAGTTATTTCATTCTCTTCCTCCCCAATAATTGAATTTAGTTGAGCTATTGAAGGTGGATCTAAATAAGAATTAGGTGGTGACGATTCTGCTCTAAAGATAAGGTGTTCCTTATCATTATCATCAAGAATCGTAACCTCTTTCTTCTTACAATAAATCTTCGCATCATAGTCCGAAAGCCAGTCCATACCGAGTATTATGTCAAACTCAATCATAGGTATGACGATGAGATCAGCAGATAAAGAAAATTTATGTGCTCTAATGGGGACTGATTCACAAAACTTTGTTGCAATGATAATTCCCTTAGGAGTTTTAACTGACAACTCCCTTATTAAATCAAATTGGAAATATCTAATTTTCTTAGCAAACTGGGAAGATATGAAACAATGCGATGATCCAGAGTCAAATAATGCATTTGCTAAACTTGAGGAAACCATTAAATTACCTGCCACCACGTCTTTTGGAGCTTCTACCTCTATAGTAGTGATAGCATAAGCTTGGCCTTGATCCCTTGGCCTTTTCTGAGGTAAGTTCTCCTGACGCTTAGGACATTCATTTGCATAATGCCCCATCTCCCTGCAATTATAGCACTGAACGTTGGTAGCTTCCTTCTTCCCCTTGCAATCACGAGCTTGGTGGCCTTTTTCACCACACTTGTAACAGACTCCCATTCCCTTCAAGCAAGCACCGGGGTGTTTCTTCCCACATTTACCATAGGATGGATATTCAACCTTTCCTTTCTTCCCCTTATTTCCATTCCCAGATTGATCAGCAGGCCTCTTCTTCTCTTTCTTTGCTTTAAAGTCATAAGACTTAGAGAATTCCTTTTCGGTCTTGATAGCACATGAGACAATGTCTTCGTACGACGAAAAGGATTGTGAGACTAATGCTTGACGGAGAAATGGTTTTAACCCATCAAAGAAATGATCAATCTTACTTCTTTGGTTACGTATATAATCACCAGCGTACCTTGCTATCCTTGTAAAGTTAGCCTCATACTTTGTGACATTCTCATCCTCCTTCTGTCTCAGACTTAGAAATTGCCTTTCCATATCTGCTCGATGGTCGCGAGGAAAGTATTTTTCTAAAAACAGATCTTTGAACTCCCTCCATTCCATATTTGATACTTCATCATCTTCCTTCGTATTTTGAATCAATGACCACCATTGATCAGCATCTCCAGTGAGGCGGTAAACTGCCATGATAACTTTTTCCCTTTCACTGCTCCCCAAAGCCTGAAATATTTTCTCTAGGGAAAATATCCATTGCTCAGCTACTAAGGGATTTGTAATCCCATTGAACGTTGGTGGTTGTTGCCTCATGAATCGATCTAACATTGATCCTCCACGCTACGGATCATGGTGCTCCATACGGGTAAGGTTATTATTCATAACCTGAGTAATTTGTCCCAGTATGGTGATTAGCTGATCGGCACCAGTTGCATCACCAGCCCCACTATAATTATCTTGAGCAGGAGGGCAATCCCTACATGGAGTGCGTGCATTGATACAGTTTCCATTTCTTCTACTAGGCGCCATTTCTAAACAATGGCATAAACTAGATCAGTTTATGAATCAAAATACATAATCCCATACTTATAAAACACTTAACATAAATTGAACTATTTATGGATATAATCCATAATCATAAGAATGTTTTCTTTGAGGAAGTATATACTCATAATCCCTTCAAAATTATTTGTAAAAAAAATGAGAGTTATCCTAAGCATATCCCCCGGGAGTGTAGTAACCAAGAGTGCAGCAAGGCCCGTTGTCGTGCACCAGTTCCCGTTCGAGTCTAGCTCAAAGCGGTGTTTTCGGGTTTTACCCCTAGGTACATCTGTGCCAGAGCCGCCTCTACCTGCTCGTATCCAGACAGGGATGTATTGCTCGGAAAACTCAAAAAATCTCTACAATACCAAAATTCTAGGAAGTTCTTCTATACTAATCCTCAAAGTTCATATTAGGTCTACGTGCTCTAATCAGAGTTTATCTAAATCTAGCTTCCAAGGTTTGTACTAAACTTCCTCTGATACCAACTGTAACACCCCGACCCCAGTTACCCAGAGTCGGTGCATTATTACATAACATTGGTATGATCACAAGAAAGATCAAATCTTGAAATACCGACTGGTTTAGTAGTCTTGGAAACACTAGATATATTCATAAGTCTTACATTAAATCATAAAATGAAAAACTACTACAACAACATATTGTCTCCATAATCCACACTCATATCCCCACATAATATCCCTACAGGTCATTCATAATTTACTTCTTCACTTCCTGGGAAAAATAAAACATAGAAAAGGGGTGAGCTCAAATGCCCAGTAAGGATAACAATATAGCGGAAACTTTCATAAATAAGAATAAACATTTAAGGCAATGTATAACTAAAACAAATGCCTTTCAAACATGAACTTTCAACATGGTATGGCATAAATAAAATGAAATAATTCCATTTACTTATTCACATGGATATTCTACTAATCGAATAATCACATGAAAAAATCAATAACCACTTTCATAATGTTGGAATGCATAATGCCAGACTATCATAACCACATAGTCAAGGCCTCGTGCCAAGACTACAAATAAGATTTTGTCAAGGCCTTGTGCCAAGACACTAGTTTGTCTCATGAGACCTACCGATGCATCGAGGAGCTATAGCGGGCTCCACCCGTCACATATTAAGTCCAATGCATTCCCATATGAAAAGGTTTAAACATAACATAAACATTCGTATTAAAACTAGCATACGAAATGTCAATACTTTCATCATAAACTATGAATGGTATAAAAATAGCACATCCACAGTCAAACATATCACAAAACCTTCAATACAATATAGAAGTTTTGTATCATAATAAATCAACTTCAAATAATCTTAAAATCCATCAAAGGATGTTGACATAGATGAAATCAAAATTGTTTTTAAAGAAATATCTCCTTTTATTTTGAAATCATTTAAGATCCCTATAAAATAAAACATTTTCTTTGAAAATATTCTTATAAGCTTGTAAGGGAAGCTTTGAAGATTTTATAACGGCGGAAAATAGCCGCACCCGCCGTATAAGTTAAAAAAAACATTCTTACCTTAATTCTGTCGAAAAGGTTAAAAAGGACCTTGTTTTGAAAACGACGGAAATATTCCTTTATAAACCTCTTATAAAAAGTCAAACAAGGGTATAAATTACTTTAACCCATATTCTTGTAAATAATAAATATGTTTTGAAATACATTTTGAAGAAACATGGATGTGGATGATAAAGAAATCCCAGTAGATTATTACGTATAAACAACCTCGGATAATGAAGAGATTGTGAAATAACCCTTACCTTGTACTTTTCCTTGGTTGGGGTAGGTTAAAATCCTGTATAATGGTGAAATAATTGTTATTAAATTATACAAGAATCATATATATTAATATGATATCATATATGATCTTTTAACATTGATTTGTTAATAATATCTTAGAATTATCGCCGTTTTGGGTGTTAACTTACTCATTTTCTTTTATATGTTTTGTTACATAAGCCATGTTTGTTGTATCTTATTCATATCCAGAATGATATCAAGTCCTTAAACATCATTTTTAAATCATCAAATGATAATTATACTTGAATGGATACGACGGAGAATGAATCTCATCGCGTTCGTGGAGACGGTAGTCCGTACGTACGCACGAGCGACAATATCATTCTTTTGATATTAAAATAATATATAAATGGATGGTATATCATATATACAGAATCATTAACATGTTATATTTATTATTTACATGAGTTACACATCATTATTATACCCATCCAAATAATAATATATTGAATAACAATTACACCACGACGTGGAGACGGTAAGCCGTACGTACGCACGTATGGTGACATGTTATTCAAAGGGTGGATAGAATACTGAATATGGTTGTACCATATTTATAATAACATCACAATATATGTTAGATACTGGAGTTATTATTTTATAATGGTAATAACAAAGGAAGAAGAAGTGGAAGAAGAAAGGAACATGAAAAGGGGTGGTGAAAACATTACCTCTTCTTCGGGTTCTTCCTTTTGATTTGATCAAAAGGGCTCCTTAGGTTGGCTTTCTGATAAAACTAAGGCCCCTAGGTTGTAGTAAGGGAAGTTGGGAGAGTATTTGGTCAGAGTTTGGCCGAACCAAAAGGCTTTGAAGGTGTGAAGAAATGAGAAGGAGGAGTGCCCTTTTATAAGAGGGGTGAGGGGCACCTTTGGAAAAGCTAGAAATATTAATTTATAATAAATTCATATTCGGTTTCTAATGGCTCAAAAGTTGACTATTCAAAGGTTAAGGTGGGGATGGGTCGAAAACAACTCAACCAATAGAATTTAGACAGGTTTGGGTACTTATATTAACCTTATCTTTAAGTATTAACTCTAAGTTAATTAGTTTCACTTTTATAATGTCTCTTTGTATTTTTATATAATATGGTTAATAAACTTACTACATACATTCAAGCGACCCCCAAGTGGTCCATTAATGATGAAAATATCATGATATAAGTCTCTTGGCCGAACCTTATATTTTTAGGAATTTAATATCAATTAATAATATAATATTTGTTTTAAGAACTCTTTTATGTCAATTTTGACACTATTCAATAGTTGATTTTTGTGAAACTCATAACAGATTGATTACTTCGAACAAAGTCAATTAAATCAATACTAATATATCATATTATCCTAGAAAATTAGTTTAATTCATTAAAAGTTTCATATTATATTTATTTGGGTATTTATAATATCAATTATTTTAATTTTTCACTATTATAGTAATTACTGCATCATCATTGTGTCATAAATAAAATAAATTATTTAATGTCTAAAAATTATAAATAAAATATCATTATGTAGGAAATCTTTTTATATTTCTAATTAATATTTATAATCTAAAATCCAACATATATAAGCCTATGTAATAATTGTTTTTCTAAAAGATATATGCTTGTGTCATTTTTGTATTCATTTTAACTTAATTAAAATAAAGTGTCATTATCACTTACAAGTGGATCCATGGGGTCCCAAAATCGACCCAAAGATGCCCATGGTCGACCATGTATCAACCAATAGGGTTAAGACACGTTTTAGGGTAATTTAGTATTATTATAATATTATTTTTTAACCCTTATTTACCGGATTTACCCTTAACCATGGTAAATAAAATATTTACCGCAGTAATTATTCAAAATGTCTAAAAATAAAAGCTACCTATTTACACAATTTGAACATCCTGATTCCAAATATGGAATCCATTTTCCTAAATTCAAAACACAGAAGTGTCATAAATTAATTTAAAATTAATTCCCGCTGTCAAAACAAAAAGCGTGTTTTTAAGAGATAATAACTATCAAAAGATTGTCACTTGTTTATGTTCGGTTTAATTGTAAAATTATGTCCAATGACCAACATTATATTAAATGGTAAAAATATATTCTAAATATAATTTAAAACCACTCAAATTCATAATTTATCACTATTAATTATTTTGATTAAAAAAGTTGTTTTTAATTAAAATTTAGTAATTTTCACTATTCATCAAAATATGAAAGTTATCCGAAATGTACCAAAATTTCACCTTAGGCTAAATTCGATATTCCGAATCCAAAAATGAAGTCCATTTTCAAATATAAAATATATATAATTTCAAGAAGTAGGTATTACTATTCATAACGGCTAGTTTGATTAGTTATGGTGTGTTAGAACTCGGTGTTGCGTACAACACACGCTATCACATTATTCAAAGAGAAGCGTACCGTAGAAGCTTGGGGTGTTACAGGTATGATATGGTTTGAGGTTGTTATGAGCTATTGTGATAATTTTTTTTTGAAGATTTTGTAAAGACGAGGTGGTTGTAATAGGCTATAGTAGTTTTTAATATGTTTTTACCATAGTATGGATTGTTTTCTATGATATATCCCTAATAAATTATTTTTTAGTACACACCAACACTCGAGTTAGTAAAATTATCGATGAACATATGACTCTTAAATTTAAAAAAAAAATCATAACATATTGGATGGAGGTGACATATAGTATTTTTTAATCCATCACCCCAAATATATCATATAAATGCGATATAGGTTTTGATTTAATTAGGTTATTTTATGATAATGTATTTAAGAAATGAATTATGTTGGATATACGTAAAATGATGAATCCATTATGTTTATTACAAAACTATTTTTATTGTTCTATTATAACAAATAGGTTGTGATTAAGTTGTGTATATAAAATTTTGTATCATTGATAGATGTAGTTTTAATATGGTATGTAGATATAGTAGTGATGAATTATAGGTATTCAGTTGTGGTGGCAGTTATTATCTCATATGATTTTTTTGGTTATGTTGGTATGGAAGGGATAAAGGTAATATTATTTAAATTTTGTGGTGTTAGGGTGACTAGATCAGTGGGGAAGCGGTTATGGGGTACCTTTGGACCTATGAAATTTGTATTACTATGTTACTATGTTTTTTGTGATATTAAGTGGGTAATTCATGGTATAGATCAGTGGTAGATGACATGGGATTAGTGAAAACTGTCATGGATGATTGTTTATTGAGGATTTATGATAATTTATCAGAATTTTCCAAATTATATTTGGATGTGATCCTACTATCAATAAATTAATACTCAAAACATTATATTTTTACACACACACACACACACACACACACAGATATATCAATTTTTAAATATCCATGATGAGTGTCTATAATATAAATTACAACGTCATAGTATCATTGGTGTATGTAGGTGTTCATGGAGTTTCTACTATAGGATTTACTTTTGATGTTTCATTTTTAATAATTTAATTATATATTTAATTACTTATATTATTTATATGTTTAATTTAATATTTTGTGAGAATATTTTCTGTCATTTTTTAGGTTCTGAGAATTTATGTTGAAAAAACCTATAATATGTGAGTTTTTACACCATTGGTGATAATCTCCATATCAAGACTTATTCATGGTGGGAATTAATAATCACTCTTTTATTATTTGTAAATATAAGATGTGTTTCATTGGAAGTGGGTCATGACACATTAATTTTTATGAACGTGAGTCTTATTTAATTAAATTTTGTGTATATGAATTATTTTCACTCCTTAATTTTTTTGATAGGTGTTTTGGAGAATTATATGTGTTTGGGTGTGTGTTCTATTATTAATCATTTGGATTTTTTTTCATATTTATGAATAATATTTGATAAATAATTATTAGAAAAGAAATGTTCAATTATAATTTAACATTTTAATTTATTTAATTTGTTTATCTATATATGGTTAATTATTTTTGGTTGGGGTAATTATATAACAATGGGTCATGATTTTTATATGAAAAAATTAAATATGATAAGGAATTAATAAAATTCATGGAAATTGTTACATTTTTAGCAATTGTTTTTAAAATTTATATTCCAATCTTATTGTTATGTTCTTATAATTTTTGGGTAGATCTATGTTATGTCATTCATATGGTGTATTGTAGTGACTGTTATCAACTATAGTGTGACAAAATATTAAAAAAATACTATCAAAATATCATATAAAATATATTCATAAAATATTCACACAACATCAACAAATGAGTCAAGATGTTCATAAAACTCAAAACCTAATATAAAATAATTTTTTAATTTAATTTATACCTTCACTAATTTTATGTTATGGTATTTTTATATCTCCCTGACCATGTATCATTCAAAATAAATTTAAGTGGAAATAATAAATAATACTTCCAGAACTATAGATAGATCAATTTCACATCTCAACTCTACCCACAATCAAAAATTTCATGTTTCAAATGGATATTAATATGAAAAAAATTATTCTATTTTTTTAATTAATGTGTTATTAGTAAAAATAATAATTTAACTTACATCCAATGAGGTTTTAACTAAAAATAAATTGTAATACGCAATGAATTAATCTCACTGCATAATATAGTTAATGAAGATTAAAATATATAAATCAATTATAAATAAACACATAGAACTGTACTAAAATAAAATTTATATTAAATTTTATCTCTAAATAAAAAATTGTTATATTCCTAATATCATAGATTATTGATTAAAAAGGATTTTAAATTTAAAAATTCCCTATCAAGTAACCCAATTGGAATTTGATGAGGGGATTCATTCTTTTTATTTTAAATATATCAATTTGGAACAAAAATTCAATATATTAAGTATTTGGGTTATGAGGGGAGACCCCATTAATAATAAAGATGAATCTTCCCTTAGTATTAGTCGATGGATTTATTATCCATTGAGTATTGTTGTAAACAAATTCACATAAAATTCTTATACAGGTGATGATTGTTGAGTTGTATTTTAAATAATTAATACATTTTATGATGAAATGTATACTATATGAACAATGAGTTTGAGTGAAGTAGGCTAAGGTAGTTGTTATGGATATGTGTGAAGTTGAGAGAATATAGTTTTGATATCTGAAAAAAATTGTGTCGTTATGTGGATATAGTGTAGGACATAGATTTCTAAACGAATAAGAACACATCCTTAGACTATCTATATATTTTGTTTCCCTAATATATTGATAAATTTTTTATTATGGTTAGATAGTTATGATTTGAATATTGAATTAGAAAAGTAGCTTAGGGGTTATTGAAATAAACATATTTGGGTATTTAAATGTTTCAAAAAAATGAAAATTATGTTGAAGGGGTTAGAAAACATTCTTGTTATCCTCACTGTTTTTTAATTTATTTAAATTACATTGTAATGGTCTGTAAATTTTTTAATATCAAATAATATTTTTAATGCACTATTTGAAATAATTCATGAATTATAACTTTGAGGTGTTAATTTGGATACGACATATTAGGTATCTATTTTTTATGAGGCATGAATTAGTTTTTCCTCCGAACAAGAAATTTATAAAAGAACAATAATTCACTTATATATATGTTTTTTAAGAATGTGTGAATTTAATTTTCTAATGTGTTTGTTGAAATAAGGAAAATATATTGTATGCATAATTACTTTATATAATAAATAATTTTTTGGTGGATTTAATCTTACCCTGTTTCAAATACATGAATATATTAGATATTTCCTAAAGAAAAGAACTCCAAATCAAACAAAATTCATTAATTTATATTATATTATTTTTTTATATTTAATTTTTAAAGGATATGTAACATCATGGGGGAAATGTTAGTTTTTTATATATAAAATAGAAATGATTTTTAAGGAACACATTATTCTTTTACTAAATAAACCTCTTAAAATGTGTATAATTTATTATCTGATGCATATAAATTTTCACATTGCATAAGGTTTTATGGTTGCATAAATTTGATATTGTTAGATATAACAGAATATGATTTCCGCATATCATATAATGTGATATTAAAGTTTAAAAAAAGATATATTGTTAGTTATATTATATTATTCTTTAACTATTCAATAAGTTAGTAAATATAAAAATTGAACAATGGGATTTTATTTCAATATGAGGAGGCCATCCTTTCAATGTGAATAATATGAAAAAACTACATAGTAGGTTGAGAATTAGATACACATGGAAGATGTGTTCAATAATTGAGAAAAAACAATGTTTTGGTAGGAAAGACCATTTTGTGGTGATTCTGAAACACTAAGTATATGAATTCCATGACTTTGAATTGATATTTTTACACATGAACCTGGATGTTATATATGAATTTTATGATGGTTTTTAATTAAATAATTTCTTATGACTCTTGGATGTTCTAAATGGGAAATATTTGATGCTGGTTAAATATGAATAATTAAGAACATGTCATTGTTGAGTTTGAAGAAAAATTTTCATAAATCAAATATGAAAAAAATATCATGAAGATTTATTATACTAATATAAATATATATAATAGAATAATGGAAAAGGAGGAATAATAAGAGGGTAACCAGAACTGTATTCAGAATAAAGACACTATGTGTGTCTAGGAATGAAAAATCCAATTAAATTATGTTGGTAATATAAGATACATGTTCTAGTATAAGATAAATAAGATAATAGTTACTCAATGACTTACTCTTTGATATTATTATATCATAAAAAGTGATTGAGGAACGTTTTAATTATTGTTTACATTTATGATACCTATTCATAAAAAACATGAAGAATGTTGGGGTTGAAGAAAACAAAGGGTACATTTGAATTTTCTTGTGTGGATTATTTTTACATGGAGTTTAATAATATGGTTAAATTTAATATTGAACTCTAGATCATATCAAGGAAGTGAAATAAATTTTCATTTAGGAAAAAAATGTTATACCTTTATTATTGTTATATATAATAAAAATGGAGATATTTTTAGGACTTTTTCAGGTGGATCATTTTTTAATTGAGGATACAATACCAATACAACCCAACTAGTTAATAGACCAAAGATCTGTCAAGATATGGTTTTGTTTCATTAAAATGAGTCAATGATATCTAGATAACTTCTATATTAATTCCACAAAATCCATTATGAGAATCAAGATGGACCCTACCCATATATTTTTATATATAATATTAAATTATAGTGTATATCCATTTCATTGAAAATAACAATAAAACAAAAAGTATTAGGTACCCACATTGGGACTGATGCATGTAAAAACATTGTGCGGTTTTACCCTTCTTATATTCATCATCGAAGGTGGGTTTTTAAGGTATATGATGAAATAGAAAATTTATTTCTCATCCATATTGATTAAAACAATGAAATTTCATAAAAACCCATTTATAACAAGAGGTAATCATTAGATATGAATGTGTGGAAGAATTAAATTGGGGATGATGATCAACCACTACAAAAAGGTAAATAATTCAGTAGTAGTTCAATTAATTATATAGATTATGATTTTCAAGATAACAAAATTTCATCCTACGAATAATATAAGGAGAATGATTCTAATATATGTTTTCAATTCCTCTCTTTTTACATTATATAATACATGTATAATATTCTATATAAAGTTTTCACATATATATTTTTATATATTTATAAGTTATATGAGGAAAAATCATCATTGGTTGTTAATTTAGAACCATTAAAAAATAATTGGTAAAATAGTTGAAAAAATAGAACTCACTCAAAAATGAATTGATATCCAAGTTGCAATAACTAATGATCAGTAAAGGAAAATTCTATATGGATTATTATTCATTACCATTTAACATTAATTAGAATTATAAAATTAAGAAAATCATATAAATGAATATCTATTCCTTTGAAGATAGTCCCAAAGATGTAATTCATATAATTATTTCATAATAAAAGTTCAAATCCAAAAATTCAAGGATATTTATAATTCATTGCATTAAGTTAGAAATAAATAATAAAGATTAAGATTTTTTGAATGGGAATGAATGTGATGATAACATTATTTTTTTAGTGGATGAAAGAAATATCTTCATGTTTAAATATGTTTAGATTAATTTAAATTCAAAAATATATAAATTATTTAAATTGGGTAATCAAAAAAAGCTAATAGGTCATATGAATCCATGTAAACTTATAAAAATGGTATTATAAAAAAATGACCCACTCAAGTGGAAAAATAGATTTTTATCATATATAAAAACCTACACATCTTTGTCATAGAATAATGTAACCTAAATTCTAGAAAAAAATTTATAATAATTTTAGTTCATCTACCTGTATTAGTTACTTGTAAATTTATAATAAATATGGTCATATAGATGTGAAGATAAAACCCC
Source organism: Viscum album (assembly GCA_963277665.1). Classification (NCBI taxonomy): domain Eukaryota; kingdom Viridiplantae; phylum Streptophyta; class Magnoliopsida; order Santalales; family Viscaceae; genus Viscum; species Viscum album. Next base: position 1,020,297,462 of record OY728132.1, on the reverse strand, counting down.
CACAACTTCATGGGTTTATTTGATCATGTTTAATAAGATCATATATACAAGAAGAGAAACAATGGAATGAATCTCAATATTTCTCAACTATTTAAAAAGTCAATTTAATAGTTTTATAGGTTTCTATTGGTTATGATTGTTACATTGTATATGATCATTTTTTTTCAGAACTTCTCAATTTTTAATGGCTATATAACGCCATAATAAAGGGTGATAATATGTGAGACTAAAAAAACCATCGATAAGGATTCATAGTTCCTAGAAAAGGATAAAAATGTTCATAAATAATATATACGAATGTGTTTAAAAAATCAATAAAAATTATTGCACATGTGCATATTTTTATTATCAATTCTATTTCAGATGTACTAAAAATAATTCATTTCTTGATGTGAAGAGAATAAAAAAATTAGGATATATAGGAAAATAAATATATATCTTCCATGGGGTGAAGAAAGTAGAATAATTTTATTTAATATTGTACCAATAAGAATTTATTAAAGTATTTTACACCAATAATGTGGATATTATTCTATAATGGGAGGAAGGTCAATATAATCCACAATTGGAAAGTGTTCATAAAAATTAAAGACAAGTGATATATAATATAAATAAAAAATAATGAATCCATAAAAAAGACTATTTTAGACGATTAAATCCATTAATTGAATGTGTACAGGCTACTAATAAATTTAACAGAATGGTTTCTATAAAATGATGTCAGAAATTCAAAAAAGTTTTACAAGTGTAAAAAAATAATTATTCTTTGATATTAATGATCAATTAGAAATGGATAGGCATATAGTGAAATAATAATCAGTTACACGTGATAAATGGAAACAATTCATTCCACATAAATAAGAACTAAAATTTCGTTAGAAGTTTTCTAAAATGGATTACCCAAGAGTTTTTTATGAACATTTTCAGAGGTGTATGAAAATTGGTCATAGTTTAACGGAATTTATGATAATAATACCAACTTAATATGAGATTCTATATATTATCAAGTAAGTTTAGGAAGATAAATTTTTATTATTAAGTTAGATAAAGAATAATTCTCCACAAAAGGATAATTTTAAATAAATATTTATATCCTTGTTATCCAAGGGGATTCTATCATGAAGAGTTTCTTTGAGACTATAACTACCTAGAATGTAGTTTTTTTTCATAATTATATCATATAAAAATTTATCCTATTTATTACTATAAAAATAACCCACCTTAATATAATAGTTGTTTATTTTTTTCTTTATATATTTAATATAAGGACATAAATAAGAGGGAGGAAATATTAAGTGTTGTAATAAAAATATATTTGGTGAATTTTAATCATTAATGGTGTTTATAATAAGACATTATAACATATAAATTTCCACTAAATGTTTCTTGGATTTCACTCTAAATAATAAGAACTACAATGTAGATGTTAAAGTTTATCCCCTGAGTGGGAGGGTGGCTATAATATTCTTATCATTTATATGAATATAAAATATGGTTAGTTTTTAATAGAAGAATAATTTTTAGTTATAATGATAATTTTTTACCCACCTATTTGAAATTATATAATATTTACTTATTTCTGGGGATTTATTTTAAAACGAAAAGGTTTTTTAAAATTAGGATGAAACATTCATAAATATCATTTTTTTAATATAATTTCAGAGTTATAAATTTCATAGGAATTTTTTTCTTCATTCCCTAGATAATAAATGTGTTATTCAAAAATTTTGAATTGTTATGTAGATAATATGGATTCTTAGATTGATCTCTCATTTTTTCTAAACATATTATTTCCTATATTGAAATAATGTTCATTAATTGTTGGCTAATTACAATGTTATGTGTGACACCATTATTCTTCCAAAGTGTTGAATCATGAATTATAATTAAATAAAATGAAATGAAGATATTTCAAAATCATTGATGAATAATTTGGGTAAGAGATATTTTTCCTGTACACAATGAGTTTTTTTATAAATAATAGGTATAAAATATTTATTTTAATAATAAAAAGGGTATTTACAAAAAATCTAAATTAGGAGGTTGAAGATCCAAAATGGATTGAGATATAGATAATAATTGATTATATTATTTTTTAATATATAAATGTGAAGTGAAAAGATAATATATGGTGAATTTGGGTGATAATAGATAAACTAATAAAGGATGAATAGGACACAACCATTGGTGTTGAAAAATCTATTGTTTCTTCTTGGGGGAGTTTTATAAATAGATTCAGGGAGAATCATTAATAATGTGATGATTATTGAGATAGATTGTAATTAATGATGAAAATTATTGTTATATTATCTATAAACCAGTTTATAATTTTTGAGTGATGTAGGATAATCCTAGTATGATGGATAGAAGATAATTTCAGAGAAAATGGTTTATTTTTTTAACAAAATAGATCCATTATGCTTCCATGGAGAATAACATATGAATAACGAAGAGTAAATAACAACCCCTAGAATCACTAATATTTTGGATGGGGGTATACATGGATAACATTATTGTATCAAGGATGGGAAATTTTGAGCTGAAGATGGATTTTAAAAATCCACAGAACATTTATAAAAATAATATGATTTCTGTATTTAAATTCTATAACAAGTTATAAAATAAGATGCTGAGGATTAGAACCATTATGGTAATCTATGAAGTTATTTAAAGTATTTATAATTTCATTATAGTGGCTTAGTGATGACCTGATAATACATAATTAAATTATAAATTTATTTTATGAAAAAATGAATCATTAGTTATGGATAAAACTTTTTCTATGGAATATCAGGCGTACGTTTATTACTTGTAATGAATTTGATTTTTCCTTAGAAACTAAAAATTTATAAAATATTGGATATCATGTTATATATATATATATTTATCATTATAATGTATATTTAATTATCTAAGGTGTATTCTGAAGTATTTAAAATGAATTTCTTGCATATGGATTTTATTTGATAAAAGTGCTTTTTGGTGGATTTTATCAAGAGATTTGGAGAAGGAATGAATATATAAGTTATTTAATAGAATTAAAAATATATAATTGAGAAAAAATTATATGGTAAGTAATATATTTTATGTTTTATATTAAAAATTCCAAATGATATCAATCATATTTGATAATATGTATATTCTTTTGGATTCTGATAAAGAAATGTAGGAATAGAAAAACCATTATGTAAGTAAATAAGAATGTTTTAAATATGCATAACATATTTTATCTAGTGAAAACTAATTTTCATAGTGTGAGGATTTACAATTAAAAAAATTTATTTCACTAGAAGTTACAAAATTATATATCCTTATATTGTATTAATCATTATTCTAATAAAAAATATGATATATATGTAGTTAAAGTAGATGAATCCCCACATATAATTCAATTAAGTAATAATTAAAATCAAATAATTGTATTATGATTCATGTTGAAGATAAGTTCCTTGATCTATGAAAAAAAGACTCATGTCACAAACATGATTAGAATGAGATATCAGTCAATGCTATTTTTTAGAAATGGGAAATATGAACACTATGGGATGAATGCAAAAATTGTACAGTCTGAGAATATATAAGTATATTAATTTCATGTTTTGGTTTAATTCATGGTGTATCACATGATATTATAAATAAGGAAATTATTTTGTAAAAGAGATGACACATCCTATTGTATTCACCCATGAAAATGTAGAAAATGACCTTATATTTCAATGGAGTTTTGATGAAATATTGTCCCAATTTTATTGAACGTTTAAATGAAAAAATATTTGACATTCATTATATGAGCATATTTATGACAATGAAACTAAATTTTTTTAAGGTTGATTTACATAATTTTAACTAAAGAAATATATATTAATTATTTTTTATTTCTAAATGTATATATAAGTATATGAAAAATGGGTTTGTGAGAGAAGGATACTGAAAATTTATTCAAAATAAATACAATGTGTATGTGTTTGAGAAGTATATAATTAATGAAATTTTAAAGGGAAAATATTATGTGTTGGGATATCATAATAATAATAAAACGAATAACTATATTCAATATAATTCCCTAAAATATTCTTATATCATAGAAAATGACCCGGGAAGGATGAAACTATTATTCATCTTCATTATACATGTGTGTAAAATCACATAAATTTGATTGAGGAAAAATTGAATATGAAATATTAGGCCATCTACTTGCTCTGGTCACATAGACATTTATTTGTAGAGGAAGACCAACTTATATGAAGTCATCTTGATTCTATCATAGTAGTCAAGGAAATATTCAATAAGGGAAAAGATCTCATACTTATGATTATTTTATATATAAATAAAATGAAATATATTTTGAAGATTTCATGTTTGACCCTATTGTTGATTGGAGGCTACTAGTAAAATCCTAGCCCAACTAACTAAGAGACTGAACAATTATATAGATATTTATGTTATTTCATTTCGTAGAATCATGGATTCTTATACCTATTATATTATAATTTTCTATATAGATTTTTTATTTTTATGATATTTACATTCCTCAATATATGGTATTCAATTGAACAATATATTGAATCCTCATGTATCCAAACACAACTCGATGAAGGAAAGGATAGAGTATGCATATTTGGCCTAAACCATATAATAACAATTTGTAGTGTTGTCTCCTATTTACATACTATATTTCATGAGGTGTTAATTTTTAAGAGAAAAATAAAAAATCTTCTCATCTTAACAATGAAATTCGTTAAATGTCAATATTTTAGAAGTAAACGAGAATGTGATATTATATTAAATATATACAAATTGATCTCCACCCCATTATTTCTAGGCGATCTAATGGGAACTTCCCAATACGATTTCATTTTTAAATCATAAAATATCATAAGTAAAATTCTTCTAATTAATAATATTGATAGGTATTTATCCACATCAAATTCAAAAAATTATGGATTCTATTTTTATTTACTTCTTTAATTACATATAATAGAACATATCAGTTGTACCAAAACCATTAGTGTTACCTGGCCATGGGAATTCCACCCATCATTATAGATGTTAGTGACATGAGATGAGGGTCTAAAGATGACTATAATAAGACATTATCCTCTATATCTCAAATAGATAATAAATGATAAATTATAGATAAAAAATATATGCATTAATAAAACCCAACCCTTGAGTTTTCATAGTGGAATTTCATTTCTATGATAACAATATAAAAAATAACATCACCCATGGTATATAAAATGGAATATATATCCAATAAAAAAAATATATAAAAGTGAGTATCCTACAAGGTGAATCATATAAAAATTAATATAAAAGTAAAAATAAAAAATGGAATACCCAACTAAATATCATGATACCCTCCTTAGTTATGTCTTTAAAATATCACTAAGTTACTCCAAAAAAATCCCTTAGAAAACTTCTTATCTGACCTACATTTCTGGCATTAGGTTTTTATATCCACCAAGTTTCACATGTGGGGTTTGAGATGAAATAGCAATGGAAAATCACCCATGGTCGACTAATAAATATCATGATATACTATTGTATGTATTTAAAAATAAACCAACGAGTAAAACAAAATATGTAAAATAAATATATGGACTTAGTGTATTGAATTTAATATACAAACACCTAACCATATCTTCTTTGACTAATTCCATAAAAACATGTTAGGGGAGTGAAAATATTGAATATTATGTATGTAATATTCATACATGAAGAAAAAACATAGAATCATGTTTGAAACCATAAGAGACAACATTCTGGACCATATAGAATCATATCTATGACCTTATGAGATAACATTAGGACATCAAGGAATTTAATAACCCAAATTCTATGTTAAGACACATAGAACAATATAATTAAATGAAAGGGGCCATAATGGGAGACATTAATATCCTCAATGTGAAAACAATCCCTTAGAGATGGAACTGAGCACTATGAAATGTCATTATCTAACCCTTAAAATAATATATTGTAAACAATAGAATAACATTACACTAGTAATATGTGATGAGAATAGGAACCACAAAATTCCATGTATGGTAACTTATGAGAAGAAAAATGCAACCATAGAATTAAATGAACAGGAACATAAGGAATAACATTGAGATATATATATTTACATGATCGGGACCCTGCAAGAAAATATCCACCACCAATATTTCAAGCCATAAAAAAATACTTTGAAGAATATTTCCTTGAAATATTCATGGTAATAATAAAATAATATATTTCATAAACTAACAAAACCATAAACTTTATAACTACCCTACATAATAGTGTGTCCTATAAAAAATATCCAAAACTAAGAATGAAAATATAATAAATAAATCCCACTTTATGTATAATATATTCTCTAGTCATTTAGACATATAAGTTAACCCATACAACCATGAATCATCTAACAAGTCTTCTAAATAAGATAAAATCATCCCATCCATCACGTTTAAAGGAAATAATATCACTTGGATTTTTAAGACCTACAATTGGTTCATACCTATTTATTTAAACCCCTATCCTTAACCATAATTATTAAATTGAATCACCTTTTAAACAACAAATTTTGTATCAAGATTCATACCTAAGTATCTATGTTAATCTGATCCACAACCAAAGTGGTTATGATCCTCTCTTACTATATCCAAAATCAAAAAAATCACTAATAACACTAGAGAGTTCATCGCCATGAAACCCCATCAACATGCCTTAATATAGAACACTAACTATTTCTCACTAATACATTTAGGGAATTCACCTAATTACTATGAGAATAACATTACAGCCTCCCTCAAATGAGTTTCCTAATCTTATATCCCCATCCCTTTAATCCTTATATTTAACCATAAGGAAAAACCATCATAAATCATTTACCCTCTAAACAACCCCGTTGAAAACTCCACAATATAGTATTGAATACTCATATGTATTGTCCCAATCAAATAAATACCCAATAATTTAATTAAATTATAGTGTATTTCCCATAACCATATAAAATATTGATCTACTTGCAATCCATTGTAGATTCTATTCAACCCATTTCATAATGAATATCACATGAGAGCCTATTTTTGGGTAATTTGACTTTAAAAATCCAAAATAAAAATTTAGTGATAGTGTATATCAATTAGTTATTATCTCCCATGGGGAAATATTCACTAGGAAACCAAAAACCACTAATCATGTTATGGAATTCACAATCAAATATTATGATAACTCTACAATCCAACTAGTCTATTGATAATTATTCAGTTCAAATCCATGCCGCTATAACATAGTCATCCATTCAACAAAAAACAATAACCTATAAAACATTGGATATATTGATTCCTAAATAATTATGTACAACATCATACATATATAAGTAATCATAATGAATATCACCATTATATTCATTCCTATATTCTAAAAATTGTGAAATCTGATAAACATGTTTAGTTTATGGATTACATTAAAATATTTCGAGATCGGAGAAACTATGAAATAATATTGAGGGTTTACCATATCATTTACCATATGAGTCAAATGTTTCATTTGGATTTATGATTTGAAAATGGATGTAACAAACAGATATGTAATGATTTTTCTAGAAATATTTTAACCTGATATTATTTTTGATTACATGCAATGATAAATATAGCTAGTGTTATTAAAAAGAACTAAATTTTTGTTGAGTTTCTAGAAACACCAAGTTAATCATAAACTACATGAAACCTTATTATTAGATTTTAGTAAATACAATACAATTATTGGATTTTGTTACATGCTATATCTAGTTTTACCAAACTAAGATATATTGTTATTAGTATTATTAAAATATTACTATAGTTTTATCAAATCCATTAGGATGGATTTTGTGGAAACAATTTCATTTAAACATGTGAATGAAATGAAACTTTTCATCTGTAAATGAATGTAAGATGTATTTAAAAATAAATAAATTCATTTTCTAAGAAATCTACATTTCAATGTACAAATACTATTTTATCTCAATAAATAAAACAAACCACTATTTATGAATTTTTTTAATATAATATATATATATAGTGAATTTTTTTGACACTCATCCAATATATTTAATTGAAAGAAGATAAGAACAAATCAAATTTTATGAATAAAAAGTTGTATTTGTCAAAAAAAAATTAATGAAGATTAATAGATACCTATTTTAAATTGGATTTTGGACACCGTTTTAATTTGTTTTTTGACAAAATGAAATTTACTTTTGAAATAATTACATCAATATTTCATTTGGGGAAATTATTGGTCTTTTTCTAAGAAGTTTTATTTTTTGATAAATAGTGAAGAACACCTAATATTATTTCAAAACTGATTTTTTATATAATTTATTTATAAGGATAATTTCTATTATAAAAAATACTTATCATTGTCAAAAATATTAATTACATCGATTAAGGTAAAATTAAGCTTAATGAGATACTAAACCATAATCTTAATGGACATATTGACTAATAAACATGTATAAAATTTATTTTATATCCATATTTAGACCCTATTCTCCATTTTTCAAATATGTCATAATATAGGTGCCATAAAAAATGGGAAGAATGTGTCGGAATTCCCTTTTAAAAAATTATAAGAATTAAACTCCTCATCCACTACAGAAAAAAGCTCATCCTTTCCACTTATTTACACCAATCACGCAATTTTTCACTCCCATAAAATTTTGAAAAAATATCTCTAACTCCATCCCTTCATATTAGAAGCCTCCATTATTCCAAATATCCATCCAAGGTAAACCATTAGTGAAAACCAAAAATAGTTACCAAAATAATGCACAACATCCTTTCTTAATCTCATTTATATTATTTCCATTCTCCACCACCACAATTACAATTTTTGAATTCCTATATATTAACCTTATTATTCTAAATACACAGATATGTTGTTATTAAAAGGGTTATACAAACACTTACACACACACATCCATCTCATGGGCAATGAACATACCATTATTGTGTTTGGAAAACTACCACCTCACCAAATGATGTAGTTCGTTCTTCCATTACTACCTATCATGGTTTGAAATTATTATAGACACTATATTTTTTATTTTATATATGTGATATTAATGATATCATTATGATTCTATTTTTTATTATACAAAATTTATCTTCATGCTTTCCATTTTTTTGTAAATATGATGACCTCATTTGTGGATGCGTGGACCACCAGCTCCTCAAACTGTTGTGATTAATTCACACTGTAGATGGAATGTGTTGTAGATGGATTTAGTAAAATGATATTATATATATTAAATAATATTTATAATTTAATTATTATATATATAAATATATACATATAGGTCATTTTTATTCATTCTTTCAAAATGATGAATAAACAGAAACAACATTCATGTGTACAAACGACCTACCATCTTTATGAACACTGTATTCCATTTTATATTTATATATTTTATAGAATAATATAAATATTATATACCAAATATATAAGATATATAAATCATTTTTACATTCTATAAATATTTAAATCGTTATCAAAGTAAGATTTTCAGGATTAATAAGTCAAAACATGTATGATAATCTCAGAGGTAATTATCTGTAACGTTGGTTTAAAATGAAATTGATAAAATAGGGTAAAATAAATTCATAAGTGAAATATTTTTGGTATTAAATACAATAAATTAGTTATTTTTTAGATTTATAATAAATATTTAATTATTATACAAGAGTTTTGAACGTGTCTGATGAGAAGTCACCATTTAAGGTAAGGGAATTTCATCTCACTTTTTTTCCCGTGAGATACACGAAATATTCACCCCCATCCTATTTTTTTGTGGTGTATAAACATACCTATGACACGATATATAGTTTTTTTATATATTTAATGATATTAAATTCTTTAATTTATGTTAATTTTTCATGGGTATCATGACACTAACCTTACTCAAGTAGTGATGATTTAGGATCTCACTTTTTAATTTTTACAAGACTTTTTCTCAAATCAGTAATCATTTTTTTGTGGTGAATATACATCAATGAAAGTATTTTGGGATTATTTTACATAATTTTTTTTATTCATATAACTTTTTATGATATTTATTTCAATGGATTTATGGTTAAAAAGTATCCAAATCAGTAATGTAATTTTGTCTCAATTATTCTTCTTTGAGGAAAAAGAAATGTTATGAACCTATATTTCTCTATGAGGTGTATATACTACCTATGAAATTATATATCATAAATATAATAATCATAATGATATTTTATGTTTTATTTAATTTTATTCATTTTTTATTACTTTTTAATTTCAACATAATGGTAATAGTTTATTATTACAATGGAATTTTTTATCAAGATAATTAATTATTATTCATCAATTGATAAAATAAAATGATCCATATATAAATAAACAACAAGAATTTTATTTTCCTCTAGTAATTTAGGTAATATCTAGGGAATGTTACCATTTTAAGAGTATTTGGTACATGAGATAATTAAGAAAAATATTTCTTACAAAAATCCTAAATTATTTCTCCTTTCAGTCTGAAATCTTTGTTCCATCCAAACTGTATTCTCTAAAAATGATTTTGAAAATTCTTTACTATTATTCTATGATGTTTAAAATTAATTTTTTCCAATGATTTACTATTAAAAATATGGTTTTTATGGAATCTTTTTGTCATTGTGTGGATAATGCACAATTCTAAACTTCATAAGGTGAAAATAGAATGTTGGACAATTACAAACATAAATAATTTCATGCATTATTTATTTGTCTTTAAGGAAGTTTTATTGAATGTGATTTCCAATATGATTTCAGCTGTACGTTTTATTATTTTCTACATATTTTCAAAAAAATAGGTTTTTCAAAATATTATCTAGCTTGGTCTATGATTTTATATTCAATTTTCAATGAAAAATTATTTCAAAATATTATAAATAATTTTCTTATGATTTCAAATATATTATACAATAAAATGGTTTTCAAAATGATTTATTAATTTCATAAAGATGAAAACTTATTCTCTTCATGAAATGTTTTAAATGAAATTTTGAATCATTATTTATAAGAAAATGAAATTTTAAATGGTTTAATGAAATTTATTTTCAAGGAAAGGATAATTTTCTTCAGAAAGTTTCCATGTGATGTTTTAGAATCATTCTCCCTATAATATGAAATAGTTTTTTATGATTTATTATTTTCTATGTATACTTTCCAAGAATACTATTCTAATTCTTTCATGAATGGTTTATGTTTTGATGGAATGATATTTATAACACGTGTTTCTCTTCAATGAGTAATTTACATTTGAAACATGCTTATTTTTATAGGATAATAATTGAATAAATTATTATGAAACCTATTTATTTTAAATATATAATGTAATGATGAAAAATTTATAACTCCTATTTCATTTCATGGGTTATGATATAATTTTCATGAAGCCCATCTATTTTTACAGGTCATGATACGATACATGTTTTATTATGTTGTGGAAATATTATTTATTATTTAATTATGTGAATGGTGGGACCTATATATCCATAAAATTCATTGTGTTATGATTTATATCCAATGAGATAATGATGGGAATCAAGTCAATGAGATTGATATAGTATGAAATTCTACAAAACCCAACCCACTATGGGAATATGAGGAAACCCAATCAAGTGGGGGGAATATGGGGGAGTCCTAATCACTTTCTTGTAAATTACTATGAAATAGGATGGTGGTGTGTCCCTCTAGGTTGGTGTAGACCCCATAATATTCTTTGATAATGTTTTGGTTGATATCCATGTATTATAGGTATATATATTTCATGTTTATGTGTTTTCAACAAATTCAATGTCATATTCATATGATATACTCCCATGTTTTAGGATCATTATTACCACATGGTTAATGTCTTATGAATTTTCAATAATTATGAAATGTATCATGTTTCTGATATTTGATATGTAGGTTATGATCTTTAAATTTTATGATCATGTTTGTGTAACCTTTTGTTCAGGTTATGACTGTATTTCCATTATTTACCCAAATCGAGTATTTGATGTTACCCATTTCTTATTATTTCCTTCCTCAGGTAATGATTAAAGGATTTAAGTAGGAGTACTAAAGGGGAATATATTTATGGGACATGATAAAGTCCATTCACCAAACTAGAAGAATGTATTCTATGATTCCCAAATTACTAAACTATTATGGTCCTCGGGGTTGTAATTTTTTAATTTGATGAATATTCATCTATAATGATGTAATATCCATATAAGAAAATCCTGGGTCAATATAGTTGGACTTAAAAGAAATGTTTTTCAACTATTGTAATCAAGGATGAGAAAATATTAGGGAGATACCTAGGGATATTTTTAAGTATATGATAAGGGTTTCTATAATCATAAGTCCAAGGATGAGTTAGTGATTATAAAAATGTACCAGAATTTTGGTAAAGGTTAGTGTGAGTGAATTACAAACAATACATACCATTCTAGATACTAAAAGTGTATTTGTGTCTAGAATATATGTTCATAGGGTTTAAATCCCACAAAAAAATATATTAAGCTAGACTTGATCAGGAATTGGTGAGTGACAATGTGCCTTGTTGAACACTGAGTTTGACACTCCAGTGGGATTTCCATTGAGGAGTAACAAAATATTTCTAAACCATCATGAATGAATTAAATGAAAAATAACTTTTAATAAACTATGATAATTAAATGGAGTCATATATTAAATAAGTATGTGTCGTGATTTAGGTATCTTATAAGTAATTTTTCATTATTAGGTGGTTTTACATTATGATTAATATTTCTCAAATTATTTTTTCTAGTTTTGGTCAATTAATGGAACTAGAATGAAATGGTTTAAAAAAAAATCTGATTGAATATATATTGATGACCATTAAAATGGGATGATCATTGGGGAAATTGATGTTTTGGTCATACCTAATTAGGTTTCAAAGAACATGATTCACAACGTGTAACATGACCTACTATGAGACTCACCAATAAAGAGAATAAGAGAGTTTGATGAGAGTTTGGGTAATGGAGATTATGGAGGAAAGAATATTATATTTATTAAAATTTGAGAATATGGGAAGAAACAACCATGTGGATCACTTAGATGAATAAAAAGATATTATGAATTTGGAAAATAAGGACACAAAACGAGTACATGGAAATGGAAAATGAAAAGTTCAGTTAATTTTGTGGATGGAAACATGGGAATCAGTTAGGTATTATCAACAATTCAAGATTTTATGTGTTTAATAAATGGTAATTTTTCAATCATATGTCTTAATATTGATGATCTTGATATGAATAAGCACAATGGAATAAGTATTGGAAATATTAATGATAAGGATGAAACTATAGATGAAATGTGAGAGTAAAAAGGTAATATGTAATGAGATGAGTTATCACTGTCAATGGATCAATTATGATGTTAAATAATTGATTTTTTTTTTATATTTGTATTCAATAATTATGAATAATGAAATGTATAAGGATTATTCAGTTTATGTTTTTCGATAAGGATTTACCAGAATATGTTGAATTGTTCTGATGGACTAGAAATGTCATTTAATGGAAATGTTAAATTTTTACTAATGTATAATAACCCTTAATATTTTCCTATTTTGTGATAATGATGATTGAATAGAGATTATTTTTATATTTATAATAAAATTGGATGGTACATATTAACTTTGAAATGATTATTGAATTGTTGACAATGTAGTAGTGTTATAATGGATAGATTTAATTCTTTATGGATTTAATGAATACGTATAATAAATCATGGAGTAAAAAACAAGCATATTTTAAGTAATTATTTATAGTCATTCAGTTTTTCCTTGTTTCTAGGGAAACATAATAAAGGTATTCACAAGTTCATTTTGTAATAAATATGATCTAATTTATGATATATGATGGATCAATGTTAAGATGGGTTTGAGAAATTTACTAACATGACTTCTGATGATTTTAACATTTATCATTACGAAGGGTTATATGTTTGACCATTTATGGAATGATTTACTTTAAAATTAAGATGATATTTTAGAGATTAGTATACTATTATTCAATATGTTAATTTATATATATTTCGTAAATTCTGATATCAATTTTGTTCAGACAGATAGAATCAACTATAATTATATTTATGGGCCTCATGATATACTAACGCTTCAAGAATAAAAAATTCAAAATCATTTCTAAAAAAATTAATTATTTTGACATTTAACAAGGAACAAAAATGGGTTAGGTTTCCATGAAATCATGAAAATGTATCTTTTCACATATATTATTAAACTATTGGGAAAGGATCTAGAAATAATGTTATTCCGAATACCATAATTCTTATTGAACTGATTTCCTCTTAACTAATTATAGATTTATGTATTTTAGATCCCCAAAATTACATTTATCATTAATGTTTTTGTGATTGGTGACCTCAATCACACCCTATAAATTATTACACATTTCCTCCAAACATATATCTTGACATTACACTAATGTTCTCCTATGTAGATAACTGATTATGTGTTACTTTGAGAATCTATTATGTTTAAAACTATTCTTTTTAAAATGGGTGTTATAGTAATCATTTTTATGATGCGTGTTTCAATGAAAGGGAATTTCAAATATTAATCCTTTAATAAACTATACAATTTTTATGTTAAAAATTATTTTTATTGGGGCTATAATGTAACACCCATATATTTTATGAAATATTTTTCTTCTAAATTATTTTTATCGATTTTATATTTTTCATTTCATGTAATGATAAATATACATTGTGTTATATGAAATTAAAAAGTTTGGATTGAATTTCACACAACACTTATTTAATCATACACTACATGATACACATAAATTATCTTTCATTACACACTGCACAATGTTTGTCTTATGTTACATATAATGTCTCTTTCCTTTAAAAGAATGCGATATATGTAATAAATATATTTAAAATACTAAAACATATAATTAATATTATTTTTATAATATTATTATAGTTATCACCTAGAAATTAGGATTGATGTTATGGATAAAATATTATTTATACATGTGAATAAAATGAACCCTTTTATCTATAAATTAAAGTCATAACTTTTTGAATATAATGAAATTCATTTTCTCATGAAACTACTAGTCTATATACAAACACCATTTTATATCAATACATTTAAAAAAACTACTGATAAATGTTTTTTGTATTATATATATTTAATAAAATATTTTTACACTCTTCCAATATATTTTATTGAAATAATATAATAATGAATCCAATTTTATGGAAAAATATGTATTTTTTAAAAGGGTAATTTTACAACCTTTTATGGAGAGCACATTTTAAATATCATTTCTGAAACATTTATTTATAATTATTTTAAAAAATAAACATAATTTTTTAAATTTTAATATCAAAAATTACTTTCTTTTTATTTTTTTTATTTTTCAAAGAATTCCAATTTTTTGATGAATAAAGAAGAAAACTAAATTTTTATTCAAATAATCCTTTTCATTAAAATGATTTATAAGGTTAAATATTATTTTGGATTGGTTTTAATTGGTTAATAGATTAATTATATAAAAATTAATCAAATTTTGGTAATTTTATTGAAATTAACACTTTAATGAATTTCACATTGAAATTGGACATAAAAAATGCAAAACATTAGAATGCATTTACTTTAAAATCCCACATTATCTTTCATTCTATGAGAATAAGTTTAAATTAATTTCTGTCTCTTCTGTGATTGGAATTTAAATTTTTTTATTACATGATTTTAATCATCATTAATTATAATTTAAAATTATTTCAACATACATTTTTACCAAAAATAGTAGTGAATGTAATTAAAATTAATTACAACGATTAAGGTAAAATTTAGCATAACAAGGGACTATACCTTAAACACAATGGGAAAAAATTTTAACATATGTGAAAAAAATCTATTGGATGAACACATATATACCATATTATCCATCTATTCTAATTTAATCCATTATTGGAGCCACAAGACTTGGAAAAAACCTAAGTTCAATTCCATTTTAAAAAATTTACTAGAATTTCACACCTCCTCTCCTACAAAATTAAACTCACACCTCAAATATATAGAAACCTCTAAATTCATTTTTATAAAACAAAATATTCAGATATAAGCTCCCAAATTCAATCTAATAATCCTACAAGAATCTCTTTTGGACTAAATCCATCGAAGTTATCCCATTGGTGCATACCAAAAGGAGTTACCGAAAGAATATGTAACATCGTTTCTCAAGCTCCTTTGTATAATTTCTATTCTCCCCCACATTATTTTTTATTATTCATTTCTTAAACAATAACCTAAGTATACTTAATATTATTATATTTTTTTATTCAATGCTTTATATCTATATTTACTCACACTTCCATCTAATAAGTAATGAATTTATCATTCTTGTGTGAGGTGAACTGCCACCTCACAAAATGATGTTGTTCATTATTCCTATACCACCTCTCATGGTTGGGAATAATGTTTGAAATTATATTTATATGATATATATTGTATTTATTATGAAATTATGGTTATGTAATTATTATATAAACATACCTTTATTCATTCTATTTTGAGTAAATACTATAAATTCATTTGTGGACATCTGGACTATCGCCTCTTCAAAGTAGTGTGATTCGTTCACACACTACATTGGATGTATTATGGATGGGTTTAATAAAGGTATATGTTATATATATTACATAATAATTTCACTATAATTATTATAGATATTTATATATTCACATATGTCTTTTAAATTCATTCATTAACAATTATAAATAAACAGAAACAACATTTATGCGTACGTATGACATACTATCTCGATGATTGGTGTATAACCTTCCATATATGTATCATTTATGTATTATTATAAATATTTATATACTGAATATATATGATATATATACATAATTTTTTAAAATTTTTAAATAAGTAAATGATTATCCATGTAAGAGGATCACCAATAACAATTCCAAACAATTATGTTAATCAAAGAGTTTTTCAACAGAACCATTACATTAATGTGGAAATGTTATTAAATGGTTAATATAGTGTCATAAGTAAATCATATATAGTATTATATATAATTAATTATTTCTGTTTTATTGGTATAATAATCATATATTAATTGTAGTGGAGGTTTGAATGAGTTTGTGGAAAATTTAAGACTAAAGGATTGTGAATTTAATATCACTTTTTATTTCTGTGAGATACATGCAGTTTTATATACTAACTTATTTTGTGTTGTATGTATACTGCTATATGAAATGTTACATCATTAATTTAATTTATTTAAGGATATTAAAATCATTAATTGTTTTTATTATTTCATGGGGATCATGATTCTAATGTTACTCAGGCAATATGGGTTTTCTCATCTCACTTTTTATTTATGTGAGATTAATTTTTTTTACTAGTTATTGTTTTTGTGTTGTGAATATACCACCAAATAATTTATTTTATTATTCTACATATTAAATATATTTTCATTTACATATACCTTTTATGATCATCATTTCTTGGGATTATGGTTCAAAAATTACCAAATGTGTAATGTAATTTTTTCTCAATTTTCCTTCATTGAGACATAGGAATTTTTATAGACTTATACATTTCTATGTGCTTTAAATAATGAATTTGAAATGTTATACCATGATTATAAATTTCTTCATGATATTTCATATTTCATATAATTTTATTATTTCTATTTTATTTCAATTCATATTTATCAATGTGGTAATAATTTTTTGTTATAATATCATCATATATCGATATTGTTTACGATTATTCTTGCATTTATGATATCTTATGATCCATCTATCAATAAATTTCATGAAATTTCTTACCCTCAATTTATTCATGTTATATCAAGGTAATTTTACTATTTTACCACCCTTTGGTAATTGATATAATTAACAAAATATTTTTTTATGAAAATATCAATTTTTTTATCCTTTGAGTCATAAATATTTGTTATTTAGAAACTATTTTTTCTATAGATGATTTTTAAAATGTTTTAATATTAAACTATGATGATTAATGTAAATTTTTATCCATGTTTTTCGATCTTATAATTTTTTTAAAGGAATTCTCATGTCATTCTCTAATCAATTCGCTTTTCTAAAAAAATTTAGCTAAAAAAGGAACATTCTGTATGTGTGGACATACCCTCCATCATAAAAATTATTGAATTGAATATTACT
The DNA here is from genome assembly GCA_963277665.1 of Viscum album. Taxonomy (NCBI): domain Eukaryota; kingdom Viridiplantae; phylum Streptophyta; class Magnoliopsida; order Santalales; family Viscaceae; genus Viscum; species Viscum album. The sequence continues at coordinate 1,020,279,225 of OY728132.1, read as the reverse complement.
TTCAATGTTTATAATTATATTTTTAAGGAATATATATTCCTAATACTCTATTAATTTGTAAATTTTAATATTTTGTTCAAATAAAAAAAAATACAAAAATGTTTTATTTTCAAAATTATTATAAATGATTTTTAAATATTTGTTATATGTCTTAAAATAGTTATCTTCAATGAAAATGATTTCAATGATTTCAAGATTTCATTTTATGTTTCCCAACCCATTTTCTAGAAAGTGGTTTCCAAAATTATTTTAATCCTTATTTTTATTTTTCCATTGTATTTTCAATGAAAATGGTTATCAAAATTTTTGCAATCATTATCTATGAGTTTTCAAGTTTTTTTTGACTAAAAAAGATTTCAAATTATTTGCAAGAATCCTTTATATGTTTTCAATGTTATTTTAAAGGAATATAGATTTAAAAAATATTTAATCATTTTCAATGCGTAAAATTTATTTTCTTTAATAAATGCTTTAAATGAAACTATAAAGTTTTCATTGTAAGAAACTTATTTTTGTAATGGTTTTAGGAATGGTATTTTTAGTGAAATTATATTTCCATTTATAAATGTTCCATGTGATCTTACAAAATCATTATCCATTTATGATGACATAATTTTTTATAGTTTATGCTTTTCTGGGGATATAAACCATGAATACCTTTCATATTCTTTATTTAATGGTTTCTGTTTTGATGGAATGATGTTTATGACACCCATTTCACATCAATGGGTTATTTGGTTTTGAATCCCTCTTACTTTAACAAGATATGGTTTAATTAAATGAATATGAAATATTTATATTTTCCACATGTAATGATATGATGAAATTTTTATGATACCCTTTTCATTTCATTGGTTATGATATGATGTTTATGAAACCCATCTATTTTTATGGTTCATGAGATGAGAGATGTTTTTTTATTATTTTTGTTCATCTATATATGATTTCATTATGTGATGTTTGGAACTTATATCTACTTCTAATGAATTTGGTAATGATTCATATATCATGAGATAATTATTGGAATCAATTTAATGAGCATTATCCGGTATAGAAGAAGGGGAAACCTGATCCACTCTGGGATGAATGGGAAAATCGATCCACTATGGGAAGATGGAGAACCCCAATAAACTATGGGAAGATGGAGAAACCTGATCCACTATAGTAATAAAGGTAAACTTGATCCATTTTAAGTAACAGAATGTGAATGGTGATGGTGGTGTGTAATATGAGTCACCATTTTGATCCAAAGGAATAACATGAACTCATGGATATGTACCAAGGGATAATGTGAGTGAATTATGTCATGTAACATGATTTCAATGATATTTTCAGCATGTTGATTTTAATGGGGGTTTGTAAACTCCATCAAGTTCATGGGTATCCATGCCCCCCCATAAAAAACTGATCTTTATTTCCAGATTTCATGGACTACACATGTTGATTTTGTTGATCACCTTTTTAATAACCTTATCTAAAAACATTTACCTTGTAAACAAGTGAAAACATATCAATTGATATTCCACCTTAATCATTTTTAATGACCCATAATTTTTTTTGAATAATAATTTTTCCCTTAAAATGTGTGTTATATTTTTATTTTACACAAAAAATCATATCTCTTTAATGAATAAGTAAACAAAAACGAAAATCTAACTATATTTGTTCGACCATGATATAATAATTTTATTCTTATGACCATTTTTCAATATGATCATTGGAAAATATAATCATGATAACAATTTTATAGTTTTAATTATTTTTCAAATGTAAAATTTTGAAAATGGAAAATTGAAATAGAAAGAATAGTCGATGGCCTCAACCAGTAGATTCATAAAGTACAAATACCATTTGTAGAAACATTGGAGGTAGGTAGCGTCACTGGTATTTATTCTTGACCATTACCATGACATTATTCAACAATTTAAGTTCGAATGAAATCACCAACATGAGAAGTTCTAGTTTGGAGTGATTACAACTCAGGTAATATTAGATGAGATGCCCCATGAACCTACCACTATCTCACACCATACCCTTACGTCATATGTAAGTGTTATAAGTGGTTATGTTTCAAGAAAATATTTTCATAATGTACAATCCATTTTTATAAATAAAACATTTTTTTCCATAATTTCATTTTTAAGAACAGTTTTGGTTAATGAGATTGAGATAGAATTGGATGAATTTATTTTTCTGGAATAAAACATTCTCCATATAAATTATTTAAATATATTAATAAACTTATGTTTTATGAATATTTTTTTCTTAATTAAGTGGTATTATAAATATAATACTCTTCAAATATAAATTATAAAATAATTGTATTTTTTTCAATAGTCATAAATTGCACTATACATTTTTGATTACCTACTATTTAAAAATAAACAAGGCTTTTTATAATTAAATAATAAAATTTTAATATTTATAGAATTAATATGATATAATAAATATAATTTTTCAAATTAGTGCATTGAAGTTAGGTTAGGGTAAATTCATGTTAATTTATTAAAATATTTCATTTATTCAGCAATTGTAAAAATACGATGTGAGTTTTTCAGTATGATTAATAATAGCATAACTATGTAATACTGATTTAATAAGTAATAAAAAAAATATTTTCAACACTTTTGGATTGAAATATCATAATAGGATACCAAATATTCAATAACATGGGCATATATAATGGGCGATCACATGGTTTTGCATTTACCACTACCTAGGTGTCCAAGGAAATTAATAAACCATTCCTCCTATTTAGGTACAAATCCCACCCATATATCAACTTAATTTCACTAAAAATTCATCTACAATAATTTTAGGATATTTTTACCTCCCAAGGTTTTCCCAATCCCCCATGGTATCAATCAATGATTTTTAGGAGTTACTCTTTAAGGTAAGGGAAATGTCATTATTTTCTCTTCATTTGAATAAAATACTTTCTTATATGTATTCAAAATATTACGGCCACTCTCTCTTATTTTTATTTTATTCATTACCTTACTTTGAAACTATGTTTTACTTATAATATACCCATTTTCTTGATCTTTTTATTCTATTCTAAACCAATGTTTTATACTAATTTTTCATCATATTATATTTCTCAGAATTCATGTATTGTCTTCAAGAAATTCCATTTTATTTTCTTCTTGGAATGAAAAATCCAATTTCTTTTTTAGGGGTATTCACAAATATTTAAAAATTATATATTTTATTCTAGTGATGAAAAAAATTAATCTCAAATTACAATTTCAGGGGTTATAAATAATAAAAATGATAACGTTTTATTGCACTTTTGAAATTCCTTGATTTATGAATTGAATCCATTTTCGTTTTTCCTACATTGGTTATTTATGAAATAACTTATTATAATCTATTTGGATCATATAAAAATTAATACATATTAATGGTTTTCCCATATATAACTCCATTTAATTGGTTAAATAATTTAATCTCTATAGATGACATTTTCTGTGATGCCTTGTTGAATAAATTCAGAAATCATTATAACACCTTACTGAAAAACCATGGTTATACGCTTATAAATGTCTAAATTGAGTTTTTTTCAAAAAATAAAGATATTATTCATGTTATTATTATTATTATTATATTCTTATTATCATAATTTTATGATATTCTTCATGTTCTTATTGATATTTCTCAAGAATAAATGTAAATTATTTCCCTTGTTTTCCTTTACAATGCCTTTTCCCCACCCTTTACTATGATATATGTACCCGGGTTATGACATACAATGAATATACATGGGATTAACCTATGATGAAGTATTTCAAGTATATTAGAATAATTTTTTACGTTTTCATGTATTATGAAACTTTATCCCAAAAAAATAATCATTAAAAGATCCTCTCCTAGTAAAATGTAATAAAAAGGCTGGATGACACTTTTTTTCATCGAGATTGTTTAGTAATTTGATAATTTTTGGATTTGAAAACATTAAGAAGAACCCTATAATAAATTTACATACAAGAAACCATACTTTTATTTTATTAAATTATTATGTAAGTTGATTCCAGGAAAAGAAATCCATGTATGGATAAGAACAAGTGGGTGTGGTTTTAGAACATATGTTACTAGGGGTAACAACTAAACAAGGTGTTCTAGGCCTGACTCGACTTAACCTAATACATGAAAATGGGCCTTACTATGCACCCAGTTTGACACACCTAGGGGATATGCTTGCTTAATCATAATATTTTTATAAACCATTTTGACAAACTTGTAGCAAATGTATTTTTTCTCAATGAGTTTAATATTTAGGCTTAATGTTTCAAAACCTACAAATTCCTTTAGAATTATAATATCATTAAATGTAACTTGTTTCTCACGAGAGTTTTCTTCTTTTATAAATTTGTGTAAATATGAGGAATAACATAAATGATGAGCGTAATAGATCACGTGCAGATGACCCTCTGATGGAAGCCCGAATGGACTATATCATGAGAATTATGAATCAAATGACTTGAGTTATAAAAAATAACATGAATCTAACCAAGGTAATAGAATCACCTTATAGGGAAAAAATTTCTTTGATTCATTCATCCATCAATAAAACCCTTCTTTCACTAGAATCTATAGATCTTTTGATTTAAAAAAAAATGGCTATGCTCTACAGAAAATAACTCTTCTATACTACATTGTTTAGAAGAAGTGAAAGTCACCAAGGATATTTACCACATAGTTGGAGAATCTGATCAATTGTGTAAACATTTTAAAACACAAATCAAATAAGGGACATTGATTCATTGTGGTGAGAATAGTTGAAGGGAAATATTTTATCAAATATTTCCCAGGATTGATGTGAACAAAAATGGATATGGAATTAATATATATGAAGATAAGAAAAATGATTATTTGAGAATATATGATATGATCTTCACAAGTCATTATCATTAAACCTATATCCTTGTCTGGGATCCCAATGGAAATTATGATTGATTCTTCGATGGACTAATACTTAATATTTGCAGTAATCATTCCAATCAAGATAATGAGTGTTAAGTGGAGAATGTTTGATGTGTTAAGAAGGTTGAACTAGTGTTTAAATATATGAAGTGGTCCCATATATTGAATGAAAAGTAAATATCAATAGAGATAATATTGGAAATTAACTTTTATCATGGAATAGGAGGAAAGAATGTGATACTTTTCACATGAAAAAATTGTGGGATGAAGTATTCAGAAATATACTTTAATGGGAGTGTGAAATGTTACAAGTGTGTAATAGATATACATATTGCTCGATTCTATTATTGTGAGTGAAGACTCATATTCTCACCAATAACTAAAATGGGAAGATGGGGAAGGTCCACCCTAAAGTTCGATGCTTAAAATGTGGATAAATTCATTAAAGTTCGAATCACTATCCATATATGATCTTAATTAATGATATTCACCATCAACCAAAACATATTCTAAGGGAGTAGGGTTGGGCTTTTTTAACCACAAAAAAATTAAATATCTAAATGATATGTTGGAAGGTACTATTGTTGTTTTATCTATACTATCAAGTGAATTGTTTGTTTATGGTTCTATAAATTCTATTATTTCATCCATGTTTCCAAAGAGTACATAATAAATGCCTAATCTTTTATAACTAGAGATATCAGTGTAGACTCCTAGATGGATTATCCAAAAATCAACACAATATTAAAACTATAGTATTTAATTTGGTGGACATATTATAAATGAAAAACTATTAGTCATTCCCATGTTGGAATTCTACATTATACAGGGGGTGGATTGCATCTAAAAGTACAATGCACAGTTCGAATATAAAATGAAGGAAATATAAATAGTATTGAAGGGATAACCAACAACTATATTCAAAGGAGAAATATCTTGACTTGAACATTGTCTATAATCCTCCACATAGCCTTATTTATGGATATTATCAGTGATGATAATGAAGGAAATGAATATATATAAAGAGAAAATTCCTCCATCATTTAGAAATACATTAAAATATTTCATAAGGAGTCACATATACCTCCCCTAGAAAGAGGGGTAGATTTATCCATTGAACTCATGCCTAAATCCATGCTAAAATCAAATACCCAATATTGAATGGAACATGTGGAGTTGTAGGAATTAAAGACATAGATTCAATATAATTTTGAAAGGGATTTATTTGACTAATTGGGACTCCTTTTGTAGAACCTATTCTCTTTATAAAGATGAATTAAGGATCAATAAAGTTAATCATTTATTTTATTGAATATAATGGGATCATAGGGAATTACAAGAAACTTATTCTGCAGATTGATGATTTATATGACCTGGTACATGGGGTTCAATTATTCTTCATGATTGTTCTTGGATCTAGTTATCATCTATTGAGTGTGAAGAAATAATACATTACAAAGACTATCTTCAGATCGAGATACGAGGATTATTTGTTTTTATATTCAGTTTTATGGACTTATTATACTACTATGTTTGTGGTTTTCACAAATAGAGTCTTTAAGGACTAAATTGATTAAATTGTGTTAGTTTTTATTGATGATATTCTGGAGTATTAAAAATATTGTGATTATCATTAGGATCATATATATTTAATATTTCAGAATATGAGGAAGGAGTTTCAATTTAGAAATTCCAGAAAATTTGAATTTTGGTTACAAAAATGATTCTTTATTGTCAAACATTGTAACTAAAGAGGGAATCTCAGTTGACCCTACCAAGACAAAGGTTGTGGAGGAGTGGACTCATCCTACAATAGTAAGTATGATTTATAGTTTCATTAGTATAGAATAATGTTTTTGGAGGATTGTTAAAAACTATTCAAAACATTATATTCCACTAACCATGTTAACTGGAAAGGGGGATTTTTTCATATGGAACTAGGAGTGTGCATAAAGATTTCACGAGATAATGAAGATACTCGTTCATTCTCATAAGTTTAATCTACCCTCTATCGGATTAAGATTAATTATTTTCAGTGATGCGTATCTAAAAATTATTTGGTGTGTACTCATGAAAAATTAAAATGTGATTTCTTATGCATGTCGACAGTTAATTCCTTCTAATCATAACTATCACATTCATGAACTAGAGATATCAGTGGTTGTTTTTCCCATAAAGATATGGAGGAACTATATTTATGGGGATAAATGAAAAAGATACATAGAACACCAATATTTGAAATATATTTTCACACAAAATTAATTGAATATGAGACAGAGAAGATTGTTGGAACTTGTTGAATACTATGATTGTTTAATTCAATATCTTCCCATATGAAAAAAACAAGTGGTTGATGGTGTAAGTATTAAATACCCTATTGTGTTTGTAATGATAAGGATTCACAGAGATCCATTTATCATAGTCATTGTAAAAATGGACATGAAAATCATATGGGAAGGGCCCTCATCAATCTTCTCCCAATTTCTTTATCTACCATCATTACTAGAGATGACTAGGGAATCTCAAAGAGAAGATCCTTATTTTTAGAATAAGATAGAGTCTATGAAAAGGAATATTGCTGACTACACTACAAGATTCATGGTGTGTCGACATGTGAAGGAAGAGTGATAACTCACTAAAGTGGTATTACAACCACTACCGATTCCAACATGGATGTGGGATAATATCATTATGGTCTTTGTCATTGGTATTCTAAAAAAATCCAAAGGAAACAATGCGATATGGGTAATAATGGACTATCTCACCAAGACTACAAATTTTATCTCTATTTTAGATGACATATATTATGATCACGATTCATTGATTTATGAAAAGGAATTGGTGAGGTTGCAGGATTTCCACATTCTAATGTTTTTATGATGATTTAAGGTTTTTATGAAAATTCTTGTGATGTATTCATCATGATCTAATTTAATAATTGAATTTCCATATGGACTATCACACCCAAACATATGGCCAATATGAATGGACTATTCAGAAACATGAGAAAATTTTGAGAACATGCTTAGTGGCATATAAACATGGATGGGATCAACATATCATATTAGTTGAGTTCTCATAAAACAACAACTTTAATTCAAGTATTCAAATGGACCAGTTTGAAGCTCTATCTTGGAAGTGATGTAGAAATCCTAATTTTTATACTGATGTTGGTGAGGGAAAATTTTATGGGCCTGATCTTGTTCAAGAGACGACATAATAGTTTCATGCCATCCAATTACACATATGGTGTCTTAGAGTTGGTAGAAGAGTTATTCTAAAAACTCTCCAATTGACATGGATTGTGATTTTGGAGATGAATTCATATTTTAAATTTCACCTTGGATGATATTCACATGGTTTGGGAAGAAATGTAAACTCATATCTAGATACATTATCCCATATGAAATCATTTATCAAATAAGAGAAGTAGTCTATCGGCTAGTACTATAACCAAATATAGCTCATGTTCATGATTTATTTCATGTATTTCTCTTAATAAGTACATACCTAAACCTTCACATGTGCATAATACATATGTGGTACAACTAGAACATGAAAAATTTTATGAGGAGTAACTGGTGGAGATATTGTACTATAGAGAGCTGTTTTTGTGAAACAAGTCTACCCACCTCATCAAAGTGTTGTGGAGGATCCATAAATATGAATAAGGAATGTGGGAACAAGATGATAGAACAAGGAAAAAGTACACTCACATTTTCACAATTGAGGGAATGAAATAAAATTTCTAGAATGAAATTTCTTAAGGGGGTATGAATGTAACATCCCCCAAATTTATTCAAAATGAAAATTGTTTCTAGAAAATGTGTGTTATATATTTATTTTACATAACAAATCCATATCTATTTAGTAATAAAGTAAATATAAATGGAAATTTGACAATCTTGATCTGACTGTTATATGATTGTTGTCTAATTAGTAATTTTGGTCAATATTACTTTTGGGAACTATACTCTTGATAATAATTATAATATTATAATTACTGTTTATATTTAAAATTTTGACAATGGAATATTTATATAGATCAAAGAGTCGATGACTTCAACTAGTATATACATTGAATATGAATCCCATTTTATAGATCATGGGAGAGAGGTATCGTCACTAGGATTCACTAACAAAAAAACCCAATATTATCTTCAATAAGTGGCGATTGAATGAAATTGTCTGTGGGATAAGTTCAAGTTAGTGGAAATTACCACTCAGGTGATGTTAGCCAATCCACCTCACAAATCAATCACCAACTAAACCATTTAATTTAGGTCGTACGTATGTGTTATTATGGGTTATGTTTCGTGGCCATAGTTACTTAATGTATATTCACTTTGTATAAATAAAATTTTTGTTCTATAATTTCAATTTTAAGAAATTTTTTCCCTAATGATATTGAGATTGAATTTGATAAATTACCTTCTCAGACAAAAATTTTACTTTTCAAAAATAGTTATAATTATTATAAAAAATGAAGTTATTATGAAAAATGTTTTTTAATGAAATGGTATTGTAAAAAATATCTTATTATTATATAGATGATTAAATAATTTTATTTTTCCAAGTGTAAGAAATTTCACTATGCATTTTTAATCTTTAGTTATTTATAATAAATAAGGATTTTTATATTTAAAAGTTAAAATTATTTTTTTTATAGAATTAATATGATAAAATAATTTTTTTTGAAATTAACACATATATATAGTGTTAGGGTGAATTTATGATAATTTTATAAAATTCATTATTTTTAAGGAATAGTAAAAATAAAATATCAATTTATGGTATTTTTAATGACATCATAATTATTTTATTATTATGACGTAAGTAGTATAAAATTTTAGTTGACACTATTTGATTAAAAAATCATAATATCTTTCCCAAGTTTCCAATACCAAGGGAAAATACCATGGTCATGCCCATGGTTTTGTTTTTACCACTACCTAGGCATCCAAGGAAATTAATAAAAAAATCCCCCCCTTTTTCTATAAATGACCACACATTTACCCATTTCCATTCACTAAAATTTAATCCTCTCAGAAGATATAATATTTTTACCTCCCAAGGAGTCCCCCCAAGGTGTCATCAATCCCCGAATGTCATAATTTTCATGTTTTAAGAGTTACACATCATATTTAGGGAAATTTCATTATTTTGTCTTCATTTCAAGAAGATATTTTTATATATTTCTTCTTAATGTTATGTTTACTCTACAATATTTCCTTTTTATTCATACCCTTCATTGAACATTTGGTATTATAATTGGTTTACTTTTCTCTCTATCATTGTGTTCTTACACACACACCACCCAATGAATAATAATATAATAATGGATATATATATTATCATCAGTATTTCTTTCCCAATATTTATCTATGTATAAAACAAATGAATTCATCCATTACCTTCATATATTAACAAAAAAATATTTAGTTTTCATTTATATATATGGGATTTATTTTCTTAGATATCACATCATACATTATTGGTATTTATTGATATCTATCACAAATGGTGACATCATGGATGACAACCACTGTATTATGTGGAAAATACAAAGAAACACCAATTAACTATTGAAATACAATATTGAAAATTTTTGATCATTCAATATCGTTTGAAAATTTCATTCCCATTGAGATGGGTGTAGAATCCATATTTGAATCCTCTATCCCAAACATATATACAATTTCTTGAGCATACTTCTCGAAAGAAAAAAATTTATATGATATTTATCACAAGAAAGTTCTAAATATAGAAAATAATTCATTTCTAAATGATATTTAATTTCAAACAAAATATAAATTTATATGTAAAAATCTTCACATGAATCCTTATCTCTTAAAACAAAAATAATAACATTAATATACTAATTAAATTGATTGATGCCACATTTATATATTTAATGTAGTTATTTTTTCCAATCTTCCTTTTAATAACATAATCATCTTCTTCCTGGTATCTATCATGATATACCATGAAATTGGGGCATGTTACAACACATATAAATCCATTTTCAACCATATAACATACTTTTTATCTTCTCTAATAAACAATTCATTGGGTTTCTCAATGGAAACATCCTCTTCCAATTAACCATTATGGAAGCTAGACTATAAAACGTTTTTGGAATATCTAGTATATCCATTATACTCAAACATATGGAAATTTTCATATAGAATATAGTACAAAAATTTGTTTGAATGTGTCATCAATTTCAATAACTTCATATTGATAATATACTCTACACACAGACCGTGATTTTTTTCTTACAACTTCAAAATTTTTATTCAACAAATTATGGAACACAAAAATTATTCAAAAAAACATTTTTATTTTCATGCGTGGGTTCCAAATAAAAGTTTCCTTCATCTATAACCATATAAATTATTGATTTATAGAATATATATACTCATGTTTTACTAAATCATTATAAACATTTCATATTTCAATTTTATAATTAAATAAGGTATCCATTTTGACCATAAATTCATATTATTTCAAACCTGATGTCATTGATCTCTAATGATTTGTTTGCATAACCCCTATTTTTCTTAAACTTATATAGTATAATAATATTTTCTCTTAATTAATTTAATTTTATAAATCTTAATCCTTAGTATTAATTAATACATAATTTTCTCTATTTTATAAAGATAAATCATTATGTTTAACAATGAAATGTTTAGTTTCACCTGTTTTTAAATTTTCAACTTCATGTGTTTTTCTTTCATTTGATGCTCCAAGAATTTTAAATAATAAGTTTCAATGATGTATATTTTCTCTATATTTTTCCTTCACGGTCATATTATATTTGGAGTATAACGCATAAATATTCAATAGGAACCTCTTTTATCAGATATCCCAATATTTTTAATATCAAATTTGAAAATATATGGGATAAAAAATACCCTTAAGAACATAAAAATTATGGTATTCTCGTAATTAATTTCTATGGGAGACAAGATATAATTTTGTCTTTATAAGAAGTGATTTTCAATGTACGATTTTACTATAATGGACCATGTAAAAAAATACAATGATGTATCGTTATCTATCAACATGGTTTGAACCATATACACCACAATTGTAATATTCTATTTTGAGACGCTATTTTTCTTTAGTGGGTATGGGTTACTAAGTTCATTGTTAATATTACTAATCTCATGATAATATAAAAATATTAAATTTATATATTAAAAAATATTTTCTATTTGGATCCACTTTAAGAAGTAATCACAATCCTTTTGGGTACTATATCTAAAACCTTTAACCACCTTCAGATCTGTTGGATTATATTTTATAAAAATTAGACATCGAATGAGATTAAATTACTTTGTAAATGGAATAATATAATTATCTCTATTTATTTATTTCTTATTCATGGTTCATACTATATTAGAATGTCTACTGTATAAATAATGAGATGATTGAATCTCAAAATTTGTGTCTAATGAATTTGTGATCTCACCATTTTTGAATGAAGATCATATCTAGTTGAGTTCCCGTTAAATAGTTTGACATCATAAACACATTCCCTTTTAGTATGATTTATCAAATTATTGTGGCCATGATTTCTATAAATTATATTAAATAATTCATGTTATTCTTTCACACTCAAGTAGAATGAATTATAAAAATCCCCCACTTGAAATATATTTCCCTTTGTTTTTTTAAAGGTTGACACCGAAGCCTCAATTTATTATTTAAAGAAAACACCTCTTTAGACTAGGTAGAGGGAGACCCATTACATAACCTGAAGGCCCAAGGCCAAGTGGCCTGAATACAAGGCTTGAAAGCCCATTTTTTTGGCCCAAAGGACCCCTTGGTGAACAATACTGCTATAGTACCCGTGCTACTACAGTACCTGCTACAGTACATCTGCCGCTACAGTACCTACAATAGTCCCTCTGCTACTACAGTGCCGCCGCTGCTACAGTTCCATCGCTTCTATAGTAGGCTACAGTGCCCCCTGCTACAGAACCCTAAAATTTTTCCCCCACCCAGATTTGATCCTTGGTCTTTTGGATGCCAAGCAGGAGCCTGTACCACTACGGTGTATGCTTATTGGCTATTTCCCTTTTTTTTCCTCTATAAAAACGAATTACATATTTTATCCTTTAGACCCAGATACCTAATTTAATTCATTATCTATACAAAACACTTACCTTTTCTATTTTTTCTTATGAATAAGTAGGGTGTTCTTGGATATCAGCTTCTCCAGTCCAAGCACAGCTGAACCATCACATTTTATCTTCGATGAAAAATAATTTACAATGGTTAATGACCAATATTTACAATATTAATAATTCATTAATATCATTAAGTATACTTGTATATGTGAATAAAATAAAAAATTCAATATCTATTTACATTCCACCTTTTAGGATTTAATTTAAACATCAAGAATAATAGATTTTTATACCCACTAATCCTTCTTATCTTGAGACTTCTGAGTATTATTATTCATGGGAAGTGGTTCTAATTTTCTAGAGAGGAAAAAAGTAGAATGGTGACTAGTATTTAATCATTTTATATAAATGGATACTAATTATTACAGTCTATAAAGAATATTTAGTTCAATTTATTTAATTGCCATTAAAGAATTATTTTTTAGTGAACTCCCCCTCCCTCAAACACTACATCATAAACCATATATATTTATAATAATTTTAATTATTGAACCAGGACATTATTATTTTTATTTCCATGGATTCCACATTTCTAATAGAATCCATATAAATAGTACCTTCCTCTATATATTTATTTCTTTATAGAAGATGGTGTATGTATTTGATTCTTCATTTAACCAACAGATGCAATTACTTGTTTAAAGAAAAATTATTTTGTACCAAAAATATCATTTTATTTTTTATTACACTATTTATATCCTCTATATATTCTCTAATAGAAGTTGTTTTTAATTTATTGTTTATGTTACTAGAATTTCATGATTTCAGAGAACAAGTTTTCTTCTCCCCAATAATATTCTTCATGACTTGTTTCATCAATTAATAATTATGTCCATCATATTGAAAATAATTACAACTCATTTATAATGTTAATTTGTAGTGTAATTGAGAAACATTCATCTTATATCTTTTTCCAACTTCTTAAAATAAATTCTAATATTGGAATATGTTATAGTCCAATTCATTTTATGCATTTTCCAATTATTGTAGAACATGTTTTTTATCTTTTTTCTTTTCCATTCAATATTTATTACTTATTGACATATAATTTCTTCTAATAATCTATTTTTTTTAAATCACTATTAAATTTTAGTGAAATTTATTTATATCTTTTCAGAAACGATTCTTTATTACAAGAATAGAGATTTTATTTATGTAAATATTATTTCTCCTCCATTTTGATGATTATAGGAATGTAGTTTCTTTACTCTCACATTAGTATAAACAACATTTAGATTTATTCTACACTCTATGAATAACTACATTTATCACTTGTGATATTTTTTTAAATCATATAGGAAGTTAGTATCTTCCCATAAAAACCACTAGTAGTTTCAATGTATTTATCTAAATTGTTGTTTTTTAAATTAATTACACATAGATATAAAATTTATCTACTTTTAATATAATTAATTATTACCCTTTATAATATAAGAAAACATTAAAAACGTATCATTATTCTATGAGGATGATAATGGTATTTCATCATCATCAACACTAGTTTCCACCACATTTATTTTTGTAATCTATTCTATGAAGTGTCCTATAACACTTAAATTAATGAATATTAGTCTAAGATGTACATTGTAATTAATTGCATATATTTTCACTTTTTAGAGATATATATGTATTTTTTACTTTTTAAATCTAATTATTTTCCTACTCTAGAATAGATTACTTTGTAATCATCAATACAATACATTATTTTCTACTTCTTAAATGTTTTTAAAAAATAAGTACTCTTCATCCAAAACCAAAAAATTTGTGACATTGACTTTCCCAATATCATAATATATGATAATTTAATATAAATAATCTAGATGAAGTGTACATAGATCTCTATATTCAAGGGATGAGACATTATCATCAAGCATAACATGTATCATTCATAGAATCTCTTCAACTATATTTGAATTTTACAACTTATCACCAAAGCTCGTGGAAGAGCTAAGAATTTATTCTTCCCTTTTATAGAAAATAATCTATAGATTCACCATCCTTTTTTATTAGATAAATATATTTATATCTGAAAATTTATTTTTTCATGTTTCACCCTGGTATTTTCTTTATAATTTTTCCCTTATAACATTAGATTTCTTCATTCATTTTACTTTCATAAATACTTTCTATGATAAACAAGATAGTATGGGATTATTAGCATATCCATGTTTTGAAGATTCATTCCCTAAATTATTGATATGAAAAAACTATCACATTAGTCATTAAATTCAATATATAATTCCTTCAAAACATATAATCTCATTAATAAAATTATCTTCCATCATCTAAACATTATTTGTTTGAAAATTATTCAAAAAATTTATTGGAATTCCCTTCATGTATCAAAAAAATATAATTTTAATACATACCTGATATGAAATTAAGTTAATAAAACATCATCCATAGATAGAAAAATCTTTATTAACCTCAATAAATTAGAGAGTAAAAAAAGGTAACAAGATTTGGATAGCATAGGAAATTCCCCCCACATGACAGGAAATATCACTATGAGGATGTGAACTTGATATAAATAGATAATTAAATGTTTGTACTTTTAAAAAATTATAATTCCTCAATGGGTAAAGTTATTTTAAATCATTATATAACACAATTATTTACACCTATAAAAATTCCTAATAAATTTATAATGTTTTCATATTAAAATAAGAAGGTTATTCCTTGATATGAATTTGAATCACCCATTATCAAATGATCTACTAGTCTGACCTATACCATACAAATAGAATGTAATTCCATTGAAATAATATGAAACCAATTCCCCTGATATCAAATTCATTTACAACACTATTAAAATGATATAATAATTAATATCAAATAAAAGAGATTCATTTACAGAATAAGAGATCTTAATTTTGTTCTGTGTGAGTTTTTATCCTCTTATTTGGGTGAACTATTTGAAGTCACTTATTCATCATCCCCACCATCGAATTAATTTTATATATTATAAAAAAATATTTTTAAAAGTTATATATCTATTTATACAATATTTTATGCATTGAACAATTGTCATAGAAACCTCACTTTGTTATCTAGACAAAATTATAATATTTAAAATTAAATTCAAGTTTCAAACTCCTTTAAACATGTAAATAACTTCTACAACATATCAATTTTTTTAACATCCACTAAATCATTGTAACTATTGATAGATTTTAGAAACCATAGAGGCTATGTATAGAATACCTTTAACTAATAAATTACCAAATTCATAAAATCAACTAAAATCTATAATAAACATATGATCATGACCTTTGCATTATGAAGTTGGATATTTTTGTGTAAAAATTTTCTTTCCAGGACCACCTATGCTGTTTTTTGAACACCATTGAATTCTAAGTATTCATAACATATTTTAAATGCCTTGTCACTACAACACACTTTTCACTTTTCATTAAAGAAATTTGTTGTATTCTTTCAATAGGACAACATATATGACATACATATCCCATTTATGAACCACATTGATATTTAACTCTCTAGGAATAAGAAAAAATGCTAAATTTAGGGCTTCAAAAAAATTATCATCATTACATAGTTCTCATGAATGTAATAGTGGAAATTTATTTATTCTAGCTCTATTATATCATATTAAATTCAACTCAGTTGGAAACTACCATCAATGGTACTAACACATACCATGGACACATCACTGTGGTTATTCAAAAAATTAGGAAAATTCATATATCATACTGTTCAATAATGATGGGATATTTTATCCTCTACTTCCACTCTCACAAGATCTAATTTTGATCTTGTATTATACTTATATAATGAATATATTCTCATGTTGGGATTATTTGAGGGACGAAAAACTTTCATTTTATTCTATGAAATGTTTTCCCTTTTCCAAAACTACAAATTTAGATCTAGAAGGGAATTATGAATTTTATTAGAAACAAAATTTAATAATTTTCATCAAACTAAAAATACATAAATTTTTACATGATATATGTTTTAATGAAAAATAAAAAAAACTAGTATACACACTTTTAATTTATTCACTTATTCCTCAAACCTGGTCTTAAAAAACTCCAAAAAAACTCCTTGTATCAACAATATTTTTGTGGAATAATGGGTTACCAATGGTATACTATTGAGTTCATGGTGGTTTGACCATTGGAACACTTCAACTAAAAGTCTCACATTTATCCAAATAAGATCATACTATGTAACTATAGATATCATCTAATACCCATAATATTGATCGAAATTACATTCCAACTAAAAATTAAACCCAACACTTCTTTATTCAATCCATCACTTCTAATAAATCCATGTTATACCTAGACATATGCCCAAATTTACCTTGTGTATATCAAAACATCAAAATTAAATTTTATCACGGCTCAATATTTAATTCAGTCTCTCCCATTCAAAAATTATTTTTAAATATAAGTACAAGATTTGATAAAAACTCTTTACTCTAAGACTATTGGTCCCTTAGAAACATCCACAAGCTCCTTCTCAACTCCCACACATCAATTGGAATTTGATACCAATCTTCATTTCTAATTTCATACTAAATAGTATACTGTAGTCTTTAAACCCAAAATTTAACATTGAATATTACTATTAAATATAAATTAAATTAATTAATAATATACCAAAAGATATATTATAACCCAATTAACCTATACCATATTTTATTTCATGAAAGAGTTATTATCTTAACATTCATTTAAAAAATTTAACTAAACTTCATAATACTCTCACGGAAACATGAAATTATACTTTCTAATCAATCTATTATTATTTCGAAGACATCAAGAAATCACTCCAATATGTACATTGAATATTAATCTAGAATCTAGGTTGGGTATAATAACTAAATACCCTATTTAGGAATCAAAACATTATACCCACTTCGATCAAACTGATATAGCTCAATATCTATGTCATCCTAATTTTTGTTATCAAATTATACAATAAATGAGTCATCATAATCATTTAACCTACCATAACCACATAGATAAATTAAAAATATGTATTTTAATGAAGAAATAGGTTTAATAAGTCCAACTAAAAGTTGTAATATTATTAAAACATAAATTTCCCATCCATCGATTTTATAATATAAAAAACCTCATGAATTTTAGTGTCATAATCAGGATATATAAGTAGTGAAATTCCCACATTATAATAATAAAGTCCATTTATTATCAAGAATTAAATTAATTATATTCATTATTTACTATAGATCCAATCTGTAAAATCCATATTATTTCCATTCCGATGAACCCATCCCACGACATATACAATGGTTAAAAGAAAAAATTAGTGTTCGGAAAAAATGTAGTTTGATATTTCTAATAATTCATCACCAACCAACTGAATGATGATAAAAATTATTAAAATATAGAGAATTTATTCATATTCATAGGAAACATATTTTTCCTCTTATAGTGAACCCCACATAAATTCCCCTGAAATATAGTAATTATTTAGTGATGTTTCATTCTACCAAATATAGAGAAATATTTTTAATTTACTATTATAAACCCTATGAAAAATTAGTCATCTATGTATCACAATGATTTATCAGTCATATCAATACAATTATCAACAAATAGGCTGATTTCATAAAAATTCATTCAATATACAACCAAATAATCATAGTAATGTCCCCATGAACTATTTGTAATCTTACAATAATCCTAAAATATTTTGACCACTTATACCTGATACATTTCAATTTTTTACCTTACTAAACCTCCCTGGATACATTAATATTCACTCTAAATGTATTCATGAATAAAAATATTGATTTACATCCCACATATTAACCATTATTATCTCTATCAACCATATCACTGAAATCTTAGGAGAATAGAAACATGTATCAGATAATATTTTTAATTCTCAAACCCAAACCGCATGAATGGAAACCTAGTTTGGGTGTTATCATATATTGGGAATACCTACATATAGGCTATAGGCTATCGAATATCCATGTGATTCTAGGATTAAACATTAGGATATTATACCCTTTGTATCTCAAGATTTTTTTAATATCTAAATCAAAAAATAAATAACTTCTACATAAATAATATAGAACCTGAAATTACACATAATTGTACTACATATTCAATCATACCATGTTAAAAATAAAATATAATTACGAAAAATCTAATGGAATATTTATTTAATACATATCATAATTAAATAGGTATATACCAATGGGTCGATCATATGAAAAAAGAAACACACACACACAAACACACACACACATATATATACCCAAATACAAATATCAATACCCTCTTTAGTCCTATATGTAAAATCCCATTATGATACACCATATTAATCAATTATACATCATATTCCCTAACCTATTTTTAAAACACAAGTTCTATGAATCCACCAAGGTGAAAATTCATTTTATGTGAATAAATAACTTTTTGGAACAAATATTGAACCCTAATATTTAAAAATTAATTTCTTATTAGATAAATATTATGTTCAACATCTTGTTTCACATGGAACACAAAATTAAAATAATCCAAGACACATTTTATTTAGATAAAATTATATAATATATGAATAAAATTATTTTATTATGTGAATAAAATATAAAACATCATTATGTAAATAAAAAAAATTTTAAATAATAAATAATAAATAATAAATTTATTAATTAAATTTATTTATATTAAATTCATTTTTAAATTTATTTTCATATTTTTTGATGAATTATTTCATTTTATCTGACACCAATTAATTGAGTAATTATTTCATATAACTTTTTTATCTATTATGTATTTATTTATTATTTCTTTAATTTATAACTATTAAAATATTATTTCAATAATATGTACTGATTCAATGTATAGAAACCATATAAACATACATTTTTAAATTTATCAAAAATAAGAAAATGAAAACTTAATGTTTAAAAAACATAAAATTTTGTAAAATTCGTTTTTTATGTATTCTATTTTCATTTTATATATTAATTTATAAATTTTCATATTAAAATTTGATAAAATGAACTCAATTTTTCAATTATTCATTTTAATATTGTATTTTTTTATTGTATTTTTTTTTATTTTTTTTACAAAAAACTATTTTTGGGTTGAATAGTGACAAAAGCAATTCTTAAAAATGTCATAAAAACTATGACATCATTATTATATAAGAAAAAATTAAAAATATATGAAATCATTATTAGCCCAAAATTATTTTTAAAGATTAAAACTATGTTTATAAAAATAATAAGTTGAATTTATAAATAAATCCATTGATTTTTGGATCCTAGGTTAATTTTTATTTTATTGTAAAACTAATTTGGTACTTTTTCTTTAATTAAATATTTAATATAATGAATTTGGTATTAGGATTCACTGATAGAAATAAAATATTTATTTAAATAATATTCAAAATAACAAAATTTTAATAAATAATATTCACGATTTAGGGTTAAAATTATTAGAATACATAAAATGAGAATTTCTCTAAAAATAATATCATTACAAGGATTATACATTTATCAAAATTAATTTTTTCCATATCAAGGAATTGAATCATTAAAAAGTTTTTCCTTGTTAGAACTAATAAATTTTATTATTTTTAAAATTTTTTGAGGCCTAAAAATAGTTTAACATAGTGAAAGATGAGTTATTGCATAAAAATTAAATTATTCTAAAAAGATAAATAAGGGGGAATCAGGCATATTTTACTTAAAAAATATAAATTATTTTATTGATGATATATGAATCAACCAAAACTCATTGCATCCATGTTATTTACTACTTCTATATTAATTTTCCAATTATTATGATATTCATTTAATATAATCTATTATGTATTTACAAAAATGTCACCCCGCATTAGATCCCATGACCTCCCTTCTTATCACGACACCATAAGTCTCTTAGGGTTGAACAAAATCTACCCAAATATACCCAAATTTCTCATATACATGCCCAAAATGTATGTGTCTCACCAAAAAACCATTATATTAATTCTTAAGGAGATTCCTGATGGAGGATATCTACGGAATATGTAATTATATTAATCAAGTTCAATTATGTTTTTCTATTCTTCCACCTACTCAAAATAAATTTTACCCACACTAAAATAATTACTTATATATAACAATTATAAAAAATTATTTTTATATTTACATGAAACCAATATCTACCTTCCTCTCATTTATTGGAAAATGAAGACTCCACCCCAATTATGTGTGGGCTACCACATACATGGATGATGCACTACATTATTCAACCTCACAATACATGGATGGTACTAATTTTATTATTAATATATATTAAATTGATGATAAAAATATTCCATGAGTAGGATTATGTATAGATACTTAATAAAGTAATGATCATTATAATATAATCATTTATTAACATTAAATTACACAAATAATGGGAATTATAGATCTCATTCATGAAATCCATACTCATATAATCCATAAAATTAAATAGAGACTTCATAAATTTGTTTCAAAAATTATAAAATTAACATTTAAAATTTGTGAATGGTAAATGTGGTATCAACCAATGGGGATCAATATCAAAATTAAAAGACTTGTATGAAATTATCAAAATTACAAAGATATGATTATGAAAATAAAAATAAATAATTAATATATGTGTAATCTTTTACTAAATATAAATATTATAAAAATATAATAGATATGAATACTGTTATAAAATATTTTATTAATATCATTTTATTTATTATACATGAGGTTAAATGATTTTTATGGAAGTTTGGAGTAAATGAAAGTGTTTTGTCATACAAAGTTCCTCTCATTATGATATGTTTGATATTCACCACCATCAATAATTATTTGCTTTATATAAAATCACATTAAGGTCTCACCCATAATACTCAATTAATTAGTGTGATTTAAAAATCCCTATAATTTTATTTTTCCTATTTATTTGGATTAAAATTTTCCAAATCCATATTTGTTTTCATTCCAATCTCATTTTAATTTTGATATTTTTATAAATTAGTTTCCATTTTGAGAAATTATACAACCTATTTCTTTGAATCCACACATATTCAAATATATTTATGTTTTTCATGAACATTACATTTCATCCTACAATTTCACTTCACATTTGGTTTTAAATTTACCTAATGTGTCAATTTTAAGAGAAATTGACCATATCTATAACATACCTAATATTTATAGAATAATAAATATTCATATATAATAATATTTTTGAAACTAATGATAATTTTAGTTTAAATGGAAAACGATGTAGTATCGCATACCTGACACACAACAACGGGTTTCTCTGAAATCTTACGTTGCACACAACACCGAGTTAAACAAATAAATAAAACGAGATTGATATTATTATGTTAAATAGTAGGTAACGCCTAGCCATTGTTTTGGAGGTAATGAACCTAACTAAATACAACATGATTACACATGTTTGATAAATTTTTTAACATTTATCCAATATATTTCAAAATGCTTAAAATGAGAATGAATTTAATTTTAAGCATAAAATACTGCAATATTTTTAAAAGGTCATTTTTTCAACCTTTTGATGGGAACCCTTTAAAATCTTGTTTTTTCACTTTTATATGTTATATTTGAAGAAATAAACTTCTTCATTAGAAACTGGACATCAATATTTACTTTGGTTGAAATTTTGGAATTTTTCTGATAAAATCCTTATTTTAATGAATTCTGAAAAATACTGCATTTTAAATCAAAACTATAATTCCATATAATTTATTAATAAATATAGATTTTAAATTAAATTGGTTTTAATGTGTAATTGGATTATGTTTTTTCCAATTAATCCAATGGTGTTCATTTGAATTAAGTTTTTCTTTGAAATTGGATATAAACACACATCAATCTTTTCATACTTTTATCTTCTTGAAAACTTTCTTTCTAGTTTTGACAACGATAGTTAATTTTAAATTAATTTATGAAAATTCTATGTTTTGAATTTGAAAAAATAGATTCCATATTTGAAATAATAATTTCAAAATTGTGTAAATATCCACCTTTTATTTTTTTGACATTATGAGTTGTAACTTTGATAATTATTTTTATTAACCATGGTTAAAGGGAAAATCAAGTAAATAAGGTTAAAAATATTATATTATAAAAACTTTAAACTACCATAAAAAGTGTCCTAATACTAATATATGAGATATTTATATCAATTACCTACTTGGGTCTATTTTAGGACCCCATGGAGACATATGGGTGTGCTAATGACATGTTATAATAATTAATTTAATGTAAATAGAAATATAACACAAACATTAATCTTAAAAAAAAATTTTATGGTGTGGTTATATAAATGATATCATTAACTATAAATATTAATTAGAAAGATAAAATTGTTTCTTACATCATGGTATTTTATTTATAATTATTATTAATTAAATAAATTTATTTATTTATGACACAATGATGATGTGGTGATTACCTTATTAATGAAAGATTCAAATAAATGATATTATATATATTAAAATATAGGTAATATGAATATTTTAAATCCAAACAATAATTTTATGGATGATTATGACATTTTATATTTTATTTAATTTAGTTTTTTCAATTGAATCATTTTTTTAGGATTTAAACAAAAATCAAATAATAAATACTGTCAAAATTGAAATAACTATGTGTTTAAAACAAATACTATTTTATTAAATGATATAATAGTCATAAAAAAACTAGATTCATCCAATAAACCTAAATAATGATAAAAATTTCATTAATTATCTACTTGAGGTTCACTTTTTATTTTGTATTAACCATATTAACCATGTAGAGTAAAAATAAAAGAAGGCATTATAAGAGTTAATTTATTTAACTAAGTGTTAAAGCCAAATGATAGGTTTATGTTTGTTATAAATACATGTCTAAAACCAATTGGTTGAGATTTTTTCGACCTATAATCATATTATCATATAAATACAAAACTTTTTAGCTATTTGAGTTCTAAAATAAATTTGTATGAAAATAATATTTCAAGTCTTTCCTAAAATGTCCCTCCTCTCACTTATTAAAGGCCACCACCTCTACCCAATTACTCTGGCCTCTCAATCCCCTTTTCACGTACAAAATATTATAAAATAAACTCAAAAAATCCATATATTTATCTTAGAATACATACCTTGGGATAAAGGAAAATCAAGATATCCTTTTGGTTCAAATAAAAAGGATTTACCCGAATTAGTGGTAACATCTTCTCTCAAGTTCATTTCATTTATTTTACTTATCTCACCCACTAACCTTTTTTATTACATTATTTGATAAAAAAGCATAATAATAAATATACTAGGATGTTTTTATGCTATGCTTTTTGCTGACACTTACACACAAATCCATCACATAGATATAGAACATATTGTTTCTAGGTACGACGAACTATTGCATCACGAAATGATGATTGTTAAATTTAATTATACCACCAATCATGGTGGACATTATTATAGAACTATATTTATGTATTATATATATATATATTTATAATTTATATATGTTTATGTATTTTTTTATTTAAAATATACCTTTAGGCTTTCAATATATTGTAAATACGATAATTTCATTTGAGGAAATGTGGACTACCACCCCCTAAAAGTGATAAGACATGTTCATGCCATACATGTGATGTATAAGGGATGGTATTAATGAAATAATGTAATATATATAAGATAGTGATTATACTGTAATATACCAATATACCAATGTAGCATTAATGTGTATACACGACATACTGTCTCCGTGAATGGTGAATTTCATTTATTATTTCCTAATGTTATGGAATATTATAAATAACTATATATATATATATAATATTTAAATCACAAATATCATTATGACGATAATGAGCTTATGAAGACATGGATAATTTTCATCAAAACATGTTCATTGTTTGACTCAAGTTTCGAACATCGAAAGAACATCCAATTTGAACTCAAATAAGTAACTAATTGTTATAAAATTATAATAAGTGATAAAAATGAATAATATAATTTAGAAAGGATCTAAGAAAAGTATAAATTAATTTATGTTTATTAGTCTATAAATTAAATAATAAATGAGACAAGTTAGATTTAGGGTAAGGTATTTCATCTAATTATACTTCAATTGATACATATTTTGATTTATATAAGAATATTATTATATACAATTTATAATCCACCCATTTGACTTTTAATATCATTAAATGTTTTTAAAATGGAATATTTTTTTATGAATAATTTTACTAATTGACAAAAGGAATGTTTCTTTTTCACGTACACAGTGAAAATGGCCTTTCTTCCACCACGAGTATTATTTGATATTTTTCTTCCTATACAAGTTGTAAGGATTTTGAAAAGAAAAGTAAATAACACATTATATTATTAGGTATTTTTTTATAGAAATTGGTTGTGATAATTGATTTATTATATCAATATCTTGAAATGATGTCTTATGATTACAATGTGGAAATTTTATTTTTCATTTATTATTGTTCATGTGATATGATTATATTAGGGTTCATGGTAATTTCTTATATATAAGGTTGGTTATGTGATAGAATTAGGGCATGTGAGCTTGTGATAGATCTCCAATTCATTGGGTAACGTGACCGATGTAATCATTAAGGTTTCTCCTAAAAGATTTAGGGAATAAACAGTAATAGGTATTCCAAATGTTACCATGAAGGTTACTCCCTATGTGGTTGTGAAAGATACAAAGTAAGTCTCACATAGATGGTACAAATTACCTTTATGACTTATGAATTCTATGATGTTATCATGATTATTATGAATAATTGGGATTATAAATATTCATGGACTGATGGCTTTATTGCTTATTTCATCCCTTAATGAGTTTTTTTATCTCATATGAAAATTTTAAATGTTTTAATTTGGTATAAGGATGAGTAAGAGAAAGGATGAATTAAAGAATATTTTTATCAAAAAAATACATCATGTTTTATAAATGGTTTAATTTGGTGAAAAAATGGTTACTATTCTGATAGTATCCTATTATATGATTATAGGACCTCTGCAAGCACATTCCACTGCTAATACTATTTTTTCTGCACTTATTGCTGGGAGTGTTGTGCAGAATCTTCCTGGGAATCCTTATCAGGAAGATTCTATGCCATATCACTTGCAAGTGGACCTATCCATCCATGATTTTGTGAAACCCAATTTTTTTAGAATGCTGAATGCTGTTGACCCTTTGAAATTTAATGCTCCTTATAGGGAGAGTCAGGATAGGAAAGGTACAAGATCCTCTCTAGGGTATAATACCTATTATTTGAAGTAGGGTGGCTCCATGGAGATTCAGGATGGGCATCCCTATTTTGGGGGAAGTGTGGATGTTGTGTAATTTAAGGACGGTGGTCCTCTAGCTGATGCTGATCTTGTCCCTCTGATGGGTGCTCAAAGTACTGATGTGGTTAATGTGTCGGTGGACACTAAAGATGGTGCATGGAAGAACCCGAAGCAATGGCAGAGGGGGAGGCATATAAGAGGACAAGGATGATTTTGCGGAAGAGGCGGTCAGGCCAAGATATCAGACTTGTACTTCGTACTTTATATTGATGGTGTGTTTTCATTGTTACCCCTTATCTCCCTTGTGTTCCTGTTACTCTTTTTTAATAATATTTTTTTAGGACCATGGAGATCCTCCATGGTATGTTTCGTTCTTTTATTATATGATTATGTGATGATATTTCATTAATAATGGCCTAATTCTTTAAAACACTAAACCAGAAAAGATAATCGATGTGAATTAATGTCAAATTATTGAATTATCTCAGGATTACATAACATTTTATGGATGGGGATTATAATACCTATTCTGCTCGGTCGATAATCATTCTCCTCCATGTCAATATTCATTATATTTTTCGGTGTTTTCACATATATATAACTCTATTTTTGAGAATTGTGATTTTTAGGATTGAATTTATATATAAAATTTAATCATCATCTAATGTTTTTAAATTCTAGAATTTTCTAGTATTGAATCTATATAATAGTTTGGAAATAGTAATTTTTCACACTTTATAAATGAATACATTTTCTTGTTTTTATATAAATTTAATAACGAAGCTTCCTCTAAATGTTTTCATGGAAAACCATTCAACTTTATATTCCCTTTTTATATTTTTTTTAAATTAATAAAAAAGGCAAATATTATTTCTCTTTCTTTCCTAAAGAATATTTTAAATGATCTTACAAAATTATATTCATATAAGATAAAATTGCGTAATGATTATTATAACTCAATAGGAAACTTAAATAATTACAAAATCCATGTTATTTCATTACATGGATTATGATAATGTATTATGGGTTTTTTCTTGAAACTCATTTCATTTCATTTGTCAATATATATAAAAGAAAATCATGACTGTATTCATGTTCTTATGGCCCAAATATAAATGGTTGATCACCATATCATGAGTGAACCCATTATATCTTTAAAATATATTGGTAGTTATTTTTATCTTATAATTTAAAGGGGTACACAATTGGCCATCCCCAGAAAAAGGGTATATGGGCAATTATATCAAAACCAAAATTGTACAGTAGTGGTTATCCCAAGGCCAAAAGACAGTATTACATTATTGGTTATCTTAATACAAAATTTTTATGGTCTTTAATTAGTTATTAAAATCCCAAAAGGTTGTGGTATACCATTATTTATCCCATGATAAAAAGTTACAGGTGTGGTTACCGAAATAACACTATATTATGGGAATATAGTTTTTTAAGACCACTACAATTTCAATATATTGGATGTATATCATGAAATATGTTATGATTTTTATTATTGATATTTGGACATTTTATTATGAAATGAATCAAATATATGTTATGTTCCCAGGTCTAAATCTCTTATGTCATATTTTTTATTTCATGATAAAATCCACATTCAATGAATTGTTTTTTATTATATATTATTTATTTGATTTTTTTTTGTTCTGTGAGGTTTCTGATCCAATATTATGACCTCAAAACCATATTCTCATCTTATGGAAACTTAGTATCTTTGATTGATGTCTCATATGTTTATGATTACTGATCATTAAGATGAACTGTTATTATTTTTCCATTCCTCGTGTTATGTAGATGATTATTAAGTATAATGGTTCAAGAAAATTATTACATGAGAAGAGAATTTTTGGTATATGTTGAAGGTATTAGAACATAATAATTCAATTTATAATATCCAAATAAAATAAACCTTTCAGGTACTTTGGTAAAATTTATTCTCCAATAAAATTTATAATACATAGAATATATCTATTATATACTCGAATTTTCTCACATGTTTTAAAAGTATATTTTTAATGTTTTATTTTTAGAAAAATATTTTGGTTTATGTGTCTAGGTTATATCAATTTGTATTAAGTTAGGATGAAACTATTTTTGGTATTATGAAATTTTCAATAAAATGATCGAATCTAAGAAACATATATTGAACTAAAAGTGATTTAGGATGAAACATAAATTTTAAATATTGAAATTAAGGTGTAATAATTTAAGATATCATTAGATTATTATTATTAATCATATGTGCACTTACAATAATTATTATTTCATAATACAAAAACTTACATTTTTTAGTGGATGGTTAGAAACCAAAGGAATTGAGATACAATTTATTTTGATGGTCCATATGGTGATTTTTCCCATGAGAAAAAAATAGGATATGATAAGGTGTCAAAATATCATAGAAATTCTATCTTGGGATACGAATAATAATTAAAACCATGTTAAGCTCATGAATTCAACAAATAAGCATCAATGTGATATTTATTCATTAATTTTATAGTGTCCACATTAAATTAGTGGGTCTTCTGATCCACTAATTAAGGAGCAGTAGATTCTCAAAATGGAAAAGTTATTTTTGTCCTTCTGTTCTCATGAAATCAATATGATACTTTAACTATTTATCAATTAGAAGTGTAATCTGATCAATTGTGGAATCTCATTATTAATAAAATTTATAAGGAATAAATTTAATCTATGTTATGGGAGGATTTACATGAGGTTTATTAATTAAATGTTTTCCCAAAACTCTTCAGATTAAAATGGATAGATAATTACATTAATTAAAGAATTATAGATAAAAATAAATTAGTACCCATAATGTAAACTTGAAATATCATTCATAGTATGCTTCAGGTTTTTTCACCGACCATTAATGTAAAATTGACAATTTATTTTTTGGCATAAAAAAAAATATTAAAAAGCATCGAATATAGTTGACTTTGATATACATAATGATATTTTTGTATGTTCACTTATGGTGGAAATATAAATTTGATATTTCTATAAATATTTGGGGTTTTACAAAAATAAAAGGAAATAACTGTTTTATTGAAATTGTTTTAATGAATCAATGGTGGAAGTAATAATCATCTTTAAACATTAAAATGATGCAGGAAGAAGAATTATGGGAACAATCTACAAGGAACATATAAACTCTTCTAGTGTGGGAGATTTCACCTTCTATAGCATGAACAATAAAGAGATATGAAGGGGACAACAACTAAAATTAGAAGAGGTAAAACATGACATAAAGAAACATCCAAAATCCAGTTCTTAAATTGAAAATATTTCTCACATGAAACAAAAATGGTTTGAAAATAAAGGGTATATTAAAAAGTATACATAAGATAAATAATGAGAAAATAGAATATTGGAAAGATTATGGAATAAAAATTGATGAGTTGTTTCTTGAAAATGAGGTCTTATAAGGTAGACTTATAATTGTTTCATGAAATATAAATATCCTACTTTAATATAATTTTAACCACTCATTCACAACTAAAATTTATTATAAGAGCATAATATCACAACCTCAAAGACTAGATTTCATACTATTAATGAATAATTATAATGATATGATTATGAAATTATATCTATACATATTGTTTTAGATATATGAATTTGGGAATGGTCTTCGATTTATATATCCTATAATTCATCCTTTATTTGGAGTTCTTGTGATTTTTTGTATGCATAGGAACTATTAACAAAGATTTCATTTAAATAGTAATGATATTAAAGTCTAATTTCATATCCCATGAGAACCTATAATTATATATTAGTGCAAGGAACTATGGGAACTCCCCTTGGGAATTAATTTTGTTATATAGATATCGACACCCAATCATGAGGGGTATTTAACTAAAATTATTCAGGAGAAACACAATTCTAGCGATATGAAAACTA
This sequence comes from Viscum album, assembly GCA_963277665.1. Classification (NCBI taxonomy): domain Eukaryota; kingdom Viridiplantae; phylum Streptophyta; class Magnoliopsida; order Santalales; family Viscaceae; genus Viscum; species Viscum album. The sequence goes on along the minus strand of OY728132.1, from coordinate 1,020,248,893 downwards.
TAATAGAAAAGATTATTTTTCATAGTAAATCATAGAATATTGTGGATTATATATAATTATAAATTGTAGCCTTATTCATGTAAATCTTATTTATTCCCACAACTATTTTCATCTGTAAGAGACAATTAAATGTGCATGGACACAATTTAAATTATTGGTTAGAAAATAACACCATAAGATTTAGGTGTGAAATAAAATATAAATAATTATGGTTTTCAATGAACTATTGCACATGTAATATCAAGCTAAAACTAATCATGATATTTTTTATTGGGGTATAATTTTACAATATAATATTAACATTAATAAATCTTTAGAATGTAATTTGAAACATCTCTAAAAAAATTACATGAAAAAATGGACATTAAATTTAATTTTAAAAAATAATTGAAATTATATATTATATTAAATTTTATTATTCTGAATTACATATTGTTTTTAAATAATTATTTCATATTTTCTAATAATAGTAGATTGATGAACTGTTTTAAATAATTATTTTCTATTGTGTCTTGTATTTTTAACATTATAAATTAAATTGATCATTATTAAATAATTATTTGTATAATATTTAATTTTTATAGTGAAATATAATAGTTTTACCATAATTTTATTATATATTATAGTAATTAATATTAAGATAACTTAATGTTACAAATCCATTTTTCCTATAAAAGTTATTTTAATAATATTTTATATCATAATTTAAAAGGTAAATTTAAAAACATTAGAATTTAAATTTGATTAAATTAATATAATTTTTTATTCATCTTTTAAAAATTATTTTTGGGATAATATTTGGGATTTTCTAAAAAATTGATTTATGGTGAATAGTGAAAATACATTTTTACACAAACATTATATTTTATTGAATCATTATAATATTATAACGATTTAAAAATATATGAAACATTTTTATTGTATACAAAATCATTTAATGTGTAATATTATACGTAGAATATATAAATCTATGAATCACTTTTTCAACCCTAAGTTATGATTTATTTTGAAGAATTTCTATTTTTTTCCATTTACCTAATTTACATATTCCCAAGATACTTTTAATTTTTTTATTAATTATAATGTAATGAGACTCTTATTTTATAATCAGAAACTATAAGGTTCATTATAATAAATTATATTCATTATTTTTGTGTTTATTAATTTGAGTGCCTAAATGGTAATTTTTCCAAAAAACATTTTCTATTTTGTTTTGAATAATTTTCGTACAAGTTCTTTTACAACCTCAAAAAAATCAAATTTTTAAAAGAGGCATTAATATTTGAAATCCATAAGTTCATATTATTTTATATGGTCAATTATATTTTTTGGCATATAACTAATTTATTAAGCTTAAAAATTGAGTTAATAGGGTTAATTTATATTATTGTTAAAAATTACATTATTGGGAATATAACATTAAATATCTCAAAAATTTTCCCTTTTATGTGTGGAAGTTAGGTGTATTAACCCAGACTCATAAAATGTTTTTCATTGTCTACTTTTTAGGATTTTTTCCATTTTATGTCACATTCATTAAATATAAATTATGATATAACTAAAAATATCATGGCCACTTTTGAATTTATCCCTTTAGCTACCTGCTAATCCTCACAACATATGCCTATTAGTTCAAATATTATTTACAAAAACTATACCCATCATAGAGAGACAATTCATTTATTTTAAAACTGAAAAATTTATTTTATAAAATAATTTTACTCAATTTATTTCTTAGGATGTAACTTATATATTTAGGCGAAGTATGATAAACATTAAAAATATTATAATTTAATTGTGACCATTGTTACCAATAATTTAATTTTGTTTTATTTAAAAAAATGGATTTTTTAAAAAAATATATATATTGTTTTTAATAATTAAAATTTATTATTTAATTCATTATAAATACATACACAATTATATATTAATTTTTTTTCAAAACTAGGTTTTATTCAAAATTGATATTTATTTCATTTTGTTTGTGATCATTGAAATTAATTTATAAATTTTTTTTCAACTTTTATTTGAGGAAATTAGCATGATTTAATAACTAAGAAATTGAAAATTGGTTTAGGATTAATTGATGAGTTTTTTCTAAAATGACATTTATTTCAGTGTTTACTGAAAAGTAACATTTTTTTAAAACTATAACTTATACCTATTAAATAAATTTATTTAAAAGTACCATTATGTTTTAAATCTTATCCTACATTCATATAATTATCAATTAATTATATATATTCTAAGTAATAACCTATGAATCTTTATTATAGAAGATTTTGGTATAATTTCATTTTTATGCTTAAAACACATTATTCCTAAAAAAATCATTGTCTTTTACTCTTTTATATGAATATTTATTTCATTCAATTCTAGAAAATAAATTTATAAAATGTATTCAATTTTTTTAGTAATTATGTGTATATTTTTTTAATAGATTTTTTTTATAGTCATTATAAATAGTATTCATGATAAATATTTATCACCTAGGTTATTTTATAATTGGTTTATAACATTTGGATAATTCCTATAAATGTTTTAAAACATTTCTTTATTTAAAATGATTCATTAATTTAGATAATAAAAATCTTCTCTTCAATTTTTTGGAAATTTCATGACACTTTCCATATTGGATGACATTAATATTATTTTATGTATAGATTTAATATAGAATGGGACTATCTTTGTTCAAATATCGCTAATATTTTGTCACACAGTTAAAAAAGTTGTATATTTTTTTATAAATTTCATTAAATATTATTCATTTTTTATAATCTTTAATTATTTATCAATTATAGTTATTGAATTATTTAATAAAATTATGAAATGCTGAAATAGTACTCGATCGTGTAATTGAAAAATTAAATAAATAATATTAAAAGTAAAAAAATTAATAGATTAGGGAAGAATAATTTTGGTCAAGGAATATTAGAGATAAATATAACATATTAGTTAATTTTTAAATGGTTATATTCAAAATAAATTTCAATCATTTTAATATTAAAGACAAAATATGTGAATTGTTAAAAAGTTACTTTAATAGTTTCATATAATAAATATTTTTTTATAAAATAATTAATAATTAATAAAAAATATTATATATGGAATGATCAATGGGATATGGTCTATAATATAAACCATTATCCAATTATGGGTCACTTTTCTTTTTAAAATAACTATCAAGACTCCTATACTACAAAATTTTTTTATCATGGTAATCATCAAGATGGGTGATTGGGATTTAAAACTAATATATATGGTTAAAAACACCATTAAATATCCCTAAATATTTTATATTAGGGGATATAGACCAATAATCCTTCAAAAATCAAAATTTATCTACATGGTTCCACTTTCACTTGAAAATCAATTTATTTTATTTAATAGTTTTATGAAATTTAAAGGGTTCTAATACCATCACTTATAAACGGATACACAATCTCCTCCATTATTAATATTTTTTTAGAAATATATATATGAGAATATACCTTCCAAAATTACATCCTATAACACTTCTCCATATCCTAGATCTTCTGTTTTTTCCAAAATACATTCCCCTCAAGGATATTTTTTTTTTCTAAATGAGGTTTCTCAATGAAGAGTTATATCCTTAACAAATAATTTTAAATTTTATTTCATCATATAATTCCTCTTAAGAAATTCTATATTTAAGGTATCAGAATTCTTGTGTAATTTTTTATAATTATATAGAATTATTTTGAGACTACATGCTTTGAGGACACGTGATTCTGAGTCCCGGTGAGCCCGGAACAGAATTTTGATCATTTTTAAAGTTATGTTCAATAAATGCGTGAGCAGGTTTTTCTAACATTTGAACTGGTGCTCGGGTTGAAAATTTGAGGGCACCGTTGAAATGAGAATTCTAGGGTTCACCTAGAAATGAATTAACTTCAGCTAGAAAGGGCCAAGCGTAAATGTTATCTTTCAGAATTTTCGTTAAAAATAATAAAAGAATTTAAAATAATTTTTTTATTTCCTTTGTCAACCAAAGAGCGACGACATGGAGACCCTTCAGTGCAGCAATGAGGTAGCGACAAGGCACATTAATTAGGCTCATTATTGGATCGTATCACATAGTGTAATGACGAAATAAAGGATGTATAACATCATAACGATGCGGCGTCGTAGAATAACTAAAACATTGCAACATGTTTCCTTTTAATTGTTTGGCGCATTGGTAGAACAAGGAATAATATTTGGAGATTATATGACAAACCTCCAATGGTATTCCTATCTAATGAAGAATGATGCACCAGAAGATCTTCACTGACTTTGAAAAACCTTGATGAATGGGATTGGAAGTGATGAGGGACGTCGTTATCTTGAAACCTTGAGGACGGAACGTCATGGCTTAGAACATTAAAAAGGTAAGGGTTATTTTTAATTTAAAATTATTCGCCATTATTTTCTAGAAATGATGAATGCGGATCATCCCAAAATCTAGTTTATCCACGAATTGTACGTTTATGTAGGAGGGTAACTTTCTGTGATTTTGGTTTTTTGGTATTGAAATTATCAGTTTCTAATTGAAATAAAATCCTCAGACCTCCCAAGTTTTTAAACCTATACCATGAAGGGAGTGGACCAACACAAACAGTACTCGAGCACCTCCATCCTGTGACTCAATTTAGGATGTATATTCATTGTGGCGGAAAGAGGGATTATGGGCCACAAAAGGGTTGTTGGCGACTCGAGAAGCCCGTAGGTGTAGACAGAACAAAAAACGTACCACTGGAGAAACTCCGGTGGCCCATGGATGGTGTCGCTGGCGTGACACCACTAGCGCGGTGACGCACTCTTAGGGGCACCGCCGCGGTAGCCCTGGGGTGATGTTGTTCCAAGAAGGCACCGCATGGGGGGACAACCCACATCCAGGCTTTCAGGCCGATTTGGCATGCGGTGGTCACTCAATCGTGGCAGGAGGAAGGACCCACGTACTGCGGGGCTATCGAGAATTAGAGGTGGCATCCAACCACATCCCTACCAAGTGGTGCACTAAAGGATTACACCGTGTGGGCCGGGATTTGTGCTGGCTGGTCTCGCCCCTAGTTGGTGCGTCAGACCCTCCCTCAGCTGGCCGGACTAGACCGGGTCGCCGGGCAACTCGATGATCTAGATCCTCGACCAAACTAGGTTGGGTCCAGTGAGGCCGATTTGGAATGGCCCACTGGCTAGGATAGATAAGACTTACCCAAGCCCAATGTAGGTTAGTTCATGTTGGTCGAGGTTAAACTGGGGTATTTGGGGCCCCCGAGTAGGGCTCGTCAGGTCGGTCAGACTGTGTCGGACCAAGCCCCGATGCAACCGGCCCCTATTTACTAAAACTCTAGTATCCTGCAATCCACGTGTCTGATTGATGAGACATTTTCGGATTTGTGACCCTCCCAAAGATGCATACCATTTTTCATTCCTTGAGGAGGCTTTCTAAGAATTTGAGATGCAATGAATGGCTTGAAGAGCGGTTCTTCAAGCAATGCTACATACGAAACCCTACAGTTGGCTAAGACATGAGGACTGCTGACTTTTGACTCAACGAGACTCTAACATGGCCCATTGGGAAGCACTTCTCTGTGACTTTTCTTACCAATGGTGGGAAGTAATTCTCTTTGACATTTCTGGACCACGGTACGCGATGAGATATAGTACCTTAGTTGGCCAAGATTAGTGGGAAGCACTTCTCTTGGACTTTTCATTCCCATGGTATGCGATGGGGAGGTGTACCTAAGTAGTCCAAGGTTAGTGGTATTCACTTTTACATGACATGGAAGACCCACTATACTCGATAGAGGATGGGTTCTCCAGTAGCCAAGGTTTTCGACGATGTGACTGATGATTCCACTATCACTACACTAAACATATAACTAGTGTGTGAAGTATTTTTTTCATGCTTTATATTGAGGATTTTTGTGTGGTATTCACTTTTTTTGGTGTCCAGGTAGAGTACTTTGTTACTCAACCCTTCACAGGCTTTTCCAACATGTGTTTTGTTTGCTGTAGATGGTCGACATTTCGATAGAGACTTTGGTGTACCGAGACCCATAAGTGCTTAGGGATACAGGACCTACGGTCGCTACGATGGTGGACTTGGGGACCTAGGACAAGGAGGGGACTAGTAGGATCAGCTGGATAATAAATTCTACTTTGGATTCATATAGCTTCAATACTCTCACGATCATGTGGGGTTTTCTGTGGATGGCCACAAGAGTTTCCTTTGTGTACTATGTTGTTTCCAGTTCCTTCATTGGTTTTGTATTGCGGAACACGTTTTTGTTGTACTCAGGTTTGTTTTTAGTGGTACTTGTTTCATTGGCCAGTTTGTGAGACATGGTTGGGTGTGTGTGTGTGCATACATGTATTCAGTAAAATGCCACCCACATGTAAGTTGATGAATTTGGTGCTAGTCACCAGCCCCTGGCCATTGGGTGGTGGGCTTGGAGTGTCACAACACAGGCCCAGGGGGACAGGTCATGAAAAAGTGGTATTAGAGGGAGGTTGGTCCTACCATAAAGATCTGGAGTCTATTTTTTTTATTATGTGGCAATAGTTCTATGTGTTTCCAGTTTGACATTGAGATTAGGGGAGTCCAGTGTTGGTGAGGTGGCCGACGCATCCATACACCATGCCCATGAATTCATATTTTCGGATCAATACATGAAATCACTGGTTCCATAAGTGTATCCTTATGTCCTTTTAAATAAAAGTCATCTCACTTGGTATAACCATCTATCCATGGAAAATTTTGATCTATTTCAGGATGCCTCCAAATAGACAGTCAGCTAGGCTCTCGATACATGGTCATGGGGACAGCCCACCTAGCAACGAGGTATCCATTTAGGGACCAGTTTATAGATAGCACCACCGAGTGGTACACCCATTCTACCAGCACCTGTTGGTCAGCATCTACTACCTACAGTTCCGGCAGAGGATGTGCGTAGACTCAATGCATTTCACGAGTTTCAAAGATAGAGACCTCCCATGTTTAGGGTAGAGATAGATTATCAGGTCATTGAGCACTGGCCGGAGGCAGTGACGTGGGTATTCTGCTTAGTGAGGACACTGCCTGACCATATGGGGATCTTGGCAGTGAGCCTTCTACAGGGCTCTATAAGGAGATAGTGGAGCTTGACCATTGAGATGCACAATGAGTCGACCCTCACCTAGGAAAACATTAAACAACTTTTCTGGGATGAGTTTTTCACCGCGGACTTGCATTCTATGCACATTCTAGAGCTGTTTGACCTACATCATGGAAGTAGGATTGTGGCCAAGTACACATCAAGTTTCCCCAAGATATCTTTTTTACTTGATATATATGGTATGAGACCCTTTCTTTAGGGATCGAGCCTTTGAGTAGGGACTTAGGTGGGAGATTAGGGTGTCAGTGTGGTCTCTCAGCATTCTAACTCATGTTGGGGTGCTGGAGCTAGCCCTTCTGGTAGAGAACTTTTTGGAAGAGTATTCGCTTATAGCTAGAGCCTCCATCAGACCACAGGCAATAGATACATCGACATGAAGTAGATAGAAGACATGAGGGCCCAAGCACGCCAGGTTTTTCAGAGGATGACCCTAGGACTCAGGGTCGGTAGTGTGGGGTTCTCAGATCAGAGGGAGTCATCCAAGAACTAGGATTTTCTAATCATGCGGTTGGAAGGGACACATGGCATGTGACTACCCGAGCTACCATAGAGATGACCAGAAGATAGTCAAGGGATGCCGAGGTAGAGGCAGTGATTTGAGCCAGGAGGTCCACAGGTCGGAGGACGTGTGAGAGGAGTAGGAAGAGTGGTAATTGGTAGGTGGTGGTTCAAGGTGTTACCACCACCACCCCCAGGTGCCCCACCTTGGTCTCTAGGAGAAGGCGAGCAGGGGAAAGCACAACTTCAGGCAGCAGAGACTAATGAACACAACACTCTAGAGATGATCCAAGGCATGATCTATGTCTTCTCCAAGATAGTTGTAGTTCTTATAGACACATGTGCTAGTCACTTCTTCCTTACCATGACTCTCATTTAGAGCTTAGAGATTCTAGTAGAGTTGTTGAAAAAATCCTTAAGGCTAGAGAATCTAACGGGAGGGGATTCAATGATTAAAAACTTGTGATGGTAGTGTGAGCTTACTCTAGGAGGCTATAGATTTTGGTGGGATATCCTAGAAGCTACATCGAGGACTTACATCGTCATCTTGGGTATGGAATGGTTATCCACAATCCATTCTCAGATAAGCTGTTTTAGGCGTACATTTCTGTGTTTCCATGGATACGGGGCCAGGATTTCCTTCACCAGTGAAAAGAAAACCCTTACAGCACAGGATGGACATTCTTGGAGGAGGGTGCAACCAATCAATAAAATTATGGCTAGCCTCACCCTCGGTGGAGTGTATGAGATGAGTTTAAGCATTCTTGTAGTGGTGGAAGAGTATGAGGATGTTTTGGGACTACCTCCATGCAGTGAGGCAGACTTATGTATTGACCCATTCCATGTAATGACACTAATATCCACACTGTCATATCGGATGGCTCCCATAGAGCTTCACGACCTGAGGGTATAGCTAGAAGACCTGTAGGAGAAAGGGTTCATAAGGGCTAGTGTTCCACCATGGGTAGCCACAATGCATTTTCCCAAGATGTCGTATAGAAGTTTGAGGTAGTGCATGGACTTCTGGTGCCTGAACTAGGTGACGATGAAGAAAAAGTATCCTCTTCTGAGAATCGATGATCTCTTCGACCAGCTAAAGGGGGTGAAGTGGTTCTCAAAGACTGGCCTTAGTTTAGTCTATCACCAGCTTCGGGTATGGAAAAATTATGTACTTAAGACATCCTACAGGTTCCGGTACGACCACTATGAGTTCTTTGTGATTCCATTCGGCATTAAAAATTCACCAGCAATGTTCATGGGACACATGAAGAGGATATTGCAGCCTTACCATGACAGGTTTGTTGTGGTATTCATTGATGACATCTTTTTGTACTCATTTTTAGAGGAGGAGCATGCTACACACCTAAAAATAGTCTCGAATACACTCCGAGAGAACTAGCTTTATGGAAATCTCTCAACGGTCTATTTTTTGGATTTAGGAAGTTGATTTTTTGGGACACATCATCGTAGATACTGGAGTTTTAGTGGATCTGTAAAAGATAGAGGCAATGCTGGCTTGGGAGCCACCCAAGAGCATGAATGAGGTGCAGAGCTTCTTGGGGTTGGTTAGTAAATATAAGAGGTTCGAACCCGACTTCTCTAGAGTAGAATAACCCTTATTGTCTTTGACATGGAAGGGAAAATACTTTGTGTGGAAAGAGAAATTCTAGTAGAGTTTCCAGGAGCTTAGGGAGAGACTGAATAGTCCCCCAATATTGAGACTGTCGGAGGAGGGCATTGGGAATATAGTTTAGTGTGATGAATCAGAGACTGGATTGGGTTGTTTCCTAAAGAAAGATCATGTAATAATCACCTATGGCTCATGCCTATTGAGGAAGAATGATCATAAATACGTGACCCATGACCTTGAGTTAGAAGAAGGGGTCGTTTCCATGAATATGTGGTGGAAATACTTGATGGGTGAATGATTTATAGTTTACTCTGACCACAATTATCTCAGGTATATCTTCTTCCATAAGGAACTGAGCTTGATACAATAGTGTTGGTTAGAGTTCCTCCAGGGCCATGTATTTTCAATAGTGTATACTCCTAGAAAGGGTAACATGGTTGCAAATTCACTCAGTAGGTGGACTGGTTTGCAGCAGCTAAGTGAGGTGACATAGCAGTTGGATGCGATGCTGATATCCTTCATTGATGCTGGTAAAGTGGCTTACCTTATATCAAAGACTGTTACTCCCCTAATCTTATAGCAAGTCTGAGAGGCACATATGGTGGATGTTTATTGTGATGAAAAGCATGCTCAGTTATACTAAGGAAATTTTTTTGATGGATTAATGATTGGTGGGGAGATCATTGTTCTTTTCAGAGGGAGCACTATAGTGATAGTGACGTAGCATGTGGAGGTGTTGAGAGAGTTCCATGCATCCCCTTTGCAGTACATCATAGACTGTAAAAGATGTACCAGGGCCTCTGACGTCAGTACGAGTGTCCAAGGATGAAGAAAGCGGTGGAGGAGTTTGTTTCACGATGCCTCATTTGTCAACATGTGAAGGATGAGCATCTGATTCGGCGAAACAAGGATCATCCACTCAACAAACCGCAGTGGAAATGGGATTGTATCTCGATGAACATTGGGACTAGGTTTCCATGTATATCCAGGCTCCACGACTCTATATTGGTGACCATTTTCCAACTCATTAAGTTAGCTAACTTCATACCCATTTGGGAGTAGGGACAGGTAGAGGACATGGGAAGCCTATATGTCCATGAGATATTTCGGCTTCACGGGGTGCCTTCGATGATCATCTCAGACCGTGATGCTCATATTACATCCTGTCTATGGAAGGGATTACTGGAGGAGTTCAGGATACAACTGCTCTTGAGAACAGGTTTTCATCCCTAGACAGATGGTCAGACAGAGCGGAACATACAAACCTTATAAGACATGTTACATGCTTGCATCTTTAATTTGGGTCGTAGTTGGGAGGAACACATACCACATGTGGATTTTGAATAAAAAATAGCTATTACACCACCATTTTTAGGGCACTATTCGAGGATTTGTATGAGTGAGCTTGCATATCACCACTATGTAGGATAGACCTAGGGGAGTCGGGACTCATTGGACCAGAGTTAGTATGGGCTACCACCGAAAAGGTGAAAATCATCAAGAGTGGATGAGGATTACACAGATTAGGTGGATGTTTTATAATGACAAGATATGAAGACCATTGGAGATTGAGTAAGGTGATTATGTATTCTTTTGGGTCTCACCCTGATGAGTATTATAGAGAATTTGTTGGGGCGGAAATTTATCTCCCTGGTTCATCAGATCTTTCAGGTCCTAAGCAGAGTTGGTGATGTGGCGTACTACTTATCTCTTCCCCCACAGATGCAATGGGGGCATGATTTTTCCATGTGTCGCAGGTGAGGAGGTACGTGCATGAACCATCACATGTCATTGACTGGGGATAGCTAATAATTGATGATGGGGAGACATTTGAGGTTTTCCTGGTGGAGATAAATGATAATCGGTATCGAGTCTTCTTTGGGAATTCGATTTCAGTAGTGGGAGTTTGATGTTAGCACAAGAATCTCTATGAGAGCACTTGGGAGCAGGAGGCTCATATTCGTGCTCTGTACCCCATCTGTTTGATTAGTTTTTGTTTTGGATTTCGGGGACATAAATCCCAATGGTGAGGAAAATGTGATGTCTTGGAATTTCCATGTAATTTTTTTAATTATATTAATTTATTTTGGGACTACATGATTTGACGACATGTGATTCTGAGACCCAGGGATCCCAAAATAGAATTATGAACTTTTTTTAAGGTAAGTTTAGTAAATGTGTGAGCGGGTTTTTATAGCTTTTGAACTGGTGATCGGATCTAAAATATAAGGGCACCGTTGAATTTGTAAAGCCAGGATTCGCATAGAAATTATTTAACTTAGTCTGCAAAGGGCTGATAGAAAAAGTTATTTTTAAACCTTTTGAGAAAAATAATATAATAATTCAAAAGAATTATTTTCTTTTTTTATAAACCAACGAGTGGAAACATGACAACGATGCAGTGCAGTAATGAGGAAGTGATGAGGACCATTAATGAGGCTCATCAATGGACCATATCACACAACATAACTACGAAATAATGAAAGTGAAATAGCAAAGATGTTTCATAAATGAAACAGTGTAATGACATGATGTCGCAACATAATTGAAACATAGTGACATTTTTAATTTTAGTTATTTTATGTGTTGGTGGAACAAGGATTAAACCTTGTTGATTCTCTAAGGAGACTAAAACGTTCTTCCTCTCCAATGAAGAATGATGCACCAGCGGATCATCACAGACTTCAAAACACCTCGAAGAATGAGGCTGGAAGTGGCAAGAAACATCGACATCTTGAAACCTCGAGGAAGAAACATCGTTCCTATGAACGTCTAAGAGGTAGGGGTTATTTTTATTTTGAAATTATTCCATGTTCTTTTCAAGAAATGAAGAACACGGATCATCCCACGAACAGGTTGATAAGTGAATCGTACGGTTATGCGGGAGGGTAACTTTCTAGTATTTTTATTATCTGTTGATGATTGAACTGAAATCACCATACCACCCATGTTTTTAAAATTCTAACATATAGGGTGTGGGATGACATGAACAAGTCCTGAGCACCTCCGCCATGGGAATTAATTGTAGTTGTTTTCTCAATGTGGTAGGAAAGAGAATTTGGGGCCAATGCATGGATGGCGGTGAACTGAGAAGCCCATAGGCATAGATAGATTGGAGAAAGGACCACCATATAACCTTTAGTGGCCCTTGGAAGGTTCCACTAGCATGGTGGTGGTGGCGACCTGTGGCGGCGGTCGCCCTACGCCGGTCACGTGGAGGGGGCGACACCAACCGGCGCTGCGACTGAAGAGGCGGTTGGTAGTGTGCCGCAGTGGAGGATTCCTCGGGGTGACGTGGTTCCAGGAGGGCACTGCGTGGAGGGACATACCATGTTCAGGACATTCGGCCAGTTTAGTGAGGTGACGTCGCTCGAATGCGGTAGGAGGAAGGCCTCACACACCACGGGGAAAGTGGTAGCCCGCCGCATCCCGACCCGACAATGCACCACCTGCCCGCACCGTGCAGGCTGAGAATCGGGCTGGCGATCTGCCCTATTAGCCAGTGGGCCAGACCCATTCCACAAGCTAGACACATTCCATATTGGAAGGGTTGGACTAGACCAGGTAGTTGGCCAACCTAGCAGGCTGGACCCTCAGCCAAACTGGGTAGGGTCCTGTGAGGGCCATTGGGTCTGGCCCACTGTCCAGGTCGGACCAGACTGACCTAGACCAAGATGGAAACCAGGTTAGGTAGATACATTTGAGGTTAAACTGGGGTCTATGGGACCCCTGGGCCTGGTTGGTCGGGTCGGTATGACCGGGTCGGACCAGGCCCAGAGGCAATAGGCCCCTTTATTACTAAAACACCAGTATCTTGTAAACTGCACGTCCAATTGATTTTTCATTTACGGTGTTGGGACCATCTAGACCAGGAGGAAATTTTGGAATGACATGAGGAAGAAGTCATTGATTTTGAGATGTGATGAATGTATTGAGGATTGGTTTTCTCAGGCGCGTTACGTACAGAACCCTACAGTTGGTTGAGACCTGAGCACTGGTGACTTTCGACTCTATGAGACTCGACCATGGCTATGTGGGAATCACTTCTCTGTGACTTTTCAGGCCCATGGTACGCCATGAGGTGGAGTACCTCATTTGTACAATAATAGTGGGAAAAACTTCTCTGTGACTTTGCAGGCCCACTATACATGATGGGGATGTATACCTAAGTAGTCTAAGGTTAGTGGGAAGCACTTATGTGTGACTTGGAAGGCCCACTATATTTGATAGAGGAGAGTTTCACCATCAGCCGATGTGTTCAATGATATGATTTATGATTCCTATATCACTGCCCTAAATGTATACCTAGTGTAAGATATCTTGTTGTTTCGTGATTTAGTTTGAGGATTTTTTCATGTTATTACATTTTCATTCTGGGGTCCCTACAGAGTATATTGTTACTCATCCCTACATGGGCTTCACCCACACGTGTTGTGTTTGGTGTAGATGATTAACTTTTCGTTAGAGATTTTAGTGGTCTGGGACCCCGAGAGGATAAGGGAGATGAGATCAATGGATGCAATGATGGTTGACTTAGTGGTCTGGGACCAGGAGAGGCCTAGTAAGATCAGGTGGAAATGACATTATACTTCCACTTACAATATCTACACTAGTTTCACGATAATGTGGGGTTTTCCACAGATGGACATCAAAGTTTCCACTGTGTACTATGTTGTTTTCAGTTCCTTTGTTTGATTTTTATTCGTTCCCACTTTTATTAGTTGTACTACACTTTGTTTTTAGTGGTACTTGTTTCCTTGGTTAGTGTGTGGCACTTGGTTGGGCATGTGTGTGTGTACAAGTACTCATGAAAATTCCTCCCAGATACAGGTTGACGCCTTCAGCACTACTTGCCAGCCCTTGGCCTTTAGGAGGCGGGCATGGGGTAGTCATGACACGGGTCCTGGAGGATGGGTCATCAAAAAGTTATATCAGAGAGAGGTTGGTTATAACACAAAGACCAGGAGACTATTTTTTTTTGTTTTTGGGTTATTGTGTTAAGAGTTACGAGTTCGACTTTCAGATTCTGGGAACCCAGTGTCGGTGCGACGAACAACGTATCCATACACCATGACCTTGAATTCTATTATTCCACTTCATACATGAAAATAATGGTTACATAAGTGTATCCTTATTTTCTTTGGAATAAAATTAATCTCAACATGTATACCCTTATGATCGTGGTATATCTTGATCTATTTTCAGGATACCTCCACCCATACAACTAGTTAGGCTCTTGATACGTGGTCATGAGGACAAACCACCAAGCAATGAGGCATTCGTTCAGGGACCGGATCTAGAGAATTCCCCAAAGGGTGTTGCACCAATTCTACCACCACCCAATGGTCAACATCTACTATCGGTAGTGCCGGTAGAGGACGTGCATAGGATTGATGCCCTATATGAGATTCAGAGACAGAGACCTCCCTAGTTCTGGGGAGAGAATGATCCTCAGGACGCTAAGGACTGGATAGAAGAAATGAAGTAGGTCTTATTCTATGCAAGGACACTGCCTGACCAGATGGTGATCTTTGTAGCGAGCCTTCTGCAAGGCTCGACTGGGAATGGTGGTTCTTAACCACCAAGACACACAATGAGTTGACCCTCATTTGGTCATACATCGAGCGACTTTTCCAAGAGGAGTTACCCCCCAACCAAGAACTTTGTGCACATTTAAGAGCTACTTCACCTAATTTAGGGTAGCATAATGGTGACCGGGTACTCAGCTAGGTTCACCGAGTTATCTCGCTACTCAATATATATTTTACGATGCCCCTTTTTCATGGTTCGTTCCATTGAGCAGGGACTCATGTAGGAGATCAAGGTGTCATTGTTGTCTCTTATCATCCCTACTCAGGATGGGGTGTTGAAGAGATCCCTTGTGGTAGATATATTCTTGGAAAAGCAGGCCCTGAAAGCTAAAGCTTCCAGCTAATCCTAGGTGGCAGAGTCTTCAGTAGGCAGCAGGCAGCAGATGAGAGGGCCCAAGTGGGATAGGTCTTTCAGAGGATGACCCCAAGACTTAGGGTCGACAGTGCAAGGTTCCCAGACCAGAGGGAGTCATCTGAAAACTAGGAATTCATACTCGTGTGGTGGGAAAGGATATGTGTCATGTCACTGCATGACCTTCCGTACTGATGACCAGCTGAAGGTTGAGGTGCTATAGTGGCATAGGTAGTGGTTCGAGCGAGGACGTCTGCATGGCGACAGATTTGGAAGGGGAGCAGGATGCGTGGAAGGTGGTGGGCAGTGGTTCGAAGTATTACAGCCACCAACCCCAGGTGGTCCACCCCGACCTCATGGAGAAATCATATAGGTGAGAGAACATCATCAGGCAGTGATGGCTTATGACCACGGTGCTCTAGAGATGATCCGAGGTACGATATTTGTCTTCTCCACCCTAGCTTTAGTTATTATGGACACATGTGCTAGTCAGCCCTTCTTTTCCACGACTCTCAATTAGAGCTCGTAGATCCTAGTAAAGTCTTTGGATTGATCCTTACAGCTAGATGCTTCTACTGGAGGGGATTCGAGGATTACACACTATTTTTGGTGGTGTGAGCATACTCTAGGAGGTGAGAGCATCGACTAGGATCTCCAAGTAACAACGTTGAGGCCTTATTAAATCATCTTGGGTATGAACTAGTTATCTACAGTCCATTCCTAGATCAACTATCTTAGGCATACCATTCAGTGTGTCCATAGATATGGGGAAAGGTTTTTCTTCACTGGTGAGTTGGAAACCCTTGAAACACAGGGAAAACTTTCTTAGAGGAGGGTGAAACCAGTCACTCAGCAGTTGGATAGCCTCACCATCGATGTAGTGGATAAGAGGAGTCCATGATTTCCAGTAGTGGTTGATGTGTATGATGATTTTTTTTACTGAGGATATTCTGGGACTACCTCCTCATAGGGAGTTATACTTGTACATCGACCTATACCTCGAGATGGCACCAAAATCTACACTGGCATATCAGATGGCTCTACAGAGCTTTGTGAGCTGAGGGTAAAGCTGAAGGACTTATATGAGAAGGTGTTCATAAGGCCCCACATTTCACAATGGGCATCCTCAGTTATTTTTTTTCTATGAATTCAGATAGGAATTTGAGATTGTCTGTGGATTTATGGCTCCTAACCAGGTGGCCATGAAGAACTAGTGTCCACTCCTAAGAATTGGTCATCTTTTCGACCAGCCGAAGGGGGAGAAGTGGTTCTCAATGATATAACTTAGATCAGGCTATCACCAGTTTCAGGTACATGAATAGGATGTCCTAGAAACATCCTTCAGGTGCTCATACGACCACTATGAGTATTGGTTGAGGCCTTTTGGCATGACCAATTCCCTATAAGTGTTTGTGGGAATCATGAAAAAGATCTTCCTTCTATACTATGACTAGTTTTTGTGGTCCTCATTGATGAAATTTTGATGTATTCGACATCATAGGAGGATTATTCAACACACATGAAAATATTCCTAGATACACTCCGAGAGCACCAGCTTTATGGAATGTTCTCGAATTGTCAATTTTGGATTTGGTAAGTCCACATTCTGGGAAACGTCTTCTCAGAGGCCAGGGTTGTAGTGGATCCGGAAATGATAGAGGCAATTCTTTCTTTGGATTCCCCATGAGTATGACTAAGGTGAAAAGTTTTTTGGGGTTGGTTGGTTACTATTAGGGGTTCATTCCTGACTTCTCCAGAGTAGCATCACCCTTATTGGGTTTGACATGGAAGGAAAAACCCTTCATTTGTACTGAGAAATGTTAGTAGTGTTTCTAGTAGTAGAGGAAAAGACTTACTAGTACCCGAATATTAAGACTGCCAAAGAAGGGTGTTGGGTATGTAGTTTATTGCGACACATAATGGACCAGACTTGGTTGTGTCCCAATGAAGGAGAAAGCAGTGATCGCTTATAGCTCATGCCAGTTGAGGCAGCATGAGCTGGACTACAGAACCCATGACTAAGATTTAGTAGCAGTGGTCTTTTCCATGAAGATGTGGCGACACTACATGATGGGTGAACAATTTACAGTTTAATCCGACCATAAGAGTATCAGGTATATCCTCCACTAGAAGGACCTGAAAATGAGACGATGACGATGGCGAGAGTTCTTCAAGGACTATGAATCTGAGATAGTCAATACTACTTGAAAGGGGAATTTTTTAGTAGACGCACCCAGTAGGAGGATTAGTTTGTAGCTATTGAGTGAGGCGATGAAGTAGTAGGCCGCGATGCAGATATCCTTCATGGATGATGGTGAGGATGGTTACCTTAAGTTGATTACTGTTACTCCCCCACTCTTATAGAAAGTCAGGGATGAATAGTCAGTGGATGTTAACTGTGAGGCCCGATGTACTCATTTTTCTTCAAGATGGGATATAGATGGATTTTCAATAGGTGGGGAGCATGTCATCCTTTTCAGAAGGCGCACCGTAGTACTAGTGAATTTGTGGGAGTATGTATTGGGGGTGTTCTATACACCCCCATTGGTGGTATATTCTATTGTGGATAAGTTGTACCAGGGCCTCTGACGTTAGTACTAGTGGCCAGGGATGAAGAAAGAAGTGGATGAGTTCATTTCACAATGCCTCACTTAACATCAAGTGAAGTTTGCACACTGGTTTCCAACAGGCTTCGCCCAACCACTCGATGTACCATAGTGGAAACGGGACTGTATCTTGATGGAATTAGTGATGGGGTTACCCCATACATACAGGGTCCATGAGTCTATCTGGGTGATCATTGATAGACTAAATATGTTGGATCACTTCCTACCCATCTAGGAGAAGGGACCTATATAGGGCTTGGGATGCCTCTACATCTAAGAGACAGTGCGACTGCATGGTGTGACTTCAATTATTGTCTTAGATCATGAGACCCTCTTTACATCCTATATGTGGAAAGGATTAAAAGAGGCATTTTAGAAGCAACTGCGCTTGAGAATAGCTTTTCATCCCCAAAGTGATATCCAGACAGAGCTGATCATATAGACCTTAGAGAACATGCTAAATGATTTCATCCTAGATTTTGGTCATAGTTGGGAGGAACAAATTACAATGGTGGAGTTTCCATAAAACAACATCTATCACTCTACCATAGGCGTTGCACCATTTGAGAATTTGTACCGACGGCCTTGCAGATCACCCATATGCAAGACACACCCAAGGGAATCAGCACTCATGGGTATGAAGTTGGTACATACTACCACCGAGAAGTTTTAGATCTTCTAAGATAGGATGAGGACTATACAGAGCAGAAAAAAGCCTTATACCAGTATGAGATGAATACCCTTGTAGGTTCAAGAAGGTGATCATGTATTCTTTCGATTCTCACCCAGACAAGGATTGCAGAGAATTGGGCAGGGAGGAAAGCTATCTCTAAGGTTCATCGAACTTTTTTAGGTCTTAAGTAGACTTGGAGAGGTGGTGTACCACATATATCATCCACCACAGATGCACCGGGTGCAGGATGTTTTCCACATGTCACAGTTGAGGAGGTACATGCATGAAACATTTCATGTCATCGATTGTGGCAAGCTGAACATTAACACTAGAGTGACGTTTGCAGAGTTCCTGGTGGAGATAGAGGAATTACAGGATCAGGCCTTACGTGGGTGGTCGATTACTCTAGTGCATGTTCTGTGGCGGTAAGATAATATCTAGGAGAGAACGTGGGAGTGGGATGTTCAAAATTGTTCTTAGTACCCCCATATATTTGATTAGTTTTTTTTGGATTTCAGTGACGTAAAGACCTATGGTCGGGAGAATGTAATGTCTCAGAATTTCCATGATTTTTATTAATTATATAGAATTATTTCAAGACTAAAAGCTTTAACGACATGTTATTCTAAGGCCTAGTGAGCCCAAAACTGAATTTTATCATTTTTAAGGTACGTTCAGTAAACGTGCAAGTGGGTTGTTATAACATTTGAACTGGTGCATGGATCAAAAATCCGAGGGAATTGTTGAACTCGAAGGGTCGAGATTCTCATATAAATGACTTAAATTTAGCCAAAAAGGGTCAAGTTGAAAAGTTATTTTTCAATACTTTCGAGAAAAATAATAAAAGAATTTAAAAGAATTATTTTATTTCATTTGTCAGCTGATGAGTTGCAAAACAAAGACGTTGAGGTGAAATGACGAGGTAGCGATGAGGAACATTAATGAGGCTCATTAATGGCCCGTATCATGTAGCGTAACACTGAAATAAATGAACCATAATAGCTATGTAGTTTAATAAATGAAACCACATAATGTCACAACGTCGCAGCATAGCTGAAAAATTTTCCACTTGTTTCCTTTTAGTTATTTAATGCGTTGGTGGAAATATGATTAAAATTTGGCAATTCTTTGATGAACCTCCACTGGTCTTCCTCTCCAATGAAGAACGACGCACTGACAGATCATCAAAGAAATCGAAAAACCTCGAAGAATTGGCCAGGAAGGGACGAGCGATGTTGACATATTAAAACCTTGAGGATTAAACATTGTGTCTTCGAATGTCAAAGAAGAAGGGGTGGTTTTTATTTTAAAATTCATCCTCATTATTTTCTAGAAATGAAGAACATGGATTAACTCATGAACATGTTGATCCATGAATCTTACATTTATACAGGAGGGTAACATTCTTGGATTATCATTATCCGAAATTAAAATTAACAGTTTTTGATTGAACAGAAATCCCCATACCTCCTATGTTTTCAAACCACATACACCGAGGGTTCATGTCGACACGATCAATTCTGGAGCACCTCTGTCTTGTGTGTTAATTATGGATGTATCCTCAACATGGCACAATAGGAATCTTGGGCCAAGGTAGGAATGGAAGCAACCTGGGAAGTATGTAGGTGTAGACGAATCAGAAATAAGACCACATGAGCAACTTCGGTAGCCTGAGGATGGTGCCACCGATGCGAAACTACCATCATGGTGGCATTGGAAATCAGAGGTGGTGGCCCACCCATGCCAGTTGCGTGGAGGGGGCAGTTCCAACCAGTGCTGTGGATGAGGATGCATCTGGCACTCACTGGCCGCACTGGAGCACGATGGCGTGCAGCAGGGTGAAGCGGTGCTAAGGGGGCACCACGTGGAGGGACTTCTAGTGTCCGGTCCATCCAGTCAGTTCGATGAGCCATGGTTTTTCGACCATGGGAGGAGGAAGGCCCCGCCCCGCACTGTGGGGCCAGTGGAGAACTGGACGTGGAAGACCTCAGCCCTGCGACCAAATAGTGCACCACCAGCTTGCACTGCACAGATTAGTCTTCAAGATGGATGGCCGGACCCACACCCAGTGGGTCAAACTCGCGACGTCAGGCCGGACCTACTCCTATCCGTCTAGGCCGGACTAGATTGGGTCACCAGGAAAACCAGTGGGCTAGACCCTCAGCCAAACCGGGCGGGGTACAACATGGACCATTGAGCCTGGACCATTGGGTAGGTTGGACCAAACTTCCCAAGACCCAAACCAGGCTAGGTCGAGTCAGTTGAGGTTAAACCAGGGTTTGTGGGACCCCCAAGCTGGTTTGGTCAGGTCGGTCCGACCGGGTCGGACCGAGCCCAGACACAACATTCACTTGTTTACTAAAATTCTCATATCTTGAAAACCGCACGTCAAATTAATGATCTATTTGCGACATTAGGACACACTCAACGAGGTGGGAATTTTGGAACACCATGAGGAGGATTTCATAGAATTTTATATGCAAAGAATGTCTTGAGGTGCAGATCTCCCAAGCTCGCTACATATGGAATCCTGCAGCTGGGTGACACCTGAGGACTGCTGACTTTCAACTCTATGTGAGTCGACCATGTCCTAGTGGGAAGAAAATATCTGTGACTTTGTAGGCCCGGAGTGTTAATCACTTATCTATGACCTTTCAGGCCCATGGTATTTGTCAAGAAGGATTATCTTAGTTGCCATGATTAGTGGGAAGCACTTCTCAGTGACTTTTCAGGCCCACAGTACATGATAGGGAGGTGTACCTAAGCATACCAAGGTTAGTGGGAATCAATTCTACATGACATGGAAGGATCATTGTACTCAATAGAGGTGGGTTTCTCCAGAATCTGAGGTGTTCGATGAGGTGACTAATGATTCCTCTATCACTAACCTAAACATATACAAGGTGTGAGCTGTCTTTTTTTTTTTCATTCTTTACATTGAGGATTCCTATGTGGTCTTCCCTTTTTGATTTGGGGTCCCTATTGTGTACTTTGTTTCTCACCCCTGTATAGTTTTTACCTGCACATGTTGTGTCGGGTGCATATGATTGACGATCTGACCGAGACTTTGTTGGACTGGGACCCAGAGGTGCTCAGGGAGACAGGACTGACAGACACTACGATAGTGAGTTTAGTAGACTAGGACCACGTGGGGCCTAGTTGTATTGGGTGGACATGAAATTATAATTCAAAATCTAGTATCTATACTAATATCATGATTATGTGGGGTTTTCTATGGATGGTCATCAGAGTTTCTTTTGTGTACTTTTCTGTTTTCAGTTCCTTCGTTGGGTTGGTATTCTGGCCCACTTTTCGTAGTTGTACTCAGATTTGTTTTTAGTGATATTTTTTTCCTTGGTCAGTGTGTTGTACATGGATGGGTGTGTGTGTTCATACAAGTATTCAAGAAAATTCTTTCCACTTTCAGGTTGATTCCCTCGGTTCTAGTCTCTATCCCTTGGCCTTCAGGAGGGGGCTTGGGAAAGTCACGGCACGGGCCCCAGGGGATGGGTCATGACAGCAGAAACTATAAATAATTCATATAGTTTATTAAATATAGTTTATTTTTACTATTAATATATATTAACAATTATATTTATCCTTCCCATCCTATTGGAAAATAAATCATTACTCATGTGTATGTGTCAACTATCACATACCCAAATAAATGGGATTCCCATTATATCACCACATCAAATTTATGGTTATATTAATGGATTTACATAATATATATGATGTTTTTGAAATTATTATATTTTCATATAGATGGATTCTTATTTAATTTTCAATCCCTCCATCTATATGAAAGTGGAGACATCACTAGGGGATATGTATAGAGTACCATGTCTATGATGTGACACAATTAATTTTTTCATTACTTATTTATATGTATAGTTATAAAAGTATCTATAATGATTACATATAAAAATATTAAATTATTATCAAGTTAGATATGATGTAATAATGATCAATTTTATAGTATAGGACTTTCAAACCAAAATATACATGAAACATGAAACTAATATCACATGGATAAGTTATGAAAATAAATACTATTTAACAAATGTGGGATAATATGTTATTAGTATATGATATATAATTTAATACATATGATCATTTTTTAATATATTTATAATCTACATAAATTTTTGATACTAGATATTTGTGTAACTTAATGAGATTTTATGATATATTTATCCACAAATAAAAATTTATTTAATAACATTTGATACATGCTACCCGGAATCTAAATAAATCAGAATATAGTGTACCATTATAACACACACATTAATTTAATTTTCATTAAGATGAATAAATATGATATTAAGTATTTATGTTTGCCTCTATAATCAATAAATTTAATTACCTATCAATTGATTAGAAATGAAAATAAAATTCATATAATGTAAATTAGATATTTTCCAGAAAATATTTTTCCATATACACAACATGTTTTTATCATAATTAATTAAATTAATAACTATTGGTGAATGATAAAATTATATATATATATATATATATTGTATTAATAAAAAAATTAACATTCTAATAATAATTTTTTTGGAAAATGAAAACAATATATATCCTGTTCCATGTACAAAAAAGTATTTTTCAAAAAATATTTTTTTTTTGGGTTTTATGAAATTATTATAAAATAATTTTCATCAAATTATAGGAATTAAATATTGAAAAATTGATTACATAATTTTATTTATGAGGATAAATTTTGGTATATAGGTCCCTTTTATTTTTGATCAACATCAATTGTAAACATAGTAAATTTCTATCACCTCGTTAAAGGGAAAATAGGTAAAACCGGTTTTAAACATTATGATAAAGCATTAAAATTTATCTAACACATTCATTTTCCTAGTTGGATGGGTGGAGTTTATCCCTTTAAATAAAATATGAAAATATTTGGTTCCTTATTTCTATATTTCATCCCTTATGAAAATTATATAAATTTATGAAAAGAATAAATACGAAATTTCACACACATGATTATAATATCTCTTGATTTTTTTACTTCATGAAAAAAGTGGATAAATTAGATTAAAAAATTTTCTATTAAATAACATTTATTTTTATATCCTAAAATTTTAATTTTATTTATTAGTGATTGAATAATTACATTAACGTATTATGCATTGTGGACATAGAATGTGTTCAACTAATTGGATAAGTGGAGGGGAAAGGAGTATATGAAAAGAAAACAAAAGAAAACAGAATTGGATTGTTTCTTCTTGATCTCTTCTCCTTTAAATCCTCTTTAAACACTTTGTCTTTAGCCATTTGGTGAGACCAGAAGGTAATGGACGTGGGAAAGACCCTAGGGAAGGGTATTGGGTAGAATATAGACAATGAACAAAGCTTAAGAGGTGTGAGAAGAAGAGGGGGTGATGGTGGTATTTATAGTGGAGGAGAGGAGGGGTTTTACGTTATTATCATATTTAGTTTAATATTTTTAATGAAGAATATGAATATACTTGATTAATGTGACCCAAAATAGTAATAAATTCATGTGAGTTTGAACTAGTGGCCATTTATGTCATCCATGACTCAAGCATTAGGAAAAAATCATTTATTTATCATATTTCGTAATTATCAAATTTCAATATTCACAAAAAATGTCGTATTTCAGAAAAATCCCAAAAATTATCCCCAAACAATTTTCAACATATAGATTTCAAAAAATAAACAATTTTTTTTTAAAAATAATTTTATAAATATGAATAATTTAATTTTTAAATAAAACCACATTGTATTCAAAAAATAACATATTTATAACCAAACTAACTTTATTTCACCTTGAAAAAAATAATCAACTTCTAATTATCTTAAAACCTTAAGAAAATAAATTGATAATATGATTCACTATTCATAAGTGTCGTATTAGAATTCATATTACTATTCATAAGGGTATGTTACTATTTACAAAAAAAACATGTTGGTACTATTAGACTCCAAATAACATAACAATCACTACCCTAGATGACCTTTTCTTTGACATCCAAATCATAGGAGCAGAAAAATTGTGTTTAACGTCTAGTTTAAAACTATCTCCTTAAAACAATGTGTCATTATGTAGAGAATCACAATTTTATACATTTAATATAATTTTTAAAACCTTCTGGTGTTACAGTTCAAGTGAATATGTAATGTCACATCCATGATATCCTTTTCTGGTATTTTTCTATTTTATTTTAGTCTATCATTTATCATTGGGTTCTAATTGAAATTTTGGAAGAAAATGGATGTTTTGGGTGGGAAGATCCAGACACACTATTGGTAAACAATTAGTAGTTACTATGCTCCCTTTAATTAAACCATGATTTAGGAGAAATAACCTAATGCACGGCTTCCGTACAGTCATGTGCCATGGCCCATGTAACTATGCGGAGTTCTCTGTTCAAACAGAATTGTCAACACAATTACCACACGATTTCCCAAACCATAAGGACTAATAGTGTGGATCTTCCATGTTATTAAAATTTTTGGTTCCATTCTCTCTTATCTCGGGTTTAACACCCAAATCCCTCCATTATATTCTCCCTTAGGGTTTCCTCTTCTAGGAACACCTCACAATCCTTCCACCTCCCTCGAACTATCCATTTTTTGCTGGATTTGATGTGGTTCTCCCTCAAATAATCATGTAAGTCCTCTTTCCTCTATTAATCTCCATCTATTATAGAGTTATCCAACTTCTTTGGGGGGGGGGGGTTGTCGATCCCTGGGGTTCCTATTATAGGGTTCTTTATTAATGTTCTTGGTTCGATCTGTTGGAATTGGGCATGATCTTTCTGCCTGGTGGTCCTTTTGAGGTATGGTGAGAATTTCACACTGGATATTATGATTTTCCATATCAAAAGAATGTGATTCTATTTCTAAACATTACATGATGAATTTATTGGAATTTATTGTCTTCTTTAAAATGTTTTATGAATTATATATGTGGTGTTAACATAGTTTTTGATGAGTTTTGATATGAAATTGTTTCTAAAATGGATATTTCATGTAAAATTGGTGTATTCTTGATGTGATACCCTTCTGAGATAATTTTAAATGTTTTATAATTTGAGTAAATCGTTTATTAAGTTGTGTTTGTAATTGGAATCATGGATGAAATGGTTTTTATGTGAGCTTGATTCTTGAAAAACATTTTGGGTCTGAATATTGTGGTTGTTGGCATGCGTAATGCCTTGTTGGGATTGTGTGTGTGAATGTGGTGTATCTTCAGGAATGTGAAAATTTATTGAACACTAAGGGAAGCCTGGGTATCTAAGAGGTTGGACAAGGACTAGTGTGCTACTGAAATGGAAGTGTCTATGACCCGGTTTCTCTTTGAAGGATTGACGATGATAGAACTAACTAAAAATTAGTGATGATCCGGGACCACTAAAATTTTGGATTCATTTCCTCTATAGTGGCTCGTGCATAAGAACATGGATGGTTTTGGTTATTATATCACATTACACAAAGAAACATGGTTTTGGGGTCCTATTTACTAGATTATACCCATATGGACTCTCCCTTGATGGGGATCCTTGACTACGACGCCCTCACCATTGACATAAGGTGTGGATTTGGGTTATTCCAAGGGTAAAGGTGTTTTAATTTAAAATTTAATTCCTTCAAAAGTTTCTTTTTGTTAAAACCTATTTACTTTAAATTATTATAGAACATCCTTTTATTTATTGGACCTATAAGTTTATTTTTCAATTTAATGTTTACAATATGGAATCTTTTAGGGTGGCAACCTACTGGGAAATAGCTCACACCAATCTTACACCATTAGGTGTAAGAAGTCATGTTCATGTTGGATACAGGTAGTATTAAAACCTTTTTCGATGCTGGTTTAGGATATAGTGATCCTATTGGGTGGTGGTGTGGAGATGTCTTGAGGGAGATGATCCCCTTTCCCTGTGCATGTTTTTTTGAGAAGGTTTTGGTTCCGTTTTTTGTTATCTCTCTTTCGATTTTGTATAAATTTTTAGATTTAAAGTTGAAACATTATAAACCGTTGTTTGGTTTGGTTTTATAGCTTTAGTTTTATTTATATTATTTATTGTTTCATATTTGAATAATCAGGTAAATTGTTCCAACATTCTTGTATTGATACCTATGTATTTGTGCCAACCTATGGGGATTGGGAATTCCCTTCAGGCCTTGTTGCCAACTGGGTCAGGTAATGGGTTAGATGGAGAATCGACTTTTTTTGTGAAAACATGTTATTAAATATGTTTTATTTCTTTGGGTCATTAGAGTTGTGATGTGTCTAGTTAGACAAGAGTTAGGACTATGAGGACACAGAGTTTTGGATGTGAGTAGGGTGCCTGGCTAGCAAACCTCATGACAGAACTTGAGTTGCCAGGGATTTTGGGATGCTGGTTTGGCTTCTCCTCAAGGTGGGGACATGGAGGCTACATAATGTACATGGATGATGTGTGGAGGTGAAGTGGTTTTCTCATTGTGTTTCTTTAGTACGTTTGATATACTGGTTTTGTGTTTATCTCTAAAATTTTTCAGATCTATTATGCTGATGATGCTTTTATGTGACTATTGATCCTTGTAGCAACATGCCTCCCAAGATAGTTCTACTGAAATAATGGGAAGGAGGTGGATTGTGTTCTCCCTCGCCACATGATCAGGGTTTGGTTGATGATTTTGATCAATCAGTTCAGGCTCTATGAAAGGGATTGTGTCTTTCTCCCACTCTGGTTAGAGAAGCTGACCATGGATCTCATAAGGACAAATACCATGAGTTCCTAAAGAACAAACCATTATATTTACAGGGGATCTCAGAACCACGAGAAGAATAAGAATGACTCAAGAATATAGAATGTATTATCCAATTCTTGGATACACCTGAAGATGTTATGGTGAAATGTGCCACATTTCTGCTAGATTGTCTTAGCCGAAGGTGGTGGGAATCCATAGTTAAAGCTAGGAAACATGAGAAGATGATCTGGAAAGGCATCAAGGTAGTCTTTAATGACTAGTAATACCCTAAGGTCATGGTGTATTATGGTTCCCCGAAGTTCATGGATCATCCCCATGGGACCATTAAGTTATGGAGTATACCAACCATTTTTCTAAAATAGAACAATAAATTCCTAAAATAGACTCCAATGAGCACATGAAGGATCAATATTTTGATAATGGTTTGTGGCCATAGGCATATTTTCAGGTTTTTTGTTCATGATAAAGACTTATGCCCATGTTCTTAACTGATCTTGAATGGTGGAGATTGACTGTAAGAGATGGTCATGTTCCTATAAGGGAATGTCATAAATGGGAAGCTATCGTTCATCAAAAAAGAAATGAAAGCATGACGAGAGATTGAAGAAGGGTGGTGGTAGCTCAGGTCATCCTTATAGGTTGCCTCCCTCAATGGAATCTGATTTTAGGTCTTACCCCCAGAGCGGGATGCAGAGTTCCCATTTAAATTTTCATCGAGAACACATCCAATATTTTTCACTCTTATCATGCAGACCCCAATGATTTGAGTGAATTAATGATACAACTAAACTATTTGTAATATAAAGGGTTCATTTTCCTAAGAATCTTTCATTGGGTCACTCTGGTTTTGTTCCTAAAAAAGGTTGACAAATCTTCCTGGTTGTGTATTGACTAGAAAAAGATAAACATGGTATCCATCAAAAATAAGTACCATTTTCCCAGAATTGGTGATTCGTTTGAACACCTGAATGGGGGAATTTAGATCTCTAAAATCAACCTATGTTTGGGTAACCACCAAGTCAGGGTAAAAGAGTCCAAAATCCCAAAAATGGAATTTTCATGTAGATATAACCACTCTGAGTATTTGGTCATGCCTATCAAATTAATAAAAAAACTATCAGTCTTTGTAAAACTCCTAAATAGGGTATTCCACCAGTATATCAACTCATTCTTCATTGAATGTTTAGATGACATCCCAGTCAACACTAGATTTGAAGAAGAGCATGAGCATCAATTACAAATTTTGTTGTTCACTTTGTAGGATCATCGTCTTTATCCTATATTCTCTAAATTCACATTCGATATTAGTGAAATGAAGTTTTTAGGACACATGATTTTGGAGAGAGGGGTTTTAAAGGAACTCAAGTGGATCAATATGGTTCTATCATGGGAGAATGAAAATAATGTGTCTGAGATCATATGTTTCTTTGGTTTGGTAGGGTATTTTAGGTGGTTTGTTCAAGATTTCAATTAGCTTTCTTCCTCTAAATAACACACTCACCCAGAAAGGGGTAAATTTTTAATGGATCCCTAATTGTTAAGCATATTTTGAGGAGATGAAGTAGTGTTTGACTATGACACCCATGTTGATCTTTCCAAAATTAGGAAAGGTGTATGTGGTTTATTACGATTCTTCATTTATGGGTCTTGGGTGTGTTTTTATGTAGGATGATCACATTGTGACATATGGTTGTGAAAACTCTGACCATAAGAGAAGAATTACCTGACCCATGAAATGGAGTTTGTAGTGGCGATGTATGCTTTTAAGACATGGTTTATCTACTACTTGAGGGAGAAGTTTAAGGTTTACTCTAATCATAAGTGTTTATCCTACATCTACTTCCAGAAGGATCTCAATCTGAGGCAGTTCCATTGGATCAAATATCAATAGGGGTTTGACATTGATATCGTTTATACCATGGTCAAGGGTAATTTGGTGGCTAACGCCTTTAGTAGGCTTGTTCTACTCTAGGATTTGGTGATTTCCAACAATGAATGGAATTTTATGGGGCTCTTTGACCATATGCACATAGATACCAAGGAACAAAGTGGATTTTTCCTATAGGGGAGTGCAATTATCTCCTTCTCTTCCATAGCATGTTCAGTGGAAAAGACCTAGTGATTAGATGTTTCAATAGTATATGTATTTTTCACATGGTGGAGAGATGTCCTATGACTGGTCATTGTCTCTCTAGAGAATTATGTGTTTCAAGGGATGCTTCTTGGTGAAATTTGTTCTAAGGAAGGTGGTGATGCAGGATATCCACTCGTCATAGTGGGTCATTCATCCTTATGCAACCAAGATGTATTATGATTTTCGTCGATAGTTCTGGTATACAGGTACGATACGGAACATTACTGACATTGTATTGAGATGTTTTACATATCAGTAGGTGAAAATAGTGAATCAAAGACACTCTGGTTTTTTGTAGTTGTTACCGATTCATACCTGGGATCGGGATGTGGTCACCATGAACTTCATTATTGTCTTACATCGTACACCTCGAGGAAAAAATGAAATTGGTATAGTGATTGATCACTTGACTAAATCATCCTATTTCAATATGATCATATATTCTACAATGGTGGATTTTTTGGGATAGTTGTATTTAATGCATGTGGTCAGGCTCTATGGTGCGCTATCAACAATTGTCTCTAACAAGGACCCATGTTTCACCTCTTGGTTTTGGGAAGGCCTTCAAAGGGAATTGGGGTAACATATTAAAATGGGAACGGAATACCATCCTCAAATGGACTATCAAAGATAGTGGGAAAATGAGATTTTGAAATACATGCTCCATACATGTGTTTTGGACTTTAGAAGGTTCATGGATAACCATTTGGGATTGGTGAAATTTTCTTATAATAACAGTTACCAATACACTATTCTAATGGATCCCTTTGAGGTGCTCTATGATCGGCCTTTTAGGTCTTTGTTATGTTGGGATGAGATTAGTGAGACCTCCCTTTTGGGACCAATCCTTATGCAAGAGACATCTGAGAAAGTCAAGTTGATCAGGAAGTGGTTATTGATAGCTTCGAGTCACCACATATCTTATTTTGATCAGAGGATTCAGGACCTAGAGTTCAGTTTTTGGGACTGGGTGTTCTTGATAGTGGCCCCTCATTTGGGTCATCATTTCCTGGGGAAGTAGGGGAATCTAATGCCAATGTATGTTGGCCCTTTCGTGATCTTAGAGTAGATTATCAAGGTAGGACACCAGTTTGTTTTTTCCTCTCATTAGATGTTAATTCATGATGTGTTCCACATCTCTTATCCAAATACTTATAACCCAGACCTATCTCACTTATTGAATTGGGAGGAGTTAGAGTTTGATCTGGATTTATAAGTGTTTGAATGGACAATACTAATAGTTGAATCCCAAGAGAATGTGCTTCATGTGTAGTCTATTCCATTGGTCTATCTCCTTTGGGAGCATGGGAATGATAGACATGAGACTTGCGAGCCAAAGTCTTGGCTCGATAAATAGTACCCATTTTTTTTGGGTCAAGATTTGGGTTGAATTTTCTAGGGTACAAATTTTTCATATTGGGGAGAATTGTCACATCTATGATCTCTTTTTGTTGTATTCTTCTATTTTATTCTGGTATATCTTTTCTCGATGGTTTCCCTTTTAAATTTTGGAAGAAAATGGATGTTTTTTTGTTTGTAAGGGCCCTGTGCATAGTCGGTGCATGGTAAGTAGTAACCATGAAATCACCCACAAAACCATGGGGTAGGATACATAACCTATATCATGGCTTCATCATGGCCTTACTACAAGGCCCGTGTTACTATTCATATTTCTTTGTCTAGATTGAATGGTCTGCATAGTTACTACATGACTTCCAAAACCATACAGACTAACCATTTGGATCTTCCATTAAATTAAAATTTTGGGTTTTATTCTATATCTCCTTTGCTTTAACCCCCCACATCCACCCATTCTTCTCATCTGTTGTGTCTTCCTCTCCTAGGAACACCTCTCCCTCCACCCATCTCCTTTAGAGCTTCCATTTTGTGTTGGATTTTGTGTGGTTCTCCCACAAACCTTCTAGTAATTCCTTCATATTCTCATAAACACCCTCTATTCTAGGGTTTTATCACTTCTTTTTGGGGTTTCCTTTTCGATATCCATCAATTTTTGATTTTTGGGTTCCTATTTTATTTTTTTTGAGCTCTTAGAATACAGCTCAATATTTCATCCTAATGGTGTGGTAGAGGTGTCGTGTGAATTTCACATTGGATTTTGGTGTTTTATTTATAAAAAGTTGGTGATTCCATGCATAAACATTGCCTGTTGAATTTATTGGTCATTATTGTGTTCTTTAACATGTTTTATTAATTATTAATGTGGTATGAATATAGTTTTTACAGGGTTTTGATATGAAATTTTATTAAATGTATATTTCCATTGAAATTGGTGTATTCTATAATTGATTCCTTATTGTGTGCATTTAAAATGTTTTATAAATTTACTAAATGTTTTATTAAGTTGTGTTCGGAATATGAATCATGGATGAAATAGTTTTCAGGTGGGTGTGATCCATGAAATTTTTTTTGGGTGTGAAAATTGTGGTTTTTGTTGCGCATAATGCCTTGTTGGAATTGTGTGTGAATGTGGTGTATCACGTGAAATGTGAAAATTGATTGAGCTCTAAGGGAAGATTCGGTAGCAAGGAGGGTAGAAAAGCACTAGTATTTTAGTGATACACAAGTGGCTAAAACCCTATTTTACATAGTGGGATTGACAATGAAAACACTAACAGAACATTGATGATGATCGAAGACCGCTATAATATTGTATTCTTATCATCCCTAGTGACTCGTTCATGAGATCGTGGAAGGTTGTGGTTCTTATACCACTTTACACTAAGACATGGGGTTCTAGGGTCCCATTTACTATCTAGTACCATAGGTCCTCTCCCATGTTGGTTCTCTTTGACTATAATGCAGCCACCATCAGTATATGGTGTGGCTTTGGGTTATTCCAATGGGGAAGGTGTTTTCACTGAAACACGCATTCCTTTAGAATTTTATTTTCATTAAAACTTATTTCCATTTAGTTATTCTTGCAATCCCATTATTTTAATAAACCTGAAATTTTATTATTCAACTTAACATTTATAACATGGAATATTTTTGGGCAGTGTCCTTTTGGGAAATAACTCATACCCTAATTACACCTTTGGGTGTAAGAGGCCTTGTTCATTTTGGATATAGGTAAGAGTAAATAATTTGGTGATGGTGATTTGAGATGATATTGATCCTCTTGGGTGGGGTTAAGGTGATGGATTGAGGGAGATGTTCCCCATACCATGTGGTGGTTTTTGGAGATGTTTTTTTTTTAATTTTTATGGTACCTCTCTTTCAATTTTGTATAAACTTGTGTACCTAAATCCGATACCTTAAAAACATTTTTTGGTTTGGTTTTCTAGCATATATTTTATTTATATATTTGGTTTATTCAAATTTGTATAATTGGGTAAATTTTTCCCACATGCTTTTATTGATACTCTAGAACTTATACCAACCCGTGGGAATCGGGAATGCCATTTGGTCCTTTCCACGGACGAGGTCTAATTACGGGTTGGATGGAGACCTAGCTTGGTTCATGACATGTACACCATAATTTCATGCTCCTTTCACTATCCTTGTTTTAGGGAAAGATGTCAAAATCTTATTTGTTAAATATTTTTGTCATTACACATACATAGAATGTAAGGGAGAGACAGAGGTTCTCCTCACATTGAGATAAAAAAAATAATATTTTAGGTATAAAATTTTAAATCTACATTATTTTGGTAACCCCCTTATGGAAATTTAATTGATAAGATACTAAAAAATGGTGTTAGATGAAATTGTTGGGGTGATTTTTTAACTCTCCCTAAAGTGTATCCAAAAATTTTCTTTTTAATTGCCATGTAATACAAAATTTTTAGAGGAACAACTACATGTTAGGGAGTACTATGATGCAACACTTCTTCAGTAAATTAGGGGTGAATTTTTATATGATAACCATTCATGGAATATATGAATTTATGGAATGTGGTTATTTATAAGAAGGATGAAATATAGAATTGAATCTAGATATGAAGGAAATAATTACACTATATGGAGCTTTGGATAACTATATCTATACCACATTAATTTTTTTAAAAAACACTCAAGTTATATGGAATAAATCCCAACATTTTTAAGGCTTATTTTAATGTTCAAGAGGCAATGTTGTAATTTTTTTGTAATTAATATGAAGAATTGATAATGAGATAAAATGAAATTATATATCTATAATTTTATCATCCAAAATATCATGACTAGGAAATTATTGATTTGGAATAAAAAATTAAAAATTTCAGGATCATTAAATTTTATTTTGGAGAATTCATTCATGATTTAATAAAAATATGTATTTTCAAGAAACAAATGATCTAAAAAATGTATCTATGGATAGACAACACGCTACACTAGGCATGTATTAATTGAGAAATGATGTTAATAAAAATATGTTAAAGGATAGCTCATATGAGATGTGTTCAAATAAATAAAAGATATGTATTTACTAAGGTTTTATAAGATTATGAAGTGATATATTTCCTTTCCATAAACCTCAATAGTGTAAAAGAATAATTCAAATTCATACTTTCACTTTCTATTTTCTAGTGTTGTATTTTCAGAAAACTCAGACTAAGTGTTATAAATTTTTTGAAGTTGAATAGAATTAAAATTATATAAATAAATAATTAAAATGATAAAAGATTTAGTGAAAACAAAATGTAAGTTCATAAAGAGGAAATACCTTCTATATCATGAAGATGTAATATCATATTATTCAGATATGGAAGGATTGAAGGATTATATAGACCTTAGGTGTTTCAGTATTTTGAGTGACATCTCAAATGATGATGACAATGACAATGAAATGCCTGATGTTTGAGGGACAATTTATCTTTTTTTTAAATCATTTGGTTTCTCCTGAATAACATGAAACATTAGGCCAAAAATGATGAATGAAAATGATGTTATTTGTTACTCTAAACTCCATAACATGTGTCTAGAGTATGAAAAGTCATATATAAAAATATATCGATAAACTAAAATAAATAAATTGAATAAACCCAAAAACTAATGTAAAAACATGATAAATGTAAAATAATAAGTACTAAAAATTCATGGATTTTTTACTATAGTAAATTAAATGATCAAATTAATTGAATAACTAGAATGTATACGTCATTCCATCACTACTAAAAAACAAGGATTTACCCACGGTTTTGAAAAAAAATGTGGCTATATGCAACCCATATAGCCATGGGGAAATTAAATTTCCCTGCAATATCCTATAACTATGGTTTGGTAGAAACGATGGGTATAGATCAACCCAATAACTTTTATTTTTCAAGAATAGTGGGTATAAGTTTCACATGGGGGAATTCATAGGAAGTACCTATACCCACAGTTCTCCAAAAATAGTGGCAGTAGGTTTCAGATGTAACAAAATCCTTAGAATAACCTATACCCATGTTTTGAAAAAATTAGGGTTATTGGAAGTTTTTCTAGGCACCTATACCAACATTATTGGTGAACTGATAGTGTTGGTCACAAATAACAACAGTTTGACCAATCCGTGGGTATATGTTCTCCCTTTCTTTAGCAATAATAACAATAATAATATATAAATTATGTATATACATGTTATTATAATAATATGAAATTTTTAAAGGATAGTGTAAAATTCATTGGAGCATAGGAAGAAGGTGCTTAGATCAATTCCCAATAGATGATTTTTTTAGTAATGGACCATTACCCACTGGATGACCAAACCATGGTTATATGTCGTCCTATTATTTTTTCATAATAATAAAAAATAATAAAAAATAATTAATTATAAATTAATTAATATATTTATTTATTTATTTGAATATATTAATATAAAATGTTTTTAGGATAGTGGTGATGTAATTAGAGTGTCGGAGGAAGGTGTTGGGATCATATCCTATTGGATATTTCTTTTTAATAAATAACCTATACTCCATATTTTACCAAACCATGGGTATTGGTATTTCAATGGAAATTTCCTACAACAACTATCTGAAAAACATGTAAATAGGTTTTCTATACCCACTATTTGGTCAAACCATGGGTATAGGTATATACTAAGGGATTTCTCACCCATGGTTCATAGAACAATGGGTACACCCTATACCCATGGTTTTATGGGAAACAACAACTTTTTGAACCATGGGTATATGTAATGATTCTATTAGTTAATGGTGATGAATGTGTGATGGTCATGAACAAAACCTTAAAAACAATATTGTTTTAGGTCACTCAAAGTAATAAGTATGAATTATATCCATTGATGTTCATGAAGTAAATTTTTAGGATTTTATTCCCATAAATTTTTTTTTTCACTTTAAAAATAAAGAGAAATATAATTTTTTTAATGATCATAAGTAGGGGAAATATATCTTATTATTATATCTCATGTATTTACTCCTAGAAATAATAATGATTTAGAAGAGTCTCAAAAGTATACTGATCGTTTAAGAAAATATTGAAATATTAAATGAAAAAAATTTATCACTATAGAAAAGGGGAAAACATTTAGTTTATGTTAAATTTTGCAAAAAAAATTGAAAAGTGATACATCCGCAAAAACATGCTATCTATTTTCACCATTTTTCTATGTTTTTAATGGTTATTGATATTTTTTAATTTGATTATACATAAATTTTATTATGGATATTTATGGTTTCAATAATTTTTTTTATTAATATATTTATAAATTACTAAATTAATATTTTTTGGGTATTGGGAAACATGTTCCAAAAAGATTCATATTTTTTCAAGATAAAGAGAAAATTAGTGACCAAGAATGAAAAAGAAATATCAATGATCATGAGAAGTTTCTTAGGCATGATAGGAGAATAAAAAATGGTATAATAAGGAAAATGTTCCTATTTTTTCATTGAGTCCAATAGATATATGAGGTGTATGGGTTCTTGAAATTAGGATCACCATGTAGATGATTGATAATAAAATTATTATATATAGAATCATATAATAGAATGGTGGAGTGTTATAAACTATTAATAATGAGTTAATCAAATAATATGATTCGTAATGGATAATGTTATTGGAAAGTACCTTTGATATATTAATGAACTTTTATTGGAAGGATATTACCACATGTTTATAAATGTGAGCTAGTTGTGTGACCCATGACATATTGTGGAATTCATAAGAAATTATTACATTGTGAATGATGATGATGGTATAATTATTCTATTTATAGGATGGGATAATGGGAATATTTATATTATTTGTGAAGAAAATTATTATGGGTTGTCCATTGAAGATGAAAATAGTAATGAAAAAATAGGATCAATCAAATGATCAAAAAAACATCGGAAAATCATGTGAAAATTATTGAGCCCAAGATTTTCTCAAATTTACACATACATGTGATTCATGAAGGAAGGGTAAAATTATTATAAATACCTTCAAGAAAAATAAGGAAACATTATAATGTGTTTTGAATCTTGTTCAAGTGTGTTATTTTTGTTCCATTGATACATAAATCAATTATTGGTAAAATGTATTATTATTTTTCTATTAAATAAATCTATTGCATGGATTCCTTGGTTTTAGTTATTTATCAAACTAAAGAGTACAAGTGCATCACTGAACATCACTTAGAAGATGAAAAATTATTTGGTTTAACAATTATACAATTTTAGATAGAAAATGTAGATAATTTAAAAATTCAATAATTGAATAATATATTGAAAACAATGGGTTTCAATATAAAATATCATTTTCAGAACACTAGAAATTAATGGAGTTATATAGAGGAAAAATCCCACCATTCACAATATGGAATTTAATATGACCATTTAAAAGTACCTAAATATGATTTATTGGAAAGAGGGGGTAATTAAAATGTCTACATATAAATTGATGTATTTTTGTTTCTAAATAAAGAAACTGATTTATATAGAATTTAGAATGTAATAAAGCCCACACTAAAATATATCGTGGTGTTTGGAAGTAAGTTTATTATTATTTAATAATGAAAATAATCAAAATATATGATCATGTGGATATTATGGGATCATTTATGTGTATTCTTCCCTGAAAAAGGTATATAGATAATAAAACACACCATAATGTAAAATGCTCAAACTCCATGAAATGACTGAGAATGTAATTTTTCAGAATCTGGATTTAAGTATGTATATGTATACTATGAATGAGAATAACTCAATGATGTCTAATTTTCAAGGACTAATTTGATAAATATGGGTCATTATTAGAGGGATTTCAATGGTATGAAATAATATCTGGTGATATTTGTGATGATAAAGGAATGAAATTTGGAATATCATATTCAAATAAATTATTAAATTGAGTGAAAATAATCTTTAATAGTCTTATTCTAGACTAGACAACTTTTATTTATACAAGAATAATTAATGCATAAAATCATACATCATTAGTATCATACGTAGATCCAAAATAATTTGGTGAAGCATGCAAAGAAGAATGTCCAGTCATATTGATGACAAATGATCCCTACTGGATTTAAAATATAATAATTGAGATGTACTCTTGAGGAACAAAGAATGTGTCCAATGACAAATGAAATTTCTGAAAAAAAAACCCAATTAAAGTTGAATAGTTATTTGGAATAAGGAATTTATAGTTTAAAAAGAATTTTCCCATATCAATGGAATTTATATTGATAAAACATATACACTGGTGTATTGAAATGAAATTATATATGTATTGTTTATATGACCAAGGAAACTTTTTATAAAGTATATAATATGAACAAAAAATAAGAATTATTGAATTGTGTTCATGAAGTTGGAGAATATTTTGAGAAACCAGATGATTTTCTCAAACCCAATAATGGGTTAAAATGTGTGTTGATTGAATAATGGGTTATGTATGTACTAGATAAAGATCCATTGGACTAGTAATCATATCCGGATCAGTGCCTAATGGTTTCTAGTTATATTATTTTTTGGGTTGATTGCAACCTCTAAAATAAAGAGGGAGGAATGGTATCCAATGTTGGATCTCATATATTAGGAGGACACAACCTATGTTATATTGGATGGATCAATGCAAGTACTATTAAAAAATACTGTATTGAGAATTTGAGATGTCATTAATTATTGAATTATCCTTTTCCATTGGTCAACAAGTGATCAAATAAAGGATGATAAATTCATCTACCACACTAAATATTACAAGTATTACATGAAGTGGTTTAAAATAATTGATTCTATAAATGTTGACACTAGGGTGTGGGCCCTGATGAAATTTTCAAATGATGGTGAAGGTTAAAAAAGTTTATATGACCTTACAAAGATATTTTCAGTGGTTTTCTTTACATGTTACTCACACACGTAAATATTTTTTTACCATATTCCAATATTCCCAATATCATATTTCCCCAAAGGAGTGTCGCATAATGGGTATAAGGAAAATACAATGATATACCCACCCAAAAAAGATTTTGGGATTTATTATTCCATAGATTCATAGCAATAATATACGACATTTGATGATACTATATTGATTTTTTTGGTCGATGACTGAAATATACATACGAAGGACTCATCTAAAATATAATATCCCTTATTTTATGGAATATAAAAAAATAAATAAATTATTTCCTTAAACT
Organism: Viscum album; assembly: GCA_963277665.1. Lineage (NCBI taxonomy): Eukaryota > Viridiplantae > Streptophyta > Magnoliopsida > Santalales > Viscaceae > Viscum > Viscum album. The sequence continues at coordinate 1,020,209,945 of OY728132.1, read as the reverse complement.
CTAATGATGTAGAATATGTTTGGAAACTCAATCTTATACACAGTTGATAAAGATAAAAAAACATAAATATATTATAATTAATTTGAAATATCATATCCCAAATTTGGGTCACTAGTCCTCTATTGTTAACATTATAAAAATTCACTTTAAAAACATAGAGACATTATATATTGAGATCAAATACCATTTCTTGAAATAGAAAATGGAACAAAATGTTATGAAGTTATAATATCTTCTAATAAAGGATTATATTGCTGATATCATACTAATTTCTTTAACCAAGGTGAATTTTAAACCACATAGGTTTTAAATTTTATTATAATACAATCCACCTTTTTATATTTTCAATGATATGAGACCCCCTGGGAATATTCATTATGATCATATTATGAATTATCTCCTAAAATCATTCCATGTGTTTCTAAATTTATTTTTGGAATCATCGTGGTATTTAACCTTGGGATCATTTAAAATGGGTATAAAGATATCATGGTATTTTGGGGAATAATCATAGATATTAGAGTTCTATATATATTAATAGTGGGAATCAATATTCATGAAAAGTTATTCTTGGCAAATTTGGGTCTCAAAATTGAAGAAATGAAGGCTTGCATCATGTAGTGAAATGATGTGATATCATGAGTATTCTTTAATTTTACTCTATTTTTAATACATGGATAATTTTATCAATGATATTAATCATTGTAATTGATTTATCATTGTTTCATTAAATTTATAATGAAAAAGAAATTGTTATAATGGAAATATTAACAAATCTGAAGGGGGTTATTGTTTGTTAAAATTTCACCAGTGACTTTTATTGTTTGTTTTATTTAAAATTGTATAAATATGTTTATTATGGTTGTTAAAATGTTTCATTAAAAACAATAACACATGGAGTTTCATGTAAAATTTTCCAAATAAAGAAAATGTTTCCCAAAAAAGAAGTCACGACACCTATTATGGAGTTCTAAATTACCTGTAAAAAATGAGAAGAATATATTTACTTTTTTCATTGGTATGAGGAATTATTTTGATAACGGTGAAGGCATGAATAAAATAGTAGATTTTTTAATTCAAAACAAATAGATATTGATCCACTCACTGTGGAGATAGGTGAGGGGCACTAGACATTCACATAGAAAAAATAGGAAACCTAATACAATTATTGCAAATATAGTGGCAAAAACTTTTTTTCCAACTAGAACATTTCACACTAGTGGGATTTAATCATTTGAAATAGCTATTATCTTGTTACCATTTCATATATCATAGTATTTTTTTTGTATTTTCACATGTGAGAAATGATGAACCCAAAATGGGTGTGGTGATGCAATTAGTGATGGAATTTTCTATGGATGGTGGAAGAAAACTTTGAAATTAGAATGAAGATGGGAAAACATATATTAGGATATGGATCTAGGACATTCACTTAGAGATTCATAAAGGTGGGATTTTATTTCCAAGATTAATTAATTTTGGTTGGAACTTTAGTTAGAGACATTCCAATTCTATAGATTTTATTTTATAAAATTCTTAATAAGTTTTTTAATGAATCATTAATAATGTTCCATGATATTTGGCTAGGATTCAATATGAAACATAAAGGAGGTCTTAATAACACAATGGTGATTAAATATTATCCACATTTCATGGGTAAGGAAATATATCTATAAAGAAAATATTTCTCTAACTATATTATGCTGGAAATCATTGATGATTTATTAGAAGTTTTGAAGGTTCATAATGGTGTAACATGTTGAAAATTAATTTGGCATTGCCCTATTGTTTATTAAAATGATGATCATCAGTGAGAAGAATCCATAGAAATAAATTTTTTAAATGAGGAAGATTTCTTTTATATTGAATAGTTCTTTAATTTTAGAAACATTGAAAGTTAAAAAGGATGAGGAAATTCTATAAGCTTCATCCACTATAAAATCCTTATTTTTTATAAGAAAACCCATTATAGGTTTTCATTAACATTATCTTCCCATGAAGAAAAATAATATTATCTTGGAAGTATTATTGAGTTCCTTCTTATGATGAGAGGTAGTGAGTATTTCAAGAATGTGTGAATAGTGAGTTTAGTGTATTATTTAGACCACTATGTTATGTCAACCAAATAATATTAGTGTAGTCTAGTGTTTTTTATGATTTTTCATATAAAATTTTATTTATCCTTATAATATCCCACATATTATGAACTAAGTAAATATATATTGTGTTCTTTATTGCTTTCATTGCTCATATATTGAAATTAATAGAAATAATGTGGTGTTTTTTAGATTAAGGGAACAATATGAAATTCAGGGGATATAGTTTTAATTTTTTATAACATTGATTCACCATTGGGTAATCTACTTGATAAGGGAAGAACAAATATATACCATAATTTTAGGAGGATAATATTTATAGAGAATAAGAGATCCAATAGAATTTATTTTCAGGAAGCACACAAAAAATATAATAGAGACTTGGAATTCATGGATGACCAACACAAACATTATATAAGTATTGTATATTTATCATTATCTATAATTTTCAGGAAATGATTTTACTAAATAATATTAAATAAACCATAATACCTAAATATTGATTTGCATGACATAAAATTGTATTGGAAAATATTTATTATTCGGTTTCAAATTATTGTTACTTGTTCTTGGTGAATAAATTATTAGAGATGATCGTCCATCCCCTTCCTCTATCATTAGATCACACACCCCCTTGGAACTCACTTTGAACAATAATATATTTTGGCACTACCCATTAATGAATTCCTTGATTCATCATGGCATGATAAATTATTTATGGAGTCACCTCCTCCCACAATTCATGAATGTTTTTTTAACGATGAGTGGTTCCTGTATTAGGGGTTTTACACTCCATTATTGACACATACCTCGATGAAGTTTTGGAAACCTACTAAAATCATTATTTATGTGACTTTGTTTAATCTAGGTAGTTCATATTATGGGTTTATGAAGTATGAAATTGATTATTAAAACTAGGCTGTGTAGTGTGGGGATTTATGTTATAGGAACTCTATCATGGATGAATATGGTGATTTTTTATCTGGTTATGTTATCATGATTTTTTATCCTTTATCAATGTTGTTTTATCTTACTAGATCCCTTATTGTTCCTTTATATCACATTGAGTGACATAATAGGTATGTTTATTATCACCCTTATTTAGGAAATATTCATTCCCATGACATTTATCACATAAGAAATAAACAATATAGTAGCCAATTTACTATAGAGGGTGTTTCTAGGGAGGGAGTTTAGTTGTTCATGGAGGTGGCGTAATAAAATAATTTTGGAATCTAGATAAAGTTTTGAGAAAATATAAATTTCCTCATTTTCTTATGTTTGTTTTTACCACAATATTTCATTAAATTTTTTCTTCCCATGTACTCTATGTTTTATTCACACGATACTCTGTTTTTTATTATATCTTGTGTTACATTCATTTATATATTCTTTCTTCCCACTTTTTTTATTCATCTGATATTGTATTATTATTATTATCCTATATATAGATTTCATTGTGTCAATTGGTAAATTATTTTATGGTATCCTATCATGTGTGATATACCTACTCATTGTTATTTAGTAACCCTCACCTTTTGGGGATAGTCTTGGGATGCCACACCTATCATATTTCCATACATTATTAGGTTGTAGTGGGGTAGGTTATTTTAGAGATATATAAGATGTTTTTTTCTTATAAATAGAGGATGATGTTTTTTTATTTTGAATATCATTAAAATAATGGGATATAGCATTAAGGGGATACATTTTCCACTCTCGATCCATGAAACTATGTGGCGGTATGAAAAATTAAATTTCTATACACTGTGAATCTGATAAACTTATTAACTATTTTGATATCTAATTATCATTTTAATAGAACAATAAATTGATACCTAAAATATACATGAATTGTTCATCTATTTTTATGTCATTGTCATGATAAATTTCCATGTATGATTTAATTTAAATGGTTCATCTTTTCATATTCAGGTTAAGTCAACAAAACCTGCTAGTAATGATTCCAAGGCTGGGATGTGACATGCTAATTTTTATGACTGGACCTTCATTCATTGAACATCCACGTGATGAGGCATCTATACAAGGAACATATCATGCAATTTCTCTACAAGGAATGTGATTATAAATTTCACTTTCAATATTTTAGTGAGTAGACTCATTACCTACAATTGAGGAAGATATTAATCCACATGATGACTAGTGGATAATTCCTTTTATACAATATAATGATGAAAAATAGTGAGTAATATTCATGTGTTTCTATGGTAGTGACCACAAACATTGTATGGTGAGACCAACCCTATGGAATTAAATGATTATATTACGGAAAATATTTGAGTTTTTTTTATGAACTGGTAGCCCTCCGATCAGGTAGAAGCTCTAGTATCCATCCTTTTATATATTTTAGTATTTCACTAATTGAAATTGATCATTGAAACACAAAATGTTCAAAAAATTCAGTAGATATATTTTGGTAACTAGTTTATCCAAAACTATTACCCTAGATACAATACAATTTTTAGTCATCTTGAAATATTTTGAGTTCCATGAGTATAAAATACTAATTTTTTGAGTATACATGAAAAAATAATATCAAATTAAAAATTGGGTTTTATATATGGTTAAGAACAACCCCATATATATTTATTTTAGAAGGGGTTATCTACAACCCCCTATAATTATTAAATTTAGAGGGGTTCACGACTCCATCGAAATTGTTTAGCATTATTTTTTCTCATATTTGGTTTGGTTTTAGGGGTGGTTTGTCCAAACCACCAAAAATTTAATAAGTAGAAGTGCTATATATTCAGTTAGAATATTGAGAATATATATATAACCCCTTGGATATATAGATATATATATATATATATATATTTGAAAAAAATAATTATTTGGTGTTCATAACCCCCTATAATTTATGATATTTGAGGGTTATCATGAACTGCCGCTAATCCCTTAGATTAGAGGGGGTTTTGAACCCCCTATAATTGATGAATTTTTTTGGGGGGGGGGGGGTTGAACCCCTGTAATTGTTGAAATTAGTGGGGGTTCTGAACCATCTCTAATTTATTTCATTATAGGGGGGTTATTAACCACCTATAATTTAATAAATTTTATGGGGTTAATGAACTATTGATAATCCCTTTGATTGGTGAGGGTTTAAACCCCATCTACTTTTTGAATATAAATCTCATATAAATTAAAATTGTATAATATAGATGTGTGCATGTGAATGTGTGTATATATATATAATACGTAAACATATTATATAAATGTATTTAAAAAAATTATAAACATATATATATATATATATATATAAGGACACTATATAAATATTTTAAATAAATACTTATACATATAAAAAAATGTGTACATATACAAGTATTTCTATACATAATATAAATGTAATTATAAATATATTTATTCAAATATATAAAATTTATATATGTTTTTAAAAATAATACACATTTATGTTATACATATATAAAATTAAATACATTTTATTTTATATTTTTGTATAAATATATTAATATAATATTATCTTTACAAATATATATAATATAGGAAAAAATAAAATTAGATACACATACATATATATTATATAATTATTTTATATATATTGTAGTATAAAATATTAATTATAAATTAATTCAGTAAATATATATATCATTTAATAATATTATATATTTATAATTATATAAATGTATTTAGTTTTTTGTGCATATATTTACAAATGATATAATATAATTGTATGTAATCACATTTATGAATATATAATATAAATGTATTTAATATAATATATGTACAATATAAATATGTTTAATATATTAATGTATTTAAAAAACCAACACATAATTTTTATAGTTTAAAAATTAGGTTAAATAATAATATAAATAATAATAACTAATATTATTGTTACACACACATATATAGGTACATATATATGAATATATAAAAATGAATATATATATATATATATATTGTAATTACAATATATCTATAAATAATATATATATAAACATAAATACACACATAAAAAATATAAATGTATTTATAAATATATGTATAAATATATATTAATATATGTAAATATGATTATTTATATATATTATATATACACATATAATATATACACACATATATATATATTATAAAAATATTTTATATATCATCCTATATATTATATATAAATATATATTATAGACAAATATATACATCATATATTATACACAAATAATATATATGTATATATATTATACACAGATATATATATATTAGTATAAACAAATACATATATTATATTATACCCAAATATTTCACATATTAAATTATAATATATTATTTATTTTTCTATTGAAATATATATATATGTATATATATATGTATATATGTATATGTATATCTATTATATATTATTTTTGTTTGTACATAAATATAAATAATTGAATATAACAACCATAAGGTAATTCAGCATAGTAGAAAGGCGTTGAAACTCCTTCTCACCGGTATAGGGTTCGAAACTCTGTAGTAGAATTTTTACCACAATTGTATATGGGTGAGGTGGTAGGCTGACAAAGTTGTGTGTGAGAGTGGGGTTGGGTCATTTACAACAAAGGAGTTGGGACTTGTCCGGCCCCACTGACATAGTAGAGGGGGTTGTGAAGTGTCTGTGATGGTGTGTTTCTAGGATTGTTAGGGTGTGTCTGTGGGTAGTCAGGGGAGTATGGGCATCTAGGGGGCATGTGTTATAGTCATGGTGTGTCTAGGGGTAGTCAGGGTTGGGGGTATCTCGGGGGTAATACATGATATCCAGGGTGTGTATTGGGGGTAGTGAAGGGGTGGGGGTGTCTAGTGTGCCTTCTACAGAAGTTAGGGTGTTTCTAGGGGCTATTCAGGGTGTATTTAGGGGTGGGTTGTTGAATAAAAAATGGGTAGTTAAAGGGTGGTTATAGTATAATCACCCCTAATTTTTTTCCCAAAAAGTCAAATTAGTGGTGGCTAAAACTACGCCATTATCTATCTGTATAAGGTGAATATATGGTAATATTAGAGGGGTTTGAACCCCCTCTATTCTAAGTGATGCTAAAAATAGGCCTACTTTACCAGTGCTTACCTAAAACAGTATCTAATACATGTAGGTCGCCACCTTATCTGTAGTTCTAGGTAACCACTGCTAAATGTTTTAGTATGGGTTATAACCCATCCTATTGAAAGAATAACCCCTTATAATCTCCCAATATTATGTAGTGAAGTGGAAATATCGTGGACCGTAGGATACAAAATATTTAAAATAATCTTTATCAGTTCCTTTGAGTGTGAAATTTCTTATATAACCATTGGAAAAAGATCTGAGTAGATGTTCTTCATATAATTCACCAAACCCAGAAGCCTAGATCCAATGCCTTAAATCATTACATTATCATTGATACGAGATTCAAATGTAAATGGATAGAATAGTTTAGTAGTTTTGTAAAACCATATTACAAACATGATAATCATATTACATAAAGAAAATAAATAAAACCAAACAAAACTAAAATATTAGAATCCTTGAAACACATTAAAAGGATTCATCTTTGTAACCTGGGTAAGGGAAACATAATAAAGATGACAAAAAATATCTGTAAGGGTTTGTAAAGCATAAGGAATAAGGAATAAATATGAATAAATCAACATGAAATGATGAATAACTAAGAACATATTCCACTTAAATAACTCGGCAACACATAATCAATATGTCAAGGTAAATAACTATAACATTCCATTTAGTCAATAAACTGAGAATGAGTTGAATATATATATTTTATCATATGATACACTCATAGATAATCATAATAAAAACTAAAATATATATGATGAAAATTATTAATTATTGGACATCATATATGATGTGCATGAAATCTTATACTATCAAGACCTTTAACAGGACGGTTTAAAACTGTGGGTAAAAACCCATTTAATTTGGCCAAATTATTCATTCCATGATATATTTTTGATACATGGAGGGGTTATATTTTTTTTAGTAATCACTACATTTCTAAATAATTACTCATATTGACAAATCTATTCAATAAATAAAATATATTCCTTATCAAATATTCTCATTTGATAAAGGATACATATTTATAAATACTTCCCAATAAAATAAATTAACAATAAAAGTAAAAATTATATGTAAATATATTATGTTGTTTATAAAATAATAATTTTCATCATAAAATAATAAATAAATTAAATTAAATACAATTTCTAATGAAAAAGGACTACAATAAAGTGATTTTTTTAAGATAAAGTTAACAATCACAATAGAAAGTGAGATTGAAAAGTTAAATTTTACCAATTTTTAATTCTCAATATAAAACCCTTGGGTGAGATAATTCATACTTTAAATTGAAATATCAATAATTATGAGTGATTAAGGATATTAAAATACAATTGGGAAGTATTTAGACCACATTAATTTGATTTAATGCATAATAACAACTAAGTCTTAATGGAATGTAAATTGAGATGAATTCTCTTTCTAATAGGTAAATTTTGAATTATAATACCCCAAAAATAAATATATTCAAATGAAACTCTGAATACCATTGTGATAAATGTATTTATTATATAAAATTAAATAGGGGTATTATATACACCACCAAAAAAATAAAGAGTGAAAAGGTTGTTTTCCTCACTGATGAAAAGTGAGACATTAATCCATTATCTTGAGTGTCACATGCCACGTGGGTCATTATATTACTAAATGATAAATATATTTTAACTATTTACATTATTAAAATCCATTATAATTTTTATCAAAATATTTATCTAACTTATTACATTTTTTTTAAAAAATATTCACAATTAAGTATACATTGGGTGTTTCGACCATATTCAGTTTTTGTGTCAAAAATGACTTTTGTAGGAAAAATAAGGTCAAAGTGGAAAATATAAACATATAAAGAATAATAATAATTAAATATTTATAATATTTATAAATATTTTTTACATTTGAATACAAAAATTATAGATAGTTAAGAAAAATGAACCAACATCACAGTCATGGAGACGGTCGGTCGTATGTACGCTGAAGTAACATTCTCAATTTTCAATGATCATTATTGAAAGAAGGTATGTATTTTTTTATCAGTGTAGAATGATCATTATATCATAAATACATTATTATTTATTAATATATAAATATATATATAATTCATGTGAATTAAATGGAATCACATAGCGTCGAGGAGTCGGTAGTCCACACGTCCACAAATGACCCTATCACCATTTCAATGTATGAGAAAATAATAAAGCAAATGATATATTATATATATAGAATTTTAATTATGTAATAAATATATTATATAATTTATTTTTTTCCATACTTTTAATTTAACCCATCCTTATTACATTCCTTGTATTGTGTGAATTGATCACATTACTTTAGGTCACAATAGTCTACCCTTCCAAAAACTATGTTATAATATTTACCCAAAAAGGACAGAATATAGGTATGTTTTATATATCAATTACATAAGTATAAATACAAAACAAATATAATATATCTCATACGAAAATTGTGTTTCCATCGTAATTACTAACCAACAGAGGTGATAATGGAAAAATGAAAGACATCCTTTTGCAAGGTGGTAGATCATTATACACGAACTATATGTTCATTATCCATTTGATGAAAATGTGTGTAAGTTTAGATCAAAAACATTACATAAGAAAATAAAAGTTTATTTAGGATAATTATGTCACTATATAAACATGGAATAATAATAAACTAAGGGTTGGAGAAAAAAATAATACATTAATGCACATTGAATAATGATTCCTATTTTTTAGTTAACTATTATTGGTTTGCACCAAACTGATTCCTCAGTTTTCTTTATTCTTGAGGTGAGATTTTTATAATGAGTATAGGTATTTTATGAGATTATGTTAGCAGAGTTTGGTAGATCCCATTGGATTGATATGTTATAATAAGTGTGTGGCGTGCCAGACTTTTTTATTGTGGATGAGGAGTAGCATTCGTGTAATTTTTTTAAAATGGAATACCACACATGTTGTAGCTTTATAAAGTGCCACCAATAATGGAAACACATAGACTCATGGGAGGATATGGCCTATATATGAACATAAAATTATTTTTTACAAGTTTGTAAGTCATTTTGGGCATTACATTTAAGGTTTAGTCGTTTGTTAATAAATTTTTTCTTTTAATCATTATAATTAATTATAAAAACTTTTACGAATACTTTTAGTAAAAAATAGGTTTACCATATTATCAAATTAAAAAACTTATTATGAAAAATATTAAATCCATTTTTATGATTTATAATCACTAAATGGGAATATATTTATACAAAATTAATATCATACACATGACGACAATGTGGGGTTTTAATGTAAAAATGTTCAAAAGCATTCTACATTTTAATACAAAATTTAATATTGGTATTGATAAGAATGACCTAAATTGGATTAAAATATTTAAAATATATGTAACTAAAATTTAAAACCTGTGAAAAAAATTAATCTCAATATGGAAATAAATTTAAAGAAAAAAATTAGGAAACAAACTTTTGTATTTTTCATTATTCATCAAAAATTGAAAATTCATAGAAAAATACCAACAATTCATCTTAATATAATTTGACACTGTTAATTAAAAAATTAATGTTATTATTTATATTATTTTTATAAATGTTTAATAATTACTATTTAAAGTATTTTTTCCATTTAAAGTAGGTACAACCAGTTTAAAAAAATATTTGTTTTTATGTGTAAAATTTGGTTTTTTCTTATCTTATTCCAATTAAATATATTATATGTATATAAAGATATTTTATTGAATATATAATATATAATATATATATTATTAATATCACTCATTAAATGCAACTAATTTAATTTATTAATATAATACTCCTTTGGATCATAAAATTTTATTTTCTAAAAATCTTTCATTTTTTATATATTTGTTATCTATTTTCATTTCTAATTATTTATTAACAAATGAAATCAACTAAATATTTTTATAATATAGATAATAATATTCATAATGAATAATTTAATAGATAATTTGTATCTTATTGAATCAAATAATAATATTTTAATAATATATTATGTTCATTAAAATTAGGTCTTGCGTTTAATGCAAACTGCTGAAAAAAGTCATTCTTACGTATAACACTAGAAAATTTAGTGTATCAAATATTACAATATATATGATATATTCATTTAAAATATAAAAAAATATTAATTTATAATGTTGTTATATTCCTATGTATTCTTCGTGTTGTGTGTCTTTCCAGTTGTTTAATACAATGTAATTACTTTATAATTTAGGTATGTCACATTATCCTCATATTAATTTAATATAATCTTTGAAATTTAAAAATCATATTATAAATATGGTGTTTAATAATTGTAAATAAGTTTTTTGAAAATCACACATCAAATATTAGTTTAATAACACATATTATAAAAAAGAGGAAAGATATAATTTATAGGACACAACAAAACATTAATTTCAAATAGAAGACCATAAGTGAAAACATGGAAATGGAAGAAAAATATAACTATCAAGTTCTAATGGATATTGATATAGAAAATTACCATGAATTTTTCTTTTTACCACACAGATCTAAACCATAAGAGTGACAAGGTTAGTTATAACATCAAAAATGATGACAGCATAAAATCATTTATGTTTCAATATTTTTTTTTCTAGAGTTGTTGAATTTTTTCTTTCTCTAAGAATGTAATGAAATGTAATTAGTTGGATTGTTTCAATTTAATATTAATTGCGTTATACTTTGTTTTTACCTTAATTTGTTTCTACTTATTATCTTATAAATGGTTGCATCATAGGGTGAATGAATACATTTTTCTCTAAAAACTCATCCAAATGTAAACTTAAAAAAATCCATAAATGGTTAACATTTCTAAAAGATAATGATAAAAAAATTTCAAGGAAGGTCACTGAATTTACAAAATGAAAAAATAATTAGCCTTCAATTAATATGAAGTATCTCTTTAATCATCACATATCGAACATGTGACCACCTTCATCATGTATTCTTTTTAAATGTGATGATAAATTTAATTAAAATAAAAATTTATTGGACTCAAAAATTATTACTTATTCCATAAATAGAACATATATTATTTTATATTCTTCCAAAATCCAAAAATGTGGTAAACACCATCAATGATAGAATAAACCATGTTTCCATCAATTAATTATACAGTTCCAATGTGATTAATAGTATCTAGTTTACCTTTACATTTAAATCATCTATTTATTCCAAAATAATTATCTCAGTATTAGGAACATATTAAGGGTTAGCTTCCCATTAAACCATATGATTTAAAATAAGTTCAAAATTTCTCTAAATCTTATTTCCTGGTCTTCGGTATCATTCAACACATTATTTCAAATACATAACAGAGAAGTACTACAATACAATCCTTAAACATTTAATAATACTTATAACCAAAATATCATCAACATCATAATTTTAAAATATTATTCATGTATCCAAATACAGAATAAAAAAATAATTCATATTTAGTTGTGTCAGTAACATATGCTTCAACTTGATCCCCTAGCTTATTTTGAGGTATATTCCCTTGAATCATGTGGAATTTGTTTTCATTGTCCCCCATCTCATTGTAGTTGTAAAAATGAATTAAATATGTTTCCTTATTTTCACTGAATTATTATTCTTGGTTACTTTTTTATCTACACTTATAACATACTCTCATTACTTTCAAGAATTCACATCAGTGATTATTTTGATATTTATAAAACATTTGAAAATAATTATTCAGCTTCTTCATCATCATTAACTCATTCCATATTTCATGGTGATTAGAGGTATTTTTCTTTATTTTTTTGATATTAATTTTTAGTATCTTTAGAATTACTTATCTATTTATTTGGAACATAAATATATTTCATTGTATGAAGAAAAATTATGAGACACCAGTACACTATAGAGACTTGTTTTCACAATCATAATGAAATGGTTAATCTTCCACACTTTGTTGCATATTAAATCTATAACACACCTTGTTATATAGGTAAAGTTAGCTTCATAATCCAAAATACCTTCGTTATCCTATTTCATTAAACTATGGAAGATTACATTCATCTATTTTTTCTCATGATTGAATAATTTGTCTGTTATTGTGCCTTTATATGCTTTACATTCCATGAGTTTTATTTCCACTTCCTCCATAGTATTCTGGATCAACAACCACCATTGATATATATCACCAATGAGACAATACTCTATAATCCCATCGTTATACATTTCACCACATCCTAATCTGATGAATATATTCTCCATATAATTAATCCATTTCTCTGAAACCATTTATTCAGTATTCCCAAAAAATGATGGGGTCCTATATCTTATAATGATATCCAAAATCTTAGAATCTCATTGTTGGACAAGTATCTATATCTATGAAATGTTATGTTTTTTATCCAAATTAATATGCACTAAAATATCCCTAACTAACTCAACTCCAATACAGTCTATATCAGTTTCCTCATCATGAGACACTCAACATTTTCCATGTTATTTTTTACCATTCATCTTTCTAGGAAATTTTTTAATTAACGGATAATCCTAGATCAGTTCATAAATTTATTATCTTTATGTAATTAAAAATATGGAGCAACACTTAACATAAATTGATCATTTTTTTCATAGCTAATTTCAAAATTTCAAAGAAGATTTCTTTGGGAATATATTTAATTTCAAATCATTCAAAATGGTTTGTAAATAAAATTTTAATTATCATAAGATTATCCCCAAGAAGTATTAAACTACGTGCGCAGTAAAGTCCATTTTCATATACCAAAGTTACACTCAAGTCAATCCCGACCCACCATTTTTCAAGTTGTTACCCTTAGGTACATCTATTCTAGAACCACATCCACTTATAGTATCCATACATGGATTTATTTCTAAGAAGAATAAAGAAAATACAACATAAAAACATTATATGATGTTATTTTCTACATATACTCAATGTATACTATAGGGTTATGTTCCCTAATCTACGATTTTTAAATATTTTTTCCAAGGTTTCTACTAAAATTCATTTAATTCCAACTATAATGGCCTGACCCCAAAATCTCAATGAGAGTACCTTACATCATTAAATTCACATATATATAAGATTCAAATCCCAAGGGGTTGAATAGTATATAAGTTTTTAACAATCATATTACATACATGATTCCAATACTATATTGGAAAAGAAATAAATCATAACAAAAATAAAATAGCAGCATCCTTGAAACTCATTCAAATGATTCTGATTCATATCATATGAAATAGAAACATTATAATGGTGAGCTCAAATGATAAGTAAGGTTATTTATTGAGGAAAAAATAATTTTCCAACAATAATAAATCAACATGGAAAGGTGAATACTATATAACACATTCCATTTATCTAAATGGATAAGTCATAGTTAATATAGAACATTAAATAACTGAAAAAACATGCCATTTAGTCAATACACTGAAAATGAAATTTATACAAAGTTTTTATCATATAATAACCTCATATATACGAACAATAATAAGTGAAATATCCATTATGTAAATTCTTAACTTATTTATTTCATGTCTGAGGCACCTTAAAACCTATAACATCAACAACTTTCACAATATGGTTTAAAGATACATGTACAAATACATTTAAATGGGCCAACATATTTGTCTCATGAGAAACTCTCAATGAAACCAATGGATTTATAATTTATGTTCCCCAACAGTCACTTCCTATCCAAAACATTCTGTATATATAGTAATCGTTTCAATTAATAAACAATATGCCTTATCAAATATCCATATCGAATTAAATATAAGGATATATCAATATTTCCCTAGAGAATCAAAAAACTTTGATGTAAAAACCACATGTGAAACTATTAAATGGTTTTAGAAATAATCATATACCTCATACAAGAACATGGATATTATATTAAATATAATTTCTAATGAAAATTTACTAGAAGAAAGTGATTGTTTCAACAGAAAGTTAATAATCACAAAAGGATGTGAGATTGAAAAAATAACTTTTTCCACTTGGTAATTTATAATCTAAACCATGTGGTGATTTAATCCAACATAAAACATAACATACCATGAATTATAATATCATTATGTAATTAGAAGTCAAATTATATGTATACATGCCAAATTATAGTGAATTAGAGTATAACAACAAATAAGACTCAATGGAATGTAAATTAAGATGAAATCTTGTAATACATGGTAAATTTTGAGTTAAAATACAATGAAATAAATAACATAAAATAAAACCATTTATTACATGATCATAAATGTATTAATTATAAAATATTCAATAGAGTAAGTATGTAAACTCTACAAAATAAATAAGTTGTAAAAATGGTGTATGCCTTGTGGAATAATAAGTGAGACAAGAATCCATTACCTTTAGTTAGAATTTTGATGTATGTCCTTATATTCTATAAGAATAAAATTATTATAATTATTCACTTACATTAGAACATTTTTAATGTTTATGATTACATTAATTTCACTTATTACAATATTTTAAACTACTATATACTCAATTAAATATAAGTTAGGTGTTTTGACCATATTCGGTTTATGTGTCAAAAATTACTTCGGTATGTAAAAATGGTCAAAGGGTTCATTATATAAACATATAATGAATAATAATCATGATATAATTATAATATTTAAACATAAATTGTATTTTTATTACCAATCATTAATGTTGGTTATGCAAAATTAACCAATGTTACAATCATGAAGATGGTAGGGCGTACATATGCACGGGGAACATTCTAATTTTACAATGTTAATTATAGAAATAATTTAAGTAATTATTATCTTTAAAAATTACACTTAAATCATATATAATTATATATATAATTAATGTGATGTAAAATGAATCACATCATGTTGAGGTGGTAATATTACACATGTCCACGAACGACGTTATCACCATTTCATTGTGCGAATGTATAATAAAGAAAATTATATATTATATTTTCATAAATTTAATTATTTCATAAATATTATATTGATTTTATGTATGTAACATATTTTTAATTAAACCCATCCCTAATAAATTGTATGTAATGTCTGAACATATCACATCGCTTTGAGTAGGCGGTAGACCAGACATCCACAAACGATGTTATCAGATTTTTACAAAATGGAAATCATGATGTTATATTTTATATAAAAATTATGTTAGTTTTATTAAATCATTAAAATAATATATATAACATAAAAATACCATGCTTTTAATAATTTCCATCCTTGATATGTGGTCAAGGAAAAATGAAAGAAATTGTTTCACAATGTAGTAGTTCTTGATACATGAAAGGTATGTTATTCACTGATCTAATGGATGTGTGTGTAGGTGTAGGTCGATCCCTTAATAGAAAAAAATATCAGTATATTGAGAATACTGGTTTTATTATATAATAATTTAATAATAATAAATTAAGGGGTGGATAATAAAATAAAACATAAATTCACATTGAAGAACGTTACCTCTTTCAAGGGTAACTCTTTTTGGTTTTCACCAAAGGGCTTCCTTTATTTTCATTATAATAAAATTGAGGGATCTAGGATTAGGGGTGAGATATTGGGATATTATTTTAGATGATTTTTGGGGATAAAAATTTATCTATATGTGGTAATAATTGGTATGGGTGACTTCATTTATATAGTGGAGGTGTAGTGGAATTCTTGTCATGTTTTGGAAACAGAATTTCATCCACATTTTCCCCATGTAATGTGGAACCAATAATTGTAAAAATTAGATCCATGGTAATATATGTTCTATATATGAATATATAATTTAATTTATAATTGTTTATAGGTAATTCCGGGCCTTATTTTTTGGGCATATTCATTAGTTAAGCAAATTTTTCTTTTAATTGTTGCAATTAATTTTAAGTAATTCTACTCATATTCTTGGAAAAAAATAATTTGACCATATTATAAATTCTAAATACTAATGATTCCAAATATGGAATCCATTTTTCCAAATCATAATCTCAATTTTTTTTGAAATTAATTTAAAAGTAATTCTATAAAAGGGACAACAATGTGAGGTTTTAAAGTACAAACATCAAAAAGATTGCTAAGTTTTTGTATCCAATTTCTAATTGAAATTAATTAAAATTATATAATTTGGATTAATAGATGTAAAATTGATCTAATTAATATTTAAAACCAAAAAAATATAATTTTAACTTATAAATAAAATTTTACAAAAAAATTGAATTATAATTTAGTATTTTTCATTTTTCATGAAAAATGAAACTACACAAAAAATACCATATATTCTCCATAACCTAATTTTGGGGTTTATATTTAAAAACATAAGTTTATTATATAATGTTAAATTTATCAAACTATAAAAAATCATATTTAAATTAGGTTCAATACTTAAAGGTTATATGTCTGATTGTATAAAAATAAATGCTTTTATGTGTAAAATTTTGTTTGTTGTTATATTATGCCTATAAAATATATTGGGTGAATATAAAAATATTTTATTGAAAAAAAATATAAATATTAAATTAATATCACTCTATAATTTTATTTCATTTAATATATTATGATAAATTTCCTTTAGAGCATAAAAATTATTTTTTAAAATCAATCCCTTTATAGAGATTTGGTTTCAATATTCATTGCAAATTATTTTGTAACAAATGAGTTGAACCATTTATCTACATAAGATAATTAATATTATTCATAATCATAAATTTATTTTTCATGTTTCATCATTTAATATGAAATAATAATATCTTAATAATATATTGTTGTTAAGTAAAACCTTGTCTTGTGTGTAACACAAACAACCGAACGATGTCATTCGTGCATGTAATGTAAGATAATTAAGATTGTGGGAATTAAAATATATAGAATATATTCATTTAAATTATTAAATATATCTTAAGATCCTGATATATTATATTCTATTCTATTCATGGGGTTATGTTTCATAGAAACAATTAAATACAATGTACTTTAGAATTTCAAGGTGTTGTACTTTTTCTTTTCATACCCATATATAGTAATGATATGGAAATGGTCCCAGTGATAGAGTGCTTCTTATTAGTTGAGAAGATGGGAAATAGATGTATTGGAGATTATCTAAAAAAATTGTATCAGTATTGGGTTACCATCTATAGGATTTTGGGTCACAACACTAGAGACATATACAAATGGGTAGTCCTAAAAATAGGGATCAACAACCCCATAGTCACACATAGGATACAGTAAGAAAATTTATATCCTTTTTTATCAATGGAATATGAGGTCATATATATTGTTATTAACAATCCTAACATAAATAAAAGGTATTCTTGGGGTTATATAGAACCCCTCATTAGATCAAGTGATGTGATCCAAGACCTCCTCGTGGTGGACCGGGTGGTCCTCTAGGAGGTGTTCATTGTGTAGGTGATCTCCAAACACCAAAATAAGGAGATAATGGTTTATGTGTAAGTGTTGAGGAACCTCCTCATCCAAATATTTTATCCAATAAAACAAATAAATTATAAAAAAACCATAATGAATTCATTTTGACAATGTGAGAAAACTATGAATATAAGAAGAACCTACATAACATTTTGAGAACAAACAATTTGATTCAAAAAATCAAATAACACTTGAAGGAAAATGATTAAATTAATGAATATAAAATATATCAAAAATATTTTATGTGGTATATATTATATCCTACCATGTATAAGGATACTATAATACTTTTATTAAATGCTGGAATATGATTACAATACAACGATCTATATCATATATAATAAATCTCCCCATAGTAAAATTTTAGTGTAGCCTACTTGATGAAATTGGTACCACCACCTTAAATAAATGATAGGGATATTATATACATGGATTTGACCCTCATGTGAAGCTCTTCACATAATCAAATCCATACATCCAATTAATTCCCCATTATTGTTAAAATTTGGGATTTTAGAAAACAATCATTATTTTACTCTTACTTATTCTGTAAAAAAATGCATACCCTTAATGAAACCAACATATATCCAATAAATAAACCATAAAAACTCTTATAGATCAGTGTGATATTAACTTCAATCAAAAGTATTGTTCTAGTTAAGTTAATTTTTTAGACGACTTTGATCTTCCAAAATTCCTTTTAATAGATTCCTGGCGTTTATATTTTTTCATTGCTACATCACCACCTAATATTAGTTAATGAAATTTGACCCCTATAATAAATACTTTCATATGTTACAAAAAAATATTTTCAAAATGGTTCTAACACTTTTTAAACTAAAAATAATCAATATAGGAATTATTTTTAGGTTTCACTATTTAGTCCACCATCGGTATCCAAAAATCAGTCATGAAATCAATCATCCTTCAAAATAATATAGTTCCCACCAAATATGAATCTCTTTATCCCTTATATGTGGAGTTACTACAACATGAAAATATAACAAAATTAAAACTCTATTAATAATTTCTTGTAGACTCTAAATTCAATCAATATTATATAGATATATTTCCTTTTCCTATGACACCATTTTTATGATGTGACACATTAATTTAATGTTAATAATACTAGTGATACACATTGAAATGTTGTCAGGTGAATATCTCATTGTGGATCAAAAACAAATATATCATTCACCGACCTTATTCTAACATCCAACAACACACCTTTTATAAAATTACACTCCATCCAATAATTTATTAATTTAAAAAACTACATGTAATGTCTTATGTCTTTAGTTGGAAATTTTATAATTGAAAATAATTTTCAACTTCTATATAGGTCAAATATCTATGAGAGATATTAAATGGAAATTTGAATTCTTAAATTCCTCTAACTATTATTTTTATACATGGTATGATGATTAGATGGAATCTCAATGGTTTTGGACACTTCCTAGGGGATAATGCCATGAAATAGAGGTGTTGGAATGGTACATCTCAGATTGCATTCTTGTTATACACATAGTTCAAATAGTGTGGGCCATTTTATTAATGCATAATGTTTTAGAAACTATTTGGTAGGAAAAAGGAAACCATGTAGGGGTTTGTAATTTTCTGTAAAGTCGTCTCACTGCAAGTGAAAAATTTGACAAATTGGGCATTACAATGGTGTGAGGTGGATCTATTTTGGGAAAGTAGCATTGAATGATTATCCCATGGTTTTCAAAGATTTATTTTCCTCACTATTAACTTAATTAAAATGGAAAAATTTCCATTTTTCCATTCAACACTTAAGGGGTTTTACACCTATTTTCTCTTTAATTTCACCTAGGATCACCACAATGGATTCAATCCTCCTTATCTCTTAATACATGAGAGTCATTCCAAATTCATAATCCTAACTAAATGTACCAAGTTTCATTCTAATCCTAGAGGAAATCCATAAAATCTATTATATTTTATGGTATTTTTTCAAGGATTCATCTAACTCATGATTTCTCTAGTTATGTTTTTAATTCCAAAATCTTCTTGATCATGGATGATTGTAATAATTATGATGGGGTTTTCACTAAACCGTGGAATATGGTTAACACATAGGTTGTCTGTACTTCAAACGTGTTGTGTCATTAAGTGTTGTCACCATAATGATTTTATAATGAATTAAAGAATAAAATACTTGAATCATATAAGTGATTTAGTTCCATTGGTTATATATTTTCCAAAAAATAGTTTCATGGATACCTAATATTTCCTTTTTCATGTGGTTGTTTAGTTTTTCCTCGAGTGAAGGGGGTCCGGTGAGGTATCACCTATTATGACATTCATGATTTTATTTTATCTAAAAGTAATTAATATTTTAATTTATGTTTCTAGATAGTTCTTTAGATTTAAAATGTTAGGTACTACCTTGAAAACTGATGTGTCTTGGAATAGTCGTATTTAGGCTCAGACGACCCTTGGATAACTTGGATACAACTCATAGGAGTTGTGTATAGATGTTTAGAATCTTTATAAAGGTATGTGTTCAATCATACCATCCCTCTGGTAATTAAAAATTTATATAAATGTATGTTATTTAATGGTATTTCCCCTTAGGGTTGCATCATTTTTTATATATAAACCAATATATTTTTTAATTATTATCATTTGTTAAAATAAATGGATGGAAGAAATGGGTCACTAATAAACCTTGCAAACTAGCTTCATATGTTTAATGAATACTATCTTAGAGTTCGATGTTCCCCTATGGTATTCCTCAATTTATTAGTTGACTAAGAGAATCCTATATTGTATTTTCCCCCTTTCTTACTTGTTGTTGGAATATTGGGAGGGATGTCCTTACATATATATTGACTTATATAATCCCACAATGGTTGCCTTGTCACGAACCAGCCTGAGTCGACCCTGAACCGGTCACCCAGGCCAACCCGCGACAAGTCCCGAGAGGCGTCCCCGATCCTCCCGGGATGGTGACAAGCACCAAGGGCATCAATAGAGTACACAAGGGAACGATTTCGCCCATATATAGACAATCAAACAAACAGCGGAAATAAACAGACAGCCCAATATGAATTTATATAAAAATTGAACAAAATATTTTTTATACAAGAAACTAAAGGTAGAACAAAAACAAAAACTCAAATGAACAATCCCAATGACCAACTAACTCCATGTGACACTTCTGGTCACTCTCCAACACAATGATCAAAAGTCACCCAAGGTGATCGAACTAAAGATGAAACCTGCA
This sequence comes from Viscum album, assembly GCA_963277665.1. Taxonomy (NCBI): domain Eukaryota; kingdom Viridiplantae; phylum Streptophyta; class Magnoliopsida; order Santalales; family Viscaceae; genus Viscum; species Viscum album. The sequence goes on along the minus strand of OY728132.1, from coordinate 1,020,188,115 downwards.
CAAGGGCTAAAAAAAGAAGAAGACTATAGGCGTGAGTATTAAAACTCAGTAGGTTATCCCGATATTCTATTCCCAATGCACATTCCTTTAAAATAAATGAAACATCAATTTATAGTTTGAAATTAAAGATATGTAAGTATGGGTTTTAAATGAGGTTCCATGCTATAATAATTATCAGACAAAAACATGCATGTTTAATAAACAAAAATGCAAGTAACTATTTTTTTCAAAGAGGTGCAACTTCAAAATGAACATAGTTTTCAAGAGGGCTGCTATAAATAATTTTAACATTCAAATAAATAACACATACTACTGAATTTACCAACCAAACACACCGTATGCCGACGGTGAGTACAAAATAGCCAATGAGCACTAGTCATGGGAATACCCCTAGGCACTAGTTTGTTGTGAGCCCCAGGTACCTCGTATCTCGGTGAAAGTAACCATAATAAATATCTGTTCTCATGCACGAGCCACTAGTAGGGAACATACCCATAACCTAGTGGTCCCCAATCATCATCATCATCATAGTTTAGTTAGTGTTGTCATCGTCAAACTTGCTACGTGAAACAGGGGCCAACCCCCACAGAATCACTAGCATACTAGTACACGTCCGCCCACCTAGATACCCGGGATTCCCTTTAGTGCTCAATCAAGTTACACATATTATCAAATACAAATTTCACATCCACATTCCATTACAAAACCATAAAAACACAAACATCCCACAATCTTTCTTCACATTTCTTACACTAATCAACAAACCGCTAAATATTTTGGTAAAACAATTTCATGAAGTGCATTGAGGCTTTGCACATAAAACTCTTTCAAAAAAATTCTTTAAATTATAAACACACATAATAACCAAACCAAATCATATTTGGTAGCCCAATAAACATTTAATAAAATCATTTAATGGACCATAAAACAATCCCAATTTCACAACTTGTTATATACAAGTAAAACACTCCTTCGTTTCTAGGAAATGCCAAACGGGCCTTTAAACATTTTCTCAAAACTAACCTTTGATGAAGGTATGCATTTTAATTTTATTAAGGATCTGTATAAACATCATTTACGGCAGCAAAACTCATTCATAAATCTCTTATAATACTCAGGTTACATATTCAAAACACAACCATTTTCGTAAAGATGTGAAACGGTCCATTTTTTTGGCAACTCCGGCCAAAATATGTTGTAAATCAAAACCCACTTGTTTGTAAAAACAAATCCAAATTGGAAATAAATGTAAGTACCCAAAAATACCATTTATAATTCTTCCAATTCCTTTATAAATCCAACCAAATAACTTTTAAATCACACGTCACACATAAAACCCAACCGGGCAATTTACCGAACACATGTCATGCCCTTTTTAAACAAAACAATTTATTTTATGTACATGAAAAGGAATAAAAAACAAATTGAATGTCATATTTTCATTAAAGATACTGTAACATGTTAAAAATACCATAAAACAGATTATAAACCTCACAAAATATTTTCAAAGATAATGGAACATTTAAACAAACACTTGTTGATTACTTTCATGAAAAAACAACACTACCTTTCACATAACAGTGATTAAACAACGACTTTTCACACCAAGAAAATTATAAAAAGGGTTTAAAACAATAATATACATTTATATCAGTATAGGATAATATTAAAATGATGAAACTTCTATGATAAAAGCATGTGCAAGGGATATCCTACCTCAAATCTTTGGCGTAATTGAAACGCACACCCGAAATCACCCGTCGCGGGTTTATAAACCCTAAAACTATAAATACCATACCTAAACAAACATAAAACCCATAAAAAAACATTTTATAAAAAAACCCTAGGTCGATCAAGACTAGGGTACAATATAAATCAATGAAATAATGAAAGGAGGGGGAAGAGGAAGGAGAAAGGAGAAGGAATCTCACCTTTCACCCTAGAAAACTCTTCGTCTTCCATTAGATCTGTAACCCTAGAGGGAAGGGAATGACTTGAAAATTCATGGAGAGACTCCTAAGATCTGGACGAACCTGGGAAAGAAAATTGGTGGCCAAAAGAGTACGAATTGATTAATTTATGAATGATACAATTTACCTTGTCAAATCTGGACGATTTGAGGTATCCTGAGAATTGTCGCCCTCTTACGCGACCCATATGAGCTCCAAAGAGGCAAAAACGATATTGGGGGTGAGGATAGGGATATTGTCTTCTGGTGTGAGGTGGAATCACCGAAAAAGATTAAAAAATGAAAAGGATATAAATGAAACAAATTATTTTTTTTAAAACAGGAAATGGGCCCATGGGCTGGCCCAATACCTAAATAAGTGACCCAAATTCACCCGGCTTACGAATTTCTAATGGGTACAAAAGGATAAATAAATTTCAATATATCAGTATAGGACAAGTGGGAAGTTGATTGGGTGAAAAATGACGAAAAAAAGAGTTATAAAAGAAACAAATTCAGTTTTTAAAACTGGGAATGGGCTCACGGTTGGCCCAAATCCTGAAGTAACCACCCTTTCTTCAAAAACTCCTAAACAAGCAATGGGGATCCCAAATTATGGTGGTTAGACATATATGAAACTTCAAAACTAAAGTTTCATCTCATCAAATACCCATTAAGAGGATCGGGATTTCTAATGGGCCAGATCAATACAAAGACAGAAAAAAACCGTGTGTGAGAATTCTCCCCACCATTAAAGCTTTCTGCCCCCGGAAAGCCATAACACTTTCCAGCTGAAAAAAAACAACCCCTAAGGATTCCAGAATGTACTCCCCACCATTAAGAATCAACTATCCCTAGAAATGTTCTTAGGATGAAAATCCAGGAGACCCATGGTGGGTCTCCCCACCATTAGAAACCAACTAGCAATGAATAGACAAGAATGGAACATGAGCTAGAGTTGGGACTCACTCACACAAGCCCAAAAAAAACCCTCCTACAAAAACCTACTATAACAAGTTAATAGAGTTACAACATGAACATATAAACCACCCACTCCCAAATGGATGGGACAATAACTTGGTCGACACATTCAACACAATTCTGGACCCCCGTCACTTGGGGATGGGATGGCAGGGGACCCAATAATTTGGCCACTGAAACAACAAAAGAAACAAATAAACTACCCAAAACTCTCCACCTATGAATAGGTAACACCAAGAATACACCTGATTTTTACAGGCGGTCCACACAGGGACATTGATTGAAAACCCACATCCATGAAGGAATAACCTTAGACACTGTGTGAGGGGTTAAGTCCACCACGCTTGTTGCGACAAAGGGAAATTCATAGAAATGAGGAACCAAAACATTGACATAGTAACTAACTTACCAAAACAGAGGAGTAAGGATCTTAATCTAGAACTCCACACCTCTGTTGATTTCCTGACTGCGTGAAAAGCTTCACTCCGAGGCCTATGGCTGGAGCCCTGATTCTTGAAGCATTTGCTGCACCGCAGTCAGGTGATAAGGATCACACCACTCAAAAAAACCACACTTGATCACAAAACAAAAACCTTCATCTAAATAGGAACTCATATATACATATCAAAATTCCTTATCACTCCAAATGAGGGGCATAATAGATGAGGAATTTGACGAAACACATCAACATCACCGAACACAACTGCTCTGTCCAAAAGAATTATCACGACCTAGAAGCACTTTTAATAGATCCCAAAATACTCTCTATTCCAACAAACAGGTTGAGGAATCATCAAAAGAGGTGGATTTAACATTTGAAATGAATCCTTAGGTTGATCAGTAGGAAAGATTTCCAACGGAGAACTATCCCTGGCCACATCACAACATCAAACACATCTTTAGAAACCCAATGAAAATTTCTCCAAAACCAAGACACCAACAAGATATCATCTCAAGATACAACAAGAGTATGAATTGTAGATCACAAGGGAGATTACTGAATAAACAACTATTCTACAACATAGAAAAAAAAAACGGGCCACATAACCATTGATTTATAAAAAAAGGACAACATTTTTCAACTCAAAACACTTTTGAAAAACAAACTAACTTGGTGGGTTTCAACATTCAACAATGGTGTTTCATCAAGTCTCACCCACATGAACATTTCCATGCCACCCCAGGCACCCAACCACCATACCATATATTTCATCCTTCCAGATATAAATAAAACCATGCATGTGAGCACTCATGAAAACACCAAAGGCTAAAACAAAACAACATCATTCCAAAAATCATGTACCTTCAAAAGGAACACCAACCACCAAGTGAAAAATCCTTTTCATATTCCACAAAAAAAACCACAATTCATTAAGAAACATTTTCTTAAAAACCTACCCCTTTTCATTTTAATTTTTTTTTAAATAACCAAGCCACTCCAAACAACCCCTTCCCATTTTTTTTAAAAAAAATCAGCAATGTATATTTTTATAATCTGAGGTCCATTGAGACCAATACCGTTTGTAGTAAAACACCAACCGATCAAAACCAATTTCCAAAACCAATTTATCCAATTCAAAAACTTTTTAACATCCTAAAATACCCCATTTAAAAAAATATCCAGAATCACTTTAAAATTATTCACAATTTCAAAACATTTTATTTCAACAAACCACAATTTTAGATTATGGATAATCCAATCCCTTTAAATCATTTCTGCTTCCCCCAATTTTTTTCACAAAAACACAACCTTCCAAAACCATTATTATATTTAATTATTGAAACCCCATTTTTTTCACTTTTCAAAATCTAATCCTTACATTAAAACCCATTTCCACAATTTTCACACAAGGATTTTAAAAACAAAAATTCAGAATTAAAGAAAGGTTCAAGAGACCCAAAAAAAGGGAACTAGTGTCAGTGGGTGACTTGACCATATGGTTGGTGGCCATATGCCGAACACAAAACCAACACAGAGAGACTTATTAGGACCATTCCCCAGCTCCACATGGCTTGCCAGGCCCTGTGAGCTCACGGAGGCCATTAGTCAGATTCCCCTTGTCATATCCCAACACCAAAAAAAAAATCAACCAGAACAAAGGACACTGATAAAACTGGACTCCCTTGGAAACCTGAGGATTAGAACAATAAAGAGTTCGCGACGCTCTTCATGCACTTACCCGTCAAGTCCCAACAATCCTACTCCATCTACCTTGAAATCCCCAAAATAACAAGGGCACTGTAAAAAGAAAGGTCCGCTAAGAGCCAACCTCCTTTGATACCATTTTGTCACGAACCAGCCTGAGTCGACCCTGAACCGGTCACCCAGGCCAGCCTGCGACAAGTCCCGAGAGGCATTCCCGATCCTCCCGGGATGGTGACAATCACCAAGGGCATCAATAGAGTACACACGAGAACGATTTCTCCCATATATAGACAATCAAACAAACAGCGGAAATAAACGGACAGCCCAAAATGAATTTATATAAAAATTGAACAAAATATTTTTTATACAAGAAACTAAAGGTAGAACAAAAACAAAAACTCAAATGAACAATAAAAATGACCAACTAACTCCATGTGACACTTCTGGTCACTCTCCAACATAATGATCAAAAGTCACCCAAGGTGATCGAACTAAAGATGAAACCTGCACAAGGGCTAAAAAAGAAGAAGACTATAGGTGTGAGTATTAAAACTCAGTAGGTTAGCCTGATATTCTATTACCAATGAACATTCCTTTAAAATAAATGAAACATCAATTTATAGTTTGAAATTCAAGATATGTAAGTATGGGTTTCAAATTAGGTTCCATGCTATAATAATTATCAGACAAAAACATGCATGTTTAATAAACAAAAATGCAAGTAACTATTTTTTTCAAAGAGGTGGAACTTCAAAATGAACATAGTTTTCAAGAGGGCTGCTATAAAGAATTTTAACATTCAAATAAATAACACATACTACTGAATTTACTAACCAAACACACCGTATGCCGACGGTGAGTACAAAATAGCCAATGAGCACTAGTCATGGGAATACCCCTAGGCACTAGTTAGTTGTGAGCCCCAGGTACCTCGTATCTCGGGGAAAGTAACCATAATAAATATCTGTTCTCGTGCACGAGCCACTAGTAGGGAACATACCCATAACCTAGTGGTCCCAAATCATCATCATCATCATAGTTTAGTTAGTGTTGTCATCGTCAAACTTGCTACGTGAAACAGGGGCCAACCCCCACAGAATCACTAGCATACTAGTACACGTCCGCCCACCTAGATACCCGAGATTCCCTTTAGTTCTCAATCAAGTTACACATATTATCAAATACACATTTCACATCCGCATTCCATTCCAAAACCATAAAAACACAAACAGACCATAATCTTTCTTCACATTTCTTACACTAATCAACAAACCGCTAAATATTTTGGTAAAACAATTTCATGAAGTGCATTGAGGCTTTGCACATAAAACTCTTTAAAAAACATTCTTTAAATTATAAACACACATCATAACCAAACCAAATAATATTTTTCAACCCAATAAACATTTAATAAAATCATTTAATGGACCATAAAACAATCCCAATTTCACAACTTGTTATATACAAGTAAAACACTCATTCGTTTCTAGGAAATGCCAAACGGGCCTTTAAACATTTTCTCAAAACTAACATTTGATGAAGGTATGCATTTTAATTTTATTAAGGATCTGTATAAAAATCATTTACGGCAGCAAACATCATTCATAAATCTCTTATAATACTCAGGTTACATATTCAAAACACAACCATTTTCGTAAAGATGTGAAACGGTCCATTTTTTTGGCAACTTCGGCCAAAATATTTTGTAAATCAAAACCCACTTGTTTGTAAAAACAAATCCAAATTGGAAATCAATATAAGTACCCAAAAATACCATTTATAATTCTTCCAATTCCTTTATAAATCCAACCAAATAACTTTTAAATCACACATCACACATAAAAGCCAACCGGGCAATTTACCGAACACATGTCATGCCCTTTTTAAACAAAACAATTTATTTTATGTACATGAAAAGGAATAAAAAACCAATTGAATGTCATATTTTCATTAAAGATACTGTAACATGTTAAAAATACCATAAACCAGATTATAAACCTCACAAAATATTTTCAAAGATAATGGAACATTTAAACAAACACTTGTTGATTACTTTCATGACAAAACAACACTACCTTTCACATAACAGTGATTAAACAACGACTTTGCACACCAATAAAATTATAAAAAGGATTTAAAACAATAATATACATTTATATCAGTATAGGATAATATTAAAATGATGAAACTTCTATGATAAAAGCATGTTCAAGGGATATCCTACCTCAAATCTTTGGCGTAATTGAAACGCACACCCGAAATCACCTGCCGCGGGTTTATAAACCCTAAAACTATAAATACCAGACCTAAACAAACATAAAAACCCATAAAAAAACATTTTATAACAAAACACTAGGGCTATCAAGACTAGGGTACAATATAAATCAATGAAATAATGAAAGGAGGGGGAAGAGGAAGGAGAAAGGAGAAGGAATCTCACCTTTCACCCTAGAAAACTCTTCGTCTTCCATTAGATCTGCAACCCTAGAGGGAAGGTAATGCCTTGAAAATTCATTGAGAGAATCCTAAGATCTGGAAGGACCAGGGAAAGAAAATTGGTGGCCAAAAGAGTACGAATTGTTTAATTTATGAATGATACAATTTACCTTGTCAAATATGGACGATTTGAGGTATCCTAAGAATGTTTTCCCTATTAAGCGACCCATATGAGCTCCAAAGAGGAAAAACGATATTGGGGGTGAGGATAGGGATATTGGATTATGGTGGGAGGTGGAATCACCGAAAAAGATTAAAAAATGAAAAAGCTATAAATGAAACAAATTATTTTTTTTAAAACAGGAAATGGGCCCATGGGCTGGCCCAATACCTAAATAAGTAACCCAACTTCACCCAGCTTACGAATTTCTAATGGGTCAAAAAGGATAAATAAATTTTAATATATCAGTATAGGACAAGTTGGAAGTTTATTGGGTGAAAAAGGATGAAAAACAAAAGAGTTATAAAAGAAACAAATTCAGTTTTTAAAACCGGGAATGGGCTCACGGTTGGCCCAAATCATGAAGTAACCACCCTTTCTTCAAAAACTCCTAAACAAGCAATGGGGATCCCAAATTATGGTGGTTAGACATATATGAAACTTCAAAACTCAAGATTCATCTCCTCAAATACCCATTAAGAGGATCTGGATTTCTAATGGGCCGGATCAATACAAAGACAGAAAAAAACCGTGTGTGACATGCCTCCATTTATATATCATCATTTAGGATCATGAGTTAGATACCTGTCCAATTTTTTTATCTAAGGGACCCCGGTAGGTTCACTTATGGTTGACCAACCATAACATAGTGAAGAATAGGTTTGGGAAGAGATGTTAGGAGGTGTTATCTTTGAAATTTTTCCAAACAGGTAAGTGAAAGGTTTTAGGGTATAAGTGGTGGGTTTAGGAATCCAACCACCCCTACTCTGTTATTTCTAAAGTAACATGGTTTCTATCCAAGAAGATATTATTTTTAGAGAAAAATCAATGTCTTTACACTATTATCCTAATGTTATACAATATATGATTATGATACCCATTAGTACTTCCTCAGATAAGTCCTTCAATCCATGATTGGATGCATGAGAAGGATGTCTGGAGGTAATTCATTAGATCTATATTTTGATCCTTACATGATCTTATGTTGGACATAGATCTTATAATCATCTATTTGAAAAGGATTAACCTGAATATCCATTCCCCTCTTGATTTATACTCATGGATTATTATGATCTCTTCAACTAATTCCTAGGACGCTCCCTAGGGAATGGTTAACACCCCTTTACAATTCTCATTGGTCATATTTAGGAGTATGATATTAAGATATATATTGAATGGTCTAGAGAATGTATATGGATATGAAGATAATTCATAGTAGGTTTCCAATATTTTATCTAATAATGGATAATATATGTATAATATAATGTTTTATCTATGGGATGAGTCTTAGAAGATAAACAGATGACTGGGTTTACCTAGCTTGAGTGGTAATGATTCCATTTCAAATAAAAATTATATGATGTCCTGATACTACCTTTAATCCAACTTAATTTTGATTATATGTGTAACACCATGAGTTTTTGTAATACATTTTCAAATTTATTTAATCTTTTTAATATTTTATATAGCATTATTTTTATATTCGGTTTCACGCAACACCGAGTATTAGTGAACTATGAAGTAAAAAAAATTAGAAATAAACATTATAAACTATATGTTAAATTTATTGGTAATAATAATAACTAAATTATTAAATGTAAAAATAAATTACATAATCAATATAAATTAGTTTATAAATGTTTAGAAAAAAAGAAATAATTTTTTTTATAAATTTATTATATTCCCCATTATAATTTTTTGTTCAAAATAAAGTTATTTATTTTATTGATAAAATAATATAATAGAGTTTTTTTAGAAAATTTGATAAAATCAACTTTAATTTTATAATCATCATATCAAAAATAAATTATAGTAAAATTTTGGAACTTTTTGGAAAATATTAATTTTTTAAAGAATTGTGAAAACATAATGAATTTAAATTGAAAAAATAGGTTATTTATTTTTGCAATGAAATTATATACAATTTAGGTTATTATATTTAATTTCATACTTAATTTCGATAAAAAGACTCTATAATATTTTTAATATTTTCCCTTTAGAAACACGTGTTCTTTCCACATCAATGATATTAATTTATATTAAAAAAATCAATTTTTGGAATGGAATTTTGGAAAATGGTTACAATATTTAGAATTATAATAATATAAATTATCTAATATGGCCAACTTATTTTTTTACCGTAATTAATTGTCATAACATTACAAATTATTTATTGTAGTTGACATAGAAATCGTTTTACTTTGGGTGTTAAACTAGAACGTTATGGGTAAAAACTGACACTAAACAAACCTGAAACCAATTGAATGATAATATATAGACCTTATCCATTCTTGGGTTGATAATTTTATATAATTTATACCTTTTAATAGGAAAAAATCAGGGGTGGAATTATATATTTTTAAAAATAACAAATTTTCCACTCACCTCAATTATAAAACGCCACCCCTTGTCATGTCCTCTTTATTCATAATAACAACTTTGATCAAGAATACCTTGTCCAATTAACATAAAAAATTTCCTCCCCAATATTTGGACCCTTATTTTTTATTTAAATGGATCATATGATGATATTTTTTGCAATCCTTACAAGGATACCCGAAAGAGAGGTAACGTTCATCAATGTTTTTTTGTATTTATTACAACCACCATTTAAATTATTATTGTACCATGAAGAATCAATAATCCTACTAAATTTAAAATAGTTTTATATTTTTATGTTATGTTAATGGCCTATATAATTCCCCAATTATATAAAATGGGTTAGGAAATCATCATTCGTGTGTATGGTGGACTACCGCCTTGCGAATGATGTCATTACTTTTACCACTACAAACTCTCATTCTTATGTATTTTGATGGATATAATATATATATGTTATTAATAACCTAATTAATCCTTCAGAAGTATTATATCATAAATATATTTTTACATTCCATTCCATAGGGGATATAATAATGTCACTCATGTGTATGGAAGGTTGTCGCCTTGCAAAGAAATGTGATTTTTTTCACTAATGCTTTTAATGGAATATAATAATGATAAATATTTTTCAAATACCTAAAATTATTATTTTATTAATAATATATTTTTCATTATTATATAATAATATACAATTTTCATTTTTATCATTTCAGTCAATGGAAGATGATAACCTTGTCCGTGTACGTGTGGACTACCACTTTCACGAAACGATGTGACCCTTTTTTCATCACCAAGACACATGTATGATGTTTATATATATATTTAAATAAATATAATTTTGTTACGATTATATAATGATAATATATTAATTACCTCCTTACCATAATTATAATTGAAAACTAGAAATGTTACTCATGTGTATATATATCCTATTGTCTCCAAGATCATAACGAACATCATTTATCAGAACTGTCATTCATGATTCTTATTAAAAGTTTAATTGATTTAAAAATATGATAAATATTTCATTATTATTATTCTAAAGTTAATGTAACCATTATTAATGTAATTTCACTGAAAAAATTCCGAACACATGAAAAACAAATAGCTATTACCCAAATCATGGATTTCACATGGAATGTTTTTGAAATTAGATATAAAAGGACATTAGTATCTTCTATATGGTATGATATATATATATATATATGTGTGTGTGTTTGTATGTATATATTTTTTATTTTTTTATAAGAAACTGATATTTATTAAATTGGAGGTTTAAACATTTACAAATGATGTCGAGACTTATGGTAAGGGATTTTTGTCTCACTTTTATTTTTCTGTGAGACACATGCCATATTCACAACATCTGTAGATTATATTTTTTATATAATTCCAATGAATGTATTTTATGATTATATTACTTATTTTTTTTATATTTACATATCCATTAGAGGATATATAATTCATGGGTTGTATGGTTAAAATGTTAACAAATTAATAATGGTTATTTTATCAATTTTCGTTCAGTGATATGTACATAAGTTACGCACCTATATAAAATCACAATGTGTATATACAAAAAATTTTAATAGCCTTTTTTATATAATTTCCTCTGGTCAAGGAAACCAATAAATAAATAATATTAAATAGAAAACATCCATATATAACATCACAGCAAGGGCATGTTCCAAAAAAATGTTAAAATCACAATATAAAATAATAAATAAATATCTCAAACAAACCAAAAAATATCATCCATTGGAAGATCATACAATAATAGTTTGAAATTGGATAAAATAAACTAATTCAAAAAACCTACCCTAAATATTTAAGTGTTCTTCATGATATTTCAACCAGCATTTTTATAACATATTTTTTCATTACTATAGAAAACTGTGGATCTTTTAATGTTCATATTTTTTGGAAAATAAGTAAACCATAATTGAAAACATAAAAAATTTATATGAAAAAATTTAAAAACATATTCATGTGTCCTAACTACGTTAATTTTATTCCATCACATATCCTAGGGATATTGATCAAAGGAACAGGGTGAGCATGATCCCCAATAATGGAATAAATAAGGAAGATAATAAGCATGTGACCATGAGACATATCAATAAGAAGATGAAACATAACAATAAGGCGTGACTATTATGAATATAATAATAATAAGAACATAAATAATAACATGGAAATTTGTATTCAACATTTAATTGATACATTCATAATCCTATCACCAAGGTTTAACACTAAGGATTCATAACTAAAAATTTCCACGGTTATACACCAATGTATCGTAAAATATATCATTTAAAGAGATTAAAGTCTTTAAAAATTCATTGTATAAATATCAAATTTCACCATTAATTTTTATTAATTAGTGTGATACCCATAGATAATAATAAATCATTTCACAAATAACCTGAATAGAATACATAATGGGTTTATTAGGAAAAACATTGTGTAAATTGTGCTTAATGAAAAGACCAATATAGAAATTTTTCCTCATTACAGGAAATTTGGGTTTCATATATGAAAATCACCGACTATAAAATCTATATTTATGTGATATTTAATACCCCTTGAAAAGACAAGAGTTTAGGGTATTCAAAAAAAGGGAAAGATAATTTCTTAAGTAATAGAAAAAAGTTTGATCAATGAATTATGCATCATGGTGGGTATAAAACATGGGTTTAGAAAATTGAAAAATGAATGATAATGAAGGTTACCTATTTATAGATGCTATTATTTTAGTAGTGGGATAATATGATGTGTAAAAATTAACATATTTTGTTAATTATAAGACATACCACAAAAAGGAAACTTGAATGGAAAGAGAAGTAGATATTTCCCATTACATGGAAGAGTCATTCACAAAAAATGAAGATTAAACCTTGGGGGACTCCATGAGAAGAAAAATTACAAGAAAATAATTCTTTATGGAACTAGAGTGAAGTGGAATTATTAAATAGGCTTGTATTTATAGACAAATTTGATGAATTGTGTAATGATTTTGAAATATAGTTCATGGCAATAGTTGTTGTGAAAAATGAAAAACCACTGGAAAACCCATGGTATATACTAATGGTTACTGAAATGTGAGTCAAATTTTATGATAAATTAATCCACCATAACCAAACACCATATTAAATTATTATTTTGGCATGGAAATGTAAATTTAACACAAAATGATAATATTAAAAAATCCCATTTTAGTCTTTGGAAAATACCTTATAGGTTTGAATATTGACTAAAATCCATTAAAATAAATAGAATAACTTAAATAATATAAATTATCTTTTGTATAGTGGTAAAATAATAATTAACTAACCCTTACAAAAATATGATTTTATAAAATATACTGAAAAATCCAACCATTATTATTTTTACTATTCACAATTAAATATATTATTTTGTAAATTCTCATAAATTCACCCTAAAAAAATTTCAACATTTTCAATTCATATATATTTTTAATTTAATTTTAATAATTCTCTAAATATAACTATTTTAACTTATATATATAAAAAAATTCTATTTTAAAAAAAATTGTAGTTTTTAAGGCATATTCAAATTTTTGACATTTATGAAAATTTACTAAGACATTATAAAATTATTTTATTTTTTATATTCAAAAAGGAGTGTTGCAAATTATTATAACATTAATGGAAAAATAATTTATAAATACTTTGTTAAATTATTCAAACGTTTATATTTTCTAAAATTAATACATTTACAATTTATTTGTGTATCAAATTTATTTATCAAAATTTGTCTCAATTAAAGTGATATTTTATCAAAAAAAATATAATTAAAAGTTAATTATGGAATATGAATTGTATTTATATAAAGTATATCATTATTTTATTATCTATGTCCATGACATGTTACCACTTATTAGACTAGAGTACACCCTAAGTGTAAGCTGTGTGATGGTGGTAGATTCATGGTGTGGCTCACCTAACATCTATCAAGAGATAATATCCACTAACAAGAATTTATCCATTAAGAGACTTTGTTCAAGATTCACTCATTGAACCTTTTCTTGGGTTTGATAAAGGGTAAATCCTAGTGATACTACCTCCCTCCCATGTTCTAACAAATGTGCTTTGAATAGATTTACTCTACTAGATGAGGTCGCCATTTCCCCTTTATCCATATATTATACTCCTTCATTACCACTTATTAAAAATAATTATAATGGTATAATTATCAAACTTGTGTATAGTTTCATTGGTAAAATTGACCATTTTTTATATTGACCAATGGTCATATTTGACCAGTAGTTATATAACATTCAAATCCCAAAAATCACATTTCCCGCTATAACGTATAAATACAACATCATTCTTATGCTAAAAATTTACTAAAACTACACATAAGGTTATATTTTAATTTCATAATATGTTGATTGGTCTACTAGTAAATTATTATTTATATAACATTTTTGGGAGTGTTCTGTTTTTAGATGATTATGGTGTTCCATATCTTCCCAATTTAGATTTTCAATTTTATATTTTTTTATCCAGTTGTAATGTTCAAAAATTTAATAGGTTTCATAGCTGAATAATGTAATGATATATATTAATTAGAAAATTATTTATTAGATCCACGTTATTTTTTACCTATATAATATAATATTTAACACACAATTATCTAGTAAAAAATATCACTTAAAAACCCAAGGTTTCTACATTCTTCCCGCCATATTAAATTTCATCCCCAATGTTTCAACTCATTCCCCTATTAGATAAAATGAGAGGGTACTTATATTTTATTTTTAACTATGTTTACAAAATCACTTCATCATAGTTATTGATCTTCTATATCACTTTGACAAGGAAAATTGTCTTGTTGTGTAGATCATTGTCTATATTGTCCAATATATCCACAAGCCACTCCTCATGATATATGTCATGTTATATCTGTACAACCTCCAGATTTAGTAAATGTGAGGCATCAGGTATATACTTAATCATCATAGGAATGAATAATACCTAAAGAACAAGATCCAAACATGTTGGATATTCTACATGATATGTGAGAACGGTGTTGCGATCAAGGATCTTAACGGGGCCAATGTATGTAGTGATATTATTACCTTTCATTAAAAAATGCATGACTATATTCCCGATATATATATGAAGGAAATGTTTTCCCCAACATAAAACTATAATTCCCTTTTATGCCAATCAACATATCATTTATAGAAACTCTAAGAATCCATTATATGTCTTCAGAAATCATGAACATTTTATGCAATATCTTGAAAAAAATCGAGTCTATGTAGATTTATCTAATAAAAATCATAAAAACATGTTTGAGATCAACATCACTTCCCATATTGATCTTCATATGGAACCATTTTAATACTTGAGTAGAAAAAGTTTCTGTATGAGAACTCAACTAATGGGAGGTGTTGATCCTATCCAAATTTAAATTCCATTGATCTTGTTCTTAGTATTTCATTGAATGTTTGAATAGTCATTTCATATTGGACATCAGTTTGGGGTGATAGGTCATGATGAAATAAAATTCTATATTTAGAGCATGTTGAAGTCATATGAATAATTTAGATGTGAACCTCACATCACAATTAGAAATTATAGATTGTGGAAACCCATGTAACCTCACCTCTTCTCTTACGTAATCATTCAATGTTTTTAAAGAGGGTAATATTATTTAAAATTGTTGAAATGGAAATACTTGTTAGTAAATATACTATAACCCATAAAATTTAGTTTCGTTTAGGTATCTTTTTTGGGGACTAGTGATGAAGTCTATATTGATGTTTTACAACTTCAATGTTGGCATGGGTATTGGGTATAATACCACATTAAATAGTTGTCTCTCGACATTCACTTATTGAAACACAAAACACCATATAGTGTAGTTAACAACATAGCTTTTCATAACATCACAAAAATTATTATTAGTAATGTCTCTATACATTTTAGTGCTTCAAATATGTATAGATAACTTAGAGCGATGATCTAGGTCCATCAATTATTTTTAATTTGTCGAATATAAGGAACACATAGCCTTGTATGAAATGTAAGAACAACTATTGGATCAGTATTGAACATAAGAATCTTTTAACTATTAATAACCTCTATCATCTATTATATCAAAGTAACTTCTCTTGGGGCTCTCTTGATCTTGTTTATTAACTATTATTGAGAAATAATTTGGGATTGGGTTGATGATTTCCCTTCCATTACGATTCCCATGTCCAACTTTACTATGTCCTCTATAAATGGATATTCTTGAATCCTCAACATTTCATGTAAAATAGGGCATTTTCTACTTAATGCATCTATGAAATATTTTATCATCTAGGGTGTCAATATGTTGAACAATAATATTATTTAATAAGGTCAAACTGTCTCTATTTTATCGTGTTTAATTAATTTAAAGTGAACATATAGATCAAACAATGGTTATATATTTATATATCACATTTCTATACATAAAGAATATGTATCCATATTTTCAGAGAAGAAATAACAACAACTAAATTTAGGTCATGTGTAGGATAATTATTCCCATGTGCATTTAACTATTGAGATTCATTAGTAATCACATTATCATTTTGTGTGAGGATGCATCCAGTACTTTTTAGATATGTATCAATATAAATAATGAATCCTTCTCTAAATAAGAGCAAAGTTAACGTGAGTGTAGATTAAAATATCTTCTTCAGTTCTTGGAAACATTCTTCACACTTCTTTGTTGAGAGGAAGATAGATAAATTTTGAGTTAAATTGGATAGAGGATTAGAATGTTGGGAAATTTTTTATCCCAAACCTCCTAAAATATCGAACTAAACCACATAATCTATGAATATGATTTATTTTTGTATGATGAGGCTACTCCTCTATAGACTTTGTCTCTAAAGGGTCAACTAAGCTTCCCTCATTGGTAATAATGTACCTCATGAATGATGCTTTTTGTATTAAAAATTCACATTTGATTAATTTTTCAATGAACTTATCCTTCCTCAATGTTTTCAATATAACCCATAGATGATCCTCATGATCCTCATGAATTTTTGAATATATTAGAATGTATTTAATAAAAAATACCATGTATTTATCTAGGTAGTCCATAATGACTGTATTAATCCAATACATAAATATTTTACGAGCATTAGTCAAGACGTAGTGCATAAAAACAAATTCATAATTACCATAACATGTTAAGAAGTTTTTATATGAAATATATTCATTATTCAACCTGAAATGATGACATCTATATCATAATTCAATCATTGAAATGAATTGAGCCCCATGCTGTTGGTAAAATAATAATAAATCTTTGGGAGTGGGTACATGTTCTTCCTTGCGATCCTATGAAATTCTAAATAATAAATTCATATCCAAATTAATCAATTGTTCTTCTTCACAAAGAGAACAAGTACAACATGGGATAAAGACATGTTTAGATAAATCCATTATCCAGAAGATCTTGAAGTTGTTTCTAAAATTAATATAACTCAATATTTTCCATTACATACGACGTCCTCAATGTCATATTGGATCTATGTATAATTTCAATGGATAACACTAACTATCTTTTTTGTGGGAGGTTCAGGTAACTCTATATAAAATACATCAATGTATTTCTTAATAAAGGGGTCATTCTCTATCTTTTTAAAATTATTTCTTTTTCCATGTTCATTGAAAATCCCCATAAATGAGGATATGGGACGTGATTATTGAGAATTCATAAGTCAATATATCTCTCCTTTCTAAATAACTCTAAGTTTTCCAATCAATGATACTGATTTTTTTTTTACATTTCGTAGCTTATTTTAGCATTATGAATTGATAGTTATTCCATCCCTATTATAGTGTTTAATTTTAGAATGGGAATGACAACAATATATTTTATGATATTCTACTCTCCAACATTATGATGAGAGTTTCTATACACATTTGATGCTATTATAGTCCCTCCATGTGTTTTTATTGATAAATATTATTCTATTAGTTAAGTGATTGATTATATATTCTTTGAAAACATGGATGAAATAATGTGATGTGTAGAAATAGAATCAATCATTGTAGTTGATATCCTTGAGATCTAAACGATTTTACCTTCCAACAAATCATTTGGAGCATATAATGAAGCCATCATTTTAAAAAATTATAGAACATTCTCTCTTGTCCAATGATGAGGCTGATTTTTCTCCCCTATATTATCTTCTTATTTGGACATTAAATGGAAAAATTCCCTTGTTTTTCACACTTGAAGCATTGAAATTTCAGCTAGACTTCCACCATCTTCACTTTATTATTAGTTTTGATAAGTTGACACTTCACCTTAAAAAAATAGATCCATGATATATTCCTTTATCTTACAAATTTATATCACTTTACACTCTTGATAAATAAGTACCCCAATTCTTCTTCACATATTTTTTTCACATGATAAGTTGCAGTTTCTTTCCACCTCTCCCATGATTAATGTTCCTACCTAAGTTTGGATCTATTTATCTCTTATTTTCATTGGTCCAACGTGACCAATATGTCTCTCAATGATTTAATTCAACCATCACATCACTCTTAACTGTATCCTCTTGGTTTTCATTGTAATTATTTTTAAGATCACACTGCAGATGGGATCTTAGTCCATCGAACAATATAACAACGTTTTCCTCAGAATCCATACCGAAATTAGGTGTATTGAGAAAGTATTGTAATTCTCATTTAATACTTTTCAAAAGATCCATTTTCATTCTATTTCAACTCAAGGAATACCTTCTATTTTTTTCATCAACTAGGGTTCCATATTAATTGAAAATGATTCTGTTGAACAATTCCTATAATGAACAAAACATTATAAATAAAATTCCCATTATGTATAAAATTAAATGTATTATTGTGTATTATGGTTATAAAGAACACATGAACTTATTTTGTTTTATTATATCCTTTAATATTTAAAATTAATATAACCATTATTTCAATTGATAATATAGTCTTTTAACAGTTATCACATGATTAATATAAATATAGGGTTTTAACAAATTCAATTGACATAGAAAAAAGATGTGATGGACTCACCTATTAAGATCATTCCTTAAAATTCCCCTTTATTGTAACATTTGAGGGATATATAGAATCTATAGGTTTTTTCCTTCACTAATCCCATGATTCAATCCAAAAACTAAACCATGATAAAAACCATTTATAGTAGAATTTCAAGATAATCGAGATCACATTCCAAACAATATTTTCTGAACCACCCCATGAGATCTCACCGTCACACATCTTACCCTTACTACATTTTCTGTTATATTAAATTGATATGTGTTAATATAATATATATATATATATATATTATATTTTAAATAGAATAATTGTTATATTTACTTCTACTTTAAAAATGATTTTTATTTTTATATAATAAAACATAAATTGTATTTTTAATTTTCAATATCAGTTAAGATGTTTTTATAGAATTAATTAATTTTTTAAATAGATTATAATTTGTTACAATAATATTATAATGTAATTTTCATAAAATATAAGTGATCATTTTATTCTTATCAAGTCAAATATAATTTTTATAATGGTTGGAAAACTATTCTAGTAAAAAAAATCCAAGCATTTTTCAATAAATTTTAATCCTTGTTTTTAATGTGAAAATTCACATACATAGAAAATTATTTTTATAAAAAGAATATTATTATTTAATTAGAACATCTAAGTTATTAAAAAAATTAAAATTTTCATTATTTTCAAAAATAGACAAATTTTTGAGAAGAAACTAAATACTGTATAAATATACACTTTGTATTATGACATCATAATGACCAAAACATGACTTAATAAATACCATCAATGTTAACCAATACTAAATATATGTTTTACATTTAAAATAATTTTATTTTATGTTTATTTGATAGAATGTTCAATGATCTTTTGAATCCTTCATAACCATTAGAAATTTAACGATTTAAAATCACTTATTTAAGAGTATGAAACACTTCCACATTAGCAAGGTTAATAATTTATATGTTCATCCCTTATACATATAAAATAATTAAAAAAATCCACTTCAGAAGAAAAAATAAAAAAATATGGTATGTTTTCCAGTTTGATGTTATTTTATTACATAGATTCCAAAATGTATGTTTGAGAAATGATAAAGAAATCCCCACTCATTTCCTATATAAAATTACTTAGGATATCATTTTAATTTACTCAATAATATTATATAACATCCTTACTAGTCCCTCCCCTTTATATAATCCTACCAAGGTTCCCCAAATATCTCATGAATCACCTCCCAAACATTTAGAGTCACAATCTCATTATAAGGGATCTCTCACTTCTTTTCAATTCAAGAATCCTCTTCATTTTATACCATTTTTCATTTCTTAATGTTGATATATGCTCTTCCAAACCCCCTTACTTACCATGTGATTTATGGATGATGGTTTAACCTTTTCATTATAATTAATCTCACCCTTGATCCTTTATGTACACCTATTAACATGATGAAATATAGTAAGGGGTTTCTATCTTCTTCTTTTTATTCAAAAACCACTTTAATGTTTTGAATTTTAGTTCCCATTTTTTGTAGTTTGTGTATGTTTTACTATACCCATATTACGTTAATATTTATTTATATATAATTTGAGGCACATTTTTGTATCATTAATCCCCATCATGAAACTTTATATACACATGTTACCATGACCAAAATTAGTTATAGTTCTTTTCTTTCTACTATTTATTATTTTTTATTCATTATATTATGCCTTATATTCCAAATTCCAAAGGATTATATTTTTTAACATGTCCATATTCATGTATTTTTTAGGTATAAATGATTATAGAACCCTATATCTCTCATCAAAACATTTTATGACTTTTTATGGGACACTACTATACTATCAAAATTTCACCATGATTTTCGATGACAAGAAAAATGCAGTGTGAATACCATACCCATTTTCTATCAAGGGTGTACATAATTATATGAATATAAATCCTTGGATAGGGAATTAAATCTCTGTATTCCATACTCCATTACCTTGTTGTAATATATAATTATTAATGAATCCATGTTGTATGATATATATAGAACACCTAAACATTATAATGAAATGAATGTGACAGGTGAGCCCAAAATTATTTAGCACTCTAATGCATTGGGTAATGTTTAGTCTCATTTGACATCATTAATATGATTAGGGAGTGCAACTAATCTATCATAAGAATTTTTCCGTCATTATTTTTTGGTAGTTACCATAGACCTATGTTTATGATGTAGATTTTTATGTTTTTTAAAAAAATTCATATTTCCATTGTGTTATCATGCTATATCATTCCTTATTGGTCATGTTTAAAATAATCACCCCTTTTATATTCTATTATTTTTCTAATATCTATCATATATTACATACTTTATGTTATTACATGTTTATTACCTTACGAGGATTTATAGATCACCCCTATCATTTGTATGTCCCCATGTTATCCCAGGTAGTGTTAAGTACAAAGGAAAACTATGAACATGTTGAGGATTTATTCAATTTTTTTATTTGAATGAAATGTTAAATATGTTATTATATGTATTTAATACCTAAACATAGTATACCTCTCAATAATCTAGGTTTTATTATGTATAATTTTATGAAATAAATCATTAATTTATGTGTAATAAAGTAAAAGGTTTTCATAGTTGGTATCCAATAAAAAGAATGGTTATTTCTTTCATTAGTATTAGAAAAATCTAGAGAAATACTTAGGGAAAATATAATGTATATGAAAAATACCTATATCTTATTAAGTATAGAGTAATTGTTTTATCAATAAAAATAAATACATGTCTTAATAACAATAATGGATGAGTCTTTGGCACGTATGTACATATGTGTAAAACTCGAAAACCCTGCATAGAGCTAGACTCAATCATAAACTGGTGAAAAAAAACGGTCCATCCTACACACCTATTATGAAACTCACGTGTGATATTTATTAAATTCATAATATCAATGTGAATTATTATTAAAGAAAATAAGAAAAATTCCCATGAGAATATATATATGTGTTAGAAAACTGCATATGGATAACATCGATTAATTCCTAGAAATTAATTTGATAATGAAGCACATGTAATTTATAATTTATACCAATAATGTAATTGGATTCCTATTATATTGTTAATATTTTAAAAATAATCATCCCTAATTTTTTCATTATTCTATCCAATGTCTTAGAATTAGAGAAATCATGTAAACAACCAACATGAAGTGAAATATGATGACTTCTAAAAATGAGAATCTATACCTAATGGGAGAAGGAATGGAAAAAATTATGAAAATAATCTCTCAAATAACTCAAAAAATGAATAAAAACATCGATTTGTATTATAATAAAAATTCACCTAAGAAAGGATAAGCTACAATTGATGCCTTTTTGAGATAACGGTTTATGACTATAAATGGATCATTTGATCCCTTAATCACAGAACAATTGATCAACTCCACTGATAATATCTTCTCCATCAATAATTGTTCTGATCAAGAGATGATCAAACTATCTATTTATATTATCTAGGGATAATCTTATTGGTGGTGGATATTGATCTAGAATATGAATATTGAAGAAGATATTGCTGCGATGACATAGAGAAAATTCTAGAAAATGTTTTATATAAATTTTTTCCTCCCACAATCCAATATTAAATGGAATGGGATTTAAATTACCTAAATAAAAAAGATGAAAGATCTATTAGTACATATGGAGAAAATATGATAACACATATATGATATGCCTATGTAATTTTTGATACACTTGAATGCATGTTTGACAGCTTCTATTGTGGGCTAAAATCAATTCTTTGAAAATACTTGGTGATCCAAGACATTGATAGCTATGATTAGATTGTCTAATATTCCATTAATATGAATATGGATATTGAAGAATTTCAATAATATCATAGGGATAAGAATAAAAAATTATAGTTTAATTTTGGTTGTCTAATGAAGAAATAAAATGATTCTATGATATTTCAAAATCCCACATTTCAAAAGTTAGGAATGAAGAACGGAAAAAAATTTCCTATGGGGAAGGAAAAACTTATTTAGGTGTGATAAAGAAGGAAATATAGATACTAATATTCAATATAACAATACCACTAATTCTATCTTTGAAATGGATGATTTAGTCCAACCTAAACATATTTTTCATTTTTTTAACAGAATGGAACTCATACCCTTATTAATGCAATGCACTATGAAATGGGTTTTCTGAGAAAAACCAACTACCTCCATGGAATCAAATGAGATATTTTTTCTATAAAAACAGTTGAGGTGCATTCTGAAAATGATGTGGTGATAGATATTAGTTATTTATTCATGAATAGAGAATGTATGTTTTGATTTTGATTCTACACATTCCTTCATAGAACAAATTTTTAGTAGAGATATTCAAAAACCACCACAAATCCTGAAAATAGGGTAATCAGAGACAATATAAAATGGGGAAACTATTTCATAAAAAATATATAACTCCTCCCCATCAAAATTTCTGGCCAAAACATCAGGAAACCTTCTGATATTTCCATCAATTTAATTTTATGATATTGTTGTTATGGATTCACTTTCCCATTATTGATCTAACCAAAATTTCTGTGATAAGGTAATCACTCTCCATATTAGAAAGCATGGATATTATTTCCCTAAAATAAAGAATATCTATCTCAAATAATTGATCGTATGGAAATAATCATCCATAAATACTTTCCTATTATGAGGGAATAGGATAATGTGTTTCTTGAAGAATTGTTCAGTCTACTTCCTAGTCAAGAGGTTTAATTTGTAATCAATATTATAACTAGGGTGTTAATATTATCCAATAGACTATATATAATGGAAATTTTATCACATTATAAGAAAAAGAAAAATTATAGGAGAATCCAGATAAAGGGTTGACATGCCCAAATGATTCACATTGGGGTGCGACATGCCTCTTAGTTAAGAAGCGGGATGGGTCAATGTTCCTTATCATTGATTATCATGAGCTCAAAAAAGGAATCATAAAGAAAAATTACCCTCTACCATGGATTTATTTCTTGATTGATTAGATACATGGAGAAAAATACTAATCTACGGTGGACCTATGGTTGAGATATTACCTATTTATGGGTAAGAAGGACAATATCACCAAGACTGCGTTTCATACGAGGTGAGGCCACTATGAATTCATTATATTTCCATTAAGACTCTCTAATTATCTATAGATATTCATGGAATTGATTTATAGAGTCTTTGGATATTAAATCATGAAATTTGTAGTAGTATTTATTAATGATATTCTAATTCACTCAAAAAACAAGGAAAAGCATTAATCAATTGAAGGATAACTGAGGACAACATCTATGATAGATATCCATAGTTTCCCTGGATTATCTAGGTACTATCATTGATTTGTGAGAAATTTATAATGATTTTGAAACCCTCATACCATGATGAATTAGAAGGTTATCAAGGTTTCCCATAATGATTAATTATAATAGGTTATCATGGTTTGGAAAATAGAGGTTTGTCACAATAACCGTACCCACACTATACACAAGTGGAGAATTATTTTTGCATTCAGTGATGCATCGGTGAAGGGATTAGAATGTGTGTTAATGATAAATTAGCAAGTGGTATCCTATATATCAAGGATGTTGAATGGTCATGAATATTACTACCCAACACATGATCTAGAGTTTGTTGTAGTGATATTTGTGATCAAAATTTGGGAAAGTATATATTTGATAAATAGTGTTAAATATATATATATCACAATATCCTCATACATATATTCACACATAAAGAGATTTCTATGATCTAGTGATGATGGATAGAGACTGTAAAGTATTATGACTACTCAATCCACTACCATAATTTAAATGGGTATAAATTGGATGATTCTCTAATTAAAATGGATGAATTTTTTTATCATTGGTGAGAATTGAGAAGGATGTGTACTTTGTAGATTCGAAAGGGATGGACCTGAGAGTCCTAATGAAAGGAAAATCCACAATCTTACAAAAATGGTATAAAAAACGTTCCTTTTAGAGATGATAAAGTATTCTTAAATATATCATGTTGGTAATGAAATGAATGTGGATGATATAATAAAGTTTAAATCCAAAATGTTCAATGTTAATGAATGAGTTGTGATATTTTGGAAGTAGCTAAGTGTACCGTCAGATCCTATGTGAAAATATAGATTATTTTTGATGG
Source organism: Viscum album (assembly GCA_963277665.1). NCBI lineage: Eukaryota > Viridiplantae > Streptophyta > Magnoliopsida > Santalales > Viscaceae > Viscum > Viscum album. Next base: position 1,020,162,746 of record OY728132.1, on the reverse strand, counting down.
AAATAGTTTGACATTCTTCATCCATTCTATAAGAAAAAATATTTGTTGAGATCTTTGATATCACTATTGATGTCACAATATGAAGAATAATATAATGTAATATACATAAATATGTCTTGTATATCATCAAGTGAAGGTGGAAAGGAAAAAATCCAATGGGATGAAGAAAACCATTACCCATAACTACATGGAAATGGAAAAAATCACCATAGACATTGCCACTAGACATTGGGAGACTTAAATAAGAAATAATTATATATAGTATGGGGACTACTGCCTTTGAAAAAATACCTTCATCATTGTAATTTGAGAGGACTTCTCACTTAACAACGGTTAAGCATTTAAATTATATAAATGCTGAGGCTTTATTGAACACCACTATTGATTGTATTTGATTGGGATTTATGATATACCTATATGTGCTAAAAGAGTCTAAAACATAATTTAAATACTTATTTGAACATTATAATGACATATCAAAATCAAACTAAGGGATAATATGAATGGTCTATCCAGACACTCGAGGAAATGTAAAGAGAATTCTCAAATGGATTCAAAGGAGGATGAGTCCAATATCAACCTTTGGACAAGTTCTCATAAAATTAAAAATTAAAATCAGTCTTCCAAATGGATCCCTATGAATCCCATTATGTAAAGAGCTTTATAACCCTTTTATGTTAGAAAGAAGATGGGGAAAACAAACTATTAGCACTACAACAGAATCACCATTTAGCGGTGATTTTCTTTTTGCGTTTAGCGGCGGTTTAAACTGCTGCTACATTGTTTGGTGACGGTTTACAGAAATCACTACCTAATAGGGAGTCACCAATCTATTAGCGGGGGTTATTTGCATTTAGTGGCGGTTTCAGAAAAGCGTCGTAGCTGCCTCATTTCCCAGCTGTTTTCCTGAAATTAGCGGCGGTTTTACGAGCCCTAGATATCACTTTATTCACGGCGGTTATAACCGCCGCCAATAAACTCAAATTCCAGCAAAGGTAAAACCGCCGCTAAAGTCACGGGAAGTGCCACAGAATGAGGCAGCCACGATGCTTCTATTTAGAGGCAGTTATAACTGCCGCTAAACGTAAATTTTATTTTACGTTTAGCGGCGATTTTCACTATTTAGCAGCGGTTTAAACCGCCGCCAATATACATTTCGCGGTGGTTAAAACAACCACGAAAAGCTGCCCAGAATAAAAAAAAATTCTTTGCTTCTGCTGCACCACTGCCCTGAAAAAAAAACCAGAAATATAAACCAACTGAGAACAACCTGAAAAAAAACACCCAACATGGGGGTCAATAAGAAGGAATCACATATCATATCGACCAACCAGGTCTCTAAACCTCCTGTGTAGGAGGAAAAAGTCATCAGCCTCATAAAAACAATGTTTCAACATAGGCCCACATAACCTTACATGAAAGTTAATTATCTATTTATGAAGGCTCAAAGGACTCCTTTGTCAGTAAAATCACACACTAGAAAATATATATGATGTGAATCCTACATGCCAAATATGATGCATGAGAGTCCTCTTTATTCCCCACCCAAGTGTCAAAAACCATCCCTGGCCTCCCACCAAGGACCAAGAGTTGAATATCCATAATAAATAACAAAATCCAAAAAACATGTTTTTCTCTCAATGAGAAATAATGTACAAATTTAATATTTAAAAATAGAACAAAAATCTGAAACCCTGGAAAATAAGACTTCCTATTAGAGAAAGTATTATTAACAAAGCATTCAGATATCCATCAAAGGTTCCAACACATTCCTCATACTCATGTATACAATATCCTAAATAGTAAATACTAGGAAGATAAAACTCCATTGATACAACATTGTAACATCCCAAACTGGATTCCACTAAACAGATGCTCTGAGCCGATGGGTTACTAGGTATCAAGCACACCGTCCCGTACGCCAGATGCCACTAACTAGTAGCGAGGACCCAAGTGGTGATATTTGTAGAACTATGACCTCATATAAAACTAATAAACAATAGAAAATATATAATTATCATGAAAAAGGGAAAGTAAATGAATGAAAAATATGTACACAACTAAAAAGTAAAAATCTTCAATAATACATTAATGTAAAATCCTGAACAACTACACAACATGATACAACATTGGTGACCCACTAGGCTGACCATAAAAATAAAACAGTACGCAATAAAATCAATGTAAAAGTACATGGATCCACTACAAACACTATTCTAGACAACATACCTGATCTCTATAAATTTTCAAACTGCACTAGCCCGATTAGTAGAACCACTCATGTAGCTCTGCTCGATCATGCAACACTGGGCCTCATCCATATCCCCCATGATACTTATGATCAACATGAAAAGAAAAAATAAGGGCTAAACATACACCGTGGTGTATATGTAGGAGTGATAAATAATTTCATTAGGACACCCCAACAAACAACCTGTTACTGTTCTACTAAAAGTGTAATAAAAAACAATTTGATTAGCTTAGCTAAAACACACCCACAAAAATAGTAAACCAAACATGAGATGACTGTAAAATATAGGGTACGTAATCCCTTTCAATTGGGAAAGTTCCATCATGGATGTCCATTTCTATATATTCAAACATGTATAGTCTCATACCTATACACTAATACATAAATATGAAATTCATTAGTATGTAATATAAATTATTATATTCTAGTTTCCAAAAAATTTCTTTTTACTACCATCTTTAAAAAATTATCTTATTATAATGGTCAAGAGTTTCTTAAATGATAAAAAAAATAAGTAATCTATATCATCAATTATCAATCAATAAGATTCAATGCATAGTAATATCATGAAAACCATTAAGTACAAGTGACTCACTTTTCCCTTATAATTTACTCTTAACTAGTTTACTATCTTTATTTAGTTTGTTCTTCTTTAAAGAGTGTTCCCCCATGCTCCCATTCCTCATAACCATGAGTAATAAAGTAGTCATAACCAAACACATATAAAAATAATAATATAGGACCCTTGTAAATGTTCTTAGTAGGCTAGTCAAACAATTTATTCCTAAAGATAGAAGATAAGTTTATAAATATTCTACCTCAACCAAATATATGATGCCTATTGTATAATGAATGAGAAAAATAATATCGTGACCTAAAACACATGAGGGGAGACTTAATCAACCTAAAACATAGTTATTTCCCATAAAAACCAAATCCAATCCACTGTACAACCCCTCTGATACATGGTTAAAAATCTTTATATCAATATCATTGAGGAAAGTCGCAATATGAAAAAAGAACTACATCATAATGTCACCTAAGAAAGAACAATTATAATTTGACCTCTAGGTCCTTGTGTCATGATAGAGGCAGGCACACCATAAATAACCAACTGGAAGAACTCTAAATTCATCCTTTGAACACCATGTCATATCAAGAAAGTACCACTCTATGAAGGAACTCTACATAAAACCTCATCCTCTTGTTGATTTTATTTTAGAACCTTTGATCTCTTACAACTGCATGTAAATTATACTCCAAACCTCTCGACTATGTACACCACTTGAGGGTTGTATTCAGCTACTAAGTATTCTTTTTATCACTAAAATTTTATCTTTTTTTTAACATTACTTTAACCTCATCCTTTACTCCTCGCTATATCTCCATGCTTGATATCACTTGTCTTAAAAAAATCTAAATTTTCTTTTAATCTCAAAACCTCTTTCACATATAGCTTCATTTTATTATAGATTTTCAGTGAGTGAATTTACAACTTGGAAATTAGTTATAAATAAATCCTTTAAACCTAATGATCTATAACTTAATATAAGAAACAAGAACTTACGTTAATAACTCCATTGGTATCCATCAATCTATCTTCTTCTATATCCTCAATTGGATACCACTTTATATGTTCTAATGTCACTTTTTATCACCATATTTTGATTGAAAACATTGAATACTTTATATAAGGCTTTTACACCACTTGAATTTCAAATCTAACTCTATACCACATGAACTCTTTCATTACTATTTATAATTTCATATTTAATACGAAATGACCCAATTTGCTCAACACATCAACAATGGGCCTCACCAAAGTGTCCACAACACTATCCCCTTGATCACTATGAAATGACCCAATCTGTTCAACACATCAACAATGGGTTAAACTTCTAGTCATCCAAAATCTCAACTACCAATTAAAACACAGACCTAAATAGAATGATGTATACCACACTCGAGAAATGAAGACATAAAAAAAAACATCAGAAATCAATAAAATGCATAAAAAGAAACATTAGAAATCAAGGAAATTTTAGTACATGAAAATGTGTGGTGGAAACTATGTGCCACAAATGTTACATATAAAAACGAACTGTTTTCATTTTTGTTCAACACATCAACAATACAACTACTCAGGGTCAGATGATGCATCGTCACCCTCTCCACCTTCATTTCCACTTTGTGCTGTCACCTGTAAGAACATTATATTGAAAATTAAATACGGTTGCATATTTATATTAAAACTTAAAACCAATGAAAGTTAGCAAACTAAATGATTTTGATTTTCTGTGATTTACCTGCATACCACCAATCGATGCACTCCCACCGGGGGCATATCTACTCATCTGCTGACGTATTTCAGTCAACTCTCTCTACAATGTAGATATCTGATCCCCCTGCTGGTGAACTGTGTTTCGTAAAGAAACAATATCTTTCTTAGCATCTTCGGGTATGGGCAGACTAAAGTCAGGATTAGATGCAACAACTATCCTTAGTGGCCTGCTAAAAACCTCAGATGGCATGGCTCCCAAACCCATCACACACACTCTCCCAGGATGCTCCTTCCCAAGGACTTTAGCAATCGGGTCATCCTGGGAGATAGAGTAGGAATGCGCAGGATTGACATCCCATAGTTCTTTAATTTTGACCTATAAATCAAATATCAATATATATTAACACAGTAAACACTGATTATAAGTTATTATGATAAAAAATTGACTTCATACCCTAATTTTTTTAGCAGGCTCATTAACAAAACATCTATCTTATTTCTTGTGAACATCCAACCACAGTTCAGTTCTGGATGCTTCATGGCCTAAACTCTGTGACTGCATTAATCAAAGATAAATCAACAATTCAATATATTAAATAGATAATATTGTCTTATAAATATTTAAACTAATTAAAATATTACCAATGTTGTTCGACTTCTAGAAAAACTTTTTGAGCCCGCAGTGTGCGGGATGACTTGCTTCGCTTGGTTTGACGCATTCTGTCTTGAGAGATCCTAAAATAAATAAAATGAAATTTAATACTAATGTATTGAATGCCATGTCCTTTTCATATACATGTATAAATTTAAAATGAGGATAATATAATAATATATATATTTCAATACCATCCGCTTCTAATCCCGATTCCTGTCAACAAACACCACTGCTCTTTTGGTACCCCACTGGGTAGCTTCTCACACATTTGCTGCACGGTCAACAAAGCATCGTTGATACGCACCACAATATCCATATAAAATCTTTCCAATTTTTAGCTAGATTTTTCAACGTCCATTTCCGTGCTATCACATCAGCAACAGTAAAGTGGAAGAACATCTGTATACAGAAATTAATTTTGAACATATTAGTAACATGAAATTCAATTAAACCATAATGTAATAAATTTAACTTGATTTGAGAATCAAACACTTAATTTTTCCATCTTGGAGGCATATGTCTCCAATCTTCATATGAAATGGGAAGGGAAATGGGCTCCGCTGCCAGCTGGCCTAGAATCTGGCCAAGTAACCCCACGACATAATATGTAGGGACCCCGTAAGAATCAAATGGCACAACAATATTCTCACCATTCAAATTCCAAACATCTAAAATTTTTATGTTTTTCTCCACGGTTTCAGTTTTTTCATCTTAAATAAGCAAACAATTACTATAAACAAAATGAAATAAATTTATTTAATTAAAATTTGTACCTATGACAGTGACACTCCAGTATGACTAGGATGAACTGGAAGGGGCACTTCACTGCCCCACTACTGAGGATCTTGAAGGGGGAGTCGACGACTCAGCCTCTACTGGGAAATCCACAGATGGTGTGAGAGATGGTGTAGGGGGAGATGGTGCAGGGGTGTTAGCAGCCGGTGCCTTAGATGTCATGGGGAGGGAGCCAGATGGATCGTTATCTGTTGCATAACTGGATGAAATAATGTACCACTTCTTCCTTGGCCTTCCTATCATTTAATCAAATAAAATTAAGTTCAGAATATATATTTCAAAAAAATTATGCCAAAAAAAATATTCAAAATGATAATAGATGGAGTACTAACAGACACAATATATATAATAATGACAACGAATGACTACAGAAATGAAACAAGTGGTTGCTGAATAAATAAATAATTGTACATACAATCACTTTCCCCTTAAATCATGTCAGTTTCCTACTCCATTGATTCATCCACTTCATTCATCCTTGCTAGACTAATATTTTCAATATCATGATGGAAAAATAATTCTGCTTCCTGTTGCTGATTAAATTCAATTTCATAGGTCAAAGTTTCCACTTCATCACACATATCATACAAATCTCTTTGTATGACGTGAGAAACTACACTCCACCCTTCATCAGCAACATCATTCACATAATATACCATTTTTTCTTGCGACGCTAAGATATATGGATCATGCAGTTCACGATCACCAACATCCATCAAGCGAGAGAAGTTCATAGAAGTAAATTGCAAGGAATATCTTTTAACACCTATGATAATATCGACCCATTTGCATTAGAATGAAACAACCAAAAATGTCTGTGGTAGTTTAATTCAATAATATCATGCAGCTTTCCATAGTATTCCACTTCAGCAAATGTAAATATATCACTATTCTGTGTTTTCAAACCCACTTCTCGATCGACTGTACAAAATCTAAAGCCATTCACATTATAAGCATCGAACTTTCTAACTTCTTTTAGAGAACCTCTAGCAAGAAACTTCAAATCTTCTGACACCTCTTCTCGAGTATCAGTATTCATGATCTGAAAAAAGAAATATACTTTATTAGATTTACAAAATTTATGTTTCAAACTAATATTCGTATTTATTGCAATATTTATGAACTTACACGTTGTGCAAACCATTCTACAAGCTCTTTATTAATATCTTTCGTTATATCTTTATCATTTCGTGTTCGGCCTCTCATTCTTCTCTTTGTTTGTATCCTCAACTCTTCAATAAATAGATCTACAATTTCACTATTTAGAAGCACATATCTACATGCCTGTAATAATTCCAATTCAGTCAGTGTCACATTTGAGGTCCTCCCAACTGATCGGCCAATAACAGGAAATATTTTGGATTTCTGATGTATTTGATATTGATTCGATGTGTCATCAACACGTCCAACTCGACTAAATATTGTCTCAATATCATCCAAGTATCGAGAACAAAAGGTAAGACACTCCTCAACCACATAACCTTCCGCAATTGAGCCTTCTGGTTTAGCTTTATTTCTCACGTATGATTTCAAATTCCCAAGATATCTGTGAAATAAAATAAACATAATTATGCATTTAATTAAGTACCAATTTTTTTTAACTTAAATGGAAAACATATAAATAAAGTACCTTTCAATTGGATACATCCATCGATAATGAACGGGGCCTCCAAATTTAGCTTCCTCAACCAAATGTACAGTTAAATGCATTATTACAGTAAAAAAGGACGGAGGAAAGATCATCTCCATTGCGCAAAGGGTCAATACAAACCTATCCTGGAGGTTGTCAAGCTGAAATGGATGTAGAGATTTCTCACATAGTTTTTTGAAAAATGTGCAAAACTGGAGTACAACAGCAGCAATTTTTTCAGGTAATAACGTATGCAATGCCAATGGTAGTAACTGTTGTAACAAAATATGTGAATCGTGGCTTTTCAATCCATGTAACTTATGATTATTCAAGTCAACACACCTCGATATGTAACTTGAATTCCCATAAGATACCTTAACATTCCTTGACATTCGAAGAAATGTATCTTTATCCCTATTTTTCATTGCAAAAAATTCCGGAGGATACTTTCCATTCTCATCTGGCTAGAGATCGCGTTTTATGTTCATTGCTTGTAAGTCTTTACGAGCATTGAGATGATCCTTTGACTTTCCATGCTCATTAAGCAATGTAAAAATCAAATTGTCACAGAAATTATTCTCAATATGCATCACATCAAGATTATACCACAAAAAATTAAATTCCCAATATAGAAGTTGGAAGAATATACTTTTTTTCTTCCATTGTTGCGTTCCAGTTTCGCTTGACGATGCACTTCAGACCCATTTTCCGCTATCATTCAAATGCTGAACCTTCCCAAATTCTATTTCAACATTTTCAAGCTGTGTCAATATTTCAAAACCATTTAACAACTTTGGAGGTGTTCTATGATCAATGGAACCATTAAATTTTGATCTTTTCAGCTGAAATATACGAGATGCATCGAGAAATCTTTGATGACATAAGAAGCACCATTTTCTACTGCGAGGTAGCCGTTTGGGCTCAAAATCAAAGTTACAAATGGTACAAGCCAAACCCGTGTATGTTTTTCAATCAGATAAATTCCCAAGCCCAGGGAAGTCACTAATGGTCCACATATGCATTTTGACCATTGTTTTAGAAGAAGCATCAAATGTCTCAACACCGTTGCTTCATAACTCTTGCAATTCATCAATCAAATGTTACAAGTATACATCAATATCATTTCCAGGCATTTGTTTTCTAGGAATAATCATCGAAAGGATAAAAGATGTTTGTTTCATACACATCCATGGAGGTTGTTTATAAGGGATCAAACAACTGTCCAAATGCTATAATTGGTACTCAAAGTCCCAAATGGGTTGAATCCATCGGCAGCCAATCCTAATCGAACATTCCTAGGATCAGCTGAGAAATTGAGATGTAATGAATCAAATGTCTTCCACGATTGGGAATCTCGTGGATGTCTCATTATCCCATCATTGTTATTATCTACAGAATGCCACTTCATGTGTTCGGCGGTTTTCGATGACATGAATAATCTTTGCAATCAAGGATTGAAAGGAAAGTAATGAAAAACCTTTGCAGGTGTGCTTCTTTTCTTCTTCTCCATGAAATTATGTTCATTCAGACTTCCAACATCACCCTTTTCCCTGCCATCTAGAAGAAGAATATTTCATGCAATTCTATCTACTTGAATCCTCTCCCCAATAAAGAATACAATCATTGGGACACTCATGTATTTTTGTATAATTCAGACCAAGATTGTTAACAACTTTTTTCATATCATAAAAAGATTATGATATTTTTTCTTCAGGAAATGCATCATGAATCAATTCCAATATCATGGACATTGCCTTATTTGTAATTCCACATAGACAATTGATATGGTACAACTTTAGCAGAAATGAAAGATTCGAATATTTCAAACACCCACTATAGAACTCTTGATTTCCATCATCAAGTAAATCATTAAATGAATTTTCCTCAGTGAAGTTTTCTCTTACATTTGGCTCCAATGAATCAAGAGGAGGATCCAATGATATGTGACAATCTTGATCTTCCTGTGTTACAGTCTCAAAAACATCACTTGTCACGTTGCAATTTCTAGAACCATCTTTTGGTTGTTCTGATATGTTTTGATGCTGATAGTGGTGTCTTGCAGTGCTGAATGCATCATTTATTAGGTTTTTCATTTCATTTTCCATTGTCGACAAACTTGGGACCTCATTCTGCAGATTAACATCAGTGCTCAATCTTTTTGTAACATTTTATTCTCCATGCCAAATCCAACACAAATATTGAGTGGGGAATTGCTTCAGAATTAAATGTTCATAAACCTCATCTCTCTTCAACCATGTTTTAAATTTACATTTAGGACATGGTCAATTTATTCTCCCTTCAATAGATCAATTATAAATTGCAAAATCTAAAAAATCATTCAAACCCTTAACATACTGAGGTGTGTTCCTCGGTAATGTTATCCAGCTTTTATCCATGTATATCACAATGTGCCTACACAAAATATACGATAGTGTAAGATTACAGAAAAATAATATTATAAAGATGACCCATTGATCATAAAGTATGCATAATATAATAATGTTGATTCATTGATCACATTTACCACTTCAGACCAACTGAACAAGTCTGGTCCATAGGAGACAGCGTCAACACCTCATTGAGGAGCAGTAAGAATATCAGTTTACAAACATATCATAACACGGTCTATCAGACATTTATGTTGCCTCAAACAACACCCCATTGACGTGTGATCGAAATAGATCATAATGAATTTTAAACCTGAGACATTATGTGATTGTTTAGGATTGACCTTATATGTCCTCCAAGAGGAATGATGTTTCTAAATGGTTTCACACACAACCCACCATATCAAAGTCATATTTCCAAGCAATAACTGAATAGATTTAAGACATGAGAGCTCAAAAGAAATTTTAGATTTTTTTTTCTATTTTTCAATTGACATCTTAGGTTATGTTCATTCTACCGGTAATGACACATGTTTAACAAAAATGACAAGATTCTCCCTACTTATAGAGTTTCCTAGTTATCAAAATTAGTGATATATCATCCACTAATAAGTTATCTATATCATATTCACATCAAACATTTGTTTGATTCTCCCCTCAAGCACACTCATTACGTCATAACAATCATAAAGAGGGCCAAAACCAAACCAACCAGCATGCCAAAACACCTTATTATTTTTTAAGTCCTCCAATGCTTTGAGACATAGTTGATTATTTAATTCATAGGTCACTCAACATGGTAGATGACCCGACACCTTAAATACAACCCATGGTTCAATGATTTAACCGAACTCCATACATTCATTACAACATTTAGAACTCGACAGGAAAAACATTGATGTAAGTATGTTACCATAGGTTCCATAAGAAATTGGATGATTGGAGATCATGAATTACACTAAGAAACATTGTCGAGTGTCTGAAAAAAACACCTTAATTATATTATTCATCAAAGTATGGTTTCATCGTAAAATCTGAAGACAAATTGAGTAGAAATTATGATATAATATTGTATTCTTGGAAGATTTCCCTTTTAATTGCATTATATAGATCAGAATTGAATATCATCAATTGAGATCCATGAAACAAGTTGTGTAGAAAATTTATTTGTGGTGGTGAAGACAACTAATAATTCACAATAGTCAATAGTTCAATTATCTAAAAATTGATAATATATTAGGGAGAAACATTTAATAGTAATCAAAATGTTGTTTTCAAAATAATGGAGATATTATTAATATATTGTCATTAGCCACCTCAAAGGATAATGGTAATCATGGATGATCTATATATGATTTTAGATGACATTGAGCCATTAACAACCTCATTTTGATAATATGAATATTTATCATTGTCTCTAAAACTCTAATTGTTATAATAATAAATTTATCATAAAAGTTCTAACAAAAATGACTTGAACATGAAGTAAATCCAAAAAATAGTTTTATTATATCCATATTCATCACTGTATCAAAAGCATTTATTGTATAAAGACAGAAGTAGTAGTAAAATATCTTTACATGAGCCTCTAAAATAAATCACAAAATATTTTATCATTTCTTATAATGGTTTGATAAACCATTTCGATTGTACATACAATTTATGATGATTAATATATTCCATTGAATACTATGCACATAGAGATTACATTAATGCATACCAAAACTGATATATAATCCTAGGAACCTGGTTAAACATAATTGATGGGGGTAAATTAATTTCTAAAATATTGAATTTGTAAAAATCTACCACTGTAATATATATAAAAATAGGGTTGTGGTGGGACACCATTTGGATACAATCCATAGTCACCCATATGTAATTTTGTTTTCATTTTATTCTTTGTAGACTAATGATACCATTCATAGTTATATGATCCCATGTCCAACTGAGAAATATTAAGGAGATGAATGTACCCACTGTGAGTTGGCTTGTTTCCAGGAAATATTTACATGGTTGGAATCAAGATACAAACACTTGAAAATTCCACATTTCACCATCCCACCAATATTAAGTTTTAAACCCTTTATACACCTTCTGGAATCCTAGATGAACAAACCATCTAAAATAATTGTAGCTATGAAAAATCTACTCCTAATAATATATAAGAACAAATATTTGATATATAAACTACAATTAATTTTTCTTATATAACCACCTTCCCTCAATGTTCTCCTCATGATTTAATTTTAGACAACTATTCAATCATTTTAGGTTTAGTGGTCCAAGCATCAAAAAACACATCATTCAAATCAGTAGCGAGATAAACATGATATAAAATAGTAGAATTTCCTTTTTAAACTCAATCAAAATAAATATCAACTATATGAAATATCATATTTCATTAGCCTAAAGCTTATTTATCCAAATGATTATATAAATTCAAAATCAATTAATATATTAAAAAATTATCTATACCCAATGTATATAAATCAATTCAAATTTAAAAATTTATATATAATACATTAATATTCATTACCTTTGATTAAAATCCATTTATGATAAAATGTGTTTTATATACTTATGATTTTTTAACACTGTTAATTTCTCACAGAAAATATAATGATGACATGTATTCAAGGAATGATCCTCGGTATCAAATTCAACGTCTTGAATCAGCTAAATTTTATCTGGTCGTCATTATCGACATGATCCATAATAAATGACATAATCTCCTTATATAATAATACATCCCTACCGAAATCCTAATGAATCTCAATAGATGATATATGATAGTTCTGACTTTTCAATGTAAGGAGGGGTGTTGTTATAAGATGAACCAACAACTCTTTACAAGTATTATGTAATTAATCATTAAAGTTTTATAGAATTCCTTTACTCATCAAATAAATCATTGAGGAGAAATGTTTTGAAATACCATAAACAAAGAATATATATGTATTTCTAGATTCATCTTCTTTATCTAATTCCTTTAACACATGGAATAACAATTTCAATTAAACATGAATTAGGTATCAAATTAAGAAATTTCTTCAAATTAACATGCTAAAACCTAAAGTAACAAACATTATAATCAAATAATAAACATATATTGCACAAAATCTTGTAAAAAAAGATGAAAAATGTTGTAAAATTCACTTTGGGGTCGCGATCGTAGTGATAAGGGTTGTCGGGAGAAGGGGGTCGCGGGTTCCCGAGGTCGCCGGTTGTGGGCTCCACTGTAGGCGTTGGTCGCGGGGTCGCCGGATACGGAGGTCGCGCGTTCGCCGGAGTCGTCGTGGGGTCATCGGGGGGGGGGGGGGGGTTGCGGGAAGAAGGTAGCACGGGGTCTGGAGGGTTGGGGAAAATGGGGGTCGGGGTAGGGAAGGGTCGGGAATTTTTTTGAAAAATATGGGTTTAGCGACGGTTTATTAAAAACCACCGTGAAACCTTTTTGGGAAAACATTTAGCGGAGGTTTTGTGAACCGCCGCCACAAAACCACCACTAAACCCTATTTGTGTTGTAGTGTAGGTCCAAAAATATTAATGAATATTGTGGAAAATGTAAATACCATTCTGTATCCCATCAATGATGCTCAGATTCAATATAATAGCTCTGATGAAAACCATTCATGGAGTATTTAGAAAATTATTTTGATAGAATGAATATTAATTTTTTATTCAAAACATCTGGATTATCCAAGATTGAATTTTTCATTATTTTCTGATACATTAAAATTTTCTGGTCAAAAATGAATATCATATGAATATATGATGCATATTATGAAATCATAATGACTGAAAATTGCTATAATAAATACTATAAATTGTATCCTAGAAAATGTTTTTGTATTTACTCTAACATAATTTCATTTTACATTTATTTTTTAAATTTTATAAATCCTTTTTTAATCCCCCAAAATCGGTAATATATTTTATGATTTAAAAATCATTTCTTTATGAATATGACTCACTTCCACATCAGCAATGGTATTATTTTATTATGTTTTTATCATGAAATTATAAACTAATTTAAACCAATCCACTTTAGATGAAACCATTTTAAAACCACATGGGATGATTTTTGGTTTTGGTTATTTTATTATATAGAGTTCAAAACCATACTTTGATAAATGATAATGAATTCCCCACACATTTCCAATATATTCCCAACCAAGATCCCAATTCAATTCCCTCAAAAGCCATGTATCACATCCTTACTCTACCACCCCCCCATATATATAATACTCCCATGGTTCCCCCAATCTCTTAATAATCTCCTCCCAAGCATTTCTAGTCACACTCTCAAGGAAAGGGACCTCTTTATCCTCTTTTGAATTAAATAATCATCTTTATTTTATGATAATTATTTCCAAATCCTAATGTCAGGATATGATTTTCCATATCCCCCTTATGTACCATGTTATTTATGGATGATTATAGGCATAATTAAATCTCATAAATCCCTTCCATGATACTCTATATACACCCATTACCATGCTGAAATTTAGTAAGGGATTTATCTCTTCTATATTTATTCACACACCTCTTTTATGTTATGATTTTTTTACAATTTATATTGTTTGGGTATGTTTTCCTACAACATACTGTATTTAATTTTTATTAAATTATTATGACATACACCTTTATCTCTCATTAATCCATCTCATGAACCATTGTGTACACTGGTTAGCATGCTGAAATTTAGTAAGGGTTATTTTCTTTCTATTCTTTATTCAAGTTTCTTCATTGTTTTATGAAATTTATTTCAAATCCCTAAAGATTGGATATGTTTTTACATTTCCCTGTCACTATCCTTTTATTTTAAAAAATATGTGTTACCCATTTCACTCTCCGGAACCGATTTTATGAACCTTTAAGTGACATCGTTATACTGCCAAAATTTCACCATCATTTTCCATGCCAAAACAATTGTGCAATTAATACAATAACTATTTCCTATCATGGGTGTTCAACATTATAAATTTGAACATAATTTATTAGAGATATACATGTATTTATTTTTACACTCCTTGACGATAGAATAAAATATAATGATGAATAGATCCATGTTGTGCAATCAATGTTGAATACTTAATCATGAGAATGAAATTAATGTGATAGGTGAACTGAGAATTATATGTTTCTCCAATGAAAGGGTTAATATTTTAGTATCATGAGAATTCATTAAAGGGATTAAATAGTGATCCTAATCAACAATGGTTATTTTTCCATCATGATGGCTTGGAAGTTTTCCTTGACCTATGATTATAATACATAGATTCTAGTTGTTTCCATATTTCCCATGTCTCCTTAATGTTAATTGTCTTTATCATACCCCACTATTCATGTTTATGATTATCACCCCCATTATTTTCCCAATTATATTCTTATTGTCAATCACGTATTAAATTCTTTATTTTATTCAATGTGTTTTCCTTTACAATTATTTATATCTCACCTCTTTCTTGTGTATGTCCCCTGGTTATCCCATGTAGTGTTAAGTTGGAAGGAAAAATATGACCATGTTAATGATGTTTTCAATAATATTATTGTATTCAATGTTCAAGATGATATAATATGTACCTAATTCCAAAATACAAAATAACTATCGATATTATTTGTTTTATAATGTGTAATATTATATAATTAATCATGAATTATTATATAATAAATAGCAGGGTAGTCAAACTTCCCAATCCATGACAACAATATCCTTCCTTATCTTTGTCTTTTTAATCAATATACACTACTTATCAACTTCATATTCTTAGTGTTATACAAATAGGTTGACTTTCTCCAGATCTTAATAGAATAGTATATAAAATATATTTTCTATAAATATAATACATTGACCAGTAATAAATTGATAGGTAGATCCATGAAAAGGATGTGTTCTTTGATGCATAAATGACACAATATAAAGTTGTTCTCTTTGAGATGACGTGGGTATCTCGACACCATTCAAATTATTGTATATAACACAAGTTAGTTAATTAATTTTTCTCATGATGTTTTCCATTGCACATTCCATCAGAATTTCCTCAGTGCACCATCTATTTCACACATCATTTATGAGGTTCCTCCTATTTCCCACCATTTTTCTAATATACTAAATTCTTATTTAGAAAAGTGTTACTATTAAAAATATTTCCATTCTAAAGTGTGTTTATTACTTAAAATTTTATTCAAAAATATGTTATTAATATCCTCTAATGGTAATTACATTTCCAATGGATCCCTCGTAATGGTTCATTAAAAGATTTCTATTAACTAAACAAATCCCCTGAGGGTCTGAAACTAGGTGTCCAACATGTACCATTTTCTTGTACTAGTTCCCAATTGATTATATATAATTTTATTGATTTTGGGTGTTTCTGTTATATAAATTAGTACCAGAGCCACATCAACTTTTTTTATCATGAATGGGATATATTTTCATGGAAACCACTTAATTAATACTTAAAATAATACCATGATGTTAAAATAAAATTAGACTTCTCCCAAATGTCCATTATATTATTTTAAAGTCGAATTTTTCCAAAATAAAAAAACTTTCAATTGATACCTACTATGTCATCCCACCTTTTTATTATAGGAATTTTAAATAGACAGGATAAAAATGAAGACCTTTTAAATTAACATTTCTTGGTAAATTGCTACATAATACATTTAATATTAAATCATTATTGTAATCCAATTGAAATATGTCTTTATGGGTTCACTCAAGGTCACTTTTAATACATCTCATATCATTTGGATATACATAAATTTAAATGGTTGAGCACGAATCCTAGTAAGTGAATAAGAAAGATGGAAGATAAGAATGTGATCATAAGACATAAAAATTAGAACATGAGCCATAAAAATAAGGAATGAACAATAGGAATATTATAATTATAAGAAAGTGAATCATAACATAGAAATATTGGTAAAAAATCTAAATGATACATTTATAAGAAAAACACCAAGGATTATCACCATGGTGTAATACATGAAAATCCCCGTGATTATTCACCAAGGTATCATAAAAAATTTCATCTCAAGAGATAATTATTTTTACCTAATGCATTGTAGAGTTATTAGGGACAAAAATTTATATTTATCAATTAATTGGAGATAAATAGATAATAATAAATAATTTCATTATAAATTAAACAATAATAATTAATGAGTTTTGTATAAATATATTTGCATATAAAAGTACATAAAGATATGCCCATTACATAATTTCTTACATGTTAAAGGAAATCTGGGTTTCATATATGTATACAACCAAATAAAAAAAATTACATCTAAATGAATACCCATTGAAAATAAATGTGGTTTGGGTATTCAAATAAAAAGGGAATGATAATTTCTCATGTAAAAGATAGAAATTTTAGAAGTGAAATCGACAACATGATGGTTACAAAACATGGTTTTAGAAAATGGTAAAATAGGGGAGAATAAGCATCTCCCATATATAAGAAACTACTATTAAGATAATTGGATAATAAAACTGGAAAATTAATGTAATTTTTTAATTGGAAGTAAGAACCACATAAAAGATAACATGAATGGAATGGGAAGTGTATATTTTCCCTTACATTGGAGAGGCTTTCATAAAATATGAGGATCGAAACATGGGTACTTGTAGACACCTTGGGGTCCTCCATGTTTTAAATGAAACACCTGTAAATTAGTGAACACGGATTTTTAGAGAAAGGGAAAGGGTAAAAGAGAGGGTATTTATAGGAAACGTTGAGTTGTAAATAATGGTCTTTGGAATCTATATTATGGAAAATAAAAATCTATTGTTGTACCAGTGGGGTTTTATCATTTTTTTCAACATTTTAATCTCATTCTGTGATATTTTAATTGACCTTAATTAGAAGAAATTTTCAAATACTTCTTTTGGCATGGAAAACAATATTTTCCAAAAATTAGTGTAATTAAATAAAAAAATTTCCATTTTAGGAATTATAAAGTCACATATATGTTTTCAAATTGATTAAAATTCATTAACATAAATAATATTAATAAAATAACAAAATTTAGGTTGTGTATTGTGGATAATTAATTATTAAATCATTATGGAAGAAATATGAATTGATAAAGCAAAACCAAAACCCAAAACTATATTTCAATATTAATAAAAAAATGAATTTTATAAAATTATTAAAAATTCAACCTATCCTAATATCAATCTTATGAATTCCAATATAATGTGTATATTATTTTAAAAAATCATTAAAAATGGTATTTTGAAATTTAAATTTTATAAATCATTGTTTATTGAAAAATGTCATTATTTCAGTTACTGCAGAAGTTTTTACACTTAAGAACATCCTATGATAATGTAAAATTATTTTATTAAACATATTTAGATAACCTTGTTTTAAAATATTATTTCAATAAATGAAAAATAATATATAATAATTTGTTTTATTATAAAAATTTATATCTTTTATAAAAAATTAAAATGGTGTTTTATTTATGTTCATAAATTAATTGATCAATGTTTGACTCATTTGAACATATATTTTCTTAAGAAAAACTATTATTAAAATGAATTGATAGAATAAAAATTTTGGCAATATTATTGAAATTAAACATTGTGTAACAAGTCCCGGACACATATCCCCTTATTATACCGATATATTCCCTAAGGTTATGGAGTTGTGTGGTTATAGTTTCTTGGGGTGGCATACATAACATTAACGGGGTAGTAATATTTGCTAACATGAATATCTCTCGTATGTGATTTCATTAAAAATTCACTTTTTGAGTACCATCTTGGTCTTATTCAAGGGATAACCCTAGTGACACTACCTCATTCCCTTGTTCAGAAAAATGGGCATCAAATGACATGACTCTAAAGGTTGAGGCCTTCATTTCTCTTTTTTGGAACAATTATACACTATCCTTACTACATATGAACATTAATTATAATGGTAAAATTGTTAAAAAAAGAGAATACATTCCAATGAAAAAATTGAACACCTTATATAGTTACCAGCAGTTATATTTGACCAACAGTCTTATAATAGTCGAATCACAAAGGTCACATTTTCCTTTATACCATATAAATGCCACTTCATTCTTTTACTTAAAATTCACTATAATTCCCCATAAGTTTATATTTTAATTTCATTATATTTTGAATGAATTACTAGTATTTTGTTTTATTTTTATGTCATTTTATATAGGGGTGATGATTCTAGTAGATTATGGTGATATTTATTTTCCCATTTTATCTTTTTAATTTTATATTTTTTGTCTAGTTATACTATTTTCCAATTTAATATATTTCATAACTAATGTAATGATATATATTAATTAGAAAATATATCAAATATATTTTTTACATATGCAATATAATATATGTAAATATATATTATTCATAGAAAATTTTTATCTAAAAATATTGGGATGTTACACCCAGTCCCATCATGATACTTCATCATTGGCCACCAAACAACATGAAACAACATTTTTCCTTTCATTGAACCTAAAAATATGGTCAATAATTTTTATTCATTAGTAATCATGTAGAACAGATTCCTGATCAATGTTTTAGTATAACTAATTATGTCATGACTAATGGATCCCCAAAATAACCAGTCTGATATACAGTGCATATAAAAGAGTTATGTGTATAATATTTATGAATTAAAAAAATTATAATAAAATAAAAATTCCTTGTGTTCATGATGAAACATAAGGTTTGATTAACAATTTTATTCTCTATATCCATTACTATGAACAATAATTATTAGTTTGGTTGTGGAAGGTTTGTCTCTATGCATGACTTGATGGCCATGCAAATCAATAATATCTAAATGGATTCTTGGAGTCATCCTGGCATTCTCCAATATCATGATGTTCTATATATTATGTAATTTATCATCCCTGATTCTCCCAGGCATCAAACATAAAATTGAATCTAGATGCTCATCCTGGACATCCCATAGAATCTTATTTCTTTTCCAGACATTCCCCATTAGCAGTAGAAACTAATAATCTAGACCATAGTCCTAGTATTGTAATAAAATTAAACTGCTCATCCAAAAATTACAAAAAATTCATATATCACATTAGTCTAATAACTCCTCTTAGCCTTTTGATGCTATTGTTAATCACATGAAATTGGGTCGACCATCCCAACATTTACTATCATTATGTATCAAATGGATTTTATATAATCATCCCAACATACCCAAGTATTATATATAATATTAAATAAAATAATATCATTCCTACATTCCTAAGAATTAGTCATCACATTAAACATATAGTTATCTCATCATTTTCCATTTAATTTTAATTGGTCCTATGGAAACATTATTCAAAAATCATATTAATTAATCATAGGATCCATTTAGAACTTCAAAATCATGATTTACTTTTTTTCCAAAACCATTTAATTTCACAAAACATAAGTCCCAACCTTGATTTTATTAGTCTTTGTAAATAATAGGGAACCGACTAATAGTAATCAATATATTTACTAAATTAATTCACATAACATATATATAAAATTTAATTCTTTAAGGAATCTAATAAATATCAAAGAATAATTTTATTCCATATTATAAGATACATCTATATTCATGTAATATACCATCAAAATAATTAATTACTTTGATATCCCTTTAATAATTAATATCATAAAAAGAGACCTCATTAGATAAATATTAAACATATGATTATAGATTGAAAATTTCAAGCTAATACATTACTTATTCCCAATTTCCTATGATATTATTACCTACTATTATACTAAGAAAGAAAATGTTAGAGCCATTTAAATATACCGAAGGTTGTTGTCACGACCCGTCATCGGGACCCGTGCCGTGACTACCCCAAGCCCGCCTCCCATAGGCCAAGGGCTGGCGACTAGCACCAATGTGTAAATCCCAACAAAAAGGGGAAGGCATTGCCTTTATAAAGTAAACAAACACCACATAGTAAGTAAGAAGAAGTAAACACTAAGTAAAACTGGGTACAATAGTAAGTGCAGAAAGTAAATGGGGAAGAATACAAAACCAAACTGAAAGTAAAGTACAACTGGAAGGAAAGTACAACAACTAAAAGTAAAGCAGCAACGTCGAGCTGTCCACTGGAAGTCCCACCTAAAGGGTGGGTACAGATAGCCTCCTCAGCTCCTCGGGTCCAGCCGTCCGCTCCGTGTACGTCCCGCCCAGTGGTCCACCTCCAGGTACCGACTTGCTCGACAAGCCTCAATCACGGTCAGCAATGTCCGTTGTCTACATCCAACACAACGTAGTGCGGGCATAAACCATGCAGGGGTGAGTATACGCTACTCAGTAGGGACCCCGAGACCCCCGAAGGTCTCCCAGAATCCTCAAAGGATAATCCACAAAGGAAAGATAAAATCACGAAGTAACATCCAACACTACTTAGGTATATGCCCATACATATACCTAAGTCATCAATTCCAGTTCGGCTCCAACATTTGATCCGAAGTTCGATCACGCCCACACGGGATATTATAACCCAATCCACACAGGATAGCACAACCCAATCCACAAAGGAAGCAAGTCAATCATATCGAAGATAATGATTGGAAGTCAAGAATTAGCTCACACAGGTATACTTCTTCGTAAGGTGATAGAGATGATCAGATGTTGCCACTGATTCATCTAAGCTGGGACCCACGTAGGATACTAGACCAGATAAGCTGTCGGACCCACATAGGATACAGACCAGCTACTCTGCCAGACCCACGTAGGATACAAGAACAGAGTCAAACACTGCCGAACCCACGTAGGATACAAGAACAGTAGTACTGCTAGACCCACATAGGATAAAAGAACAGTAGTAATCGCCGTCGAACCCACGGAGGATTTTAGTACGGTCGTCATTGCTGCCGAACCCACATAATATTTCAGTGCGGTCGTCATCGCTCTCGAACCCACGGAGGATTTCAGTGAAGTCGTCTTCGTCGTCGCAGTCGCAGCCAGCTCTAGGGTTCCCGCACCTAGCATGCTCGATTCCAGGAGGGTCCGCTCTATGAGCCAAGGGGGGTCGATACATCCACTGACACGTAGTCTGGAGTTGATGTATCCCAAAGTTCCGTCTTGACAAAAGGAACTCAACGTGACAGACGACACGTCAATCGGACGCCCGGTCTGAGAATTATTGGTTTTTTCATTCCAGGGGCCCGGTTGGTTTTTAATTCAAAAACAACATGACCGCACTCCAACTACGTCCAAACCTTGAGCGGAGTAAGCCAAAAGGTCTGTCTCACTAAGAGGAATCCAAAAAAGTTGACGGCACGTCAATCGAACGTCTGGAGCTCAAGTTATAAGCGTTTCCGCTCTAAGGCCCCGGTTAGTTTCGTGTTCGAACCAACCCAGCCATACCCAAAGTTCTCCGAAACCTTGAGTTTAATATACTGAAATCACCGTATCGATCCAAGGATCACATCACAACTAACGGTGCATTGATCAGAGGTCCATAGCCCATGTTATGGGAATTTAAACGAACTATCCAGTTTTTAGGGGGTTTTGGGCCTGGCCCGACCTGGCCCAAGACCCCCCGGGTCGGCCCGAACCAGGTCAACCCGACCCAGGTCCGGGACCGGCCCAATAGGGCACGACCCGGCCCGGCCTGCACGGCCGGTTGGCCTGGCGAGGGTGCGACCAGCTCGGCGCTCGCCGAGCTGTCGCGGAAGGGGGGCACGCTGCCCCCCTGTTTTGAAACGGCGACCCCCACGTGGGGGCCACTCCTTTTACCAACCGGGGGTTAAGACCCCCGGACTTCTCCAAACGGCCGCCCCGGCTGGCTGGCCGGTGCCGCTTCCGCGGAACCCTGCGGTCCCGTCCCTCCGACGCGCCAGCGGCCGACGGTTCTGGTCGACGCTCCTTGCTCTGCTGCGGCCAAAGGCCGCGGCCTTGGTCCGACCGGCGCAGCGTGACGGCGCCGCGACCCCGCTCCGCCCGTGGTCTCTTCTTGGTTCTCCGGCGTGATGCGACGGTGCCGCAACCCCGCTCTGGCCACAAGTTCTTTCGGCCTCAATGGCGCGGCGTGACAGCGCCACACTTCTTCGCCGCATTCCTCCATGTTTCCACGCGGTTCCGTTGCACCGCGCCACCTTTGTTCCAGCATTAACGAACACAACAACAAAAGGGGGAGGAGGGTCGACCGTGTTCATGAGGTCCGACCTCCTCCCGTTAAATTGATAACAAGCATCCCAAAGAAATTAACGATGAACGACAAAGAATATACACGAAAAAAATCAAACCCCTACCTTGACAATGAGTTGATGATCGATGAGCGTCGCGGAAAGCGGCATCGTGGGGTGTGGCTCTATACACGTTGATGGAGATTGTCCGAGGTTAAACAGCGCCCCCCTTCCTTTGACGCGGAAAAAAGAATGAAGGAAGGCGCGTCGGTGTTCTTCACGTTATTCAAGGAGGATGATGAAGTTCTTCGATGGTAGAACTCTCCCTCTCTCGACACAACGATGAAACCAAAATTAAATAAGGCTTTAGCCTTATTTTATTACTTTTTCCAACAGTTTTAAATTTCAAACATTCAAAATTTAATTCAATTTATTTAATTAATCTTAACTTGTCAAAATTAATTAAAGTGATAAGTTGGCAACTTTAATGACAAAAGAGGTTTTTAAAAAGGAGTTAAGGAAAAATGAAAAGGTGGGGGCTCGTGTGGGCCCCACCTCATCTTAAATCCTATCAAGGGGAGTTAGAACATCAGTGGGTCCCACCCGAACTCTCTCACATGGGATAAACCACTTAAGGAAGTGGAAAAAAATTGTAACACGATTTTTATTTAACATTAAACTTAATTCATTTTTAACAACTATTCTTGAGAAAATGCAACTCCAGAAAAGGTGTTCCTAAGTAATTACCAGTGCTTCTATTCCATCGGTGCCCTCAGATTTCGATTCTGAGCACCGGGTCAAAAGTTAGGAAAACCTACTCGTTTGTTCACTGAACGTACTCGAGCTAAACTTCAGAAACTGATTCTGGGCACACCGGGTCTCGAAATCATGTGCCGTCAGAAATTGTGTACTCATTAAAATCCCAAATAAAATTAAGAAAAAATTTCCCTTGAAATTTACGGGTCTTTACATTAATCCCACCTCTGGGATTTACGTCCCCATAAAGATACATCACAAACTATGTAAACAAATGAGGGTACTAAGCATGCATATGAGCCTCCCGCTCCCAAGTGATCTCCTGGAGGTTCTCGTGCTGCCATATGATGCACACTAGAGGAATCGAATGCCCACGTAGGACCTGCTCCTGTCGATCCTCAATCTCCACCGGGACCTCTGCAAAAGTTTCCTAATCGTCAATGTCTAAATCCCCATGGTCGATGATATGTGTCGGGTCATGCACGTATCTCCTCAGCTGAGATACGTGGAAGACATCGTGTACCCAGTGCAACTGAGGTGGTAGAGACAGGCAGTAAGCCACGTCGTCTATCCTGCTGAGAAACTAGAATGGTCCGATGAAGCGTGTAGATAACTTACCGCCCCGACCAAATCTCCGTAATGCATATCGAGGTGAGACCCGCAAGAAGATTTGGTCGCCATCCTCGAACTCTAGTGTTCTCCGCCTCCTGTCAGCATAAGAATTCTGTCGGCTCTGATCTGTCCTCATCCGCTCCTGGATGACCTGGACTTTCTCTGTCATGGCCTGGTCCATCTCTGGTCCCACAAGTGCTGACTCCCCAGGGTCTGTCCAGCACGGCGGTGATCTTAAAGGTTGTCCGTACAAAGGCTCATATGGGGCCATCCCTATGGTGGAGTGGTAGCTGTTGTTGTACGCTAACTCCACCAAGGGTAGGTGATCCTCCCAGCTACGACCAAAGTCGAGGACACATGCACGGAGCATGACCTCGAGGGTCTGAATGATCCTCTCCCTCTGACCATCCGTCTGAGGGTGAAAGGTGGTGCTCTGACGTAGCTGCATTCCAAATGCCTCCTGCAACCACTTCCAAAGTCGGGAAGTAAAGCGAGCATCTCGATTGGAGATGATAGATGATGGCACCCCATGAAGCCGTACAATCTCCTGAACGTAGAGACGTCCCAAGCTCTCTACTGAGCCCTGCTCTATGATGGGTAAGAAGTGGGACGACTTGGTGAGTCGGTCGACAATCACCCAAATGGAGTCATGAACTCTGGAAGTACGTGGAATTACAGTCAAAAAATCCATAGATATCCCATCCCACTTCCACTACGGGACCTCTAAGGGCTGTACCAAGCCTGCTGGTACCTGGTGCTCCGCCTTTACCTACTGACAGGTAAGGCACTGAGATATGAACTCTGCCACATCCTTCTTCATACCCGACCACCAGTGCTGTCGTCTGAGATCCTCGCACATCTTCGCCACTCCTGGATGTACTGCTAAAGGGGAAGTGTGAAACTCTCTCAACACCTCCTCCTGTAAAGAAGCTGGTACCATGGTAAATCCTCTGAAAAGGACGATGTGCTCTCCTCCCACAGAGAATCCATCAGGTGCCTGTCCTGAGGATATCTGTGCACGCCGTGTCTCATAGTCAGAATCCCCATTCTATGCCTCTCTGACCCACTGCAGTAGTTGAGGAGTGACTGTGAGTGACTAAATAATGGCTTCTCTATCTCTATCCATGAAGGATATCTATAGAGCGCCTAGCTACTCCGTCGCCTCCCTGAGTAGTTGAATGCCTGTCATCCTGCTGAGAGCATCGACTACTACGTTTTCCTTTCCAGGAGTGTAGAATATCTCAAAGTCATAGTCCTAGAGGAACTCGAGCCATCGCCACTGTCTCAGGTTTAGGACCTTCTGCAAGAAGATATAACTAAGACTTTGGTGGTCAGAATAGACTGTAAAGTGCTTTCCCATCAGATAGTATCGCCACATCTTCAGAGCGAAGACCAATGCTGCTAATTCCAGGTCATGGGTTGCATTTTTCTGATCATGCTGCCTCAACTGACGTGATTCATAGGCGATCACTACTCGCTCCTGCATCAGGACACATCCGAGTCTAGTCCCTGATGTATCGCAGTGGACTATGCATCTCATTCCCTCCTCTGGAAGCCTCAAGATAGGTGCCCTAGTCAATCTCTGTCTTGGATCCTGAAAGCTCTGCTGACATCTGTCTGAACACACAAAGATTTTCCCCTTCTTCGTCAAAGATGAGAGTGGTGCTGCAACTCTGGAGAAGTCTAGCACAAACCTCTGGTAGTACCCAACTAGCCCCAAGAAACTCCGCACCTCCGTCACGCTCCTGGGTGGTTCCCAAGCTAGCATTGCCTCGATCTTTGCAGGATCCACAACAACTCCTGCCTTAGAGATGACATGTCCCATGAAGTGGACCTCGCATAACCAAGAACACATAGTGGCCATACCGACATCTGAAGGTCGTCTTCTGCACGTCCTCGTCCCGAACTCGGAGCTGATGATAGCCTGACCTGAGGTCTATCTTCGAAAACCACCGTGCTCCCTTGAGATGATCGAAGAGGTCGTTAATTCTCAGAAGTGGATACTTTTTCTTTATAGTCACTTGGTTCAGGATATGGTAATCGACACACAGTCGCAAGCTCCCGTCCGCCTTCTTGGCGAACAAAATCGGGGAAGCCCATGGTGAAACACTGGGTCAGATGAATCCCTTGCCCTGCAAGTCCTCCAGCTGTACCCGTAGATCTCAAAGCTCAGCAGGAGCCATCCGATATGCTGGAGTTGATATTGGGGCTGTATCAGGGTACATGTCAATATAAATATCTACCTCTCTGCGAGGAGGTAGTCCTAGAACGTCGTCAGGAAAAACGTCCACATACTGATCCACTACTACAGGGAAACTCGGACTCCGCATGTCAACTGCTCCTAGGATGAGGCTAGCCAACTAATGAGTGATGGGTTTTCCTCTCCTCTGCGTGAGTCCATCCTATGCTGCAAAGGCTCCCTTCTCGACGGTGAAGGTGAACCTTCTCCCATCAGTGCAAACACACCGCACCTTGCACCTAATACAGTCGATCTGAGCATGGACTATAGATACCCAATCCATGCCCAAGATGAAGTCATAAGGCCTGGATGACTCTACAAGATTATCCTAGTCGAAGCTCTCACCTCCTAGAGTAAGCTCACACTGTCGGCACCAGTGCGTAATCATCGAGTTTGCTCCCGTTAGAGTCTCTAGCCATAAGGATAGAGCCAACGACTCTGTCGGAATCTCCGAGCTCCGAACAAGGGCAGCGACAAAAAAAGAATGACTCGCTCCTGTGTCTATAAGAACTGCAGCCAGGGTGGATTAGACATAGATAGTACCTTGAATAATCTCTGGCGCGCCATGGTCATAGGCCTCCGCTTCCTGAAGCTGAGCCTGCCTCTGCCCGCCAACTCCCTATGGTCGGGGTGGACCTCCTGGTGGTGGTGGTGGTAAAGCCTCAAAGCGTCGCCCACCACCTGATGCTCGACCAGCTCCCCTTCCTCATCCGCCTTCTCTCTATGGACCACCATGGTCGACCCTATACCTCTTCCTGGGTGGCCCCTCAACCATGTGCTGTTCCTCTATATGGAGAGTCGGGCAGTAACAAGCCATGTGGCCTTGCCTGCCGCATGCGTAGCACTGTCTACTCCTCGGAAGGCTGTCACTGCGCCATGTGTCCCGCACCTCTGAGCCAGTGTCCTGAGGTCGTCCGCCTAATGGTCCGGTCCTCATAGACCCATGTGATATCTGTCGACTGCCAGATGCAGAAGACTCTGCTACGTGCCGCCCTGCGGTGGGTCTCACTACTAGTGTAGGCTCAGCAAAAAAGCTCTCTATGAGAAGGGCTCGCTCCAGTACTCCTGTCTGCATCGGAATGCTGAGGGAGATCATTGATGGAATGATCTCATTACTCAGTCCCTGGTCAAAGGTCTGGGCCCGGAAGAATGAGTCCCGTACCATGTCCGTCGAATAACACGAGAGATCAGAAAATCTCGCCGAGTACTGGGCGACCGTCATGCTGCCCTGCCGCAACTGTAGTAGCTCCTGGATGCGCACCGCACAGAGGGTGGCTGGGACGAACTCTATGCGGAAGAGGCTCTCAAAGTCCATCCAGAGGAGAGATGCCTCGTCGTGCACCTGGAGCATCAAGCTCCACCATCTGCCTATTTCCGCGTGTAGGAGGCTCGCTGCAAGGATCACTATGGGGTCAGCTGGTGTCCCCACTAGCCTGAAAACTCTAACTACATCCTCCAGTCAATCCTTGGCTGCCTGAGGGTCCGTCTCCTCGCGGAACCTGGTCGGTCTTTGACGCTGAAACTTGTGAAGTACACTAAGGCGACGTGCACTCTCAGCGGCTGGGGCTGGCGACATCGGTGGCTCGGTGGGTAGTGGTACCGCCGGTCCCTCCGCTGAAAAAGGGCCCTACACTAAGGCCTCGTTGCTCGGTGGGCTGTCGTCTCGCACAAAGCTGTAAACCCTAGCTGGATGCCGTCGTGGGGCCATCCTGAAAAGAAACAGGTGAGCCATGGTCAAAACAGTATACCTGGTGATATGACACAAAGTAATCACAAAGAAAACTTTTGAAACACATATGCAATCAATGTTTTCGTGCATTGAGTCAGAAATCAGAAGTCAGGGTCCTGGTGTACGGATACGTAGACCGCCGCACCAACACTAGACTCCCTTGACTGATAACCAAACTAAATACCCCTAACACTATTGCTTCACAAAGAAGAAAGATCAGAGTATTGGGTTTTTTCGGTAGAACCGAACTCCTCTGATACCAATTTGTCACGACCCGTCCTCGGGACCCATGCCATGACTACCCCAAGCCCGCCTCCCATAGCCCAGGGGCTGGAGACTCGCACCAAGGTGTAAATCCTGACAAAAAGGGGAAGGAATTGCCTTTATAAAGTAAACAAACACCATAGAGTAAGTAAGCATAAGTAAAAACAATTTAAAACTGGGTACAATAGTAAGTCCGGAAAGTAAATGGGCCAGAATACAAAACCAAACTGAAAGTAAAGTACAACTGGAAGGAAAGTACAACAACTGAAATTAAAGCAGCAACATCGAGCCATCCACTGGAAGTCCCACCTGAAGGGTGGGTACAGATAGCCTCCTCAGCTCCATGGGTCCAGCCGTCTGCTCCGTGTACGTCCCGCCCAGTGTTCTACCTCCAGGTACCAACTTGCTCCACAAGCCTCAACCAGGATCAGCGCTGTCCATCATCTGCATCCAACACAACGTAGTGCAGGCATATCCTGTGCAGGGGTGAGTATACGCTACTCAGTAGGGACCCCGAGACCCTCGAAGGTCTCCCAGAATTCTCAAAGGATAATCCACAAAGGAAAGATACAATCACGAAGTAACATCCAACACTACTTAGGTATATGCCCATACATATACCTAAGTCATCAATTCCAGTTCGGCTCCAACATTCGAGCCCAACTTCGATCACATCCACATAGGATAGTACAACCCAATCCACACAGGATAGCACAACCCAATCCACAAAGGAAGCCAGTCAATCATATCGAAGATAATGATCGGAAGTAAAGACTTAGCTCACACAGGTATACTTCTTCGTAAGGTGATAGAGATGATCAGATATATCCACTGATTCATCTAAGCTGGGACCCACGTAGGATACTAGACCAGCGAAGCTGTCAGACCCACATAGGATACAGACCAGCTACTCTGTGAGGCCCACGTAGGATACAAGAATAGAGTCAAACACTGCCGGACCCACATAGGATACAAGAACAGTAGTACTGCCATACCCACGTAGGATACAAGAACAATAGTTATTGCCATCGAACCCACGAAGGATTTCAGTACGATCGTCATCACTGCCGAACCCACGGAGGATTTCAGTGCAGTCGTCGTCGGTGCCGAACCCACGGAAGATTTCAGTGCAGTCATCTTCGTCGTCGCAGTCGCAGCCAGCTCTAGGGTTCCCGTAGATAGCTTGCCCGATTCTGGGAGGGTCTGCTCCATGAGCAAAGGGGGGTCTATACATCAACTGACACATAGTCCAGAGTTGATGTATCCCAAAGTTCCGTCTCGACAAAAGGAACTCAACGTGACAGACGACGCGTCAATCAGACGTCCGATCTGAGAATTATTTCCTTTTTCGTTCCAGGGGCCCGGTTGGTTTTTAAGTCAAAACCAACCCAGTCGCACTCCAACTGTGTCCAAACCTCGAGCGGAGTAAGCCAAATGGTCCGTATCACTAAGAGTAATCCAACAAAGTCTACGGAACGTCAATCGGACGTCCAGAGCTCAAGTTATAAGTGTTTTCGCTCCGAGGGCCCGGTTGGTTTCGTGTTTGAACCAACCCGGCCATACCCAAATTTCTGTGAAACCATTAGTGTAATATACCGAAACGACCATCTCGATAGAAGTATCTCATCGCAACTGATGGTGCGTCGATCGGAGGTCCGTAGCCCATGTTACGATCATTTTAATGAACTATCCGGTTTTTAGGCGGTTTTGGACCTCGACTGACCCAGCCCAAGACCCCCTGGGTCAGTCCAAACCGGGTCGTCCCGACCCCAGTCCGGGTCCGGCCCAATAGGGCGCGGCCCGACCCAGTGAATGTGGCGTGGCCCGGCCGGTGCGGCCCGACCTGAGCGGCCGGTTGGCCTGGCGCGGGCGCGGCCCGCGTGGCAAGCTCGCCGCTGGCCGAGCTGTCGCGGAATGGGGGGGGGGGTGCTGCCCTCCTGTTTTGAAACAGCGGCCCCCACGTGGGGGCTGATCCTTTTTCCAGCCAAGGTTTACGACCCCCAGCCTTCTCCGAACGGCCGGCCCGGCTGGCCGGCCGGTGCCGCCGCCATGGGACCTCCTGGTCCCGCCCCTCCGACGTGCCGATAGCCGGCGGTTCCGGCCGCCGCTCCCTGCTCCGCCGTGAGCCCGCTCTGGCTGTAGCTTCTTTCGGCCTCAACGGCACAGCGCGATGGTGCCGCGCGTCTTCACCACATTCCTCCATGTTTCCGCGCGGTGCCGTTTCACCGCGCTGCCTTCGTTCAAGACGTAACGAACACAACAAAAAAAGGGGGAGGAGGGTCGGCCATGTTTGTTCGGTCTGACCTCCTCCCGTTAAATTTATAACAAGCAGCCTAAAGAAATTGACGATGAACAATAAAGAATATACACGAACAAAATCAAACCCCTACCTCGATAACTATTTGACGATTGATGAGCGTCATGGAAAGCGGCGTTGTGGGGTGTAGCTCCGTACACGTTGACGGAGATTGTCTGAGGTGAAACGGTGTCCCCCTTCCTTTGACACAGAAAAAAGAATGAAGGAAGGCACGTCGGTGTTCTTCGCGTTCTTCAAGGAGGATGATGAAGTTATTCGATGGTAGAACTCTCCCTCTCTCGACAAAATGATGCAACCAAAATAAAATAAGGCTTTAGCCTTATTTTATTACTTTTCAGTTGTGGAATTCCATTTCATAGCCATCGATCTAGGAAAATAATATTTTAAAATTATTTATAAATGATTTAGTAAATTAATTAATTTTAAGGTTATAATACATTTTAATCATTCCATATGGAATTAAAATCTCTTAAGTCCTATGAAATATTAAAAATATTTTTTTTGTATGGAAAACTAATAGAAAAAAATTTTATATTAAATTTAATCAAGAAATGTTAATATATAATGAAAAAACCATAAATATAATCAAAATATAATGGAAGTATACAGGTTAAATTAGAGATAATTCCATCCTTATCGTCATAGAATTATATATTTCCCATATCAGGACTCAGTTTGAGAAAAAACTGCAAATATGGAGAAACTAGATAACCCCCCTAAAAATAAGGCATAAGACACATAAATAGAGAAAACCCTTTGGATAACCAAATAAAATAATAATATATCAGATAAGATGAGTATTTTAACATCAATCTCACTAATGCATCTATAACTAGTCTGAAATCCATGTAATTGTAGAGACCCATAGTGGGGAAGGGGATGAAAGAGAGGCATAAAAAAACTGCTACTTACCAAGAGTATTAGTGAAATATGGTATAAATTATAAGATTATTAAATGAAAAAAACAATGTTCCAATTTTTAGGGAGATACATGGGTTGGTGGAATAATCTTAAAACAGTATGCCAATTGTGATTCCAATACTGTCCAAAACCACACATCACACATGGTTATAGAGCATGGTTTCAAAATTGATGAAACATTCTACTATAATATACTATAAATATTCACATGGTTTCTAGGGACATGTCACATGGTTTTACAAACAGTTCTCCTATTGAAAAGATGAAATAATATTTATTTTTGGATGTCATTTAGTGATGTATTTTAACTGATTTATTTGATAATACGCCTGGTATGTGCTGCATTTTGTAGGAATTAAGGATTCAATGTTCCAAAGGATAAAATATAGGAAAATAACAATATTGGGCTATTACATATCATGAAACCTCAGTAAATGATGTTTTGTATATTTTCACAGCATGAACCAAGTCGTAAATAAATCCATGAATCATTTCATGACAATTGAAAGCAGAGAAGCCATTACAAGTCGTGAGTGGCCAATAAATATCATGAATCTTTTAAACAAGAAATACACTCTGAAGATATAGCTAGAAATAGTTATACATCGTGAGTTTGGGATACATGATGTGAATGAATTCAACTCTTTAAACCTCTGACGAGATACATGTGATATTCGCATAGAGCCAAATTCCATAGAGAATCACACTAATTCACCATTATATGACATAAATATAATTACATGTTAGTAATTATTCACCTATAAATAAATCACTCGTTCAGGGTATTTGGAGGGCTTCTAATGCATAAAAATTATGTGATTTTCAATCCTTTCTCATTCCCTTTGATTTCCATCTCATCTAAACTAATATTTATTTTACTATTTAATTATTTTATTTTAATAAAAGTATTGTGTATTTTTTTCAACATATCCACCATTTATTTTAACTTAGTAACCTTCATTCATCTTTAATCATTGAAGAACGCATGTGAAATTCATTTATGCTCTCACTTCAATTAATTAGTTAATTAAATTTTGATTTAAATTACATAATGAAGGTTTCATGATCAGCCCATTTAGTAAATCCAAATCATTTCATGTGTGTTAAACATTTGAATTTAGTCATTCTTATCATGTTGAGAATAGTTTATATTTTTCATTTTCATGCACTCGATCTTACCATGTGTGGCTGAACCACCTAGTGTAGGGGTCGAGAGTTGGTGTATCTGAACATAATAAATATTTAATTCTTAATTTGGTAACCTTATGTATTAGTAATCAGGATAAATAGTTTTCATCTATCCAATTCATTCAAACATGCCTGTCCATAGGGTGTTTGATTTAATGACGCTATCCTAGTTGAAGCACATTAGGTTATGACCAATATCCTAAAGTTTTTTTTCTTAGAATCCATTATTAATGAATCTTGGTTTTCACTATTTTCAGATAAAGTAATAGTTTCCTCTTTGTTTGAACAAGTTGATTTGAGAAAAATGAACTAGTGTCCTCTAATTTCTTTGAAATCTAATCTTTAGTTTCCAACCATTATTGAATTATGATCACCTTTTATAGAAATACCCTAAATTGAGGTTGATCCCTCTCTTATTCCAGATGAAAACCCTCAACAATCTATTTATAGCTTCCAAAAACAAAACTAACCTGAAAGGACTCATAAAAAAAGGTCTTAAGCCATTGATTTCTCGTTCCAGCTTCCATCCCAGTGGGATCAACCCTAGAAATTCACATTAATGTCCCCTTGTATCAAGTAATGTTTTGAAAAACAATAAAATTCAAATATTATCACAACCAACATAATTTCCCCAATGCATGTGGGAACATAAATTTTTTTCTCTATTGCCGAGGAGGTAACTCTATGCATCGCATAGTCAAACCATTGGCTAAGACCTGGGATTAACTTTATTTGACCCCTATCTTTTATTTCTCTTTTCCTCTAGCTGCATATTGCCTGATCTGATTCCCTTTGACTCGTTAAATGAGCCATGATAAAAATGAAGAGCTATCCTTCAATCCTAAGATTGAATTGAATATTTCTACATACCGTAAGTAAATAATGGCCGACCAGAATAATTAAGAGGGAAAAAACCTAACAGACCCTCAAAACATGTTACAAGTGATTACTGGAGAGCACCCTATGTAGAAAGAATGAACCAAAATGGATTATTTGTTGCCATCAATCAATGGTGCTACACCAAGCATAATGTGTCCTCCAACCCAAGACCATACATTTGAAATCAAGTCTGAACACATTCACATGATCCAAAACATGATAAATTTTAGTTGAAATTATATTGAATATTTTCATAAGAACAACTCCAATGTCTTGGTAGTATGTGGTAAATTTCACGAATAGAGAGAATCATCAGACGTCATCAGACTTAATGTCTTTCCATTATCTTTGTGAGACTGAGACTAGGAAAAGCTCAATAGTCAACCTCTTGAGTCAATAAATTTTTTGAATGATCTAGCTAAGATGTTCTTGGAGAAATAATTTCTATCAATCTAGACTTGGAAGCTTCTGAATGACATTTATAATATCTCTTAGACCGATTGAGAATTAGAATGGGAAGCATGTGACAGGTTTAAGAAGCTGATAAGGAAGTTCCCACACCATGTTCTAGGCATATGGATCCATCTACAGACATTTTACTATGGTCTCCAACCAGAAACATGAACAGTCGTCGATGCTTCCACTAGTAGAGGATTGATGTTCATGACACCAGAATCTCGAATATCTAATTTAGAAGAAGTCGCACACAATGAAAACATGTGGAAAAGTTATTGTGAACATACTTTGTTTGGAATTCACCATGTAGATTAAATTTAAATACTATCAGAACTTGTTTAAGCAATCACGAAGAAGATAGAATCATTCCAGCTACCAGTTACACAACCCCCTCATGCTCTTGAAACGGAAATACTATCATATGGAATATGTGGTGTCCCAAACCTTTACCAAGTCTTAAATATAGAAGATAAAGAACCAAAATCTAAAGATAGTAACTACATAAACTACTATTAGTACAATCCCCTATTTAAATAGTATTAGTAGTATTATCATTATATGATTTCTTAGTATCCACCTCAAACCAATGAAGGCTATAATCAATAGTGATGTGGTCAATAACCTTTTTAGAATCATGAACAACTAGGGTATCTTCCCACGGACCTTGTGTAAACACTACAACAAAAATATTTGAAACAACATTTTCCAAAAAAGAGAACATCTACATTTTAACCCTCTCAACCAAGGCCTCAACAACAATATAACAATCTCTAATATAACATAGAGAACCTACTAGCTACATTTTTTTTAAAAGGAAAACCAATGAATGAAAACTCAGGAGATAGAAATATAGAACCAATGAGCTGGATTACCCAATCTCAATGTTAAAATTGGTCAGATCTCAAAGACATTGTCTGAAAGATTAAAAGGTACTCTACCTGGTAATATAGAGAATTTCCCAATGGAAGAGGCTAAGGATGATGTTCTAAGAAGTGATAAGAGTTTTTAATTTCAAAAATCAGGTTGAAGAGATGAAAGAAAATATGAGGAACCTAATAAGAAACAACCAATAGAAGAAGAAAAAGTTTATGGCACCTTGCCCGCAACACCTCAGGAGGTATCACCAGCTCCACACACCCAAACACTTGAGCAACCCAAAGAATCAGTTTATATTTTTACACCACTATACAAACCATCTATTTCTTTTAAAAAAAATAAATACAAGTGATATGGGATGTATAATACAAGATGTTCCTAGAGATGTTCAAGAAAATTTATATCAACATACACATTACAAAGGTCATTTCTCAAATTCCAATGTATTCCAAATTCCATAAATATTTTTATCAAACAAAATTAAAATGGAATATCTTGGATTAAATATCAATAAATGAAGAATGATCTGATTTTTTCAGCAGATAATCCATTCATAGCAAGTAGAATTGTCAAATAAAGAAATCAAGAAAATATTGGAGAAGATAGTGAACACCATAAAAAGATATTGGAGTATAAAACTAGATTATTCACTATGGGAATACCACATAGCATACATAACACCCATAATTACAACACAATTCATACTTGACTATAGGAAACAATGTCAACTTCCTATTAAATTAGATCATCAACCGTACTTGGTAATCAAGAAGATGAATGTCGATTCTGAGAAAGATGGACAAGCTCGAATCCTATATTTGGTTGTGTTATAAGAAATTATAATGGATTCTTATGAAAATTATAATATATAAAAATAATGAACTATTAAATGGCATGATCAGCACATAGAAAGGTGTATCTTTATCTCATAGATTAATGTCCTCTTAATCAGTTCTAGACTAAAATTATTCCTTGATATAATCAAATATCGATGGTAAACCCCTTAAAATTAATTCAAAATATTATTTATGGAACCATTTAAATCCAGTGGGAGGGTGGACCACCATTTAAGGCGAATGGACGAAGATTGTAAATCATTAAACAACCTTCCTATGAAGGTTTTGTCCTCAAACTCATGTTCAATTTAATTTAATTGAGTCATGCTATCGATGTTAAAGTAATTGATGACTGGGAGTCATCCTAGAGAATGTAACCTTATCCTAGATTAGATTAGGATAAACATAGGAATGTTTTAGATAATATAAGAGGCAAAGGATCAGTTTTGAACATGTTTAGAGATAAAACTATCTGTTACATGTCTTGTAACCCTGTTACACGATGTGTACCCATTATATTAAAAATATATTAAAATAAAATAGTAGATACCATGAATCATTTTTACACCCCATGTAATTCACCAAAATAGTTTTAAAAACGAAATGGTTGTGAACCCTAAGTTCATGACCCGAGACCCCTCCTCCCTCACCCTTCACATTCCCATGCCTGATTGACTCCCTCTCCCTCAACTTCCCCTTGCCCGACCACCCCTTCACATCCTTCTACTACTCCCTCACATCAAATCCTTCCTATTGACCACCCTATCAACCAAATGAACCTCACCCTTCCATCCTCTCACTCAGACACACCAACTCGAGCCCCGCCCTTCCCTCCTTTAACTTTGCTGAACCCCCCCGCTATCCTCATATAGCCTCAACAGAACCCAACCCTCCATCATCTACTCCTAGAAATCCCCCTTTGGAAATGGTGAGAACCAAAATTTTGTGGTGAGAACCATTCAAGTCATTGATGTACCTGATGATTATCCTCCAGTCAAGAGCTTGTGCGACGCTACACATTCTGCACCTCCTACAGTAGTTTGTGATGCACCAACATCACAAGATAAATCCTCATAAAGCAACGAGGATTAATCCGGTGAGGATAACCTCAATTTACACCTCATATTATGCTTTTAAAAACTGTAACAATATTTCAACCTCACCAAGATACTAGATACACCCATGTTGATGAACAAGACCTCATACATTCCTATTCTTTCCTAGATGAATACTAGTGATTCCATCCTACACCTTCTCGAGACACTACATATGGAATTCATCATTGAGTTACATGGTGATATATTAAGGGATATTATATAGAGTTCTTGTCTACCACTATGGTGTCCGTAGATAGCCTCTAATTCATACTAGGTGGGTGTCCACATGAGGTTTCGTTCACCATGTTTGGCATTGGTCTAGGTATTTATACCAAGAATTTTATTGCATACGAGGTCTTTCAGACTATTCACCTAGAGCCATGCAGATCTAATTTACAACGTCTTTGGAAAATGATTACACAGGACCCTTAGTTACCCCATGACCCACAAATCACCAAGTATACCCAATTGTGTATCCTAGCCTTACATATACTTCATCAAACATTGATGCATACTAGGTTTTCTAGGGTAGATTAACATGGTATCTTGAGCCAAGTTTATTTTCTTATTTTGGAAGCATCCTTTGGTGTCCTAGACATCAACATGGTTGCACATTTCAATTACTATTAAAAGACTCATTCCCAAGGGATTCAAGGGATGATGATGAGTGTATCATTTATTACCCACCTAGATAGATAACTTAAAGTTTCAAATGAATCCTTACCTCTTACTTCCCTTGGACCGATTGAGCTCATTGATTTCATGATGCTGCACAAGAAGAATCTATTGGTGAGGGTGGATGATATCCACCCATCTACACCTTCCTTTCCCTGAGCCACCAAATTTCACAACTCCACCACCACAATCCCCGATCTTCCCCTCCTCTTCTACCATTCCAAAATCACCCACAACCCACCTCGACATTCCCATGGATATCATAGATTGTGCTTCTTAGAAGGAGTACCATGACATGTTTGACCTAAATTAAAAGGGGATGGACACTACTACATCCAATGAGGTGACCTTCATCGTTTCATCTTCCATATCAACAACCGCACTTTGGATTGGCCCTTATCCACCACCCACCCCATCCCATCTATCCAATCCCGTGAATCCACCCTCTATCACTGATCCACTTGATTCGACTACAACTATTTCCACTGATCGATACAAACAACCACCACAAACACCATATGGGAGGATGACATTAGAGAAGATTTTTGGTTTTGATGACTTGTATTATTCAACCATTTTCTATTTTGTGTACTTTTGTAATTGGGCTGGTTTTTTTCATAGTTTAATCTTTATATTCCTATTTTTTATACTGTTTCTCTGATTTATATATATGGGAACTAATTTTTTCATCACTTATTACTTGGATGGATTTTCATATCTCTCATATTTTAAATATGCATGTCTAGATCCTCGGTTTCATTTACGGTTGTCGATGGGCCGGTACCACCATCTATTATGCTATAAAGGGTGACTCATCAGGTGGACTAAATAAATTGAAAACATCAAGAAGTTCTATTGAATTTTTTTTTATAGTAGTATGCACCTCAAGCTATGAAACCATTCCTTCATCCTCTGATTCAATCTCACGCTACCATAATAATAATGGGGAGAGTGAAAACATTGTTTCCTTCTATGTTTGGGGGAGTTTTCATAATTTTCACATTCAATACAATTTATTTTTTTAATGTGTTTTCCTTTTTGGGATAATTTTTTTAAAATTTGAATCAGTGTTTAAACAAAAAAAATACCCACATTAAAATGAAAGAAAAATTTCAGATGGGAGTTGAAAGAGTCCATGTTTTTTATTTGGTTAGATTTTAGAGTGGTTTTTATGATAGATTTAATTGAAATTCGTTTTTTTTGAAATTATGGTCAATTAACTAACTACTTGGTTTTATATCCTTATTGATTGCCAGTTTTTATATTTATTCTCATTCTTGAGTGGATTAGGAGGCACAAATTTCATATTATTTCTGAGAAAATTTCATAAGTGATACCTAGGACATTTAAACCTATCAGAACATGGGTTGAGAACTTATTGTGGCTATGAAAGAACACATAAAATTTTATAATGGTTGAGGAAATACTTTTTGATCCACTTTTTCTTAAGAACCGGCTTACAAATTTCCTTCATTATGTCCTTAGTTTCGATGAATTAACTTTTAGGATGAAGCTATTACGAGTTAATTTTCTTTTCATATAATTCCCTTTGATAAATGAATGATTTCACTATTAAACAGGTGTGGGGGAAGCATTTAGATAGCAGAAGATGATTCAATTATGATGACGTATTGTGTTACTCATCAGACTATTTTATTGCGATCAATTTATAATTTTTAGCATATTACTTTTATTCTTTTTCCATTGAAAAAAAGAAATTTTTTTTTATTTTGGTTGTGTATTAGTAAGGTCAAAAATTCCATTTCCTTATCGATTAATCACCAGAAGGATGATTTGTGGTTAAAGGATGAATGTGAGATATAGAGTAGACATGAATATTGAAAAAATATATATAATTAAAAAGTAAAGGAATAAGATACCCTTCTTTCACTTTCATAACGTATATATGGATCCAATTTGAGATGTAATGAGTGCGGACTTCATTAAACTGGATGAGTAATTTTAGTAAACATTTCCAGATAATCATGCATTATACTTCAGAGCCTACAATCCTATTTGAGATTTATTTTCACTATTTACCCACCAAATCACAGTCTCAGAGTCATTAGAACCCAATTTCTTATACCCTCATGATTTGTTTTGTACTTTTCATTACAATGTATACATGATAGAACCAATTCAAGCCTATTATTATGAGCATGTACTTAGGATATGAGCATTACTCCAATTTCACTTTACCATGACTGATGATAGATATTTGATTACAAGTTAAATTACTAATGGGTATTGAATTATAACATTGGTTTAGATATTATAATTAAAATATAAGAATTTTTTCCTTCTTCTGAAATGATAAATGAGGCATGATAGATTTTCTAAGCAGGGATGATTTTAGAGACTAACCTTTTCTACTTGAACTTTTTTTTATTTTTCTGGACTTAATGAATGTTTCCAGATTTAAAAAATTCTTACCTTCTTCTAAATCACTTTTTGTGACATTTATTCTTGAGGACAAGGAATTGATCATGTGTGGGAAAATTTTATAATCCAAAATCACATCTACTTTCTATCATTTACCTGAGGAGATTAATTTATTTATTTTATAATATGCTTGGTATTTTTTGAATTTTTTAGGAATGAGGTTTCCAAGGTTCTAATAGATATATTATAGGAAAACAACAACCCTTTCCTTTTAAACATCATGGAACCTTAGTAAACGATGTGAAATAGAGTTTCACAGCCTGAACCAAGTCATGAAGCAAGTCTTGAGTCATGTCTTGAAGATTCCAAGAGGATAATCCATTACACGTTGTGAGTGAAAAATGCACATCATGAATAATTTAAATGGGAAATCCTCTCGAAATATATAACTTAGAAGAAGGTAAATGTCATGAGTCAATTATTCAAAATGTGAAAGAAGTCAAATCATCAAATCTCGGACAAGATATGTGCAAAATATGCATAAATTCAAAATCTGTGGAGAATCACATGGATCAGCCATTAGATGATTTGAATCTTATTACATGTCAGGGAATTTTTATCCTTTAAATAAAGCACCAAGGAAGCAGATTTGAAGGTGTTCTAGAGTATAAAAATTCATTTCCTTTCATCCCTTTCTCATTCCATTTAATTTTAATCTCCTCTAAAGTAAAATTTCTTAGTCTCTTTCATTATTTTATTTTAATAAAAGAATTATGGATTATGTTTCAATAGAACCATAATTCTTTTTCGAATCATTTCATTTGTTCATATTTAATCATTTGGGAACTCATGTTTCATTCATTTCCACTCTCATTTCAAATATGTAGTCAATTAAATTGTGATCTATAGTTCATAATTATTTTTTTGTGCTCCTCCCATTTAGTGAATCAAAATATTTTCATGTGTGTTAACCAATTAAATTCATTTGTTATTATCATATTGAGAAGAATGTTAATTTTTCATTTTCTTGCACTTGATCTTACCACGAATGGCTAAACCACCAGGTGTAGGGGTCGAGTTCAGGTGTATCTAAACATAATAAATCATTAGTATCTAAGTTGTTTTATTCTACAACCTCTTATTCTCTAAATATTCAATTTTTCTCTTGGAATAAAAATATATCTCATAATTTACCTTTATTTAAAATTTTGTATCCTTTCTCAATTCAAATGAAAATATTATTTTTATATTAACATATAATTATAGATATTCCCTTTATTTGAAATTTGGATCCCAAGAATCAAACCCATAAAAATGATTCTTATTATCTTCTTAACTAACAAAGTATCTTATAAATTATTACAAAATCATTAAATGATGATAATTATCTCATTCATCTTGGTAAAATAAACTTTTATATTATAATTATCAACCATTTTAAAATACCAAAATTTACTACACCATACATATATTGTAGCTTCATTCACCTTGATTTTTCGTTCATAATTACTTGTCAATTTCCCCCCATCTAATTTACTATTAAAAGGAGCATT
This sequence comes from Viscum album, assembly GCA_963277665.1. Lineage (NCBI taxonomy): Eukaryota > Viridiplantae > Streptophyta > Magnoliopsida > Santalales > Viscaceae > Viscum > Viscum album. Next base: position 1,020,120,835 of record OY728132.1, on the reverse strand, counting down.
AAAATTCTGGATACCCTTTCAAAAATGTTAATCATGATATAATTTTGATCCCCTCTATTTAACTCTATATTTATTTTATCAGAATGATTAATAGAATAAAATTCAGTAATTTATATAAACCCCAGAATATCACCATATCAAACTTAAAGGTCATGTGTAAGGATGTAGAGTGGTAATATATACCCATACTAGTTTTATTTTATTAAATATAATGTATTTATTAAATAATTTTTCATAGAATTTAAAAACCTATATTTCAAAAAAAAAATTCTTCTTTTAATCGTTGTAAGGATCTTTATCAGATAAAAATATTTATTTCTAGATCAATTAGATAAATGATATGGAGAGAGAGTAAATCAATGATCTATTTTATTTTTATGTGATGTTACCATTTATTCTAAACTCATAAAAGTTTCATTATAATTAATACAATGAATGATTTTTCACAAACTCTTCATCTTCTATAGTAAAAGAATGAGAGTCACGCACAATATTTACAAGGTGTATTTGAAATAACTACTCATTTCCATTTTGGTTTGATCCCATAACATTCCTTCTAGACAAACTGTACGTATAACATACAACACAAAGTCTATTTTAATCTTCACATCTTGGATAATCCACTAGATAATACAAAAAATCTTCAAAAAGATGTAGTGACAATGAACAATCTTCCAAAATATTATATTATTCACTCCACCACTAAAAGTTATTAATATTATAATAGTAGTTTGATCAGTAAGTTTTCATATGTAATCCATCATGAACATTAACATATTTACAATTCCTGATACCTCATCAATATATCGATTGATAGATATATCATCTTTATACTTATTAAATACTCATGTGCCCAATAAATCAGTTTTTCCTCCACTGGTTCATGGATTCAACTTCTTCTCACTCCTCAAAAATAATATATCATGACATCATAATTATCAAGGGTAAAATAATTTATTTATTAAAAACATTCACTTTTTATATTCACAACCAATAATTTATATATTATCTTCCATTTTCGAAATAGAGAAAATCTATGATTTTCAGATACTGGTTTCATATCCTAATTTAAACTACTCAAATATATCATATATTTATTTCCTTAGTGAAATTAAGTTGACAATCATTTTAATCAAATATCGAAACATTATTTTAAATATTTTAAATTCTGGGTCATTATTTTTATTTAAGATATTCAGTTATAACAAAACATGAGGATGGTGGTTTCCTTGTTGATGTTATCCCAGATTATCTATGTCAAAGAGCTCAAATGTGCAAGTATTCGGTCCTCAGCTATGTTTCATACAAAAAAGATGATTGTACCTGGCCCTTAACTGAGCTTAAATCCATGATTTCACACTTCTGGGGTTTATAGAAGTGGAAGATGGTACCAATAGGTAAAGGATACTATCATATCCTTTTCAAATCACTGGATGAACTTGATCAGGTATGGAGAAATAGTTATTTACAACTCTAGATTGGGTTTCATAGGATCTCTGATTGGGATGTTTCCTTTAATCCAAACACACACAATAACTCAATGGAAGAGATATGAATAAGATTGCATGGACTGAATTTGTATTTTTGGCATCCCAAAATCCATAATGATATTGTTTTATGTATTGGATTACCTGTCAGAATTGATCCAAGAACCTTAAATGTAGAATTAGGACTCTTTTCTAGGGTCATTGTTGAATTGAATCTTGCCTCAGAATTTCCTAATGTTATCAACATTAGTGCTTATGATTACAAAACTGAAATAAAGGTGGAATATGAGAAAAAACCTCCTTTCTATGAGGTCTATAAAATCATATTGAAAACCTCTCTAATTGTAGAGTGGTTAGGAAATATATGGCCCCTCTGCAAATTAATGAATGGAAAGAGGTTAGATATAATAAGAAAGGTAAATCACAGGTGTTTGACTTACCTGAGACCTCTGTTAAAAAAATTATGTTTGGGTTAAAAATCAAATGATTTTCCCCCTTAGAAGGTAAATCTTGGGGAGAAATAGTGGATGAGGAAGAATGTGTACTTATAGAAAATGCCTTGGTTATAAAAGTAGAGGAAATAGTATTATAAATTCTTCATGCTCACCTTGGCATTGACATTAGTGAGGACATGATCACTCTATATCATGCTCATCAGTTGAAATCTAATGATTCTATTTATGTAAAGCAGATAAGAATAATGTTGCTTGTAGAGATAAGGATTCTATTGACCCCATTAACCCTGATTATGGGAAAATGGTGAATAAATCTTCCATGACTATGATATCTGGAAAAAAGAGCATTCTAAAGGAGAATACTCCTACAAATCTTGATGGCCTCATGGTGAATGCATTGGAAAAACAAAGTCGGTCTGCGCCTTTCACTCTATCTGGATCATCTATTCAAGAAACACGTTCTTATTATGATGTAGATTTGGATTAATCCAAAGGTTACATGAACAAGAATGTAGACAAGGGTAACTGTTCTCTCCCTATTCTTGATAACCCTAAATGCGCATATTTTTCTATTTCTTTACAAGAAACTATTCATAAAACTGCTTCCATTTCATTGTAAAATAGTTATGTTTCAAATTTTCATGATTCAGATTACATACTATACAATGTATCTAAAGCTGTTAGGCATGAAACAACTAATAAAGCCAATCCTGGTCCTGTGGAATCTTATGATATCTTGGACCTACCAACTATTACTCAAGGAATAGCTATTATAGATGACTATATTTCTTTGTTATCTGCTTCTGACTTGGTTTCCTCTCAGAATAACAACCCGGAATTAGTGACATCTAGGAAAAACACCACTGATAACTCATTTGAGCCTACACAGAACAGACCTTTACTATCTTCATCACCTAGTAATCCTTCTACTCCTATGTGGAATACGGTTAGTGTTGTGTACATCATTATTCCTCCTAGCCCTACTTCTATTCTTTATAAAAAAAACCCAATCCAAACTCTTCTTAGGATGTTATAATATCAGAGAGAAATAAAGGTTTTTAAGATCAAAAAAGGGGGTTCTAACCCAAACACAAGTCCAAATGAATCTACTCTTTTGGAATTTCCAGGGTATTTCAAACTCTGACACGTTAATTGTTCTTAAGTGGTTTTTGACAATACAAAAGCCTAAACTTTTTTCTATTTATGAGCCTAAAATCAATTTCACTTCTAAATTTAGGATCCTATGCTCTCTTAGCTACAATTTTCTAGGTGACCGTAAGGATGGTCCCATAGTGGTCTCTCTGTGGATATTTTATCACTCATCTATTCAGAATTATTATATTATCAAAAATATTGATCAACTGTTTACTTTTTATTTCTATTGGGAAGTTGAACACACTTTTTTCACAATGATATATGCCATGAATAGACACCAAGACAGAAGAACACTATGGCAAGATATTTTTGTGTTGGCTAATAACATCCATTCCCCTTGGGTTGTGATGGGGGACTTCAATGTTATTCTCACTTCCAATGAAACAATTGGTCCCTCTCACTCATATATATCTTCGAGGGAGTTTAGAGCTTCCATTGAAGACTTCAATCTAGTTGAAGTTAACCTCATTGGTGTGAAATACACTTGGTATAAAAGACACTATAACAATATCGTAGCTAGTAAACTAGATGGAGTTTTTGTTAATATATAAGATCTTTCTAAATGGGACACCATCTCTAGCATCACCCTAACTAGGATGAACTCATACCATCACCCCATTCTTTTCAATGTTCTTATTAAACACCTTAAACACATTCTACCCTTTAGATTTAATAATGCATGGTCTACGGACCCAGACTGTGCTTATTTAATAAAAAGTACTTGGGGATTTCTGAATCATCAGCATGATAATTTTTCCTGTATCTTCAAGCCTAAAACTCTAAAGCAGGCTCTTAATGGATGGTGTAGATCTAAAATTAAACAGATTGACATAGAAATATCTTCTCTAGAAAATGAGCTTGGTCAATTGAAAATTCATAATACCAATTCTGATTTTACACATGATCCTCAACCTTAAATAAACATTTCATTGAAACTCAATTCTATTTTTACTTTTAATGACAACATGCACAAACAAATTTTCAAAACAAAATTGATATCTTATGGTGACAGAAACACTAAATTCTAAAATTCTCTTTAGAAAGATAGTAATGTCAGCCGACCTCTTACTAACCTCTGGCACGATGATAAACTTATTGACTCATAGGAGACCATCTCAATTCATGTTTTATCTTACTTCCATAATGTTTTTAATGGATTGGATGTTAATAAGGACCTTATACCTGATATCATACTGATGATGGTAGATGAGGTTGAGAATGATTTTCTCTTAAGCACCCCCGTTGATCATGAAGTAAAAGATACAGTTTTCATTCTTAAACTAGATTGTTCCCTTGGTCCTGATGGCTATAATAATGGATTTTTTCAACATCACTTGGAAGTCATTCATTTGGATGTGTACAAGATTGTTAGATTGTTCTTTTCCAATGGTGTTCTTCCTTATGGGCTAAATGCGCAATTCCTTACTTTAATCCCCAAAGTGGAAAATTCTTATGAGATCTATAAATGTCAAAATATTTCCCTAATAAATACTCTATACAAAATCATATATAATATTCTTGCTAATAGACTTACCCCTATATGCAATAAAAATGTTTTCTTGGAACCAATATGGATTTATTGAAGGAAGGGATATTTAACACTGCATTTTCTTTGCCTTTGAATGCACTAACAACTTAAACAAAAATTTTATAGGAGAGAATTTTTCTATTAAGCTTGATATTAGAAAATCCTTTCATACTATAGATTGGAGTTCTAACTTCAAAGTTCTCAAAATCTCTGTATTTAAAGATATCATTGTTAGGAGGATAAAAACCTTGTTTAAATCTTCCTCTCTTTCTATTTTGATTAATGGATCTTCCATGGGCTTCTTCCAATAAACCAAAGGAGCTAGACATGGAGATCCCCTCTAGGACATCCTATTTGTCATTGCTAAAGATTACCTCAGCAGACTTATTACTCAACTTTTCAATCAAAATAAACTTAAACCCATTCAGGCTGCTAGAAATCTCAATTTTCCTACTCATCTTCTATACACTGATGACATCACCCTTTTTCATCAAGGTGGTAAATAGAATATTAATGTTCTTAAAAATGATCTGGCTCATTATGAGGATGTATCTGGTCAATCTATTTCTTGGAACAAGTCACATATATTCTTTGGGAAAACCTTCTTCCTATAGATAAAAGGTTGTATTTCCAGAAATCTTGGAATTAAATAAGGTCTCTTCCCCTTCACTTATCTAGGGGTTCCTATTTTTTGGGGAAGACCCAAATATATCTATTTTTTCAATATTGTTGACCATATTATCATTCAACTTTATACATGGAAATGTAAATCCCTCTCCATGGCTGGTAGAATATGTCTTGTTAAATCGACCATTGTCTCAAAAATGGTCTATCCTCTTATGATATATAAGTGGCATGTTGGTACATTTTAAAAAAATTAACACCTATATTAAAAAATTCATCTGGATGGGAAGTATCCTAGAAAGGAATATTTTCACCATCCCTTAGAAGAACTATTGTAAACTATTAGATAAGGGTGGTATTGGAATTAAAAACATAATTCACTTTAATGATACCCTCCAGGCTACACATACTTGGAGATTATTTAATAACAACTATAATGCTATTGAATTCTTGAAATACAGATTTCTAAGAAAGATTAAGAAAGGGAACTTAAATTATATTACATCATCGATCTGTCCCTCTATTTAGGATACTTTCTATAACATTATGGAAAATACTTGATGGATGGTTACAGATGACTCAAACTTGAATTTTTGGCTTGATAATTGGACTGATACTCCTTTAATTTTTATGTTACCTCTAAATTATCCTCCCGAGAATACTAAATATACTATTAAATATTATTTACATTCCCAATAGAATTATCTACCTGATATAAATGCTCAGATCATTGATAACTACTATTATTCTAGTTATGATGACTTTTTTTGTCTTGGAGACGGCCTCCCATGGCATTCTAGACTCAAAAAAATTCTACAATCACAATTTCATTAGAACTGAATCTAACTTTCACTGGATGAATTTTTTTAAAAAGCCTTGGATTAATCCTTTAAGACTTATGCTTATATGGAATATTTCACACAACATATTACCCATTGAGGTTTGCCTTCAAACCTTTGGTTTTCAACTCTGTTCAAAATGTCACCTATGTAACTAGCACAGGGAAGATATGAACCATCTATTTTTGTCATGTGCTACTACCTCTACTCTTGGGAATTATATTTTTGACATCTTTGACTGTAGAGATTTTATCCCTGACTCGGTCATCTCTCATTTAAAGTAATGTGTTGAACACGAGGCCTCTCAAAAAATTAAAAATGTTTTTCTATCTACTTTTGTTGAGCTCATGTACGTGATTTGGTATGAAAAAAATGATATTCTTTATAATAAATGTTCTTCAAATCTTAATGAAGGTAAATCCCAGATTCTCATTGTGGTGTGAGAGGATTCTTCGATTCAAAAGGTGCACTGTAAAAATTCTATTTTTGATTTTGATATTATGTATAAACTGTGGATTGATGGTCTCTATCAGCAACAAAAGCACACCTTTGAAATGTTCTAGAAAACTCTGTTGTCATGATGGATCAAGGTGAATGTTGATGGAGCCTTAGAGGGTAACTCAGGACCTGCAGGCTGTAGTTTAATTTTTAGAGACTCTTCTAGCCAATGCCATGGTTGTTTCTATAGTGGATGCGGTATGGATTTGTCATTGGAATCTGAAATGATGGGTGTTATTCATGTCATCAACTTTGACCTTAAAAAAGGCTAGACGAAGCTCTGGATCGAAAGAGATTCAACTACCATTGTCTAGGAAATCTGTAATGGTGTGGCTCATCTAGCATGGCCTCTTACTACTCATTGGATGAAGTGTCTTGATTCGCTCCTGGGGATCAATTACATTGTCTCTCATGTCTTTCCAGAAGCGAACGCTATTGCTAATTCTCTTCCCAATAAAGGTGTTCACCAGGATTTCACTAGGTAGAATACCCTGTCACTTAATTTATTTCACCTTTATGACAAATATTGTAGAAAACTCCCTTCCTTTCGTCTTTTGTATCTTTTTTTCTTTTATATTCAATAAAATTTTCTTTGTTCATTGACCAAGGCACTACCTTATAAATGTATAATTAACCATACATGTCATACGTAGATTTGAAACCATAATATATTAATTTTTATTAAATAACATAATGATCCATGAAATATTTTATAGGTTCAGTGCCATGGGATGCTTAAATATATAAACAAAAAATTCATAAATGAACTACATCTTCCCATAGTAAATTATTAAAAATTATCACCCTTCATGGAGATATAATTATTAATACCTTTCTTTATAACCCCTATAATATAATAATGTGTGCCCTTAGAGGACCATTAAGGGTAACTAAAGGGACATACACATGATAATTTAAGAAGAAAATATTTGTTATGATATAATAACATTATCATAATATTTGAAAACCATACCCAACATATCACAGTTTATAATCATGATTTATGAAATAAATTTTGGAAGACTATAAGATGTGAACCATGATGTAATCAATGAACTTGAGCCATAAGTGAATAAAATTGGAATAAGAAATAAAATTTTGGAATACACATAATAATAGAAAATTATGTCCATAATATCCATATATTACATCCAATACTATAATAGTTGATTTTTTCACACCCAAAAACCACTTAGTTGTCATGGTTTACTCATGAGACCATTATAGCATATAGAGTGTTGTAATAAAATAGGTTTACTCCCCATTCCACCACTATTTATCTCATGAGATATCCATATTTATATAATACATTAGAGGGCTATATAATTTTTGACCCAGTAATCATATAATTAATATCAAACCTATGTGTTCCAAAAAAAAAATCATTATATGATAAACTATGAAAAGGACATGGGTTTCATAAACAGTTTATCATAAAATAACCCATGGAAAATAAATGAGTTTATAAAAATATTATCACAATATTCCAAAACCATTAAGGGAAGAAATAAATATGGTATACTTTCATAATATTCCAAATATATCATATATAATATCAATGGTTTCTATCATTAATGAATATTAATACCGTTAAAAGACAATTCAAAAATTATTGAGAAAAATAAAATTTCCAAATTAAAAAATCATAAAATATTATGAGAATCATATTTATTGAAAGAAAAAATGTCATATTATAGTTGAATCATTAAAATATTGACTGTTCATGATTGTGAGAAATTTCATTCATTCCATATACATTTATGGAAAAACATTCCATTTAAATTTTATAAATAGTCAATATGTTTCTTTTTAGAAAATGAAAAAATGGTTCCATATATACCGTTTTATAAAAATTAAATCATGGGTAAAAATGAAATTAAAAAATCATATGTTAATATTAATGTCACTATATATTTTTTTAAACCTGTATATGAATGGAAATATTTTTCTATTGAATAGTTAAATAATGTCGGTTTTTGTTAAAAAATCTGTTTTGGTCTGTTGAGTTCCAAATTGGTGAAAATGAAAGGATTTAATGTAATTTTAGTATATATAAAAAATATAATATAACCCTTGACATTATTGAGATGTGTATCATGAAATTTCATCATCAAAAACATAATCATTATCAATCAGGATAAAAAATAATATTGTCACATAAAACCCTTACCTTGGGTAACACTTTCGTCAAAAGTGACCTAAACTACTATATAATAAATTTTAATTTATTAAAACAACACAATAGAATCATGTATTTACTTATAATATCATATATGATCCCACTATAAAATTTTAACACACATTTAATAATAATACATTTTATAATTCATTATATTCAATACATTTATATATTTATAGTCATCAGTAAATATTATAGATAGAAAAATGAATTACATAGTTCCTGGATATGGTAGGTCATACATACGCTTGAATGTTATTTTCACTATTTTATAGACATAAAAAATAAATAAAATTAATAATTCAACTTTTGAAAATTATTATTATTTCATATTGAAAATATATACTCATAAAATTAATTATTATTACCATCCATGAAAAAAGTAAAAATGAATCACATTTCTAAATAGATGTGTTAGTCCACACATACACAAGAGTGGAATTATTGTTTTTCAATTTAATTATAGGTAATAATGTAGATATTATTTTTCCATTTCAAATGTATAATTATGACATAAATATTATATAAATACATTATAACCATTATAAAACCAATCCAAAGAACATGATGATGGAATATTAATTGTATCACTTCAATTGTATGGTAATATGTATGTACTCATGGTGATACTTTCACCACCCATATAATAGAAAAGATGGTGAGAAATGATAGTTTAATAATCATTAAAAAATATAGGTATATTAAGGATTCATAAGACATTATTTTAGGACAAATACCATATATTTATAGGATGTTGAATAAGAAGTAAAAAAATGAGGGTGATTTGTGATGGAAATTACGTCGTCTTTGAAACAATAACCTTAAACATCCACATATGTTTCTAGGGGTTTGTATTTTTAGAAAAAATTAACCTATAAAATATGGAAAATGATGTTCAAATGGACATTATCAAGGGACATTTTATCTATAAGGCTCAATTTTGTGTAAAAAATATAATTATGGGGTGGCCATTTTTTATTGAGAGGATTGGAACTCTTATTGTAACACTACAAAATTCTAAAAGAGTAACATTTTATTTGATGGTGTATAAGACAAGTAACACATATCATAAATAGTAAAATATATTTCATTGATTTTAATATCTATAATTCCTTATAAAACATGAATCCCAGAGTCAAATGAACCATTATATAGTGTACCATTATAACAAAACTATTAAATTGGAGGGTACTAATAGTACAAAATAAATTATTAAAATCTTCTAATATATAGAATATAAATAAAATAATTATTGTTTACAAAATTGTTTTCTAAAAGTTTATATTTTTCCTAAAAGACGGTTTATTAATGCATTGAAAACAAAACCTAAAACCAATTTATCCACTTATTTAAAATTTAAATTGATAAAAATAACTTCATTTTTTATTTCATCCAGTGAAATTTATCTTAGGTAGAATTTTATTTATTTTTATGTAATGTTTCATTTTGGATGAATAGTGAAATCTATTATTTTTTGTTAATAGCCACCTTTTCATTTAATTAATTAAAATTGATAAATTTAAAATGTAAATTATTTCTAAAGAAAAATTATTTCAATTATATAAATATTTTTAATTTTATTTAATTTTATACAATCTCATTTTCAATTTTGATATTAATACCTTCTATACTTATGAGAGTTATCTCTTTGAAAACTCCATTTTTCATCCCGTATGTGTGTATATTTTAAATTTGATTCTGTCGATTTTGTGTGGTATAATAGATGCCATATATGGAATAATTATAATTTATATTATCTAATAAGGTTAATTTATTTTTTTCAACAATTATTCATATTATAATGTGTAGATTAATTATTGTGGTTAAGGAAGAAACTGATTTACCGAGTGTTATACTATGATGATAAGTGTTGTAATTTCATGACAACATCAAAATTTATATTAAATGGCCATATGTCTGTAGTTTTTTAAATCAAAATAAATCTAAATTTATTTATAATCTTATATTATGTAAATTAAATTATCATTTTGGTTTATTTTGGATGATATCCACATAAATCAAAAGTGGGTTCCCTTTTCCCACTTATAAAAGGGCACACCGTCCTCTCACATTTTTCCATGTCACAATCCCAATGTCTTGATCAAACACACGAAAATAGTATACCCAAAATAGTTATACATATTTTATAGATACTATTCTTTTAAAAATACCGACACTTGGGTCCTTATGAGGATATCCATAAGTGGTTTCTCTTAGAGAAGGTATTTATCTTAACAAAGTTCATTTGTTTTATTTCTGTTTTTTCCATTTTAAATTATGTATTAAAACATAATATATAATAACTCCTGTATCAAAAAATATTATGAGATTTATTTATTTTTATGGATTAATATATATCCATATTCCCCTCCATCAAAACTTATTCAAAGCCATCGCTTGTGTGTATATCGTACTACCACCTTGTGAATAGATGAAATTTATTCTACATCAACTAATAAAATGTATAGTCCTAATGATAAAAATAATGGATATATATGATAATATTTAAATGACATTAATTCTTTAAAATTAATATATTATCAACATACTTAATTTTTTCATTAATTAAGAGATTGATATCGTCGCTCAAGCTTACATACATCCAACCGGCTCCATGAGGTGATGAGAATAATTTTCCACATATAACCATCATAAAAAATTATAAAAAAACTAATAATGAGTAAATATTTTTTTTTATAATTCATATAATTTTTAACATTATGGATATATATCCTATTTACGTGAACCATAAGTTTCATGAAAAAACACACTAGAGAAGATAAGGATATTGAATCCAAAAATATTGAAAATAATAAAATACAATTATCAAACATGTGGTAAAATGATTTAATAGGATCATATATGATATTAAAAAGATGAATATAGTTATACAAAAAAATAATAACAAGCATAGAACCATTATACACTATTTTGATGCACATTTTCCAAAAGTATTTGTGATTTAATGGATATAATCTAAATTTCTTGTTACTGAGGCATATTTTAATGATATAATGATAATTTCATTTATATAGTTTATATAATAATCCTTTTACATGTAATATCATGATAACAAATTATTGACGTTTCTATTCATTAATTTTAATAATTAAATCCCTGAAAATTTGACTAACAATTTATTAACTGGAGAAGAATTTAATATCAAAATTTCTATTGATTGGGTTATATTACATCTTTATTATCCTTGATATTACAAGATTGTGTGGGTAATTAATTGTGTATATATTTTTTTTATGTCCACTTTATTTATGTGGATTTAAATTTGATACAAATGAAAAATTCATTAGTTAAGGATCACTAAATTTTTTTAATCGTAGTAATTATGTATTTAAAAATATAATTTTTAATTGGGTTTTGTTATAATTTAATTTCAACTAATGAAAATTATTTGATAATTTTTAATAAACCCATTTAATTGACATCTCTAATTGTAATTGATTGGAATTATCATGTGATAGTATATTTTTAACACTCTATAGTATATAAAAGGTTTTAAAAAAAGATTTTATAAATATATGGAATTGTTTTTCATCAGAATATATATTTTATAAAGATATTTTTAAAACTTTTTGATAAGATTTATTGAAGTAATTTAGAAAAAAATAATTTTCCCAAAAAATTTAAATTATTCATCATGTAGTTTTCAAAATAACTCTTATTTTTTGTCAAACACGTGAAAGGAATACTTGTTATAACATGTACAACATGAACAAAATTTCAAGACTCCAAAATCACTCATTTCTTTAGAGAATCTATTATACAATTCAAAGTATATTTTCAAATAACATTATATTTAATATATTTTATGATCTTTTAGTTTTAATTTATTTTTTAAAGTTAATAGAATTTTCCCCTTAATACTGTTTTTAAATATTTCATATGTTATTCCAATTAGTTTATGGCAATAAACCTTTATTTTATTTATACTTCAATGGGAATATGTTTTATGATAACATTATTATTCATTATAATTATTATTTATGATAATTTTTACCTAGTAATATATTTACATTCACTTTCTCAATTCATTTTTATAGTCATTGAATTTTCCTTTAAATATTTACATTTCTATTATCATTAGATATTAAATTTACCCTTATAACATTATTATTTATCATGTTTATGTTTTTATAAATTAAAATATATATTATTTATAAAAATATTTTTCTATATTGAAAGCAATTTTTTATGTAAAGAGATATTTATTAATTTGAATTCATTACAAAATAAAAATAACTGAGGTTAAGGAACATTGTTCATGAATTAAATCAATTATCTAATAGTTGAGGATTGCATTGGACATGTAGTGGCCGTCGGGGACCAGAAATATATATCCCCTGATGAACTAGTAGTCTCATCATGTGAATCATTAATCTATAATTAAATAAGTTTTACCCATATATTTATACTATCCTGTGAAAGGTATTGATTATAGTTGTATCTTGTGCCTGAGATGGTGAGGTCCAATAATTAATAATTTCCTTTTTCATTAATTTAGTTATTTTTTTCGATGATATTTTTTCAATGGTATTAACAAAAAATGAATTTTATTCACAGTATTTTATTTAAATGGAATGTGTTTTAAATTAATTTAATTTCCATATTTATTATGACATATAAAGTGAGAATAGTCTTGTTTTTTATTAAATGAAATATGTTTTTAGTCATTTACCTATCCATTTTGATTATTATAGTAAATATTTTTAAATTAAATGTGTGTAAAATTATATAATTTCCCATCATTAGGATTATTGATTCAAGATATATTCTGTTGTACATAACCGTTACAGGTAATTTTAGATTACCCTTATTATTTTTTCCCCTTCCTTGAAATCAAAATAGTATACTAATAATGATATGAAATGATTTCCTTGAGGGATTTATGATAGTCAGAAAAAAAACTATCTTCTTGTTTGTGTCATAAAATGTAATTTGGGAGTCATGTATGAAACTAGTTCACCAATACTACAAAAATATTTGGTCCTTACAGAAGTGATTCTTGGTATTTTGAGCCAATATAATATAGTAAGACACCAGCTCCAGGTCACTGGAGTCTGGGGTGTAATAGTTGGTTTACAAAATTGTTCAGTAGAAACCTTGGAAAATATAATTAGGGGAAAAATAGATTAGTTGACATACCCCTATGATAGTACTTGAGGATAAAAATATAATGGAATCCTAATGTTTTGGTAAGTTATAGATTAGGTAGGATTTCATATATATATATATATATATGTATATATATTTATATATGGATACTGAATGTGGATGTGGATTGACTGAAAATGTACATATTGGTAATAATTTATATAAGGCAATTTGGACATAACTCAAGTGTCACTTTGTACATGAAAATAATAATTTATGTGAACTTGTTTTGACACTACTAGGGTATATTATAGGGATAATTTAAATTTTATTTACTAACCATATGAATGGTTTTAACCGATAATGACACTAAATGACATAGTTTATACATTTGGTGTTATAGATTGAAAATGTCTCATGAATTATAAATCCTAAAAATGATTTTTCTGATTATGTGATATTCTACTATTGTTATTATTCACCAAACTATGATTTTTATTTTATTAAATGGGAGGAACCTGATAGAGCCAAGTTGAAATTAAATATGACGTACAATATAGTGTACATGTGAAACCAAATTGGATAATGAAATGAGTGGATGATATCAATAATAACCCTAATCAGTTTTACCAACATTTGATTAACATAAAATATATTAACCAACTCTCAAAATCACAAAATAAGGTATGGATGAAGTTATAAAAGAGATCATGTGATGGAGACCTTGATGGTATTAAAGCTTGATTACCTCTATATTTGAAATATTGAAGAAGACACCCAGGAAAGTGTCTCAATAAAATGATAATTGTTTTGTGTATAGAAAATAAGAGAACAGTTAAATGAATCACCAATAAAAATTATGTGTATTATGGATAAAATTAAATCACATCATAGGGATAAATTTATATATTGTTTTTCGAAATGCGGGGAATAATGGAATTATTCTAATAAATTTCCTATTCAAACAGTTAACCCCTGAACTATGTAAACGTTATGTTGATATAATATAGAAGAATTACATATGAATTTTTATTTATTATTTAAACATTACAATTATTTTGATAACTTGTATTTCGGTTATAGAATTAATAAACATATTTGGATTTTGTTAAATTTCATAAGAATGTATGTTTTCATTAATTGGAGAGTGGTAAATACCATCAAAGGTTTATCATGTTAATATTTAACATAAGGCTTATGTTTCTATTTTTTATATTTAATATGATTGGATCCTCTTAGGATTATAAATATTTCTGGAAAACATTTATGGACTTACAAACCATTGGTTTAGTATAAGTTTAGTGAAAAAAGTATTTACGGAAGAATGCACTTCAATTTCGATGGAAAAATTTTAAAAGGTATTTTAAACATTAGTTTTATCATGATGTTGAGTTAATTATGGTTTTTTAAATCATTCCAATCTTTAAATAATTATAATAATTTTTTTGATGAATAAAACCCACATATCGCATGCAACCCATCACATTTGGTAAGGGAGCATGGATTAAACAATAATAAAATGATGATAATTTTTTAGAGCCTACCACTAGAATATGTTATCTCTTATTAAAGATTAATTTTTTTTGATAAATGATTTGATGAATAAATATTAATGATAAGCCAATGGTGTTACTATTGAGGTTTAGATATTATTGTGTTGGATAACATTTTATAAACATATTAGTTTTGGGAAATTATTAGAGAATAATGGAATGAATTTTAACTCACTAATGGATCTTACTATATGATAAAAATTATCTTTAGTGATTCAAGAATAATAAAATCATTTCTTGGATATTAATTTATTATATTAAGTGATAATTACGAAATTTATCAAAGAATACCAAAATGACGAAATTTTCCTAATTAAATAGAAAAGAATCATATAACTATATTTACACATAGTTTTATATAGTAATAAAATTAACCTACATTCTGAAAAGGATCTTAAAAAAAAGATGTTATCCTATTAAATTAATATTCCATGAATGAAATAGTCTTTTAAATCCTCCCATATTTTTGGTTTTGATGTCCTTACCTTTCTATTGGTCATTCAATTTTTTATAATTATTGACTTATTGCACTATCTTTAATTATCTACCTTTTTCTAAAATGTCCATTTATTCCCATTCCTAAAATTTTTTCCTATAGAGAATCATATTTATTTATTATTCCGTATGTCCTTTTTAATTCTATTCCACTATTATTAAGTGTATGTTTTACTAATCCTTGTTATGATGTGTGTGTTGAACAAATGTGTTTTCAAATAACGATACCTTTATTTCTGAGTGAATGATAAAATTTGGGGAAAGAAAAATTATTTATGTTTGGAAGAATTTTACACCGAGAAATTGTAAATGAATAAAATTGTATTTGATATTTTATTCTCCACACAACATAAATTATAAACAACCCATGTTTTTTTAAACAATTTATTCGATAGCTTGCATAACATGGAAAGCTAACTTGAAATGAATAATAATATATTATATCATTATAACATAACCATTAAGATAGATAGAGTGAATAATAAGAAAAAAATTATAAAATATATAGTTATCTATTTATTATATATAAAATAATAATCATTTAAAATTAAAATTAAATGTTTTCTAAAAAACTATAATTTTTATATAAGACAGTTTGGTCATGCATTATGCAAATAATTTAAAATTAATTTTTAAAAAATCTTAAAAATTTATTTGATAAATGAATATAATTATTTAAATAATGATATCAATTTTATCATATGGTTAATTTTTTGGATTTCCAGAAATGTTTCATTTTTTAATGAATAAAGAATAATATAGATTTTTATTGAAAACTTTTTTCTCATTTAAATATTTTTCAGGTTTAAATTACTTTTTAATTTGGATTTTTTGTAATATTAGTTAACTTATATTAATATTTAAATAATTTAGGTCATTTAAACTATTTCCATATTGAATTTTGATATTAACACCTTATATACTTCTGAAAATTGTCTATTTGAAAACTCACTTTTTCATCTCATTTACATAAATAGTTATAAATTGGGTCCCACCATTACTATTAATTGAATTTGGAAAATTGGATTCAATATCAAGAATATGAATAGTTTATTTTATCTATAATTTTAACCAAATTCTTTTTATTATAAATAGTAAAATATGTAAAAACTAATTACCATGGTTCTGGTGAATATCAATTTACAGGGCTAAACTTGGAAGATAAGGTTTAAAATGACATAAAAAATTATCTAATGGATATTTTATGGCCATATTTGGAAATTATGTTATCCAAAATTTGATTATATGGTTACTTATAACCATTTATAATGTGAATGGATTTTTCAATTTGGATTCATTTCTAAAAATAGTTCATGTATTTTCTAAGAGGGATCTCTTTCCCCACATATAAATGGGAAATCCCTATCCTCACTTATACACAAATGTCATTACATTTGGATAAAAAAATATCTGATATTCTCTAAAAAAGATACATTTAAAAATTTTAGATCTTATTTTATTCCCGAAAGCCCTACCCTAAGGACGTTAAGAAGAGATCAAAAGTGGGTTTCTCTAAGAGAATTTCATTCTCTTATTAATGATTATACATTTTCATTCTTCATTTTCTACCTTACATTATGTCATTAAAATACAATATAGTAAAAACAACACATTCAGTAAAATAGTATATTTTTATTATGATGGAATAATATTTAACCAACAACCCCTTCATCAAAATGGAAGCAAACCCATTTCTTATTTTTACGGTGGACTACCGCCATGCGAACCGATGTCATTTGTTTTTCATCAATTACTCAAATTTATAGTAATGATGATGGAAATAATTGATATATTGGAAACATATGACATGATATTAATTATTTAATATTAATGTATCATCTAATTATGTTCCCTTTTCATCCACTAAGAGAATTATATCATCACTGGTGCATATTTAAGGTATATCATCTCCAAAAAATGATATGAATAATTTTCCATGTCCAAAATAAATAAATAGTCTTAAATTTAAATAATGATTAAATGTGATATTTAAATATTTAATATAATTTTTTAGATGATGTATATAATTAATATTAACATTAAATGAACCTTTTATGATATAATTATTGTGATAAAATAATTCCATTAAAACCTGAAACAATGAAAATAATGAAATATTATTTATAAATAGTTAGTAAAATGATATAAGATGATCATAAATGATATTATAAATATTAATATGCTTCTATTATAAATTATAAAATGATAAAAACTATTACACATGAGTTTATATCACATTAAACCTAATGAAAACATAAAGTAAGGGTATTCATCTCAATTCTTATTAATTCAGTAATATTATAATGTTATGCACCTAATTTATTTTTTATTGTTTATGTACTTCACCTTTGACATGTAATATCAATATTAATTAATAATTATTGGTATTTTCAGGTTAAATTTAAATCATTTCATATAAGGGTATTTGACTTAAAAGTTTCCAAGTGGTAGTTGATTTCATAACTCAATTTCTTAATAGTAAATTATGTTACTTATACAATATATTTGATATTTAAAGAATATATGTATAATTATTTTTTACAATATAATGATTATTTTAAAATTTTATAGATGAATTTACATTTTATAAACATAATAAATTAATTGGTTAACTCTCAAATAATCTTTAATATCTTTATAAGGGTTTATTACAAAGTCTCATTATAATAAGGATTTATTATACATGAATTTCAAATGATAAAAAATATTTCATAATTATTAAATAAAACTCTTTAAATTTTCCCTACTCTAGTTATTCATAAATTTAAATGTTATAGAACAATTTTACCACACATTGGTAACTAAAAATATTGATAAAAAATGTCGAATATAACCAGAGTATATTTCTATCTTCGATCAAAAAATAGTTTTCACCATAATCCATGTATTATAAAAATTTCATATAAAATTTTTCAAACATTTAAAAATTATTCGTTAAATTATATTTTACCCAATTTTTGTTTTTTTTAAATAAATAGAATCATCCCATAGTTTCTAAAAACACAAAATTTAGATTTTATTGAAGAATTGAAATTAATATTTTTTAATATGTCAGAAATAAATGAAGTTTCTTACCTTCATGACCACTCATTGTTTTAAATATTATTTTATACATTTTTAAAGCTATTATAAAATAAAACATTTCCCAATTTTTTTTAATTTATGTTTTATAATGATTTACAAATGTATAAAAAACATTCCTCAAAAATGATATTATGGAATTTTTGTGATATTTATATTCATCAATGGCCACCACCCATTATTTTTCTTATAATACCATACAAATACGTATCATTGGAACGAAAATTTATCATTATAAGGGTGGTTTATGATCTTTTTTATATAGAAATTATTAACATTTACTTCTTCTATTCATTGTTATAGTCATAAACTTTCCCTTGAAATATTCACTTTCATGTGATCACTATACAAAAAAGTTTCCTTAAATATCAATATTATTTCCGAGGAATATGTTTATTTACTAAATAATATTTAATTTATAAAAATGTTGTTATACATTGAAATATATATTTTTATCTATGGAAATATTGATAAATCATATTTGTTTACACATTGTGCATATTTTATGATAATGAACATTATTTATGAACAAAATAGATTTTTTTATATATAAGGATTTCATTGGACATACAATGAGTGGTGGGGCCTAAAATTATAAAACCCCTTGATGCATCCATAGGCTCTTGAGTTGAATCTATAAGAATTAATTAAGCTGGGTTTTTTGATTGTTTTAAATTGTGTTATGAATTTTCATCATAGTAGAGGTTTCCTGTGAGTCATATCACAAAATAAAATAATTAATAATTTCCTTCATCAAGAATTATGTCACTAATATCTACAATATTTTCTCAATGTTATTATATATGGATGTATTTAATAATTATGTTATTATTTTAATGGAATGCGTATTCTATTATATTTAATTCTATAATGAGTATTTATTATCCAGTTATGACAGTCATGTTATTAATTAAATGGAATGTGTTTTTAGGTATTTAACATTCCATATTGATTATTTTAGTTATATTATAATAATTTCGTGTTTGCTCAATTTTTTAAATTCCCATGATTATTCTTATTTATTCATGTTAGCTTCCACTATACACAACCATTGCTGAGTATTTGAGCCTACCCTTTTTCCCTTTCAAATGAATCTATGAAGCATACTAATAATGATATGAATGGACGTTATATATGGATGAATGAAGTTTGTCAAAAAATAATTTTTCAATTTTCATGTTAAAATTTAATATGGGAGTCATGATTGAATGTAGTTTACAAATACATCTATACTATTTGACCCATAGGGATGTATTTTCATATTCATTATGAAAATGTAAAAAAGTAAGACATCAAATCTTGGTTACTAGTGCATCGTTCTTTATAATAGTGACCCTCAAATTTCATACATTACTATTACTTCACTTTTCTGGAATAATTAATACATTATAAAAATAAAATTCCCAAATCCTTGGTTAGTTTAGTGCCTTTGGAAACATGGAAACATAAAAAATGATATATGGGAGAGTTACCTTTTCTTTAACAAGGTTATCCCTGACTATTATCCCTCATAAATTTATAAAACAAGAAATATATCTTCATAACCTAGGGAAGGAAACATAAAAGGGGTGTTCTCATAATCTTAGTAAGAATAAACAAAAAAGACATGTAAGAGTAATAATGAGAATATGGGTATGATAACATGATCATGAAAATCATTGATCATACACTGCATATCAAATATCATAAACATGAATTGAGGAATAAATCATATAATATCATAAGAAATTAATAATATTGAAATAATGAACATAAGACTTGAAAGAATAAAATAAGAATAAAACATGGAATTGTGCTAAAAACATAATCATATATAACGATTTTCGTATTAGTTAAGGCATTGCTATCGAGGACATCATATTGGACAAAGTCCATTACTAAACCTATTTTACACCATGTTCTATCCCTATATTAGTGAACCAAGTTCACTACTCATTCCCACCTTGTAATATTAAATCGACTTAATTTGTTATTGATGACCAATAATACCGAACATAGTTTATTTATCATTTAATAAATGTCTATATCAGGATATATAAATCATTTCCCAATGAAACAGAGGGAGATATAGGTCTCACCAATATTATAGTGAAATAATATATAAATGTACTAAAAATAATAAACAATTGTATCATAACCCATGAAATTATATAGGAATAATATACATATATTTATATCATAACCTGTCAAAAAAATATATTTTTTTCTTAATCATTTCATCATAATCATAGCCAGCTGAAATAAGCGGGTTTTGAATTCATATAAACCCCAAATTTTAATTTTTTTTCATATGAATCATTATTTCAAAACATAAACCATCCATGAAATAATTTGAATGGACCATTTTTATAATTTCCTCTATGGGGATGACTAAAACTAAGGGATGTCTTCTTATAAGGAATTAATCTTGGAAGGGAACTTTAAAAACACATCTTGAGGAAAATTTCATTTCATATTTGAAAAAACTCTCTTTAAAACATTAAACATTTTGAAAACCATTTCCTATGAAAATAATTTGAAAAAATATAAAGAAGGTTTCAAAACCATTTTAAAAACAATTTCCTTAAAAACATATAAGATAATCTTAAAAAAATTGAAAACCATTTTCCTTAATAATAAATTAAATGGGATTGAAAAAGTTTTGAAAACCATTTTCCATGAAAATTATAAAAGTAGCATGAAAAAGTATTGAAACCCATTTTCCTTAAAAAACTAAAAATGGAGTTTGAAAACGTTTTGAAAAACATTTATTTGAAAATATATTTTAAAAAATCATAAAAACAAAACTTTAAACATGAAATAAAATATTGAATGTACTAATAGAATAAAAATCATTACATGTTTCATGAGGTAAAAAGAAATTTCCTTTTACATGGTAAAAAGGATAGAAATATTTGTCCTTCATAAAGAGGCAAAAAGATTCCATTAAGAAAATTGTTAAAAGCCAAAATGAGAAAATAATTATTGTAATGATCGAAGAATATTATTAAAATATTCTTGGGAAAACTTTATATAGAACATGTATTTGAAAGAAAATTGAGTTTTGACTTATGAGAGTCTAAAGTTGGGCTTTCTTAAAAACAGATTTGTAACTATATTCTATATCAATGAGTGGAAAAAATCATACCAATATATGAATATGTCATGAATAACTAGATGATAATAATTTTTTTTATTTTTCTAGATATATGGATCATAATATTTCATTATAGGAAACATAATCATTGAGAATCTCGAAAATTGATGATATTGTTTCCATAAACACTTACTACATGGAATCATAGAACCATATTCCTCATTTATGAAAAAGAAATTACATGAAGCTTAAAATATCATTAATATAAATAGAGTCATGATATAAAATTTCAAATGATGTATACACACCTCATGGAAAAATATAGGTGCATTACATGGCATGTGTCTCCAAGAAGGAAAATGAGACAAAATTTTCTTACTGATTTGGTATATTAGGAAACATATTCCCCATGAAATAAAGATCATATATTGGATATAAAATTAAAATAAAATTTAATACTCATAATCATATAAAACATTAATGGGAAATATATAAACCACATTAAAGGAAAGAGTGGTGAACATGGCATGTATCCCACAAAAATACAATGTTATATGAAATCCCCTTTCCTTGTGTCTTGACTCTTCTGGTACTTGTTCAAACCTATGTTATAATAAATATAAATTTATTATAAATATTTTAAAGAAAAATATTATTATATATAATACCATATATGGTCTTATTATTAAATTATATTTCCCTCTTGTTAACAATCCTATGTTATGGTTTCACTTTGGGTAATATCTACAATGTTCTACACATGTGTCTTAATTTTATACATCTTTTATCCTTATACTTATATAATGATTTCTAGAATATAAACCATGATATATATATATATATATAATTTATATTAATTAAATTTTTATTATAACAATATATATAATCTATAACTATTATATTGAATACACTGTTCATGGAGATGATAAGTCATATGTATGCATGAATGTTGTTTCTATTTTATTGGCATATTAAAAGAAAGAAGGTAATTGACATATGTTTATATATATGTGTACACACATATATATATATATATAATTATTAATGTATCATGATTATATAATATATATCATATAAGTTTTATAAACTCATAAAGAACACATTCCACGTAGTGTGTGAATGAATCACATTGCATTGAGGGGGAAGCAGTCCACACATCCTCAAACAAAATTATCATATTTTCACAAAATGAAAAGTATAACTATATATTTTCAAAAGAATTAAATATGTTTAATGAAATAATAAATATAATATATAACATATATAAAAATGTTTTCCATCATAATGTCCACCACGAGGGGCGTTAAAGAGAAAAGGAACAATCACCATTTCGTGAGGTGGTAGTTCTCCGTACACGTAAACAATATGTTGAAAACCCATTAGATTGATGTGTGTTTATGTGTAGGTATAAAATTTATAATTAAAACATCATAGTATATTTTTTATACCATTTTTTATATAATATTGTAATAAAGAGAGTGTGGGGGTAGAGAAATAAAATGAAAGAATGTTTTTTCAGGGAAGCCATTACCTCTTAATCGGTTAACTCCTTTTAGTTAGTGCCAGAATGATTACTTAAATTACTTTAAACCCAATTTTATAATTTAAATATGAGGGTATGATTTTTTGGAGGATATATGAGTAGATATTGGATGATACAAATTGGTTTTAGTGGTGTAAATAAGTGGAGGGGAGGAGGCCTTTTATAGTGGAAGAGGAGTGATACTCTTGTGAATCATTGGAAAAGGAATTTCAACAACATTTTTACACTTTAAAGTGGATCCCACAATAGAACTAAATATATAAAAGGATTTAAGTGTTGAAATATGACCATTAATGGGATCTTGGTCATGTTTTTATGACTTTTTGTGGCATAAATTTATGGTTTATTCCTTATATTAGATTAATGTTACCATCATCGATGTATTTAATTTTAATTACATTAACAAATAATTTTTTGGAAAACGTAAGTTGAAATAATTAGACATTATAAATTATGATTTTAAAAAAATGGAATCCATTTTTCAAAAATCTATTCCTTTAATTTTTAGAAATTAATTTAAAAATAATTTTAGAGTCGGGTCGATAATGCGTGTTTTTAAAGTAAAAGTATTCCAAATTTTTCAATGATTATATACCCATGACTGAAGTAAAAATGATATCAATGACCTAAATTGTATTAATTTTAAAAATTAATATATAATTAAACTTTGAAACCATGTTAAAATATAGTTTATCATTATAAATAATTTGATGGAAAAGCTAATTTGACCTAAAATTCATTATTGTTCATTATTCATTAAAAAATAAAAATTCATAGAAAAAACCAAAAATTTACCCTAAACTAATTATTATGTTCCAAATTCATTGAGAATGTTTATTTTGAAATATTATATCCAAAAAGTTCAAAAAGTGTGATGTAAAAATATTTCTCCATCAAAAGGCCTTAAAAATGACTTTACAAAAATATTGATTTTTAAGCATAAATAGGTGTATTTTCTTATCTTATTTCTATCATATATGTTGAATGAATATAAATATTATTTCATTGAATATATGAAATATATATAACATTAATATCACACACTTATTATAATTACATTAATTTATTATTTTAAAAAATCTTTGTGACCATAAATATACTAATATTTTACTTAATATTCAATTGTTTTTCATATTCATTTATATTTAATTGGTTACATATGAATTCACAATATATTTTTAAATGATATAATTTAATATATTATTTAATACTATTCATAACCTCTAATTTAAAATCTAGGTTATATATTATTATATTAAGTAATAAAATATTAATGATATTCTATTTTTCAGTAAAACTCTCTCTTGTGTGTTATGCAAGCCATCAAGGAAAGTAATTGTTGTGTGTATTACAAGCTAATATCTATGTTCAATGAAAGGCAATAAATTTTTTATATTTTGTGTAGTCCACGATTAACATGGTGTTTCTTATAATGTAACCCATGTATATTGGTTTAATATAACTTAAACTATTTTCAATTCTAGTAATAAATGAGATATAATAAAAATATTAGATTAATTTGAAGAAAAATAATTGACAATATCTTAGAGTTTTACATTCTACCATCCTTAAAATGAATTTCACTCTCAAAATTCATCTAGGTTTTCAATGGATTAATACTTTAAATAATTATTCATATAAACCCATGTCATAAAAATGAATACTAAAACATCCCTAAAAAAGTGACAGATGGAACAATAACTGTTACTCAAAGTAACATATAAATAGTTTTCCACATAGAAGAATATTGGTTGGGAGTGATGATTGGACATAGTGAAATAACATAAATATTTATAGATATTTATTGAGGTTATCAATCACAAACAATTGAGTGATCAAATAAAATTTGAAGACCTCAAATTCATAAAAATGTCATGCTTCAAAAGGCCATCAGTTCAATAGAATTAAGGGGTTAGGATGACACATTTTCCTTTTATCATTATCCTAATATTGAGAAATTATTTTATTGACCAAAAATATAAGTAAATATACTTACTTGATATATTTATGTAAAAAAATAAGTCTTTAGTTATGATTTATTAATTATCTAATTCATCAATTACATCGAGAAATTATTGTAAAATAATTATATTTGATGACTAATGAGCTAAAATATAGTTTTACAAGTCCATAAGTCCCATAAAAGAATGAATTTACAACTATTTTTTCTAAAATACTCTTCAAAATCAATATGGTTAATACATTAATCTTTTAAAAATAGTAACTAACTGGTTCATCATTAATTATTATTCAACAAAAATAATTACACATTAACATAGACATTGCATAGGCCAGCGGTAGGTGTGAAACTCTTATCAAACATCAGTCGTGGGATAAAGACCTGTGATTTTCCTAGACTTCATTGGTTATCACCAAACATACATGATGTCATTTTATAAAACCACTCTAGTATAATTTAAAAAATGAATAATATGGGAATCCATAAAATAAGGTTCATCACTAAATAACTGTTTAACCAAGGTTTTCAATACAAACTCAGTGCAAAGATACTTCATCTGAAGTTTAAATTAATCTTTCCATGAATTATTAACCTAACAACCCATGTGAAAGATTAAAATAAAAAACATTAGAAATAAATTCCTAAAATCAACTAAACATTGATTCCCCCATATATCACAATGTATATCATGGTTTTCAAATTACAAACAGGTGAATAACCTCATCATATATTCTCCTCATACATGGTAATAACTTGAATTAGCACAACTAATTTTTGAGAACATGAATGCTTAATTTTTCAAAGTACATTGGATTTATTTGATAAATCCAAAAATTTTGTAAACTTCATCAATGATAGCATAAACCACCTATTAACAAGTCATTAATTTTTTCTTAGGTAATCAGTACCTTAAAATTTAATTATTAATATTCCACATATCATCATCCAAACATCATTGTGATAACATATGTAACATATTATGGTTTATATTTCCCTTAATCATTTTCTTCCATTGAAATAACCATTCCATTATATCAATGTTTTATTCCATCATAACAATTCAATTTGTTCTTCTGAATACATAGAGAAAACCATAAACTGAACAACGCTTATATATTTCACAAATCAAATTACATAACTTATTAATCTAAATACATAAAAAACATTTATTATTCCACTTCATCCTTATTCCATTTACAAGGGTTCATCATCCTATTCCACAATACCTATTTCGATTCACACTTCATCTGTAGTCTCATCATCATCCGTAATGTAATCATTACTCACAACCCCTTCCTTATTCTCTTAAGGATCATTCATCTTGAGAAATTGAGTTATATAATGGCCATTTATTTGAAAATTAAAACAATTGAACATCGACTATGACTTAGGAAGTCCAATATTTTCTTACATTTCATTAACCAAACTCTACATTTTTTCCATGTAGTCTCTTTCTTTATTTTCTTTTCCATAGTCAAAACATAATCTTATTCCTTTACAATATTCTCTTAAGTGATATATTCCATATTACTAAAAAATGGAATCAAAATATGCATTCCTCCATGGTCTCCATTATCAGAACTCTCAGAAAACTCCTTTCTCTTCCATGGGTAGTCCAAGAGTTGGTTAAGGTACACCTTGTAAACCATATTCATTGAAAACTGATTATGCATCATTAAAACATCATTTAATACCGTGATCATCTCACTTGACATCTCATCAGAAAATCATCCATCACATTCGACGTTAATCCAGTTCCTTCCAATTCCCTACATTGACTAAAACTATAAGCATAGCGTGATAAATACATATAATGGAAGAAAACCACATTTTCATAAAAATAATTACTTATAAGATGTCTAAATCATGACACAATCCTTGATCTATGATGAAATATCTTTATTACAGGTTATGCATACCCAAATTATATTTAAATTATTCATGATGATTCGTGAATAGTTCTATGAAATACCAAAGAAAATCCCCTAAGAGTTTCAAACCAGGTGTTCAAAAATGCTCATTATCATGTACCAGATTACCCTAAGTCGGGCCCGAAACATATTTTCAGAGTTATTTCCCCCAGGTAAATATATGGTAGATCCATATAAACTTGTAGTATCCAAAATTTTATTTATTTCTAGGAAACCACTCATTATATCCTTTACAATAATTCCAATATATTTTCTTATACTTTTCTTTATATAAAGTCTTATCCCTAGACGTGTACTTAGGGTTCTCACTATGCATTTATCATCCTAAATTGAAAAGGATGACTAATAATTTGGTCTGACTCCAACTATAGAGACCCTATATTTTCAAACATTAAAATTCCATCATATTTTTGGAATACTAATACCTTATAAAAACAATCACCCAAAGACCATATTAGTTTTGCCCTGTCATAAAAATATAATCCTAAAAAACAGTACATTAGAGAGATACATTATCTCCCACTAGGATCTCTAAGATTATAAACCCTCTCAAACATATAAGAAAATAAATGTATCTTCATAACATGGGGAAGGAATCCAAAAAGGGGTGAGATTAGATTCCCAGTAAGGATAAACAAGGGATACAAGTAAGAATAATCAAGAGAATAAGTGTATAAGAACATGATCACGAAAATATAATATAATACCCTAGATACCAAAGATCATTAGCATGAATCATAGAATAAATATTTTTTATAATAAATGATTCATAAGTTAATAAAGAACATAAACCGTGATAGAATAACATATGAAGAAAACATGGAACTATGGTAGAAAAATAAAAATATATAATTATTTTCATAGTAGTCGTGGAATTACTGTCGAGGCCATAATTGTGGATAATGTCCTTTACTAATTTGGGTTCACACCCCATTCCAGCATAGTATTACTAAACAGAGATCACTCATAATTCCATCTATTTAACACAAATATGATATTATTTCTCATTACATCCATATAATATTGAACAAGGTTATGTTATAATTCATACATGTATATCTCATGAGATATTAATATTTACCCATTTAATTTGAGGGAGATATATGTACCTCCCATATTATAATGAAATCATACATACTAGTTCCACTAAATCATAAAACTCATACCAAAATTCATGAATACAAATGGGTATCATAAAAATGTAATCATATCATAACCTATGGAAAAATATATTGGTTTCAAAATCATTTAGTTATAATAATTACTCATGAAAAAAAGAGTGTTTCAAAAGAATATAACCCATGAATTAGAAACAAGTTTCAAAATAATCATTCCATCAATACATACAGATTCAAAAAAATATGAATGAAACCTTTAGATTATTTTCTCAAAAGGCATCAGTAACATCAACTAATGTCATCCTAGAAGGAAAATAACTCAGAAGAATATTTTTAAAACATTTCACGAGGAAAATATTTCTTCTACTTTAAAAACACTCTTTAAAACAAAAATCCTATTGAAAAACATTTCCTTTGAAAATACTTTGGATACATAGAATGATGTCTTGTAAGCATTTTGAGAAAAAGTTTCCCTGAAAACCAATAAAATAATTTTGAATACATTTTTAAAATCATTTTCTTTGAAAACATATATAATAATATTGAAAAAAATTAAATCCATTTACCTTAAAACTTATAAATGTATTGTGATATTTCATTGAAACCCATTTTCTTTGATAACTTATCAAAGGAGCTTGAACACATTTTGAAAATAATTTTCCATGAAGACATATAAACGGATCATGAAAAAGATTTTAAACCCATTTATTTGAAGATATATTTTTAAAAAAATTTCATAAAAATTATACTTTAAAAATGAAAATATGTCTTCAAAGTATTGATGGTGGATAAATCTTTATAAGTCAGACGAGGTAAAATAAACATTCCTTTTACTTGATCAAATGTTTAAAAAATATCCTTATTCATAATGAGATAAGAATATTATATTGAAAACATTATTAATTTAAAAATAGGGTAAAATGTCTTTTAATGATAATGGTATATTAAAAAAATATTCTTCCAATCTCTTTTCAGAAAACATGGTCTTGAAGGATCATAGATTTATGACCAAAGATAGGGTAATATTAGGCTTTCTTAATTACATTTTCTTAACTATATTATGTACCAATGTATTTAAAAAATAGTACCAATATATTATTATATCATTAGAAACTGAAGGGTAATAACATTAATGAGTGTTTGGAGATATTGGTCATAATATTTAATCAAAATAAAAATAATCAGAGACAACCTTGAAAAGTGACGAGATCATTTCAATAAACTCTTTCCTCATGGTAACATGGAACCATATTCCTCATTTAATAAAATTTAATTTAAAGAATCTCAAAATTTCATGAATATAAATATATTCATGATATAAAATTTCAATGATAGAATATACACCTCATGAAAAAATATAAGTGAAAAACATGGCGCATATATCAGAAAGGAAAATTGAGAGAAAACAATCATACTTATTTGGTATATTTTGAAATATAAAACCCCTGAAAGGAATATCATATAATGGATATGTAATTAAACATTAATTTAAGAATAATAATCATATAACACATTAATGGTATGTATATACACCACAAAAAATGAAATATTAGGTAATATGGAATGTATGTCATGGAAATAAAAATTGAGCTGAAATCCTCTTACCTTGAATCTTGAATCTCATTATACTAATTAATCCAACTTATAAAAAATATAAATTTATGATAAATCATTTAAATAACCATATTATTATTTCTAATAACATATATGGTTTTATAATGACCTTATATTAACCTCTTGTTAACAATCCTCTGTTAAGGTTTCACTTTAGGAAATATCTCCATTGTTATTTTCATGTGTCCTCATTTGTTATATCTATGTTGTTTATATTTATATCATAATTTCTAGAATATAAAATTTTTATAAATATCATTTATATTTAGTATATTTTTATTATAATAGTCTATTTAAGATACAATTTAGAAATGGATTACACTGTTCAAGGAGACAGTAAATCATACATATGCAAGAACATGGTTTTCATATTTATTGTTGTATTGAATGAATGATGGTAAATATAATATCATTATATATATTCATATATATATATATATCATTATTCCAGTATCATAATTATGTCATATATATATATATCATATTTTTCACTAAAAAATACTTAATACATTCTATGTAGGGTGTGAATGAATCACATCGCTTTGAGGGGGTGGTAATCCACACATCCTAAAATGAAATAATCATATTTACATCAAGTTAATTTATAAATATATGTGATGTATAGAGATGAAAAAATCATAAAGACATAATAAATATAATATATAATATATATAAATGTATTTCCATTCATAATGTCTACCATGAGAGGCGACCATAGAAAAATTAACAATCATCATTTCGTGAGGCGGTAGTTCACCGTACACGCAAAATAATAAGTTTTTTTCCCATTAGATGGAGTTTGATGTATGTGTAGGTTGAAAAAATATAATAAAAACATCATAGTATATTGAGGATATTGGTTTTTTTTTGGATCAAGACTCTCTATATGGGAGTTACTTGAGTCCTTGTAAAAATATACAATGAAGTTTATTTAAAAAGATTACCCCATGTTAATATAAAACTGGCTAGTTAACCAAGGTATTAAAGTTATATAGCTTGATTTTTAAATATTTTCTCAAAATAGTGATTAATTCTCAGTTATAAAAATATTATTTTTTGATACAACTTTTTAAACTACTCTAATAAGGAAAAAATAGCTATAACTACTATCCAATACTAACTATCAATGTAAAATTTTGTTTTATGAAATAAAATTCAAAATAGATAAAAACTAAATTAAAAGACACAACATTTAAACCAGTGGTTCAATCTCTTATCGAGACCTAATCCACTCCACTTGGTGATCACCAGCCACAAATCATTATATATATATATATATATATATATATATATAAGGCTTTTATCGACACCCTAGATCAGGGTTAACAACAGTAAACAAGACTGTCGAAGTCCCAAGACCTCTTCCACTATTCTTTGTAGGAAAACAAACTAACTGGTTACACATTACCTCTTCCACATTTCTATGTGGGACAAAAATGTGTTAGAATATAGGTGTTTGAGGATATCAAGTATCCTTCATTTTAGAATAGGTGACATTTTGTGTTTTAGTATAGACACACATAGCTCAAATGTTTAGTTAATGGTACTCAACAAAGAAGAATATATTAAGAAGGGTTTAGAGATGTTCTAAGTGTGATTCAATTCATATTTTCACTCTTTTATGTATCAGAGTTGATGCATGAGTCCTATTCTAGAAATAAACACTAAAAATAGAGTGTCATAGATCACAGTGTTCTATCTTCCAGGGAGGTGAGATGTTCTTCTCCATTGGTTTTGATGGATGGTGCTAAGATGATGGAAATTTCAAGATTATCAACTCTATGGTTCACGGAAACCAGGAATAAATAATTCCTCATGCATTATTCTTCTTTTGGTATGATTCTGAAAGTAGATCTTCTTGTATTCTCTTCTGTATATGTGTCTACATTAGTTTATTTGTAAGTGTTCCTTCATGGAATCTCCATTGAATATATATTATTGTAGCTCAAAAATATTCATATCTTAAGTAGACACAGTACCTCATATTTTGGACATCCTATTTTACTATGTCTGAAAAATTTCATTATATTAATCTGTCACATTAAAACACTCAAAATATGGTCATTAGAAATAATTTTAAATATAAAAAATTTAAAATAGTCTATCGGTGAGTCCTCATTAAATATCTCATTTCAGTGACTCATCCCATCGGTATGTCATTATATCGGTCTTTCCAAATATTATTGACTCATTTCAACTATCAGTGAGTCGTTGAATCGGTAGCTCCATGATTTGGTAGGTCATTTTTACTAATAGTGGGTTGTTTGTGTTAGTAGGTGATCTGCATTGGTGAGTCATTTGCATTGACAGATCATTTGCATCGGTGAGTCATTTTCATTGGTAGGTCATCTGCATCGGTAAGTCATTTGAATTGGAAGGTCGTCTAAACTGTCAGTATCTCATCTCTTCTGTCGGTGTCAGTCTGTTATACATGGAATAAATTTTTTCCAGACTGTCTTACAATATAAATGTAAATAGAGCGTACCAAATTTTTATGAGATCATAGACAATCATAATTGCACATATTGAAATATAAATAATTATGATTTAAATGATTATACATGATTAATATGAATTGACATGATTTTTTATTATTAAAACTACTAATTCTAAAGAGAATGAAAAATAGTTTCCTATGGTCTAAGAATCCCCCCTTTTTGATTATCACAAATCATGGCATTAATCAGTACAATTATTAGATATGAAATGAAATCAAACCAAATGTTCATCTGTTAAAAAAATCCATTGTTGTTGCATTCTCCCAACCCCTGAATAAATTGAATCCATGAAATTTGATACTGTTCTAATTAATAAACTATTTGATGTTTGTAAATACAATTTTTAAAACCCAAATTTTAAAAAATATTAACAAAATATCCTCATAAAATATAGTACATAAAATATTATGTCATCTAAAATGTCAAAAAAATGTTTTCCAAAAATGAATTTTTTTTGGGTAGTCTAAATATGATCATAATGGAAAAAACAACAACCAAAGACTGAAAAATTGAGATATTTAAAAAATTTAATATAAGCTGATATTATAAAAAATCTTTAGGATCTATTTCCTAATGTCGAAGGATTATTTTTCACTCCTGTTAGATATAATAATAAAATATGCATACAAGATTTCATTCCTTATAATAAAATCAATTAATTCAATTATTTATGATTTTATTAAGAATGTCCCATAAATTCCATGTAATTTTTTTAATTATATGGGATTATATTGAGGCCATATTCATTGAAAACACCCGATTCTGAGACCCGGTGAGGCTGGAATATAATTTTGAACTTTTTTAAGTTTATTTAAGTAAATGTGTGAGTGGGTTATTCTAACTTTTAAACTTGTGTGAGAATCAAAAATATTAGGGCATCATTAAATTCTAAATGTTAGGATTCACCTATAAAGGACTTAACTTCGACCGGAAATGGTTGACCAGAGAAGATAATTATAGGAATTTATAGAAAATTAATAAAATAAATTAGAAAGTTAATTTATTTTATTTTTCTCACTGTTGAGAGGTGGCACACCAGCACTACTCTGCAGTGATGAGGTAGCGAAGAGCCTATTTAATGAGACTCCATAATGGAAGAAAACTAGAAACATTATTTCATTAATGAAATAGTGTAACGACAAGCAGAAGTATCATAACAGAAACAGTAAAACACATTTCTCTGTTAATGAGATAACATGTTGGGAAATCAATCATTGAATTCCTCTGATAAACCTATAGAGTAAATCCTATCCAATAAAGAATGACGAATGTTGGAAAATTGTTAGCAAAATCGATGTACCCCATTAACGGTACCAGAGAGTTACGAATGCCAACAAAATCCCCACCAACGGATCACTCCGACTATGAACCTCTTCCAGGTAGGGGTTTTCATTTTTTCTTGCGTTTCCCACTTCTTCGTTTCAAAACAATGAACACAGATCAACCCACAAACAGGTTGATCTCAGGATCGCTTTTCTTCAGAGATGGTACTCTTTTCTCTAGATTGCATTGGAGTTAAACTGTGATAGAACTTCACAACTTTATCGTATGTTTCTAAACCTCTAATGTGGAGGGCGCGTGCCAACATGAACAAGGCATGAGCCCCTCTTCCTTGTACATTTTTATGCATTCTTCATGGACACATCTTTAAAATGGAGGCAATAGAAATACAAGTCAATTGCATTAAAGACTGCATCCCTTGTAGTTTTTAGTCTCAATAGGAACGAAAAATAGACCACCAGAGCAGACCCGGTGGTCCATAGAAGTAGTCGTCGGTGTCACGGTGCCGAAGACATCTGTGGATGGGTGGAGGCTCACCACAATGACATGTTGGAAGGGATTTCATAGCCAGAAAGAGCCATTTTCTTCTATTCCGACAGCGGGAGGTTGGAAAGACATGCCCTCCTAGCCAAGTCAGAGGAACCACTCCAAGTCGCACGACGCAAGGGCATGGTCCAAGGGACTATGGCGGAGGAGGTGGCCTCTTGGATGACTTGTGGGGCAGGTGGGTGGTTGCGACTTCCAACCATGTCCTGACCAGGTAAGAGCCAGACCACCCATTATGGGACAGTCAAGGTGCAAGCCACCCAAGAAGTTTGGGCCAGATCTGGGTCAGGTCGGACCTAGATCAGGACAAATTTTGGGTGGGTCAGTCTCAGGTCACGCCGGATCCAGGTCGGGTTGGACCCGAGTCAAGCCGGATTCGGGTCGGGTCGGACCCAGGTCTGGCTGGATCGGGGCCTGGTCGGACCTTAATCACAATGTATCTGGGTTGGGTCGGACCTGAGTCGGTACGGTGACCCAGGTCAGGTCAGTGGACCCCGATCAGGTTTGATTCAGGTCGGTCTAACCCGGCCAGACCAAACCTGGACCCAACTGTCTCCTTTTTAGAAAAACATCTATAACTTTCAAACCATACATCTGATTGATGATCCATTTTATGAATTTGGAAACCTTGTGATGAAGCGTTTCTTTTGGAATTCTCTAAGATGGTTTTAATGTAATTTTAGATGTGATTAATATCTTGAGGAGAAATTTCTCTCGGAATAAAGTGGACTATGTATAGGAATCTTGTTGTTGACTGAGACCCGAAGACTGCTGACAAGCAACCTTGGGTGACCCGGCAGACCAATGAAATAATTAAGGTTAGGGACATCAGTATGGTGGCCAAGGTGGTAAGTGACTCTATGTGAACTAGTAGGACCAAAGTGGGGTGTGACTCTTTGTAACCCAACATACCCACAATACTAATTAGGGATGAATGCCACAATTGTCCAAGGATAGTGCAAAGTTTCTCTATGTGGCCAAGCTTTCCCATGGTGAGAAGCGGCTCTATGGGACCCATCACACCCATGAAACTCATCATGGAGAAGTACCCTAGAAACCCAAGGTGTTCAGTGATACAATTGATGGTATTAATTTTCTACTATATATTATACCTAGTGGGAGCTACCTTGCTTCATGGTTTTCTTGGTGGATTTCATTGTGGTCTTTACTTGTTGGTTTGAGGTCCTTGCTAAGTATTTTATTACTCACCCATGAACAAGATTCTCCCGCATGTGTTATGTTTTGAGTAGATAACTAAAAAATTAGCGTAGGATATGGTTTCCCTAGACTAGATGGTGCATAGTGAGATCAGGTAGGCTAGACGTACTTCTATGGCTTTGAGTAGATACTCTGTACTAACTCGTCCGGTGGGATTCTCAGTAGACAACATTCCATTGATTTTGTACTTACTCTGGTCACTGTTGTTTTTTCTTAGGTTTGTATTATATCCCATTTACTTCTAGTTTTACCTTTACACACATTGGTTGTTGAGTAGCATGTGCATTTTATTTTTTAGTTTTCTTGGGACATGGTTGTGTGTGGGTGTATACTTTTATGCAGGAAAATGCATCCCACATGCAGCCTTTGGAATTATTCACTAACCACTGGCCTTCAGGAGGTGGTCATGGGGGAGTCATGGAAAGGGCCTAAGGGATGGGTCATGAAAAAGTGGTGTCAGAGGTGGTTAGTTCTACCTCAAAGGCTGAGAGTCTATTGTTTTGTGTTTGGGAAATGGTGATTAATTTTCTGAGTTTTAACTTATGATTTTGGGAGTCAAGTGTTGGTGCGGTGGCCGACGTATCCATACACCAGGACCTTGCATTATTCATTATGACATTATACATAAAAACACAAATTTCAAGCATCATATAGGAATTGAGAGTTTCCTCATGTTATCCTTAAATTATGGTCATATAACCAGGTATAATCTATTGAATTTATTACATCTTGATATGTATCAAGATTCCTCAACAAAAATAGCTAGCTAGGATTCCGATGCTTGATAGTGATGATAGCTCACCTAGAGATGAGGACTCTCTTCAAGGACCAGTGCTATAGATGTCCCCATAGGGTTGTGCACCCACGTTACCACCACCCATTGATTTGTAGTTACTACCATATGTACCATTATAGGATACATGATTGCTCAATGGATTGTATTATTTCTATAGACATAGACCTCCCAAGATTAGGGGAGAGATAGAACCTCAGGTCGCTGAGGACTGGCTAGAGGTGGTGACGCGAGTCTCCTGAATAGTGAGGATTCCACTCCACCATATGGAGATCATATCTACGATCCATATTCTTGGATCAAAATAGAGATGGTGGAGCATAAGGATTCATACACATGATGGGAAAACCCTCTCCTAGGTAGAATTAGAGTGACTTTTCCTGGAGGATTTCTTCCCCGTGACATTACGCTCTGTCTGCATACAAGAGTTGCTTCACCTACAGTAGGGTAGTGTCAAGACCCGTCCCCCGGGCTCATGCCGTGATTACCCAAAGCCCACCTTCCATATGCCAGAGGCTGTAGATTGACAACAAATGCGTAAATCCCTAAAACTGGGAAGGAATTGCCTTTATAACTGAAAAACGCACACAACAGAGTACAAGCTGGCAGCAAAAAACAAAGTAAAACTGTATAATAAAATAGTACTGAAATGTAAAACGGGCCTGAAATACAAGACCAACTGTAAAGTACAAGAAACTGAAAGTACAAGTACTGGAATAAAGGAAAAAAGCTCATGGATCGTCCACTAGAAAATCCTACCTGAAGGGTAGGTACAGATTGCCCACAGCACTCAACGTCTGTCTGTCTCCTCCATGTACCGTCACGCCGTGTGGTCCAGCTCCAGGTACCATCTAGTTCTGGTACAGTCTACCTTGGTCTGCGATGTCCAATGTCTGTATCCAACACAACGAGGTGTGGGCATAGCCCGTGTAGGGGTGAGTATAACGATACTCAGTAGGGACCTAGAGACCCTCATGGTGTCACAAAAACCAACAAAGAAAAAAAAGTATTAAATCAATAGATAACCCCTCATAGGTATATGCCAATACATATACCTATGTTATCATGTTATCCATCTCAATCATGAGGAAAACACAAAAGATACTCCCTCATCTCCCACAGGTATACAAATTTAATAGAGAGTTTGAGATGATTACATGTAGCCACTAAATCATATATTCTGTCGAACCCGCACAAGATCCAGGAACAAAAATTGGAACTGTCAAACCCACAGAGGATCCTGGAACAGTATCCGAGCTGTCGAACCCAGATAGGATCCAAGAACATTAGACAAAGCTGTCGAACCCACACAAGATCTAGGAATAGTAGTCAGAGCTTTATAACCATCACAGGATCGAGGAATAGTAGTTAGGGATGTCGAACCCATGTAGGATCCAGGAACAGTAGTCGGAGCTATCGAACCCACGTAGGATCTAGGAACAGTAGTCAGAGCGCAGCCAGCCGCGGGGTTCTTCACAAAGCATGCTTGATTCCAGGAGGGTCCGCTCCTCAAGACAAGTGATAATACATCAACTGCCATAAAGTCCCATGTTTATGTATCCAAAAATATTTGTCTTTCCAAAAGGAACCTAATGCAACAGATGATGTGTCAATCAGATGCCCGGTCTGAGAGTTATTGGCATTTCCATTCCGAGGACCCGATTGGATTTACGTTCGATCCAACCCGACCATACCCCAACTGTGTCCAAACCTTGAGTGGGGTATACCAAAATAACTAAATCCTTACAAGGATTCTATCACCATAGAGGGTTCATCAATAGGTCATCCATTTCTCAAGTTACGGGCAAAAGAGTGGAACCATGTCAAACGGGTCCGGACTGGGATCTGACTCGGTCCACGAGTCCGACCCAGTCGGAGGGGGAGACTCGGGCCACGTGAGGCCTGGGGCTGGTGGCCCATGTGGTCCTCCCTAGCCGTGTCTAGGGGGAGGCTGCACACCCTAGATTTCTGAACAACTTAGTCATTTGGGGGAGTTAAACCAGCCCCATGTGGTGCCAGTCTGCATCACGCAGGACCCACACGACTGGTCTCGCTCCTCAGGGCTTGCCAAGAAGACAACCACCTCTTATGCGGCACGGTTGCGCCATGACCGCACCAGTGGCCGGTGGAGCCAGCCGCCCGTCCTCCGTCGCCGTGGCCAAGGAGACAACCTGATATTCCACCGCGCGGCGCGCACTGCACCACGCCTTCCTCCGAAACTAGTCGGCTCAGGCCACTGGTTCTTCTCACGGCCGGCCTTGCGCCGGCCGCCGCCACACCACCACTGCCATTCGGCCCTGTTCCACTCCTCTGGAGGCACGGTTGTGGCGCCGCTATCCACGTGGCCGAATAGAGTTCCAGTCGCTCTTCTTTCTTTCTACTGGTGTCGTTTTCCAATTTTGACCGCCGATGAACCTTCGGCGGGACACTGGAAGAGTTTTCGTGGCCCGATTCTTGTTTTGGAAGTAGTCGCATGCTCCTTGGGATGTCGCCTTCATTCTGAAACCATTATTGAATAGAATCTCCCATCCGGAATCATGCGACGTTTAGCGTAAAATTCCACAAAAAAGGTGGAGGTGTCGGGCTGTGTTTCTTCTTCCCGCACCCTCCAAATTAGGGTGATATCATGCGGCTTTGAATAATAATCCTAAACAGAAAACAAAGAATTTGAAACAGTTAACCAATATTGAACCCCTACCATTGATTGTTGTTTGATGATGAAGTCACAGAAAGAAGATGAAGGAGATCGTCGTTCGTCACGTCTGCTACACACTTCCAATCCTGAGCTGTGTCGGCTCGTTGATGACAATGTGGAGGGTAGGTCGATTGAAGATGACCCATGTCGGTTGGATCTGAGGATGAAGGTCGAAGGAGATAATTTCTGGAATTCTTCATTGGAATAACGCGTTCTTTATTCTTCTATGGCGAGAGCACTTCTCTCTTCTCTCAAGTTCCACCAAATGAGCAATGTCAACCCAAAATAATAGATTGAGTTTATCTATTATTTAGTTGTTGGCACAAAATTCAAAATTATTTAATTAATTAGGTTAGATCCAATTAATTAATCAAGATGTTGGCACTATAAATGCTTGTGCGTTGGCCCCATTAAGGTGGAGTGGTGGTGGCACCATTAAGTGGGGAGCTCAGGTTGTTTCTCCCCACTTAATGGGGAGTTCAAGAGGTTTCAACCTCGGGTAGTCCCCACCATATTAAACATGACGAAGAGGTTACGTTCGGGTGGGCCCCACCATCATAACCTCTCATGGGAGGTTAAGGTGTGGTGGTCCCGACCCCCAACTTTGACATCGAGGATTCAACCAACCAAAATAAAAATAAAGCTACAACTTTATTTTTATTTAATTCATTCAATAAAAACCCAAAAAAATATCTTTTATTTATGACCATATGCCATCGAGGTTATAGTCTTCTTAGGACTATATTAGTGTTGCGAGTTCAACGGTGCCCTCAGATTTCAATTCCGAGCACCGGTTCAAAATTTATAAAAACACGCTCGTATGTTTACTGAATACACCTGAAAAAAACCACAGAAATTGATTCTGAGCACACAATGCTTCAGAATCACGTGCCGTCAATTTTTGTGGACTCATATAATTCCCATGTATTTATGAAAAAATTTTCCACGTAAATTATGAGTCTTTACAGGGAACACATCAATGGTTGATTACTCTATGAGGTTCACGGACCTCTCTCACTACACTATGGATAAGGTGTGGGACCCATTCTTCAGGGACTGAACCACTGATAAGAAAATCAGATGATATATCTGGGCATATATTATTTCTCTCATCACCCTACTCTGGTTGGAGTGCTATGATGAGATCTAAAAATAAAGAGAAACCTTGTAGAGAAGGCACTAATGGTGGAAACTACGACCAGATGATAGGGGGAGAGTCTTCAGTATTGAGTAGCAGGAATCAGACATTGGGAACTTAGTGAGTCTGATATTTTAAGGGATGAACCCATGACATAGGGTTAGTAGTGCGGGGATACCTAAGAAAATGGAGTCAGTAGGGAGTCAGGATGTGCTTCATCTACCGTGGGCTAGGAGACATGGCTCATGACTACCTGAACTGCTGCACAAACAATCAGTAGAAAATCAAGGGACCGTCGAAGCAGAGGCATAGGTTCAAGTAAGGAGGTCTGCAGTTTGGAAGACATGGAATAAGAGTAGTCCTAGTAGAAGGCAATGGAAGACTGTTTGAGGTACTACCTTCACCACCCCTTGGTGGTCCACTACAGCCTCATAGTGTAAGTGGACATCGGTGAGTTCATCTTCAGGATGTGGAGGCCCATAAACACATTACTACAGAGATGATTAGAGGCACGATATGTGTAATCACCACCTTAGATACAATTATTATAGACACAGGTTCCAGTTACACTTTTCATTCCATGGACCATGTTCGAGGATCGAAGATTCTGTTGGAGTCTGTGCCTCGATCCTTATAATTAGAGACTGTTAGAGGAGAGGATATGATGATTACACACTGGTAACGACAGTGTGAGCTTACTCTTAAGGTTATAGCTTCAAATGGGATCTCCTAGTAGGTGAATCGAGGCCTTTTGATTTATTCTTGGCCATGGATTAGTTATCCATTGTTCATGCTCAGATTGATTGTATTAGCTAGAGTCTGGTGTGGTGTGTCCGGGTGGATGGGACCAGTTTTTCCCTCACCGGAGATAAAGGAACACTTGTAGCACAGGATTGAATTTCTCAGATTAGGGTGCAGCTGATCACTCACAAATTTTCTTGATTCTCCCATGGTGTGGTGGATGAGAGGATTGAAAGCATTCATGTGGTGGTGGACGAGTATGAGGATGTATTTCCTAAGGATGTTCTGGGAAAACCTCCTCATAGGGAGTTTCACTTAGGCATCGACCTGTACCTTGGGATAACACTAATATCCACACTGGAATTTTGGATGGATCCTGCGGAGCTTCATGAATTGAGGGTATAGTTGCAGGACATGAAAGATAAGGGATTCACGAGGCCCAACATTTCACCATGGCCTACCCATGTGTTGTTTGAAAAGAAGGAATACGGGAGCATGAGGATATGCGTGGACTTATTGCACCTGAACCAGGTGACCATGAAGAACAAATATCCACTGCCAATAATAGATGACCTCTTTGACCGGAAGAATGGAGTGAGGTGGTTCTCGAAGATAGACCTCTGGTTAGGATATCACCATCTTTGGTTATAGGAAGAGGATGTATCAAATACGACCTTCAGATGCTGGTATGGATACTGCGAGTTCTTGGTAATTCCCTTCATCCTAACCAATTCTCCAGTAGTGTTCATGGTCTCACGAGATGGATCTTCTGGCCTTAACTCGATCGATTCATGGTGGTCTTCATTGATGACATCTTGGTGTACATGGCATCAGAAGAGAAGCAAGATACACACCTACAGATTGTCCTGGATACACTCTAAGATCACCAGTTTATGGGAATCTCTCGAAGTGCCAGTTATGGATTCAGGAGGACCACTTTTAGGGACACAAGATCTCAGAGGATGGAGTTGCAATGCATTGGGTGAAGATAGAGGCAATTATTGCTTGGGTACCACCCAACAGTGTGACTGATGTGCTGAGTTTCTTAGGGTTATCTGAATACTACCAGAGGTTTGTGCCATACATTTCTAGAGTAGAAACACCCTTATAGGCTTTGACAGAGAAGGGAAAACCATTTGTGTGGATAGAAAAGTTCCAGTCGAGTTTTTAGGATCTAAGGTAGAGATTAACGGGTGCCCTTATCTAGAGACTACTAGAACAGGGCACTGGTTATGTAATTTTCTGTGATAGATCATTGACTAGAATAGGTTGTGTCCTTATGTAGGAGTGAGTTGTGATAGCCTAAAGTTCATGGGAATCGAGATAGCATGGGCAGAACTATGCGAACAATGACATAGAGATGGAAAGTGCGGTCTTTGATTTGAAGATGTGGAAGCACTACATAATGATTTAGTGGTTTACAGTCTACTGTGACAACAAGAGTGTCAGGTATGTCTTTTCTCAGAATTACCTGAACATGAGGTAGCGGAAATAGCTAGAGTTACTCTAGGGACATGACTTCAAGATAGTCTATATTCCTTAGAAGGGGAACATGTTGGTAGACGCGCTCATTAAGAGGTCCGGTTTTCAGATGCCGAGTGAGGCGATGAAGCAACTAGCCACGATGCAGATATCCTTCGTGGATGATGATGGTGTAGCTTAACTTAATTTAATGAATATCACTCCACCAATATTATAGTGAGTTAGGGAGGAATATCTTGTGGATATTGACTATGAGGCCCGACTTGCACTATTTTATTTAGGACAGTATCCTGAAAGATTTTCTATAGGTAGAGATCGGTTCATAATTTTTCAAACGGAAAACAGTAGTACCAGTGGCATTGTGAGAGGATATTTTGATGGAGTTCCATAACTTCCTCTTGGAGGTACATCCTGGAGTGTAAAAGATGTACCAGGATCTCTGACATTAGTAATCGTGGCCAAGGATGAAGAGAGCAGTGGCTGAGTTCATTTCATGATGCCTTACATGTCCGCAAGTGAAGGCTGGGCAGTAGGTTCTAGCAGGATTGGCACAACCACCTAAGCTACTAGAGTGGAAGGTGGATGGTATCTCAATGAAATTCATGATGAAATTACCACCCACGTCCATGGTCCACGATTCTATCTTGGTGATCGTTGACCAACCCACCAGTCATCTTACTTCTTACCCATCCGGGAGTTGGGATCGGTAGAGGGCTTTGGACGCCTCTACGTCCTTGAGATAGTTCTCCTACACGAGGTGCCTTCGATGATTGTCTCAGACCATGAGGCATGATTTTCATTGAAACTTTGGAAGTAATTACATAAGGTGTTAGGTACTCAGCTACACTTGAGCACATCCTTTCACCCTCAGACAGGTTTTCAGACAGAGAAGACCAAACAGACCATGGAGGACATGCTTAGTTCTTGCATCCTTGACTTTGGTCATTGTTGGGATGACCACCAGCCACTGGGGGAGTCTTTATACAACAAAAACTATCACTCCACCATTGGTCTGGAACTATTTGATGCCTTTTACGAGCATCCATGCGTATCACCTCTTTGCTGGATAAACCCAGGGGTTTCAGTACTCATGGGCCCAGAGATGGTACATGCTAACACTGAGAAGGTGTAGACCATCCAAGACCAGATGAGTACCAAAAAAAGTAGGAAAAAATATTATTCTGATAGGAGATAGATGCCCTTAATGTTTGAGGAGGGATACCATATTTTCCATTTGGTATGACCCCTGACGGGCATTGTGGAGATTTCCCAGGGTGGAATGTTTTCTCCAAGGTTCATTGGACCTTTCCAGATTCTAAGTAGAGTTACAGAGCTAGAATATCACCTAGATCTCCTCCTAGATATGAACCAAGTGCATGATGTTTTCCAAAATTCATAGATGAGGAGGTACATGCAAGATTTGTCACACATCATTGAATAGGGAAAGCTGTACATTGATTATGGGGAGATATTTTCGAATTTACCAGTGGAGATAGAGGATTGATATGCGTGGGTCCTTCATGGATGGTCGATTACTCTAGTGAGCATTTAGTGGAAGCACAAGAACCTCTAGAAGAGCATATGGGAGAGGGAGGCTCATATTCATGCTTAGTACCCCCATTTTTTCATTTATCATTGTTTAGGCTTATAAATATGTGAATACCTAAAGGTAGGGTTTATGAAAGGTCCCATAAATTACATGTATTTATTTCTAAATTATATGGGATTATTTTGAGAGAAGTCGCTTTGACGACATCTAATTCTGAGGCACAGTGATCCGAGAATAGAATTTTGAACTTGTTTTATGTTCATTTAAGTAAACATGTGAGTGTGTTTTTCTAACGTTTAAAATTGGACTATGATAAAAAATATGAGGGCATATTTCAACTCAAAACACCAAGATTCACATAGAAATGACTTAACATCGACCAATGAGGGTCGAACAGAAATGATTGTTTTCAAACATTTAGGGAAAAAATAAAATAACCTAAAAAAAATTTTATTTTGTTTTTCTCACCATTGAGAAGTGGCAAGCCATCAATGCGTTGCAGTGATGCGTAAGTGAAGAGCCCCTTTAATAATAATTATTATAAAAAGGGAACCAAACATGTTGTTTGATTAATGAAACAACATAATGATGTAGCGACAAAATATAACAGAAACATTACGACAGATTTCTCTATTAATGAGATAAAACATTGGGGAATCTAAAGTGGAAATATTCTAATGAACCTACATAGAAAATACTCTCCAACG
Source organism: Viscum album (assembly GCA_963277665.1). Taxonomy (NCBI): domain Eukaryota; kingdom Viridiplantae; phylum Streptophyta; class Magnoliopsida; order Santalales; family Viscaceae; genus Viscum; species Viscum album. Next base: position 1,020,075,942 of record OY728132.1, on the reverse strand, counting down.
ACGAATGAAGAATGTTGGAAAATCACCAGTGACATCAAGGATCCCTAGGAGTGGGACCAGAGAGTGACGAACGCCCAAAGAATCCCTGTGTATAGATCACTCCAATGATGAACCTCTTCTAGGTAGGGGTTTTATTTGTGCTTTTGATTCCCCATTCTTCATTCTAAAATAATTATTACAGATCAACCCACTAATAGGTCGATCCATGGATTGATTGTTCTTGTGATAGGGTACTGTTTTCATGGGAGTTCATCGAGGTTAAATGGTGATAAAACTTCATACCTTTATCCCATTTTTCTAAACTTCTAACACATAGGGCACGAGCCGACATGAACAAGACCCAATACCCTCCAAAATATACATTTTTGTGCATTATTCATGGACACATCTATGAAGTGGAAGAATGGAAAACTCAAGTCCATCCTTGGGAATATAGTATCCCTCGATGTCTATGGCCACAAGCGGCTCAAAGAACAGACAACCGAAATGGACCCACTGGTCCACAAAAGTAGCTGTCGGCAAGCCGACAATGATGGCTTGCCCCAAAGGAATACTGAATGGTACTCTGTCATCATCTTGAGCCATGGTGGTGTGAAAATAAATTCCGAACTCCATGTCTATGGCTACCGGTGGGCAGACGTGGCCTCCCAGACACAAAGGAGGCACCATGACAGAGAAGGTGGCCGTGTGGACGACCGCATGGTAGGTGGGTGGATACAAATTCCATCCGCGTCCTAGATAGGTAGGAGCTAGACCACCCTTGGGTTTCCAAGAAGGGTGTGGGCCACCCCAACAGGCTGAACCCATATCCAAAGGGTCTGAACCCCTGGCCCAACGGGTCGGTCCAGATTCTGGATGGGTTTGACCCGGGTCGGGTCGGTCTGACTAGGTCGGACCAGACCCAGACCAAACCTGCCCCTTTTAAAAAAAGCGCCAATAAAATCCAAATTATTCATCTAATTGATGATCTATTTATTGAACTAGAATCCCCATGACACGACGACTCTTTTGGAATATTCCAAGGATGTTTTCATGGTAGTGGAAATGTGATGAATGGCTTGAGGATCAGTTTCTCCTGGAATAAAGCACACTACGTGCAAGAATCCTACGACTAACTGAGACCTAAAAACTGCTGATATGTGACCCTGTGTGGATCATCTATGATGGCCTTGTGGGAAGTGGATTTGAGCGACTCGGCTTTCCCACGGTGGGGAGTGGCTATGTGTGACCAAGAAGACTCATAGTACTTATTAGTTATGAGTACCTTATTACGATGGCCAATTTGGGAAGCAACTCTTTGTGACCTGATAGTCCCACGGTGGTGAGAGGCTCTATGTGACCCAACATTCACACTATACTCATAGGGATTATTGAAACATCAGTACAAGGATAATGGGAAGTTTCTCTATTTGACCCATAATTCCCACAGCGGGGAGCAGCTCTGTGTGACCCAGCATACATGCAGTACTAATCAGGCATAAGTACCCTAGAAGCCCAAGGTATTCAGTGATATGACTGATGGTCTTACATTCCTACTCTAGATTATACCTGGTGTGAGTTGTCTTGAATCATGGTGTGCTTTGTGGATTACTTTTTTGTATTTTCTTATTGGTTTGTGGTCCCTACTAAGTATATTGTTACTCACCCCCACACAAGCTTCGCCTGCACATGTTCTATCTGGTGCAAACAGCTGATGAATTGGTAGTTTTCTTGGTAGCCTAGGGCCAGGTAGTTCACTGTGAGATCTAGTAGGAATGACATACTTATATGGCTCCCAGCAGCTACTTTATATTTACTAATCAGGTTGGATTCTTAGCAGATAGTTTCCATCAATCTTTTATTTTAGTTGAAATATTATTTTTTTGGGTTTGTATTCTTACCCATTCTCTTCTAGTTTTACCTTTACACTCATAGGTTCTTGAGTAGCTTGCATGTTCTCTTTTACAGTTTTCTTGGCACATGATTGTGTGTGCATGTGTAAAATTACACAAGAAAATGACTCCCACTTATAGGTTGATGACTTCAGTGCTAGTCACCCATCCTAAGATTTATGGATGTGGGCTTGGGGGTGTAATGGCATGGGCCCTGGGGGATGGGTCGTGACATGATAAATTTTATTTTTCATAACTTACAGTAGTTAATTTATATTTATGTTGATGTTTTCTTCTTCAAAAGGTAAAAAATAACTTTGAACATATCATATTATCTATAAAGTAATTACAATTCATTAATCCTATTTTAATATGTATACCAACATAAAAATAATTGACTTTTGTTATCCTATTTTATTATTCATATATTTGTATGATCCCTATCATATAAGGAGTTGACCTGAGATTAATTCTAGCAACACTTTTGTCTTTATTTGAGTACTTTTAGTTGGGTTATATCATGGGGTGTGTTTGGGTGTAATTTTTAGAAAGATGAAGGAATAAATGGTTGTTCATGGTTGGCACACAACTAAGGAAACTTGTGTACCCTAGTGCAGAAAACTGTGAAACCCTAGAAAGTGTGCAATTGCTTAGTTGTCACACGATTTTTTAAACTATGTTCCCTAAAATGAGAAATTGATCACCCATATAATAATTGGTGTATGGTTAGGGTGAACGATGTTCCTCTAGTCAGCAAACCATACACTTTGTTTAAATTAACCTGGTTTTTAGTTTTTTAATTATCCAAAACCCCATATGTAACCCAAAACCGACCCCCACTTGAATCATTAATATTTATCACAATTTTGGAGCCTCCCTGATAGATTCAAAGGGCTCCTAACCTCTATTCATGGTGACTCAAACCCCAGATTAAATATCTTCTCCTCCCTCGATATGTGGATCCTATCTCATTGATTTTATATTTATCCTCCTTCATTCTATCATTCTATAGATGTAAATTAATCATAAATATTTCAAGATCTAGATCGATTATTGGTGAATCTAGATATTGGCTTCTGAATAATATATAAACCTAATAGAACATGATTTGGTTATGTTAATTAAAGGTTTTTTATTTGGATATAGATATACATCATTGTACTGCACAATTTTTTGGATTTTTTTGGGTTATCATTCATCAAATAATAGAGGTGTGTGGGTTATAATTCAAATCCAATTGTTTTGATATTGTTCATATATGTGAAAATTTTATAATTTGTATTGTTTTTTAACAATTGAAATTATAAAATTAAATTAATTAATTTTTTCAATTTATTAATGGGTAAATTAGGGGTTTGGTTGAATAATTGGATTTTGGGATTGAGATAAATAATTGGTTAATTAATTCTCGAGATAATATTTTGTTTAATTGATGATATTTAATTGTTTGTTTTAATGATAGAATAATTATTTTTGTATTGGTATTAATTAATTGGTGATATAATTTTTGGATGTTGATATTTTTGTTAAATAATTAATAGAAAAAATAATTAATGGTATTTTATTAATTAATTAATTTTTCAGTCAACCAACCGATGAGATTTGAAAATTAATTATTGAATCAATTAATGGGATTAAGGTGATTAATTAATCGTAGGGTTAATTAATGGAAATTGATGTGATTAATTAATCATTTGGGTAATTAATGGAAATGGATGTGATGAATTTTATATTGTGTTAATTAATGGAATATGGTTGATTATTTAATAACAGGATTAATGAATGGAAATTTACGCGATTAATTAAGTAATTTATCAATTAATGAAATTATTTGTGATTATGTAGGAATGGAGTAGCACATGGGATAAACAGGTTGTCATTGATAAAATGTTGAGAAATACCATGTGATCCTATTGAGAAGGACCATGTGATCTTGTTCAGAAGAATACCATGAGATATTCCATTTTTTTTCCAAGGGACCATAAAGCTCATGGAGTTTGGCCAATGAAAATATTGTGAGTGATTCCTCATTTAGCTAGAAAGAAATTATTTTCCATTTAGTCTTACTCACATTATACCCTTGAGGTTAGAGTCTTAGGTGCACATTACTCATGAAAAATTGATTTTAATTTTTTAGGTATTGTATCAGACAAAAATTGTGATTATGAATGGTAATATGTTTTTTCGATATATGAAATCCCTTGGGGATATTTCAAACAATGGCACTAGCCGAAGATGGTATTGATGTTCAGGTGTCCTCGGGAACCTGAGGGTTCATGTGGTTAAATGGAGAATAATTAATAATGTGATAAACTGTTTATATATGCATTGCAGTTATCGTATTATACAACATCATACACTATTATTAATTGTATTATCTTTAGATACCATTGGTGGGAACCTACTGAGTTGTAATGACACACTACTCGAGCAGTATGATCGGTACTTGAATAGAATGTATTTTTGTATGAAAGGTTAATGGAAACAACCCTATACTAGACAACTGATTTGGGGATGGATCTTTTATGAGGGAAAAATTTGTGTTTTGAGACCTTCTTAGGAATCATTGGTGTCTTTAATTTCAGTTTCATTTTAGTCACTTGACACTTACTTTATCATGACATGTTTTATGCTTTATTTGGAAATTTTATTTGATAAACTCTTTACCTTGAGATATTAGTTTTTCTTATTGATATATATATTCTTTTGTTATTGGTTATTATTTCCTCCATTGTGTAATATGGTGTAGGAGGGTTTAATATCCCCATGATTGAATTATCAGACCCTCACATCTAGTCAGAATCCTCTAGTATAAGGGTAGGTAATCTTTACGTCATGTGATATATCGACCCATGGAATCGGTGAGTGTAACATGGGTTGGTTTGTTACAAAGTGTTATCAGAGGAATTTTCTTTTCTTTTTCCATGTCTTACATTTTGGGAGAGGTATACATTAGACTAGGAATATTCATGACTTGGTAATGATCTCAAGAGTGTGTGTTGGAAACCAATGTATGAGGTAACCCCATGTATTTAGGATGGGATTATTGTTATTTCTGTATGTTGTTAAAGTTGTATATTATTTCACCATGGATAAAGTACTTGTTGTGTGATGTGAAAAATTATTTTTGAGATTTTAAATGAATTAACTTGTGGCCCGAAATAGAATGATAGTTGAGCATTAAAGAATCATTAAATGAACTATTTTTTATTTAGTATCATGCATCATTTTAATGATTCATGAAAAATGGGTTTGGGTAAGTTTTTGAACATGAACTATCTATTTTTTCTTGGGAAAATTGAGTTGAAAAAGGTTTTGAATATGAAATAAACTATACTAAAAATGATGCATAAGGAGAATAAATTGGTGTATAATGTTAAAACATGACAATTATATTGATAAAATCCTTTTATAACCAATAAATACATGTTGGATGTTTAAGTTCAGTGTTAGCACCTCAATTTTGACAGTAAAGCTAGATTTGGGGAAAAAGTCGTGTTCTGAATTGTTATGATTTTTGTCTTAGGTAAACGTGGTAAAAATTTATTATGAACCCTAAGAAATATGTTTGGAATTGTAGATATATTCATCCACAATGAATCATGTTTATAGGATGACAAGTAGATATGGATGCAGATGGTTTACGAGTTGTGGATCCTGAGGCACTAATAGTGGTGGGTGAAGAAGTATGGGAGCAGTACCAAGTAAACATTGCCCAATTCATGAAATTCATAGGAAGAAACCCATGGAGGGGTTTTAAGAGTATGTCTGCCATGATGAGGGAGTTTAATTTCTAGAACCCTCCTAATTCAACTAGAGGGGTTTTACCGGAATGATCTAATTATGTATTGAGTCTATCCCGAATATACGTGATCACATATAGATTCCTATTGAAAAGAGAGGAAAATTGGTTTTTTATAAGCTACAATGATCAACCAAGAACTTGTGGGGAATCTGGGATCTGTCTATGAAGGACGATGGTATGCTACTGAAGGACTTCTTGGATAGGTTCATGGAACACATTAACCCAGAGATGCTGAGGCAGGATACAGTAACTAAGTTCATGAGGTTGAATTAGGGGAGCTTGTCTGTAATGAACTATGCTGGATGCTTTGTAGTTTTGAAACATTTTTCTCTATCATTGGTAGGATGTAAGGCTGAATCCGAAAATTGATTTTAGGATAGACTTATGTGTAAAATTATATCCTAGGTGAATATATTTAGGTTGAAGAATATTTCAAATGTGGTAAATCAAACTCTCATCTCAGAGGGGAACCTAAAGAGGGATTCTAGTGGGGGATATATGATTTCCTCTACATGGTCATGAGGCACATATTCTGAGAGAAGGATATGTTTTTATTAGAGCTTTAACCATAGCAGTTGGAAGAATAATGGATATGAAGGTTGATCAGTGGCTCAGGATATTACTCATGTGTTTTTTCACTCGTGTGGGAGGTCAAGACACTTACCGAAACAAATTCTCTGGCCACCTGTATAATGTTGAGCCTGTGGAAGGATGTGACATCTGTAGAGGTTCTTCAAGAACCTAAGACATAGAGTTATTGGTTGAGGATCTAGATAGAATCAAGGTGAAAAGATGGGATCTTATGTATCATATCAATATAGTAGTTGGAGTTTTAATCGACTAGGGGTTAGAGGAATTGGACATAATGCTTCTAGGAAATAGCTCTCACATAAATAGATTGGAACAACTCAAAGGAGTTAGACAATATCATAGGGATGAGGGGAATTAAAATTATAGGTGGTGTAGCCTAAAATTTTGTAAATTTAGGCTAGGTAATTGACATTGAGATGTAAAATTATTGTATATTCTACCTAAGATAATTTTATATATGATACTGTTGCCTCTAAATTCTTTATATATACAAAACTTGTTAATGTTATAAGACTAGGGGTGGGTTAATGAGAAAGGTAATGATGATAGATACACCATTTAGAGTGTGGAATAGAGACCTCTATTTGTGAAATTGGTGTTCTCTATAGATCAGAGAATACTATTTTTAATGTGATTCCTATATCTTTGACATTACATGCTTCAAAATAGTTATGTGTATTGACTGGATAGTTTCATATAGAGACCACATTTATTTTTACCATAGGAGAGTGACCTTTATTTCTCTTAGGGGTGATAACTATATTCACCCTGGAGAGTGGGATATTCAGGTAAGATGATGCGGCCTAATTGCTCAAAAACTATGAGAGCTCGGAGCTAAGGTTTCTTGCTTATTGCTGGATAATGGAGGAGAAAATAATGATATCATTCCACCATTAGTGGAAATATTTTAGGACTAGTTTCCTCAAGATTTCTCAACACTTCCACCTGAATGATATGTGGAATTAACTATTGATATAATTCTAGGGTATAATCCTTTATCTATTCAAATAAAATGAATAAAACAGATAGAGCATCAAGACCACAAGAACTAGATGGAGGAGTTGGAGGATAATGTATTTATCTATCCAAGTATGTCTCTTAGAGATCAGCTGTTTTGTTTTCAATGATGGTGGATGGGAGTTTTTTTTTATTTTTTGATTACTCGAAGATGAAAAAGATGAATTTAAAGAACCAATATCCACTTCTTCATATCAATGACCAATTTCACCAGTTCATGGGTGCTTCTTTATTCTCAAACAACAAATTGATATTGGGTTATGATGAACTAAGATTTAATAATTATGATATATCGATGAATCATTTTAGAAGAAGGAATGGCCTTGATGAGTTTGGTTTAATTTTATTTGGGTTTACAAACAAACCAACAATGTTTATGGCCTTGATAAACGTGATATTCCATCCATACATAGATCATTTTTTTTTATTTTTTTGGATGATATCTTGGTGTACTCCAAGAATTATGAAAATCATTCTGAACATCTTGATATCATCCTGAGTAAACAGATTGAGCATCATCTATTCTCCAAGATATCTAAGTTTCAATTTGGTATTGTTCAGTTACACTTATTGTGAAACATCATGTCAAAGGAAGGTATGTTAGTGCACCAAGAGGAGGTTCAATATATAGTTTATTGGGAGAATCCTAAGAATGTATTTGATATTAGTAAATTTCTAGGGTTAACTGAATATTATTTGAGATTCATCCAAGAAATTTACCAGTTGGTAGTGCTACTTTTTGTCTTGACCGAAAAAGGTATAATGTTTGATTTCCAAAATATAGCGAGAATCCCTTATAGGACATGATTATGAATTTGACATAATCACAAATCTTGATCATACATGATATAGGTAAGGAGTAAATAGTTTTTGTTATGCTTCTATAATAGGATATGGGTTTGTATTGATGTAGGGAGATCAATTCATAGCATATGGGTCTCAGCATTTGAGGCCCCTTGAATATATCTAACATTTTATTGAAATCAATAATTTTGAATCGGTTTATCCTATAAATTTTTGGTGGCACAATCATATGGTCAAGAAGTTCACAGTGTTCAAGGATCACAAGAGCATAATAAAAATATTTTCACAATGATATTTGTATCTCTAGAAAAGGATATGGGTGGAGTATATGACTTCCTTCAATTTTGATCATGCATATACACCTAGTAAGGGATATAATAAGGCTATCCCTTGGACTAGGAAAACATATACTCATGTGGTTCATGACTGTTGTTCTGAGTTGAAGATAATGAATTTATAGGATGAATTGTATGTCGTGGTTTATGAGGGTCAAGAGAAAATGACTCTTATATCAGTTGTAGTGGATTCTACACTTTTTAGTTCAATCCAAGATAGCCATTATGGGGATTCAGAGTGTTTGGACTTAAGGGAAATCCTTGATTTTTGGATTCACCTTCAGAATGGATATTATATGAGGATGAGATCATCAATATCAATAATTGTGTTATTGTGCATACAAGTATGCGTGAGGAGTTGATGTGGGAGTTTCATGCCACGAAGTGAGTGATACATCCAGGAGTGACCAAAATTAATATTGACCTATGATGGCAGTTATTGTGGATGAGCATGAAGAAGGATATATGAGGGTTCATGACATGATGTTACACATCTTAGCTAGTGAAGGCAGCACATCAATAACCTAGTGGTTTGATACAATGATTTCCCATTCTGTAATGGAAGTGGGATGATGTGACAATGAATTTTAAGGTAGGCCTTCTAAATATGTTTAGTTATAATGACTCAATATGGGTTATTGTGGATCGAATAAAAATATTAGTATAGTTATTACCTATATGGGAGACTTTCTCATTTAATCAGTTGAAAGAAATATATATTCCAAATATATTCCCTATGCATTTTGTACCATAATCAATAGTTTCAGATAGTGAATTAGGTTTCACTTCACACTTCCAGATGGGGTTTCAGGTAGTGGTTAGTACACCAATTGTATAGATTATGGATTTTCACCCATAGAATGACGTGTAGTTTGAGTGTAAAATACATATTCAAGAGAAAATTCTTTTGGAATGTGTTATACATATTAGTGTGTCTTTGTAGAAGCAAAAATGTTATTTGTTTTTTCCTATAAATAAATTCTTAGAAAACAATACAGATAGAACCCTATGAGGCTCTTTATTGTAGGACATGCATATCACCTCTATGTGGGGCAGAGGAAAGTGATTCAAATATCTTGGGATTGAGTCTTATATATGAAAAATTTGTGAAGGTAAAGTTTATTTAGAAACATATTATTATGGAATATTGTTGAGAGAATGCCTATGTTGTTATAAATCGATGACCCATAATGTTTCTAAAGGGTGATCTTATATTCCTTGAAGTTTTTCCTAGGTTGGGACACTATAGGGTAGTGATAATTGGAATGTTAGCATTGATGTTGGTTGGACCATTTGTGAGTGGGAATGATTTGAGCTGGTGGTGTATTGATTGGCTCTACCATAGATATACAGTGCTATCGATGATGTGTTCCATGTATTAAATTTACTGTAGTATCACCCAGACCCTTCTCATGTGATCTATGTGGATAATTTTGAGCTTGATATAGATGCGTCCATTGAGGAGCATTTGATTTGTGTGTTGGATCGTAGTAAGAATTTATTTTAGGAAAAAACCATTCTGATAGTTTTTTATTATGGAAACATGGGTGTGTGTAGGATAAAACATTGGAATGGGAATTATATATGTGGGGTTGGTTCCATAATTGTTTTGGCTCTGAATTTTATAGATTATTGGGAGTGTAGCTTGAGGATGATCCATTATAAGGTAGGGAGATTGTAAGATCCTGCACTTTTCTAGAGTTGACTCGTACTTCTTTCCCGGAATACTTATTTCTTTAATCATGTAATTTTCAACTGGATTATAACTGGGGTGTTTTTTGGGTGGAATTTTTATAAATATGAAGAAAAAAATGGGTTGTGCGCATTTGGAAAACATTTAGGGAAAATCATCCACCCTAGACCAGCAAACCAAATAGCCCTAAATAGTGGAGAATTTCGTGGTTGGTGCACGAATATTCAAACTATTAACCTAAAAAGGAAATATCGTGCACCCATAAAATAATTTGTGAATGGTAAATTCACAAAGTTAGGGAAAACCATACACCTCTTACTAAAAAACTATGTGAATGGTTTTAATAAAACCGATTTCAATTTTAAAATTATCCAATCCCCCAAATTAACATAAAATCAACCCCACATGAACCATTATAAATTCTCTAGATTTTAGAGCCTCTTGGATATATTCATAGGGCTCCCAACCTATGTTCAAGGTGATTCAGAACACAAATTGAAGATATTATCCTCTCCATATAAGTGGATCTTATCCAGTTTCTTTTTCGTTTATCCCCATTCCTTCCCTCTTTATTTTAAAAAGATGTAATATTATATTTTCCATGATATAGATCTATATTTGGTGAACAAATATCTAGGATTTTTAATTTGTATTTAGAAATAAAATTATCTTGATTAGTTTATCTTGATTTATGGTTTTGATATTCAGATCAAAATATATGTCACTATGCTGCTTAATTTTTGAGATTTCCATTGGAAGATCATTCGTTAACGAATCAATGTTGGTGATCTATAATTAAAACCCCATAGTAATGATATTTTTTTCATATGTGAAAGAATTATAATTTCTATACTTTTTGGACAATTTAAATTCCTCAAATAAATTTATTAATGTGGTCAATTAATTAGTGTGGAAATTAGGGGATTGATTGAATATTTGAATTGTGGGATTGAAATAATCAATTGATGAATAATTTTTTAAAATATTGTTCTTTAATATTGGATATATTTATTTGTTGGGTTATGTTTTAGAATAATGAAATATGTATTGGAAATAACTAGTTTGTTAATTAATTATCCGATGTTGATATTTTTGGGGAATAATTAATAGTTGAATTAATTATTGGTCGTTATATGGTTAATTAATGTTTAAATTGATTAATGGTTGATATACAGGATTTAATTTTTAAATAAATTAATGGGTTTAACGTAATTAAATAATCTTAGGGTTAATTAATTGAATTTGATTCGATTAGTTAATCATCGGGTTAAGTAAAGGAAAGAGATGTGATTAATTAATCATTTGGATAATTAATGGAATTAGGTTAGTTAATTTATTATAGAATTAATGAATGATAATTTATCTAAATAAATAATTGATAAATTAATTAATGAAATGAATAGTGATTATGTTAGCATGGAGTAGAACCTGGGGTAACCGAGGTTTGAGAATAAAACTGTTGAGAATGACCTTGTGAGCCTATTGATAAATGTCGTGTGAGCCTATTTAGAGGAACACCGTGAAAGATTATATATCATTTTCTAAGGTTCTATGAGAGATATTTGATTTTTACCAAGGGAATGATCGTGAGAGCTCCCCCTTTCCCTAGTAAGCAATTATACTTTGTTTAGTATTACTCACATTAGACCATTGTGGTTAGATCCTAAGGTGAAAATTACTCATGTTAGATTGATTTACTTGTTTTTTGTATTATATCAGACATGACATCTGATAATGAATAGTAATACAGCTTTCATATATATTATATTTCAAGGGTATAGTTTTGAATTCGGCATGAGAGGAACCATGTATTGAGGTTCAGGTGTCCTCAGGAACCCCAGGGTTCATGTTGTTAATTTGAGAATATTTAATAATGTGAAAAAATCATTATTTCTATATTGTGCTTATCTCCTTATAAAAATGCATAAAATATTTTTTACTAGATTTTATTAATATTTTATATGTGGTGGCCTACTGAGTTTTACTCACACCTAACTTCAACAACAAGATTAGTACTCGAATAGACTTTATTGTTGCAAGAATTTTTAAGGGAAAAACCTTTTATTAGATTGAAAATTTGGGATATAATATGAATAGAGGAACCAGATGAGGTTCTGGACTATATTGAGAGTTGTTGATGTCATTTTTTCAGTTCCATATAACAAATTTGACACATACTTTAGCATGACATGTATTCATCTTTAGTCAGATATTGTATTTCCTGCATTGATTCTCTAGATATATCGGTATTTCTTATCACTATATGTATAATTTATATATATTTTTTATGTACACTAGTTTATAATACGATAAAAGATACTATATTCTATTCATGATTGACTTATGAGACCCTCGCTACTAGTCGGCAACCTATGGCATATGGGGAGGTCCACTTGAGGTCATGTGGTCGACTAGCTTCGGGCACCATAGAGAAGCACCCGGGCTAAGATTTTACAACATTAAATTGAAAAAATAATTCACAATTCTCAAGATAATCCATTACATAATAAGTTAACACTAACCCTTTAAAAACACATCTAATCAAATTTAAAATCCAAAAAAATAGAAATGAGTTCACTGAATTAATAAAAAAACTATATTAATCCCTCAAAGAATATAATTTAGATTCAAATGTCACATAATAAATATGTGGATACCTTTATCGAATATTCTATTGATACATGTTAATAACATAGATTATAAGAAAACCAAAGTGAAGAAACATTTTCATCTAATTATTATCTCACTCCACGTTCCATAAAAAGTCACATATTATTGAATATATGCCATAAAACTAAAATTGATATAAAATCGTTCCATGATATCATAAAAAACATTTTTATTAAAATACTAATTAGTTCCAAGATGACCAACACTATCCCGTTTACATTAAAAAAAATAATATATCCATTTATCTTGATAATAAAAACATAATGCTCATGTTAAGTGTTACCTTCCCCAAAATTAGGTTTTCACCAAAAAGGTCATCTTACCGGTATATCACTTTTAAGGTTATCAATTCAATTCAATATATTATTTAAAATCCATAATTGAATACTATTGTGGTATAATCTACATATGATACAAGATTATTATAACATGAATAACTTTGATAAAAATACATATACAACATAATTATCAGATTCTAATGCATAAAAAATAAATAATTCCACATAAATGATCTAAATATAATAGTCCCTTCATTGGTATAAAAGTTAGATCTATGATTATTCATTGGATTATCTAATTCCCATTCTCCCCACACATAATAAATTGAACTACAAATGGTTTATTAGGATAACATTTATATCCCTCCCTCAAACTCTGTGTTATTCCCACACAATTTATTTATCTATAACATTTTTTACAACACATAAAAAATATTCTATTTCCTATAATACATTTGGATGAGTCTTTTCTCCTGAACACATAACATATTTGAATTTAAATACATTACCTCTTTGGTCTGCATGGGTCCCAAATTTTATCTTAATAGGTTTCTCAAGATACTCACCCATGATGTTATTGATTTTCATATAATGAGATAACTCATTAGTCATAATTACATTGTTTTTCTTTCCATCTCCTATTTAACTTGGTTTCCTATAAATATTATCATTCCATTTTATATCCCATTTAGTGATAAAAAAATTCCTCTAAGTTCCATCCATTTACTAAAACCAAAAACCTAGTATGAGAAACAATAATCATATTGAGAAAACATATATTCTTGAAAAATAATTTTTATCAAGACACCATTTTTTAAAACTATGACATCTTATGATTAACCTAGGTAATTAATTTTAATAATATATTTAAATCCCCCATAATTCTATAAATGAAAACGGGATTTAGACCACCGATGTCTCTTGGAAATTTTAAACCAAGTGTTTTATAAGGGAACACTCACTATACAGTATAAAGATGTCTAACATATTATTGAACATCAATTTTCATGGTTATTACTGTAAAATGAATCTGTACCAAAAGCATATCTAATTGTGGTATCCATATAGGGATTTTTTTCTAGGAAAATCACACATTATTCCTTTCCAAAACAAATAACATTCACCTATACGTTGGATTATCCTAAAGGTCTTTACTAATGTTTTTTCATCCAAGTTTTCTATTGTTCAATAAAACTTCATTTGATACCTACTATAATGACCCATACTAATCAATCATAGATATTACATCTCAATATATAAATATTTATTACATAACATAAGTATAACCTAGAATTTTATAGGTATAGTGTCATTGGAAGTTATGATAATATATATATATATATATATATATATTTCATAAGTTACATATACTATCTTAAAATTTTCTTATAATTTATCACCATTCATAGACTTATCATAATTAATACCATTCTTTATAACCTCGGGAAAAGAATCATATTAAAGGGTGAGATATGATTCTTCATAAGGGTAAAATAAGGAGATATAAATGATCGTTTATTCATAGAATAAACATAAGGGTATGAGAACCTGAGAATAAAATTTGAAAACCTTCACCATCATATCATAGATCATAATCATGAATCATGGCATAAATCATGGCAGTTCATATGACATGAATCATGATGTAATTAAATAACATGATTTATGTGATTATAACATTAGCATGTGACATAATTTTGATTAATAGACATATCATTTACGTAGAATTCAAGGAATATTTTCAAGATTATAATTGTGCATTGGGTTTTCTATATAGTCCATCATAATAGTCATGTTTCACTCCCAATACTATTATAGCAGACAAACTCCATTACTAAACATGGATCACTCCCCTTTATATTCATGTTTCTCTTATGAGATATACACATTCATCTATTTCATTTGTGGGATACATAATTATCGGACCACCCATAAAAAAACAAAAACAACACATATTTTTCCCCAATATCACAAAACATTCATCATATCATAACATGTGATATAGAATAATTTTCATAAATATTTCATTATAACATTACCTTTGGAAAATAAAAAACATTCATTAATATGTTATCATCATAGTCATAAAAAATATATTTAAAAAACATGGTATGAATCAATGAAAAATATCCCATGTACATCATAATTAAAATCAATATTTTTAGTCATTTATTAATATAAAAAGCATTAAAATATCATTAAAACAATCTTGAGGAAAATAAAAATGACACTTAGTAAATTTCCTTTTTAATATTATGTTTTACAACATATTTGGAAAATAATTTTATTTTGAAATAAAATTGAAATCCTATAGATTATACTTTAATGAATTAAGTGATCATGATGTTAGGAAATTTTTTTCATGTATATAAATTAAAATAAAAACATTCCTTTCACACTTTTTTTGAAAAGTCAAAAAATACATCATATGGAAAATTATAAGAAAATTCCATTGAACCATGTATTATTAAAATAAGTAATGGTTGAAAATGAATTTAAAAAATAAATGTATAATAAAAAACTATTGATAACATTTTGATAAATCATGTGTGGAGATGAAAATTTATTTTGGGATGAAGAAAAAATTAAAGTGAGTTTTCCTAGAAAATTCTCTTCAATTCAATTGATTACATAAAGTGACTGAAATTAAATGAAAAAATTAATTTTATGGAATATATAGAGTTTTATAATGTTAATGATATTCCTAAATTTTATAATATAAAATTTAATTATAAAAAATATAATCATAAACAATACCCTTTAATAATTACATTGTAATATAAAATCCTTAACACAAGTTCCATTTTCTTCTAATGTTATCTAACGTCCTGATAAAAAAATTAATTTATTATAATTATATAAACTAATCATTTACATACATGTAATATCCTATATTATCCCTATATAAAAATATTTCAACCATTCATTAATAACCCCTTATTAAAATAAACATTTCTAGGTGTTAATAATTTAATTTTTCCATAATAATTTCATATTAGTAAATCCAGTTCTTGTTCATTTTTCATTATTAAATTATCCCTAAATTTTCATTAATGATGTAAATAACTGATATATTGATTATATATATATAGGATCATAAAAAAAGTTAGATATACAAAAAATAATTACACCATTCCTTGAAATGATAGACTATACATACACTTGAGTGCTATTTTCATTTCAAGATGGAGGGGAAAAATGAATTCAAGTAACTATTCACCTGTTATAGAATAATTATTATATAATATAAGTCTTATATGTTCCTCAAATCCATACATGGTAACATCAATTCAAAATATAAAAGAAAAAAATTAATATCAATGCTTGGTGAAGGGCGTAGTCCACAGATATACACGAGTGATATTATCGTTTTCCAATGAATTGGAAGGTAATAATGTATATATGATATTATAATTAAAGAAGAATAACTATGCCATAATTATAATATAAAAATATTAATTACATCATAATACTAATCTATATAAGATGGTGGAAATAAATTAATTATATCTCTATATGGTGATGGTAAGTCATTTGTACACATGACTGATTATTTCAGTTCACATTTGATAGAAAACAGGCTAGATAATGGTGGTTTCATATTCATTGTAATATTTAAAAATATTGAAGATCACATACATGTTTTCTTATTATTATTACATTAGATTTTAATGTGGTATATGAAGAAGAAAATGACATAGATATTGATGTAACACACCAAAATTATAAAAGAATAACATTGTATATGATTTCTTATTTGAAACAGAATAGTGAAATTAAATGACCCGAGAAATAAATTTATTTACATTTAGCCTCATCTATAACTTTTGGAACAGGAAACCATGAGTCTGATTTGTTCTCCCAAATAATGACTGACTGAATAACTCAATTGGGGGGGGGGGGGGTAAATTGAGTTCTTAAAATTTTCATGAATATTATACCACCATCTTCAAATTAGGATAGTTTACTTCTTAAATTTACAATATATGCAGTGGAAATAAAAATACATGGAGAATGGAAATTGAAAACATATATTTCTAGAGGTTTGGAAAATATAAATCCCATAGTACACTCTTCCAACACTCTACTCCATGATCTTTGTGATTTTCACTATAATATCCCTTTAACTGAGGGCTCCAGACTATTTACTATAGTACCCTCGGTTTTGGGTACATAACCCCTTTCCTTATGTTTTTTTAAAATGGCGTGTCTTTTATTGAGTTTCCATCAAATATAGAGTTTCTATAAAATATAGAGTTTCCCTAATATAGAGATTTTCCATAATGTTTGGGGTTTTCCATAATGTTGGTTGTTTCCATAAAGTGTGTTATTTCCATAAAGTGGGGTGTTTCCATAATGTGGGTTGTTTTCATAAGGTGGGGTGTTTCTATATAATGGGATGTTTCCATAAAAAATGTGTTATCATAAAAAGGGTAAAGGTGAAGGATGGGAGAGTTTTGAGGTTTTATAAGGAGTTTTGGGATCAACAGGAAGGTCGCATGATCTATACACGGTTGGCCGAAACCGTGTGGTCAAACCATGCACAAAGGTCAAATCTAGATCCTATTTCATAGGAGCTTACTCATTTTTTTATATAAATTTTTTTTTCTTAAAAACACCCCCATTTCAAAATCACTCTCCTTAAAAGGCTGTATAAACCTCCCCACACAAGTTGGAGCCAACCTAGAGCCTTCACTTGGTGATTTCAAGCTTGATTCTTGGGGTAAGTGTCGATCTTCTTGGTTCTTTTCTGTTTTCTACAAACTCCTCCATCTCTCCTTATTATATTCATATATCTACACCTCTGGTGGGTATATATTAATTTTTTAATGTCAATTAAGCCTAAATATGGTGTTTTCCATGACAGTGGAAGATATCTAAGCTTCTTTCTTGGAATCTTGATCTGATTCTTGATTTATGTCACCATTCTTTCCTGACTTGTCACGTTTTCTATGATCTACTTAGATCCAATTCCCTGATCTCTATTATTTCTCATATCTGCACCTGTACTGGGTATATATGCGTTTTTGGATTCCAAATAATTTATTTTTGATTCATTATCTTCCTAGGATAAGAGAACTAAAGTCGTTCTTGGAGAATCGACCCGCCTTCTTGTGTGTTCTTCATCGGTTATCAAGTTTCATAAAAAACATTGATATAGGAGGCTTCTCTCTTGACACTTCTTTCTATAATTGATTTTATTAGATTCAAATTGTTTTATTTAAAACAAATTTATTATGAAAAGCATGGAAAATAATATTTTGTGAGGATTTATGGTTTTTGTGAAATTGCGTGATCTTGGTGAATAGTTGTGCAAAGGGGGTTCAGTTTCATGAATTTGAAATGAAAATTTCAAATTATGGATTTTCAAAAATTGTTAAATGGTTGAGGAAAAATTTATTTTCAATAGAAATTGGTTTCAATACAAATGGAGTTTTATTGAAATGGTTTGTCATAGAAATGTTTTGATGGAAATGGTTTTCCAAAAAATGTGTTTTTATTTACAGGGTTTTTTTGGCATGATCATTGGGAATATGTGGTCTGTGTTCATGTTTTATATATGGGGATTGATTAGAATATGACCTTATTCTCATTGACAAAGGGTTAATGGAACTTGAGAATTGCATATACGGGGCTTGGTTGAAATATGACCTTGTGATCGGTGCCAAAGGGTTAATGGCACATGGGAAACAATTACCACGTGATGACTTGGTAGATCAATGAGAAACCACTCATTAGTATGGAGCTATCATAAAGTAGCATAGATGGTTGGTTTCATGAGTTTGTGGAATAGTTGGGTAGGACAAGAAAAGGATATTTTGAAATGATTTTAAAGATTTTTTAGTTATTTTTATGGAAAAATATCTTGCTGGGAATATTGGTTTCAGTTGTACTTGTATTTTTTTGGAAATGAATGGTTTTGGAAACATGTCTATATTTAGTTATAAATTGATTTTGAGAAATGTTTTTTTATAAAAATTTTTATATAATTGTTTCTAAATATTTTATCATAGTGTCTCGAGTTGGGATGTCATTGGGGGAAAACCTACTGAGTATTATACTCACCCCATCATTGGAACTTTGGTGATTTTGCATATGCTATCTTTCGGGATAAGGGGAAAGGTAATGTTTTAATCGTGTTTAGCACTACCTCGTGATTTTTGGGATGTTCAGAGATTATGGATCTTTGAGCTTGTGGATAATGGAGTCTTGAGGTCTTTGGAGAGACTTGTGCATTTTATACGTTGTGTACTTTGATACTTGGTTAATCATTTGTTGTTGCTTACTTTGATGTGGTTTTGAGATACATGAAGTTGTTTAGTAGTATTTCATTCATTCATGCATCATATAGTGAATGTTTGGTATTGGTTGGTTGGTTTATTTGATTATTTCAGAAAGGTTAAATCATCTCCAACATGTATTTGAAATCCTTCGGCATTTATTTCCAGTCTTTGGCGTCTTGGTGATGTCGCTTAAGGCCTAGTAATGATTCATTGTACTCTCAAGCCAAGGAGAATTGGTGAGTCATTATAGTTACAATAAGTTGTTACTTAATAAAATGGTCTAAGAGAATTCAAATGGGATATCCCTTTACAAGACCTACCCATATCCTTGACTACACTCTTACAATGAGTGAAAACATGGTAAAATAAACATAAAGTTTGGGCAAAACATTTAGAGCACAAATTTGAAAGCAGTAATTGAAAATAGAAGAATATTTATTCTTAGAGAATGATATACTTCAAGATTTATCTCGAGATGATATTTGGTTTAACTAGTAGAAATAAGAAGAACAATAAGAACAATTTTATTTACCCTCTATACTTTTTTCAGGTGTTTTTTTTAATTCAAGGGGTTATTGTCCCGTTATGTAATTTTTATTGAGACCAACTGAACCTTTTACATCTCATTTGAGTCAATTTTTGGGATACACTTAATGGTAGAGCAAGCATGTACAATGATCTTGATAACATAAGATATTAATGATATGTATCCATGATTTCAAAATATGAGAATTGATTTTACCTTAGTGATGAAATATATCTTATCGACCATTATATTGTTATATTCATTATATGTTGTCTATAGAATGATATTTCCTTAAATTTATAGTGTCCTTATTATTTTCACAAACGGAATGAAATGAAATATAGTAATATTTAAAATGTAATCATGATGTTTTTTCAGTACAATATCTTCATAAAATATCCACTGAGAAAACTATTCATAGTAAGATAACATTTAAATGATAAAGAATCTCATACTCATGAGGTAAACAGACTTCACCATAGAGTAAGATAAATTTATACCATAATTTAAACTATTACTATGACGTAACATTAACTTTTTTTCAGCTTCTTTTGGAAAAAAATATTACTTTCGAGTATAATGTCATTTCATAATATTAATATAACTAAGAGACCATACATGGGAGACTCAACCATCCTTAATAAGATGATGTCTTACATTCTATTTCCTAGGAACTGAAGATTTTCTTCGTATATCATAAGATAAAATACGTTCATATTGTACGATAAATATATGGAAACACAGCATAGGATAAACATAGTTCCAAACACTTGATATAAACTTGTTTGAATAAACGTATGGATTTTGTGAATCATCAAAACAAAAAGAAAAAATATATAATTGATTCATATATTTTTAACAAATTCTCCAACTTTTTGATTATATCAAAACCCTTCAGATGGAAAAAAAATTACTACACATGGCATTATTTATTCCGAAGTAAAGATGCTTTATTTTCTTTTCCTAGAAAACATATTTTCATTTCCTTATCCCCCTTCTAAGAATTAGGTAAAATTTCATTTCTTTATCCCCTTTAAGTAATAAAATTGATTTTGTATTTTCCAAAAAAATTGAAATATAGAATATGTTTTTAAATTTTCCTTTCCTACTCCCCTTTTTGTGATATCAAAATGGGGTAAAATAAGGAAAAGTGTTTATATTTCACGGGATTATTAGTAATCAGTTAATGATACTAATATTAAACTAAATTTTAATGTAAATAAAGATCATAATGAAACATATAAATAGTGTAGAATAAGGGAATGAGAGGTAAATATATTGAAGAGAAATCCTGAAATAAGAGTGTTGACTATCTATTGAAAAGTCTAAGGCATATCATAAGTAAAAATTTTATAAATAGTACTAAAATTATTAATTTTGTAAGATCATCCAAGTATTATCATAAGATAAGGAATTTTGATCAATCAAAAGATATGTTAATGTATAAAGACTAAAAAGTATCAAATTCCATAAAATTGTTATAATGTAAATATTTTTTAGATTGAGAGACCACTGTAAACCTAATTCCATTAACTTGATATGGTGTGTATCAACTGCTATTTAGAAAATGACATTTTTAGGTGGATTCTTGAATGGTAGGGGATGATCATAAGGTTAAGAATATGTACATAGAGGAGGATCAACTATCATTCCAACAAAATCTACCAACTTCAATAAGGATGCAACAAGATAGGTGCGATGTTGATAAGGAATCCTATCAGATTTGGACTCAGTGTTGACAATATATTTCTTTTATCTCACCAAATAGAAGTTACTTAGATGGGTATTGGGTAATTTAGTGGATGGTATAGTTAAGTATAAATATTATTCATTAGAAATCCTTATGTTTTCCATTTGATAATCCTAAAATGGATCAATTATTTTATTAATATTCTTAGTGGTGGATAGGTGATGGTAAATAATCAGTGGTGTATGCAACCTTTTTCCATGAATATGAAAATGTATATCAACAGAGTCATGAATAATGTTAACTATATCATTATTGCATTAATCCATAATAATTTAAGGACCATTACACACAAATTTATAAAAGTTAGAAATGATGTTATGAAAGTCTCTATTCTTTTCAAAAATTTCTAAAAAATGTTCCAAAACATCAAACAGAAATTGTATTATACTAAAAACTAAGAAATATTAGGTTTCCTTTCAGAGACCATGCCTATTTGAATATTATACAAAGGCATATACCTCTTCTTCATCGTCATCTGAGACATCTAGCATGTGGATATTTCCAACTACTTCATTTAATTATTCAAATTTATTTTCTATATCCCAAATATACTTGATAATGATCCATCTAACATTGGTATAAGTTTGATGATGAAACATACATCCTTTATTTCTTGAGAAAATTTTCCTTGTATTCTTGCTATTTTGGTTCAAAATATAACATATCTCTAGTGTTGATATATAAATAGATTCAATAACATGATTTGGATTACCTAGTATCCTTCTATCTCGGTCTATTCTAGTTATCTAAATGTTTTTGACACATCTCCCTTATGAATCCATCACATTGAAAAGATTCAAAATAGAATTTACTAAATCTAAATCCCAAGATATCTCAATTATATTCCACTAAAAATATGAACCATAGATACCTCCAGTAGAGAGTTGTTAGGAAAACATCAGAAAATTGATCGGACAACTAATATTACTTCCAAAATGTCATCTTTTTAGGCCATATAAGCACATAAAACCCTTAAATCTCAATATGATTCAATGATTTTTTATTTTAGAATTTATACTTGACATACTAACATGGAATAACTCTATTTTTATTTTTTAGAAAAAAAATTAACTTCTATTGATTCATTATTTTTAGTGTCTTGAAAAATAGTGGTATGCCTCTATTTTTGAACATAAATGCTTCATTCCAAAAGATATTGATTTCCAGTAACGTCAGTTACATCATCCTCATGACAGGATTCTTGATATTTCCCCTTCTATAATCTCTTTTCAAGCATTATTTCCTGATCATGGAAGTCAGACTCTATTATGTGAGGACACACTTTCATTGTTTAATAAATTTTACTATTGTTACCAATGAAATGATTCAGGTGATAGATGAGGCTATCATCTTTTTTTTGGAATTTGGGCATGTATAGAGGTATAAATAGAACAATTCCTCTCGTGGAAGCCAATTTCATTGTCTAATGGAATAACAATCTGAAATATTCTCCTTCGTGTATGAGTTTCTTCTTCCACATTTCCAACCCTAATATCATAAATGTGATGAAAAAATTCATGTATTATCACTGATATCTCTTGCAGAGTTGATGACTCCCCTTGATACAAATAATGTTTTCTTACAACCATTGAGGAAAAGGGAATCCAATTTCTTAGAAAAGGGTCCCAATGAAAAACCAAATTTCTTTAATACACCAGAATTATGTCTCTTAAACATTTACATGGATTTTCATTATAAATATCCAAATAACCTATATTACTAGAAAAACAAGATTTAGGATTCATCTAAATGGAAAAATTTTCAGTGACATGTTTTAAACATGATAAAAAAATCATAGAATATTTCGTTCTAGATTTATAGTCCATTTCGGCATAAACCAATACAAAAAGGTAATATTATTAAAAATAATAATATTGAAATAACTATTTTATTGATAAATTTATAATTGTATGAATTTAGTTAAAAACTTTCTTTCGGGGTCTAGATTCTTGATTTTCTTTTTCTGTATGACAGTGGTTCCAAACAACTACTTCTGGATTTATGGAGTGATTACAACATTCATAGTAGATAATGTGGTCTTAAATACCTGATATCCTTTATTGGGAGCTTTAAATGCATCAGCTAAATTGACTAAGTTTAACGATATATTTTTCTAGTTCACAGTTGTAGTATCGATGTCTTAATCATCGATGAAATGAAAAAGTGATAACTCATAAAAATCACGGTCTTCCTTGTTGAATACTTAAATGGTCCTAGACTCATAAAAAACATACCCAAATCCCTAATGGTTTCTAAATTTCATCAACATAATGTCATTTTTATCACACCATAAAAAATAAATAACTCATCAAAATTACATTTTTATTGATATCTATTAAAATTTTAATTTTCTTGATGTGGCACCATAGAATATTTTTGTATTCACCAATTGAAAAGGATTTGAAGGATTGAATTTTCAAAAAGGATAGGGTTAAAAATGGTTGAAGAAAAGGGAAACATAGTTTATAGTTCCTGCAAGTCATTTCACTTAGAGATTTGATAAAAAATATTTTTCATTCATGGTAATCAAGGGGTAACATAGTGACGTGAAGTGTAATTATTACTCATAATATGTGGTGTAGCCTATTGAATACGAATACTACTAAAAATGGAGGGACAAAAATAAATTAAAAGAAATGAAATTACATATTTACATTTAATATGAAAAATATACAGTATAATATTCTTTATGAAAAGTCAATATCCCTAATTCTGACATCAAAAAAAATAATCTGTAAGAAAAAAATCTTAAATAAAAATAACTACTAATTTATTATCTATGAAAATTTATACAAAAGAATTATCATTTTTCTCTGAATCGTCTCTAATTAATGATTTCATAAATAAATGATATTTATTCATGAATGGTTTATTTTATTATATGAGAAGTTTAAAATAATATTGTTATATCATATGAATGGAAAATAATTAAAATTAAATCCAAATCAGATTAATATGTGCCTAAACCATAGAACATGTGTAAAACAAATTCCTGGAATAATATATCCAACTACATCAGTTCACAACACTACAATTTTTTTATTACTTGATCTAGAATATAGGGTTTTAACCTTAAAATGTCTCGCTCTTGAGGTTCTATCCTAATATAATATTCATCTAGTGAACTCATCATATTAGTTTTAAATAAAATTAAATTAAGTGGATTTTGTACAAATAATTGATAGAGTTAGAGTTTCTTTTAGATATCGTAAAATTACATTTGAAACATTCAAATTCCATTATTTTAGATTATTTTGAAATATTGAAAAAAATATATAATAAAAACATTATGTTTTCTCTATTTTAAGTGACCGATAAAAATTTAAAATGATTACTCAATAAAACATGATTTAAAGTGGTTTCCTAGTGTCATTCATGTCTTGTTTTATATTGGAACTCAAAGGAGTTGACTATGCCCTATTATTTTCAAGTCCAAACTTATTAAGTAAATAGATTATGTATTTTCATTGATTTAAAATGTTTCCAAAATGTTTTTCATAAACATGAAATCCAATAAAATAAATTAGTCCACCCACCATGATCATTTAAAATACTTTTTTTGTATGTTTTGAAAATTCATTGAATTTTTTTTATTTGTTGATCCAAAAATTACATCATATACATATATTTGTACTAGTATAATATCAGGTAAAAGGATTTTCATTAATAATATAATCTATACACTTTGTATAGTAAAACCACATAAAAAAAATAAATGATCAAAGTACTTCAAACCATACCCTTAGAGGTTTTTTAAGTCTATATATTTCCTAGTTATGTTTAAATAATAAAACTTTAAAAATGAAGATCCTCAAAACCAGGTGGATGTTCAATTTAAACTTCATCCATGAAAAAAAATTTAAAATGTGTATTTTACATCCATCTAAAATAATTGAAACTTTTTATACTATGCATATGCTTAAAGGATTCTAATAGATTCTAATATAGATACGTGAGAAAAGTTTTCTTCATAATTTATTCCTTTTTTTAATATATCATTTGGAAACTAATTTACCTTTTTTTCTTTTTTTTACACCATGAACATATTGTTTGATTCTAAAAACCCATTTTTTTCAATTAAAGGATAGTTAAAGGGTCTATCAACTAGTTTGCAAACCTTATTTATTTTTAATTGATTTAACTCATCTTGCATATCTAAGAGACGAATTTTATCTATTAAGGATTATTCTCTTGACTTATAGTCTAATTGGGATATAAAAGTAGTAAATTCATCTATATTTCCTAAATTTTATCTTGTTCTTACTCATTCATCTAGGTTTCTTACGACAATTTCTAATGGATTGACTATAAGGTTTTTGGGTTTTATACGAAACATAATTTCTGGTTCACTAGGGTCCACCCTTATTGGATATGGTTTAAATTAATAATGTTCCAAATAATCATCTTTTTTTCATTATAGAGAGTTTTCAGTCTCATATTTTTTAAATAATTATTTTGATAATTAATTTGAATCATTTCATGATTGAAAAAATATTATTATTCGAATTTTTCCTGATTTGATTCTACAGCAATCCCCATTCTTTTATTGAAAATCATATATTCTATGAAATTAGTATAATAACCTATTAATATTCCATCATTGGCCTTTTCATAGAACATTCCAAGATTATTCATTGTGGTCAACATGTAATCCGTGCATCTAAATACTTTGAAGAATCTTACACTGATTTGCATATTATTCCATAACTCATGGGGTGTTTTCATTAAGATATGCCTTATGAGTTCTATGTTAATGATATAAGTTGATGTGTTGAAAGAATAGACCTAAAAATGAGTGGGAATGTAATATTCACATAACAGAGTCCAAGATAATTTTCTCAATGTCCTATTATTCCATTCAACAAAACTATTTTGTTGAGGTGTCCTGGGGGCAGATACTTCAGGTTTAATTCAAGGCTTAGAGCAACAAGATTTGAATTTATGATTTTAAATTCACCTCCATGATTACATTTAAATGAAATTATTTTGACATTATTTCATTTTGAAATGGTATTAATCAATTTAAAAAATAAAGTCTTTACTTTTCAGTTTGAAAATGTAAACCCATGTAAATCCTGAAAAATCATCACGTGACTTACAAAAAACTGACTTAAGAGAAATAATTATAGTTATAGTAGGTCCAAAAAATCTATATATATAATATCAAGATTTTTATAATTAGAAACATATTTAATTTTTGTGAATGATGAACCCTATTTATTTACCATTTGGCATGCATCATATTGCTTCTTTTTGTCCAGATTATGATCAATAATATCATAAAAAATGTCTTTTAGATAATTTTCTTTTGGAATAAACATTGTAATCTCCAATAATAGAATTATTAATCAATGATTCATTAATTTCATCATTTTAATAGTTTCCATGCTATTAGTATAAAAAATTAATATCAAATGTTTAAATATTTTCTGTTTTGGGAGATATGGTTATGAGAAAATTATCATTACAGACTAAGAAGGGATTTTTAGAAAAATCAATAGAATAACTTGAATCAGAATGTTGAGTGATACTAATTGTATTTTTCTTCATTCCTCCAAAGTCAATTACGTTGTTGGTGAGAATAGACTGAGGATTTATAGTTGATCTATTACCAACTATCATTCATTTTGTATTGTCACTAATCATGACATATGCTCCATCTAATTTGGATAGAGAATGAAAATTGGAATAATCTCCCATAAAATTCTACTTACAACCTCTTTCCATATATCATTTTTATTACTATTCATATGGCCAGTTCCCTACACCAAAAAATAAAATAGTACAATTCATTAGTTCCCAAATTGTTTTTGGTCCAAAGAATACTACTATAAGAGATATAGGCATCCAGAATAGATTTTGTTTTCCATAAAACATAATATAATGTTTTGAAAATTTATTTAATACAAAAATAAGAGTAATTGAACAAACATGGGTATTTTTTAAATAAAAAATATTAGAAGAATTTACATGTTCATAAAAATTAAAACATGTAAATTGGGGAAGGTTTTTGATTGTGTAGAAAGGCACAAAATATATTCTATATTTTTTAGGCCTGACTCTTTATAAATAAACATGAAACATCTTAGAAATTTTGAACCTCCTTTTAAAGGTTTTAAATTTATTTCACATTCTCAATATTTGATATTATATTTTTTGACTGATGTTTTTGTCTAAAATATTATTGTTCATATTTTCTTCTTCACTAAAAAATTTAATATATGAATTTTACAGTTATTTAGTTTTCTTTTTAAGATGTTCATACAAGATTTCCAAAATAGTGCATTACTCTTTTGATTATTTTTTTTGGGCATTTTAATTTTCATGATTCATGTTCTTTCTTAGAAGGATAATATGAATTCTCCTCATCCAACTATGCCCTAAAACATATGTTGTCATTTTGATTTGCAGATTTATCTTCAGATCTTGATTATGTGAATTCAATAGAATATCTAAAAAAATTATATGTGGCCTTAATATCATTCAAATATTTATTATATCAAGTATTTTTGGAGACTTTTTTTTCTTCATGTCATCATTGAATTTAGAACTATTAGGCTTAATTTGTCCAAAGTTTTTACATTTATAACATTTCAAATCTATATATTTTTCAACCTACATTTCATTCTTATTGAAGGATATTATTTAACCTCACCCATTGTTATATAATTTTTTTGATCATTCATAAAAATTGAAAAAGATAATAATTTGATTCATATTTTATTGAAAAATATTATTCTTCTAATGATTCATAGAGTTTAATGGTTTTTTCACTTTCTATTATCTCTAGAAGTAGAAACCATCATGAAGGGTTTTTCATTATTTATCATGTTATGGTCCTCTCTTCTAGTTTCCATTTAAACATCCCAAATCAGAAGATTTATGAAGAGGTATTTATGAATAAGTTCTTGAAATATAAATATTATATGATGGCGGTTGATATTCCCCTCCACTTGGGTGGTAATACTCTGAGAACATTAAAATATTTTTTAGGATTAGTGATAGGCATTCTTATAGTAGTAATGCTTTTTACAATCTCAGTGTGTCTTTATTATAGTTGTGTAATGCTCTCTCCTTCAATGATTGTGAATGTGTAGAAAATAATATTACATATAAAAAATCTAATTGATTTGGAGTTATCTATTCCTTCATATTAAAGTTATATAGTTTTCTACATATCATGTGTTGTATGACATTGATAGATTCTGCAAAACTCGTCTTGTCTTATCCTTCATATGAAAAAATTCGTAGATATTGAATTTAAATAAAATTTGTTTTATCTGATACATCCCATGATTTATGTTCTCTATTAAAAATTTTATTGTTCATAAAATCCTTATGATAGACTTCTAGACTTTGATTTCATAGATAAATGATCTTATAAATTTTCCATCAACCACACTTCCCACCATTGATCTATATAAATATATCCATTGAAATAACTCATTTGTTATCATTCATGGAATCTATTTTATGATGGATATTTATAAGTCATCCTTATACATTTGTGATCTCAGTTGTCACTTTCTCTGATACAAATTTTTGACCCAGATAATGATTGAATGAATAACTCAAGAGTTAGTGGGTGGAGAAATGGGTTCTTAAAAATTTCATGAATATTGGAACATCATATTAAAAGCCCTAGAGTTGACTTATTTTCCTCAGAATATATTCAGTTTAAATATAAAAACATCTGGAAAGAAATATGAACACAAAGATTTATAATGGTTTGGTGAATAGAAATCCTCGACTCCACTTTTCCAGCACTATGCACAATGAGAACTGTGACTTTATAATAACATCCCTTTTATTGAGGGATCCCATCTAAGTATGTATAGTTTTTACACAATAAAAAGTTCCAAGATCCTTCAACTAGGATCTCTATTTATGTAACACACCATAATTTCATAATACGTTATCTCATTAATGTAATTCAATAGCTTGCGCTACACAGAACATCGAGTTCGAGCGCACCAAAACTTACCAAACTACTCGTTCAAAAAGTTGTTATGAATAGTAATAACTACATTTTTAATTTTATATAATTTATATAATTTTAAAATCTATATTACGTGTTTCTTAGACATAATATAAAAACAAAATAATTTTTTCAGATTAACGAAGTGTTTTTCAAAAAATGCAATTTTACCGACTTTTAATGGAGAACCCTTTTTAAAACCATTAATTGACACTTTTATATATTTAATTTAATGAAATTAAATTCTCCTTTAGAACTGGGACATAAAAATTTAGTTTGGATAAATTTTTGGTACTTTTTTGATATCTTTCATATTTTGATGAATAGTGAAAAATACTATGTTTTAATTCAAATTTTTTTTTAATCAAAATAATTTGTAGAGTTAAAATATGAATTTGAGCGGTTTTTATGTCTAATTAGATTATATTTTTTACATTTAATACAATTTAGGTCATTATAAATAATTTCATATTTAAATTTGACATAAACAGATGTCAATCTTTTAATAGTTTTTACTTTTTAAAAACCCACTTTTTTGTTTTGAAAATGAGAATTAATTTAAATTTAATTAATGAAACTTATAAGTTTTAAATTTTTTAAAATAGAATTATTTTTTGAATTTTTAATATCAAAATTATATTAGGGTGATTTTTTGGTGTTTTTCTAAAAACATCCAATTTTGGATGAATAGTGAAAACACTGCGTTATTGTTTAAAACCGACTTTATATTTAAATAAATTTTTATTTTAAGTACAAAATAGGTATATAATACCTATACAAGTTCAATATATTTCACTATAGTCATTTTATAATAAAATTAGATGTATAAATTTTTATTGAACTTCTTACCGTCTTTTACCCACCTTCTAGGTGCATTTGCAAATTTACATAACACATAATATTTCCGCTTCTGTGAGTTTAATTTCAAAAATACTAGAGACAAATTTGATATCATTAAGTAAAATATGGTCAATAAGATGAAAATAATTTTTAGTGAATAATAACTTTTGACTTTTATTTCCCACGGTTACAAGTAAATAAGGTAATTAAGGGTAAAAATGAAATTATAACTACCCTAACACATATCCAAATTCTATTTTATAAGTGTATTTAGACCAAAAACAACCTTAGGAATAAAATATGATCCTTTACGTCCACTTGTATTAGACGAGGACATTTATAATTATTTTATTTAAAGAAGACTTTAAAGTGCTAAATTCAATGTTTATTAAGTAAACTATTTTTAATATAGGGTTATACTTTAGATAAATTCAACTAGAAATATCACTTAAAAATTTAAAAATATTTCCTATATAATGGTATTCTATTTATAATTTTTAGACATTAAATAATTAAATTTATTTATGACACAATAATGATGCAGTAATTACCATGTTAATGAATGATTAAAATAATTGATATTACAAATATCAAAATAAATTTAAATTGAGACTTATGATAAATTCCACTATTTTTCTAGGTTAATATGAAATTTTAGGGTTTATTAGCTAATTTTTTTTCGAAGTGATAAGGTTTTTGTGACTTTCAAAAAAACAAAATACCAAATAGTGTCAAATTTGTCATAAATTAGTTTTTTAAAACAATACTATATCATTGGTTGATATAATATTTCTAAAAATCTAAGGTTCGGAAAAAGGACTTAAATAATATTATATATGTCATTAATTAACCACTTGAGGTTCTCTTGGATGTTTAGAGTATTTTTATTAACCATATAGTTTAAGAATACAAGAAGACACTGTAAAAGTTAAACTATTTAACTAAGAGTTAAATCTAAAAGATAAGGTTAAAATGGTAACATAAATTTGTCTAAAGCTTATTGGTTGAGAGGTTTCGACCCATAACCACCTAAGGCTCGAAAAAATTCTTTTGGAGCCATTATAAACTGAATACAATTGTATAATAAATTAATATTTTAATATTTTCCAAAAGTGACCCTCACCCCTCTTCTAAAAGGGCACTTCCCCATATTTCAAAATCACACCTTCAAAGCAATTTGGATCAACCAAACCCTACAAAAAAATCCTTCCATATTCCCTAAAATCATCCTAGAGTTCTTTCATTGATCATAAAGCCATCATAAGGTGCCCTTTTGATCAACTCAAAATGAAACACCCGAAGAAGAGGTAATAATTTCACTACCCTCTTTCATGTTCTCTTCTTTTTCCACTCCCTCTTTCTTTGTGGTTTCCATACCAAAATAATTACTCCCGAAACTACTATATACTATGATTTTATTATAATTATGGTATGAAAATATTCTTTATTCAATCCATCCTATAAATGACAAACTTTTCATACGTGCATACGTACGGCTTACCATCTCCACATCATGGTGCAGTTTGTTATTCAAACACGTCATTATTTGGATGGGTATAATAATGAGTATAACTGATCTAAATAATAAATATAACAATTTAATTATTCTGTATATAAGATATTCCATCCAATTACATACTATTTTACCATCAATATAATGATATTGTCGCTCGTGTGCACGTACGAATTACCTTCTCCACGACACGATGAGATTCATTTCTACATTCACCATTCAACGATGATTGTAAAAATATATATTATTAATATGTATGTAATATATGACATAATAATTTAACTAAACAGATATATATAAATATATTTACTTATATATATCTTATTCATTCAATACAATATGAAAACAGAAACATCGTTTATGCGTACGTACGACCTACCGTCTCCATAAACGGTGTTTTTAATTTCATATATCTATCTAATATATAAAGTTATATTCTAAATATATATTATATATAAATATTGGTTTATATTCTTTAAGTATATAAATCATGATCTAAATGATACGATCATGAACAACTAGTTAAAACATTTACGATAAAGAAAGCAATTATTACCTGAAATGTTAATTTAACATGAAAATCATTATTAAATGGGTAGTATAAAGTCATAAATGAATCATGTATGATATAATAAATATTAATATGGTTCTGGTAAAATTTAATAACACACTATGTTCATTATACAGGAGGTTAAACGTACCCTCGACTAAAGGAAAGTGATAGGTAAGGGTTAATTCAACAATCTCTTCATTATCTGAGGCTATTTTTACGTGAGTATCTAATGTGACAACTTTATCATCCACATCCGTTTTTCATAAAAATATTTTCAAAAGGAATATTTTATTTTTTTATGGAATGGAATCTTTAACTAGATCATCTGTTTAAATGGTTTAAGTATTTATTCTTTTAGATCATTCTCGTTAATGTCCATGTTTTCAAAATGGGTTTTAAGGATTTATTTATATGAACATGAATGTTATTAAAATTTTAATTCCTTTCAAAAATTTGAAAGTTTTTTATGACACTTTGATTCAAAAATGTATTTAAATGTCTTCCTTTCAAAATTCTATGACTTTTAAATGTTTTCATAAAAAAGTGATATTTTTCTGCACAAATCATTTTCATCTATGTGAACATCCTTTGATGGATTTTAAACTTCTTTGAAGTTGATTTATTATGATAAAAATATTCCATATTGTATTGATGGTTTTGTGATATGTTTTACTATGGATGTTTAATTTTCATACCATTCATGGATTATGGATAATGTATTTACTTTTCATATGCTAGTTTTAATACGAATGTTTATGTTATTTTTAAACCTTTTCATATGATGAATGCATTGGACTTATAAAGTGATGAGTGGAGCTCGTTATAGCTCCTAGATGCATCGGTAGGTATCATGAGACAAATTATTGTCTTGGAAGAAGGCCTTGAAAAAATCTTATTTGTAGTCTTGGCACAAGGCCTTGACTATGTGGTTATGAAGTCAGGAATTATGCATTCCATCATTATGAAAGTGGATATTGATATTTTATGTGATTATTAGACAAGTATAATATACCTTTGAATAAGTAAATTGCGTTATTTGATTTTATATTTGCCATGTTATGCTGAAGTTTAAGTTTAAAAGACTTTTTTTAGTCTTATACATTTCCTTAAATGTTTATGCTTATTTATGAAAGTTTCCACTATATTGTTATCCTTACTGAGCATCTAAGCTCACCCCATTCTATGTTTTATTTTTCCCAGGATATGAAAAGTTTTTTATGGTTGACCAATAGGGATAGGCTAAGGATTTAAGTGTGTTCAAAAGGGGAAAAATGTGTTTGATGTTTTTATTTCATGATGTAATGTAAAACATATAAATGTGTCTAATACATCCAAGGATACTAAACTGATCGGTCGTTTGGGACATGATTCCTTGTATCATGCCAATGTTTTGTAATCATGTACTGACTTTGGGTAACTGGGGTCAGGGAATTACAATAGGTATCAGATGAAGTTTAGTACAAACCTTTGAATCTAGATTTAGAAAAACTCTGAATAGAGAACATTACCCTAAGACAGATATTGAGGATTAGTATAGAAGAACGTATTATAATTTTGGAAATGTATAGATTTTGTGTATTTTCCATGAAATACATCCCTTTCTGGATACGAGTAGGTATATGTTGCTCTAGCACTGATGTACCTAGGAGTGAGAACTCCGACAATGAGTTTCGGGCATGACCCGGTGAATCCTGGTACACGACAATTGGCCTTGCGGCACTCATGGTTACGACACTCTTGGGTTATATGCTTAAGATAATTCATATTTTCATTACAAGCCATTATGAAGGATTTAGGAGTAAACACTACCTCCAAGAAATTTTTTTATGATTATAGATTATATGCATAATCAATTCAATTTACATTAGGTATTTTACAAGTTTGGAATTATGCATTGTGATTAATAAACTATCCTAGTTTATACCATTGTTTAGAAATGTTTCCTAGTAGAAGGAATGGGAATTACAGTAATACACATGATTGAAAGATTAAAAAGGATCATATCTTTCAAGGTATTAATTCAACTTTTGAAAGGGAAATAGTCTCCCATGTATTCTCATCACAAGAAGAAATATTATCATGTCTTAATAAGATAAGTAAATAATTTTCCGAGTCTTATGGCTTTGAAGGGATGAAAAGAAGAAAAGAATGGAAGAGAGAGAGAGAGATGGATTAAGGGAAGAGGGGAAAAAAGGATTTTTCATATATGTGATAACTGTAAATGATTGAAGGGAATGGGAGTCTGTTATAAGTGTGGAGAAAAAGGATAACATGTACGTCATTGAAAGGGTAAGAAAAAGGTTTCAAATTTACAATGTTTCATCTGCAAGGAGTTGAGACACTACGCAAATTAATGTCCAAATAATCAGAGTATACCCCAAATGCTACTATTGGAAAATAATCAAGTTATGATACTAACAAAGATAAAGAGGATTGATTATAGATCTTATATTTTTATTAAAGTATTGGGCCATTTGAGTATTGTATTAATGATGTACATGTTATAAGAACTATAGAGTATATAAGGATTTTATTGTTGTACTATTTCATTAATGATTTGAGATTGTGTGGTTCTAAGAAAAGTGACTCAATGGTAGGTTAAATAATTTGGAAAATATATGGTTGAGAGAAAGATAAACCTTAATATTATTCTGATACTAAGGTAGTGATTTTGGGATAAGATATGATTGATTTGGATAAATTATATTGGATATTCTTGACTACCTTGAAACTGATTAATGATTTGTATATTTTATCATTTTTGGAATTTACAATATTTTTGGATATTTGAAGTATATCTAGTATTTTATAAGTAATAATGGAACATGAATGTAATCAATAATTTTTTATGGTAATTCATGGTGTTACAATGTTTTAAAAGAATACATGATCATGGTATTCACATGTTATTACGTGGTAAAAAGGATCTTCATTGTGTTTACCTTCCTTATAAATTTTGGACTATGAGTTTGGACAGAAGTATTTTGGATAAGTCTAAAGGTTTTAATGAATTAAGGTGGAAATAGAATACTATTGTTTATTGTTAAAACATTTCTTATGATTATTTTCTTATTGTAATAAAAAGGACAACTTGGAGGTCGGGAGATAACCCACCACATCCTGCTAGGCCGCAAGACTTGAACCCGCAACCGAAGAGGGACAAAGGTGCATCACCTACCACTGGCCTACGTAATGTAGTCATTTGTATAATGTAGTTTGTTTAATGATATGACAGATAAAATATAAATTCATTTTTTTGACACCCTGTTTGATTAGGATAAATATAATATTTTTGAATTCTATTATCTTTTGGAGTGAAAGATGAGTTTGTGGTAGGAATTAGTTGAAGGATGAAACTCTACATGTAAAGTATATATATATATATTCCCCATATTCTATGAATAAATTAATTAATATAATTTTGGGAATAGATCTTAAAACCAAAAATGTGTTATCCTAATACCTTATGTTTTGTTGAACCGATGAAATTTTACATCATCTTAGATTGATGGCTTTGAGGCCCTCAATTTAACACTTGTTTATGATTGTTAACCTCAATAACTCCCTATAAATATTTACTTGTTGCTTCCAATTATGTGTCTCTAATTTCCATCAATGTTCTCCTAATCATGATCATAATTTGTTAGTGACTTTATCATTTCCCTTTCCCTCTAATTAAGACATAATTTTATTAAACAAATTTTCGATGTGTGTTTTCCAAAAAGGTATTTCTCTATTTTTAAAATTTTATTTTCTAGTAACAATATCAAATTGCAATGACACAATTTATTGAAGGAGTAGAGAATGTAACACCTCATGATTTCATAGTATGTTATCTCATTAA
The DNA here is from genome assembly GCA_963277665.1 of Viscum album. Taxonomy (NCBI): domain Eukaryota; kingdom Viridiplantae; phylum Streptophyta; class Magnoliopsida; order Santalales; family Viscaceae; genus Viscum; species Viscum album. The sequence goes on along the minus strand of OY728132.1, from coordinate 1,020,039,590 downwards.
AGTAATTTAATAGCTTGCGCTACACACAACACTGAGTTCGAGCACACCACAACTTACCAAACTAGCCATTCAAAAAGAGGTTATGAATAGTATTAACTACATTTTAAATCTTATATACTATATATAATTTTAAGATCCATATTATTTGTTTATTAGGCATTATATAAGAACAAATTCACTTTTTCAGTTTAAAGAAGTATTTTTTTAAAAATGCAATTTTATCGCCTTTTAATGGTGAACCCTTTTTAAAACCAATATTTGACACTTTTATATATTCAATTTAATGAAATTAAATTTTTCTTTATAAGAGGGACATAAAAATTTAGTTTGGATAATTTTTTGGTACTTTTCTTATAACTTTCACATTTTGATGAATAGTGAAAAATACAATGTTTTAATTGAAAACAACTTTTTTTTATAAATAATTAATACTATTAAACTATGAATTTGAATGGTTTGAAGTATAATTAGATTAAATTTTCATCATTTAATAAAATTTAGGTCATTATAAGTAGTTTTATATTTAAATTTGACATAAACACATGTCAATCTTTTGATACTTTTTTCTTTTTAAAAACCCGCTCTTTGGTTTTGACAATGGGAATTAAGTTTAAATTAATTAATGCAACCTCTATATTTTGAATTTGGTAAAATATAATTCATTTTTGAATTTGTATTATCAAAATTATCTTAGGGTGAATTTTGGGTCTTTTTCTGAAAACATCCAATTTTTGATGAATAGTTAAAAACACCACGTTATTGTTTACATCCTACTTTTTATTTATATAATTATTTATTTTAATCAAATTTATTTTATGTCAAAATAGATATATAATACCAATATAATTTCTATGTAATTCATCAGAGTCATTTTATTAAAAAAATATATGTATAAATATTTATTGAACTTTTTCCCATGTTTTACCCACCGTCTAGGAGAATTTACAAATTTGCATAAAACATAATTTTACCGCTTCTGTGAGTTGAATTTAAAAAAAACAAGACTCAAAGTTGACATCATTAATTAAATCTTGGTTCAATATGATGAAAATAGTTTTTGGTAAATAGTATCATTTTAAATTTTATTTACCACGGTTAAAATTAAATAGGGTAATTGAGGGTAAAAATGATATTATAATTACCCTAACACATGTTCTAATTCTATTGGATAAATGTATTTCGACCAAAAACCGCCTTAGGAATAAAATATGATCATTTAGGTCCACTTGGATAAAATTAGGACATTTATTATTATTTTATTAAAAGAAGAGTTAAAAGTGTTAAATTCAAAGTTTATTAACCAAAACATTTTTAATAAAGGGTTATCAGAAGATAAATTTGACTATAAATATCCATTAAAAAGCTAAAAATATTTCCTACATAATGGTATTTTATTTCTAATTTTTAGAAATTAAATATTTAATTTTATTTATGACACAATGATGATGCAATAATTACTTTGTTAATGAAAGATTAAAATAATTGATATTATAAATATCAAAATAAATGTAAATTGAGACTTTAGATGAATTAAACTAATTTGATAGGTTAATATGAAATTTTAGGGTTGATTTGATAAAATATTTCTTAGTGATAAGGTTGTTATGTCTTTCACAAAATCAAAATAACAAATAGTGTAAAAATTAACATAAATTAGTTTTTAAAACAAATACTATATTATTGGTTGATATAATATCTGTTGAAATCTATGGTTTGGAATAGGGCTTTAATAATATGATATATTTCATTAATGAACAACTTTAGGTTCTCCTGGATGTTTAGAGTAAGTTTATTAACCATATATTGTGACAATACAAGAAGACACGATAAAATTTAAACTATTTAACTGAGAGTTAAATCTAAAAGATAAGGTTAAAATCGTAACCTAAATTTCTCTAAAGACTATTGGTTGAGAATAAGTTGACTCATAACCACCTAAGTCTCGAAATAAATTCATTTTTATCCATTATAAACTGAATATGGTTGTATAATAAATTAATATTTTAATCTTTTCCTAAAGTGACCGTCACCCCTCTTATAAAAAGAACTTCCCCCTCTCTCAAAATCACACCTCCAAATCCATTTGGATCAGCCAAACCCAGACCAAATATCCTCCCAAATTTTCTCACATCAATCTAGAGGCCTTAATTTGATCATAAATCCAACCTAAGGATCCCTTTTGATCAACTCAAAAGGAAACACCCGAAGAAGAGGTAATAATTTCACCATCCTCTTTCATGTTCTTTTCTACTTCCACATCCTCTTTCTTTGTTCATTCCAAACCAAAAAAATAAATCCAGTACCTCCTACAAACTGTGATGTTATTATAAATATTTTACAACTGTATTCTTTATTCTATCCATCCTATAAATGACAAATTCCCCATATGAGCGTACGTATGTCTTACCGTCTCCACATCATGGTGTAGTTTGTTATTCAAACACTTCATTATTTGGATGGGTATAATAATGATTATAACTAATATAAATAATAAATATAACATGTTAATGTTTCTGTATATATGATATACCATCCAATTACATATTATTTTACCATCAATATAATGATATTGTCGCTCATGCGTACGTACAAATTACAATCTCCACGACGCGATGAGATTTATTTCCACATTCACCATTCAACGAAGACTGTAAAAATATATATTATTAATTAGTATGTAATATATGACATAATAATTATACTGAATATATATATATATATATATATATATATATATTTGTACTTACATATATCTTATTCATTCAACACGAAATGAAAACGGAAACTGCGTTTATGCGTATGTACGGCCTACCTTCTCCATAAACGGTGTTTTCCATTTCATATATCTTTCTACTATACATATTTATATTCTAAATATATGTGATATATAAATCTTGTGTTATATTCTGGAAGTATGTAAATCATGATCTAAATGATATGATCAATAATAACAAGTTAAAACGTGTACGATAAAGAAAGCGATTATTACCAGAAATGTTAATTTTACATGGATATCATTATTAAATGTGTAGTATAAAGTCATAAATGAATCATGTATGATATAATAAATATTAATATGGTTATTTTATAATTTAATAACATTCTATGGTCATTATACAGGCTGTTAGACGTACCCTCGACCAAAGAAAAGTCTTAGGTAAGGGTTAATTCAACTACATGTTCATTATCCAAGGTTATTTTTACGTGAGTATCTACTGGGACCTATTTATCATCCACATTCATGTTTCATAAAAATATTTTCAAAATGAATACTTTAGGGTTTCAAGGAAGGTACTATTTACCTAGATCATCATTTTAAATGGTTTAAATACTTATTTTTCTTAATCATTCTCATTAATATTCAGGTTTTCAAAATGGTTTTTAAGGATTTATTTACATGGACTTGAATGTTTTTAAAATGATAATTCCTTTCAAAAGTTTCAAATTGGTATGGGACAGTTTGATTTAAAAAAGTATTTAAATGTCTTCCTTTCTAAATTGTGTGACTTTTAAATGTTTTTATGAAAAAGGGACATTTCTCTTTAAAAATAATTTTCATATATGTCAACATCCTATGATGGATTTTAAGCTTGATTGAAGTTGATTTACTATGATAGAAATCTTAGATATTATATTGAAGGTTTTGTGATATGTTTTACTATGGATGTGTTATTTTTATACCATTCATGGTTTATGGATAAATTATTCCCATTTCTTGTTCTAGTTTTAAAACAAATGTTTATGTTATATTTAAACCTTTTCATTTGAGGAATGCATTGGAATTAGTAAGTGACATGGGGAGCCCACTATAGCTCCTTGAGGCATCGGTAGGTCTCATGAGACATATTAGTGTCTTTTAATAAGTCCTTGAAAAAATCTTATTTGTAGTTTTGGAACAAGGCCTTGATTATGTGGTTATGAAGACTGGCATTATGCATTCATTCATTATGAAATTGGCTATTGATATTGAATGTGATTATTTGACAAGTAGGATGTCCATATGAATAAGTAAATGGAATTATTTTATTTTATCTTTTATATTTTATGATGATGTTTTTATTTAAAAGTCTTTTGTTTTAGTCTTATACATTTCCTTATATGTTTATGCTTATTTATGAATGTTTCCACTATATTGTTATCCTTACGAAGCATCTGAGCTCACCCCTTTCTATGTTTTCTTTTTCCAAGGATGTGAAGAAGTATTTTATGGGTGACTTACATGAATACGATAAGGATATAAGTGAATTCAATAGGGGTCAAAATTTTGTTGATGTTTTTATCTCATGATGTAATGTAAAATTATGAATGTATCTAGTATTTCCAAGGCTACGAAACTGACCGGTATTTCGGGACATGATTACTTGTATCAAGGCAATGTTATGTAATAATTCACCAAATCTGGGTAACTGGGGTCGAGGCGCTGCATTTTATAGTACATATCCATGGTTATAACCACACACATACCCTGACAGAGAACATGATTGAATAAATTGAAACATTGAGTGAAACATTTGGAGCACACAGTTGCAAGAAGAAAATGACAGTATATGAATATTTACCATAAAATGTGAGAGAATTCAAACTGTAGATCGGGACAATAAAAGGTGAAACTAATATATACGATAAGAACCACATGAAAAAAATTTATTTCCACTATGTCAAGGTCTCTGATATTTTTCTTATTTTGAGAATTCAATGGGGTTTTTTCCACTGTATCATTTTTGTTGTGACTAGTTGATCCTTTTATATATCGTTTGAAAATAAGAATTATATAATTCTAAAGGTTCAGAAAGAATGTACAGTGATAATGATATGATAATCTATTAATGATATACAACCATGTTTTCCAAAAATGGTAATTGTTTTTTCTATAGTGATAAGATAGATCTTCTCGATCATCAAATTTTTTTATTCATGTTAAGTCTTCCACATTCTGATATTTCCTTAAATAGATACTCTCCTTCTAATGTTCAATAAGGCATTGAAATGTCTTATCAAGATATTGTAATTTTAATCACAGTATTATGAAATAAAAGATATCAATTTGATATTGACTGAGATCATTGTTAATCATAATATATATTTCATATGATGAAGTACATAGACCTTATAAGATGAAATAACTTCACCACAATGTAAGATCATTTTACATTGTAAGAAAAAGGGTACTATGATTGAACATTTACCTTCCATAAACATCATCAATATATGAATATTATTGTTAAAGGATATATCCTTTCAAAAAATTTACTCTATCTCATAGATATGACTTGATAGAATCAACCATTATTTAAAATATACAATCTTATATGAAGCATTTTTATATCTAGAAAATGATGTTATTATTCATATATCATAAGACAAAATAGATGAATATCATTAGGTTAATACATGAAAACAAAAATTAAGATTGAAAAAGTCTGGAAAACATGAGACTCTCTTGTGAAAATAAATGTTGGGATTTTTTGAATGATCAAAACACATAAAATAGAGACATACAAGAAAAAATATATTCATTACAACATAAATGTTCCATATCATTGTATACAGTTAAAACATATACATAAAATTGGAGGGTATGGATAATACTATATAAATTATGAAAATTATATAGTTTACACATTTAAAGACAAAATAATTTGTTTTTTATTGATTAGGGGTAAAATAATAATTTATAATATAATGAGAATTATATAATAAAAAGTAATGTTTTTCTAAAAAAAGTATATTTTTTTCTAAAGGATGATTTAGTCTTTCGTTGGGAACATAAATTAAAATTAAAATTTACCATATTTATAATATTAATTTTAAAAAATATAAATAATATTCATAATCAAAATATCTATAATATATTAGGGTAATTTATTATTTTTATGAATTGTTTAATTATATGATGAATAGTGAAAAATATAGGATTCGAATTGAAAACTGAATTTTGGTTTAAATATATTTATAAAGTTGAATTATAAATTAATTACATTTCAAAGTAAAATTATTTCAATTATTTATAATTCAATCTAATTTATGTCATTTTTTTGAATTTTCTTATAAAAACTATGTAAACCATTGATAATTTTCAATATAAAAACCCAATTTTCATCACATCTATAAGATTACTTTTTAATTAAATTTTCCATATTTTTTATCAGAATTTTTATAAATGTATTTAATAATTATAATAAAGATAAAATAAAATTTATAAAATCTGACAATAAATTTTTTACAAAAATTAATAGAAAAAAGTAGTAAAAATTAATCACCGCAGCTAAGGTAAAAATTGATTGATAATGGGGTTAAGCTAAGAAAATGAGGGATAGCAATAAAAAACCAATACGTAAAAATATTATTTTATGGAAATAGGTTCTTATTATACTTATCATGTTTCAAATCTATGTCCATTTAGAATCACTTTTCATTTAAACGACTTTATCATTTTGTATTCTTTTTGGAAATTTCCACGTGATTTCAAAAAGTATTCCCTTTACCCCCACTTATAAAAGGGAACTCCCTCGCATCATTTATTCAAAACTCCATGTACCTTTGGATTGAAGAATCCATAAAATTAACTCATATATATCCTTAGTAATATTATATTCCTTATGGTCTTTGTAAAACACAATCCTGAGGTTCATTAAGAGTATATCCTGTTGAGGGTTCTCTTTGAGAAGGTGATTATTATAATAAATCCCCTCAATTTTAAATAATCTATTTCCCCTTTAAATTATGTCTAAAAATGTAAAATGTAATAAATATATTATCTACCATATGGTGATATGTTATCATTTTGATGGAATAACTTTTATCCATCTCCACTTCCTTAAAATGGGAAATAAAATTATCCATCTTGGGTATAGTGGACTACCGCCGCACGAACCAATGTTTTTCATTTTCCATAACCACATTTCAAGGATAGATATAATTATGGATTTGACACATGTATGTTATATTTATGATATTATTTAAAATATAAAATTTTAATATCACATATAATTTTTTACTTTCAATTCTGTTTCAAATACGATAACCCCGCTCGTATGTACGGAGGATCACTTCCTTAGAAATCGATGTGATTTGTTTTTATCTTAATAAATACATGGAATTTAATAAGGATAAAATTAATTTATATATTTGATATATATAAGATGACATTGATTCTAGATATTTAATATATCTCTTTCTTCCTTACCTTTTCACGTGTTAAGATATTGATATCATCGTTCATGCGTACGTATAACCTATAGTCTACATTAACAAATGTGGCTCATTTTCAATGCCTATATTTTATAAGTAGTTTTAATAATGTATCTTATAAATAATTTTGAAATTCACAAAATTATGATAATCAATAAAATTAACTAATTACATCATATGTACAAGAACTAGATCACTCCTTAAAATATGCTCCTAAAAAAATTAGGCAATTAACAATCAAAATAATGAAAATAATGAAATATTATTAACAAATGGGAAGAAATATATAATTAGATTATAATATCTGATTTTATGTATATTTATATTTATAAATTTAATACGTTTCTTAACCCCATTACAGAGGAGACTAAATAATGATCAACCAAAAAGAATTCTCATGCATGGGACTCCATCTCAATTCATATTCATTAAGGTATATTGTAATGTTTTCCAGCTAATTTATTTTATATGTTTCACATAAAATATTTTTTTATTATAATATAATCATACATTAGTCATTTATCATATAATATGTTTCAATTTTAATTATTTAATACATGGTTATTTGATTGTAAAATTAATAATTGGTAAAAAATTCATAAAAAATTTTATTCCCATAAGTTATATTACTTCTTAATCACCTTCAATATTCAAATATCATTTCTATAATGACATTTAATTATCTTATGACTTATTTTATAATTTGTTACGCAGTTTTATTGTCGATACACATAATATATTCATTGATTGATAATCACTTCATTGTTAATATCATTATCTTTAATAATATCTTTGCCATCAAGATTGTTTATTATTGATTTACTGTCATAAGAAATTATTTTCTCATTATCTAATAAAACAAAATAATATTTTACATCCATGTATATTCATGATATTTCAAGTAATATTTTTGTTTTAAACTATTTTTTATTTAACGTAATTGATATTTTTTAATAAAATTCGACTTCACTTTTCTCTTCGGTTGGAAAAATATTTCCATATGAATATAGGTTTTCTAAAGAAAAAAATAAACCTTTTATAAATGATTTTTTTAAATAAATGTTAAAACATTTTATATTTTTATAAAATGTTTTAAAATGAATATTCATGTCATTTTGAAAACAATTCCCATTTTAATTTTTTTGAAAATTGAATGAAATATTTGTTTTAATGTTCAAGACAAGGAAATAATTATTAGATAGCAAGACCAATGCAACGTTTTAAATAATTTTTTATTTGTATAAATGATTTTTTATAAAGAATATCATTTAAAAACATTATTATTTTATGAATTTATTTTTAAATTAAAATGAATATTTTTTGAAATATTTTTTATCTAACCTTTCCATGGTATTTATATTATTTAATGTCAAAACCCGTTTATTTTACATATTCACTTATACAAATTTGTTTCATTCATTCAATCCTTATTCTACCTCTAGATTTTTTATGATTAATTCAACCAAGTATAATATTAATATTCACTTACTAGTTTTATTTTTGTATTCGTTAACATTACAAATAAATATACAATTTCCTATAATCATTGGACACCAAAATTTTCCTAAATATCCATAATCTTTATCATGTATGTGTTTATTTATTAATCGATGTATATTTTAAATATGATGTTATATATTGAATGTTAATTTTATCTCTAGGGTGATATTTTTATATCTATTTTCAATAATAAATTTGAATACATAATGATATGACACATTGGACTTGAATATAATATATTATTAGATAGGTGATGTTTTTTTTGTAATATAGTGATTGGTGGAGATCGATATTATATATCCCCTCAATCAATTGGTTGGTCTCAAAAAACAAAAGATATAATTAATTGGGGTTTTACCTATATTTTAAACTATATTGGTTATGGTATTGATAGTATAGGTATCATGATACCTAATATCGTGACATATAATAATAAATAGTTACATAAATTATGAATTTAGTGATTTTTATGAAAATTTATTTCCAAAATGATATTATCTCCCAATGAGTTTAATTATATGTTAATTGATTAAATGGAATGTTTTTTAGTTATTTATTATTCAATATTGATTACGTCTTACCATGTTATTTAAATGGAATGATTATTACTTTATTTACCATTCTATATTGATTATTCCTTATACAATTTTTTAAATGGAATGTTATTTTAGTTATTTACCTTTCCATATTGACTATATTTTTTTGATTCATAATATCTTCCACTATACATAACCCTTACTAAGCATTTCAGCTTACCCATGTTTTGTTTCCTCTTAGAGGAATGGATTATGTTTACTATATTTTAAATGCAATAATATTATAGGGACAATAATTTTATAAATATAAAATAATTCATGTTGTAATTAGTGTTTTCAAATGTAAATCAATACTCTAGTATGTGTTTAGAATACCAAAAAAAATAAACTATTTATTCCTTAGAGATATGATTACTTTTAACCAATTATAATATAAAAATTATACATAAACATTAGGATACAAGGATTTTGTTATCTACATTTTTTATGAGATGAATTTTAGTAGAAACATTGAAAAATAGATTTAGGAAATTATAGAATTGAGATCATATACCCTGTGGTAGAATTGGAGTATATGTATAGAAGGATATCCAAATGTTTTGGTAAATTAAATATTTTATGATTTTTTCTAAGAAAATACATCCTTTTCTGGATATTAAATGTGTGTGTGGTTATGGAACAGATGTTCCTAGGTGTAATAAATATGAAATGGGTGCATTGTTATTGACCTGGTCGTCACCGGGTGCACAACCATGAGCCATACATTACACATAGTTTGACACACATGGGGGATATTATTAGGATAATTTAAATTTTCATTAAAATAGAATATAATTGATTTGTAAAGATGATAATAATTAATGGACTATATTAGACATATTGTGTCATAGATTTACAATAAGGTTAAATAAAGGAATATTTTAATTCTTTTTATGTGGAAAATAATAGCATAAATAAAAAAATTAGTAATGAAAAATGAAGAGTAAGATCAACGGAAATAAATTTAAGGTTATTGATTTATTTCTAGTTCATTTTCATAAATGTTGAGAACCTTTGAAATATCCAATTTAATTTCATCTTCTAAATGATAATCCCTAAATATTGGAAGGACCTATGTCTAAATAAAATGGATAAAATATTTATGTGTTGAAATTAAAAAATTATATCGGTGATTTTTTTACCATTGGTATATTGATTTAAAGAATCATGAAATATATGAGGACTTTGTTAAATTTTAAAATCAAATATGACTTTAACAATATATGTGTTACGAATACCATCATGGATTTAGTGTATAATATTGATCATAAGATCAATGTGTCAAAAAACCCACTATTGGTTTCATCTAATGGAATTCTACCAAGATTAAATATATTTTAGATTAGATTTAAGGAATGTATATCATTAAATGTAATTTTTATTAGGATTTTTTTTTAAAATTTATTGACATAAATATCAAAGTATTAATAACCATAATGTATAATATAATCATTAATGAAATAATAAAACTAGTCGAATATGATTATTATACATTTTTTTCAAAATAATAAGTTGAATTGAAAACCTTAATAATAAAAGTTACTTTATGAATAATTTTATTTCATGGATGGTCATCATATATTTTTGGTAATTTATAGGATTTATGTTAATATAGTTTTTTAAAAAGTTAATCCCACATATTGTGTGGAAATATATAACTTGTGGAAAGGCCATGAGACTTTAAACCATAACCGAGGGATGATAAAAGATTAGTTCTTACCATTGTCCTATGAGATATAATAGTTAAAATGTAATTATTCAAAATATTTGAATAATAAATATTACCGATCAACTATTGGTGTCACTTTTGTGTTCTATAGATTAACTAATTATATTTGATACTCTATGAAAATCATAATGGTTTTGGAAAATTTTTACAGACATAAGGAAATAAATATCATTCTTTTAGGGATCATACACACTGTTGAAAGTGAAATACATTACCTTGGTAATAACAAATTAATTTTTGGATATTGATTTATTAGAGAAAAGAATGAATTATAAATTCATCGAAACACAACCATTGGATGAAATTTTTATTATGAAATAGAAATATATCATATAATTATATTACATAATATTATTATATAATAAATGAATTCGTCAACTATTGGAATTGGATCTGAAAAGAAATCATATTCTATTCAACTCAAATATGATGATTTTTTTAAAATCAATATGGATTTATGGTTTTTAGGTATTTAACATTGTGTTGATCACTATCATTCTTTTCAACAAAATCCTATACCACTCAATATAATTATTTTTTATTTTCATCTATGTCCATGTGTTCACATTCCATAAATTCCCTCTAACATATAAACCTAGTTATGTTTTATTCTATAAGATTTTTTAGTTCCCTTTTTATCTAATTTATATGATAATTTTTAACACTTAATTTATGTGGGTTTTCAACAATTGTTTTTCCAAAATTCCAAACCCATTATTTTTTAAGTGATGTTTAAATTATGACTACACAATTTTTTATAGTAGGTAGAATGAAACAACCCAAAATTGAAATGGAATATAATTATATTCAATAGAATATGTTACATGAAAGAAAAGGCATAAAAAACCCACTTAATTTATTTCATTAAACTTAATCTCATCAATTTCTTGTCTAACACGCAACCCAAAGTGTAAATGAACTATAACAAAGTATACATTTATATCCCAGCCATTAAATTTTTATGTATGAACAAAAATACTTAATTTTTAAAATTATTTGTTTTAAAAATTTAAAATAAAAAGTAATGGGTCATCTATTTAATAGGGCTTTAATAGGAATCATTTATATGAAACGCAATGGTTATCAAAAAAATTAAAACAAATTCTTAAAAGATGATTTAGTCATTCATTGTGAAATATATATTAAAATTCCTTATTACAGATTTTAGAATAATAAATTATTAATATAAATTAAATTCTTCAAACTAAGATATAAAAATTATCATAGTGTGAATTTATGGGATTTTTTTGAAATGTTTCACATCTCAATGAATAGTGAAAATACTGAATTTTTATTGAAAATTTTATTTTCATTGAATTTTTTATATAGATGAATTGGTTTATAAATTTAATTTATTATTACATTAGAAAAAGTATATATCAATTAATCTAATTTAGTTTATTTTCATCATTTTTAAATTGAATTATGAAATAGAAAAACATTGAAAACTTTTAATCATTTTTTCATTAAAAACCCCATTTCTTGTCGCATCAGTGAGATTAATTTTAAATTAAAATATTTACCATATTTTGATATAATTTGGAAAAATTGATTAAATATTTGAAATAATTAAAATTATTTTTTTTATAAGTTCATCTTAATTTATTTGAAAAAATGATTTGTGAAAATAGTAAAAATAATTACCATAGTGAAGTTAATGATGGTTTTATCGTGGTGTTAAACTAATAAGATAAGGGTTAAAATGACCAAAAAACTTCTCAAAATATTATTTTCTAGGAATATTTTCTTATTATACATCCCATTTTAGAATCTATGATCATTGGAATTCACTTTAAAAAGAATTACTGTATCATTTTGGATACTTTTAGGAAATCTCGAAGAATTTTCCAAATGGAATTGCTTCTACCACATATAAAAGGAAACATAATCACGTAAATAATTCACACATATCAAGACCTTTGTCTTGATTTTTTTTAAAAATTATCTCCCAAAATTACTTAGTTAAATTACAATCCTTATAGTCCACTAAAAATAGTGTCCCTATTGTATAATAAGAGGAGATCCAAAGAATGTTTCTCTTTGAGAAGATAAATATATTAACAACAATCTTTGATTTTATTTTTTATTTTTCCACCTTCAATTATGGCTCAAAACATCTAATAAAATAACCTGAATTTCCATCATATACTAAGATGTTTTTATGTTTGTTATATAATTTTTATCCATTTCCATTTACATAAAATGAGAAATGAAATCATCTATCGTGTGCACGACACACTTCCTCGTTGCAAACCAAAGTATTTTTTTTATGTCACTACATTTAAAGGATGAATATAATGATGGGTTCAAAACTATTATATTATATTTTTGATATTTTTATACTTATTTGACTTTAATATAAAATATAACTTTTTATGTTACACTCTATTTAACATATGAAAGCATCGATCATGTGTACCACTAACTACCGTATTAGGATGCGAGGTGATTCATTTAACAATTAATAATTAAATGGAATGTAATAAGGTTTAAATTTATGAATATATATTATATAAATATGTTTAAAATGATTCCAAAAAATTACTATATCACCCACCTTCTTACCCTTTCAATCATTAAGGGAATGATATTGTAGCTCGTCTGTATATACAACCAACTTTCCCAACAAAGTGATTTGACTGGTTTTCCAGACCAATATTTTAAGAGTGGTTATAATAATGTGTCTAATAATTGTATATCATAGCTATAACATTTTTATCATTCTGGATATGAAATAACATTTACATATAAACAATAATTCTAACATTAATTACAATAGATGATTGAGAAAACAGGGTAATTAACACTAGAAATAATGAATATAATGAAATATTATTGACAAATAGCTTGTAAAATGTTATAATAAGATCATATATGATATTATAAATACATATAATGTCCAATTAGAATTAAAAAAAAATCCCTAAAATCATTATATATGTGTTTAAATATAGTTATTCTGAAATGAAGAATGATATGAGGGACTTCGTCTCAATTTATTTTCATTCAAGAATATTATAATTTTATGAACCAAATTTCTTTTATTTGGTGTATATATTTCCAAATTTACTTTTTATATCATTATTAAATAATAATTTCTATAATTATAATATTAAATTAAAATTATTTATCCTAAGGGTAATTGAGTAGATTATTAATAAGTGGTAAAAAATTTCATAACTCTATTTTTTTCATTGGGTTATATTAAATATTCCACTCATTTAATGTTCTATGAAGATTTATTTCATTAAATTTAATTATAATATATTTTATATACATATTTTATGTGTATTTATATTTGATACACATAATCAAATAATTTTATAATTATCATTTTAACATTATAGTTAGTGTTAGGAACTACTTAACAATATCATTTTCATCAAGAATACTAATTGGTGATTTTAATTTAATGTAAATTATTCTATAAATCTTTAATAATTTGATATAAATTTATCCTAATCTTGTTATTCCTGATATTATAATGTAGTAGTTCCTTTTTCTACACTTTGGTACTTAAAATAATTGAGTAAATGTTTCTATGAAAATCTGAAATCATTAATCTCTTTGGTCGAAAATCAATTTTCTTCCGAAACCATTTTTTCTAAAAATAAATTTATAAATGTTTTTAAAACATTTAAAAATTATTTATTAATGAAAATTTTACCCATTTTAACTTTTATAAAATAATTTTTATCGAATCCTCAAATAATTCTCTAAAAAATTTTAATTTAGATTTTATAAAAAAAAGTGAATGTAATCATCGTTTTAATATATATGACCTGAAAAAAAATATACAGCCATTATGACCAATAAAATATCTCAAATAATATGTTTTATGTTTTCAATAAAAAATAATTCTCAAATTTTTTTTAAAATGATTTTTCAGAAAATAAATATGATATTTTCCTTAAAATTGATTTTATAAATCCTTTTAATTTTTTTCAATTAATTAATGATAATAACACATTATTTAACATATTCTCTACTACGGATATGTGGTATATATACCATCATTATTTTTCTTCTAGATGGTTAATGGTAAATTAAATGAACAATATTTTTAAAATTCACATCGTTGAATAATTTTATAGTCATTAAAATTCCTTGGTAATATTTAATTTTCAATTATCATTGGATATTAAATTTCACTTAAATAATATATTATTTATCATGGATATTTTTATTTCTTATATGAAAATAACTTTTACTAATGGATTTCTATATTTAACATTATTTTCTTATCAGGGGAAATATCGATACTTTTTTTCCTTTCTCAGTATGATTAAATTATGATAAGTAAAATTGTTCATGAATTAAATCAATTATTTGGTATATGAGGAGTGATATGAACCATCAATGATTAATGTTAACCAACATCATATATCCCTATAATGAATAAGAAGGTATCATGAGAAGAATAAAATATCGAGCATTAATTTTTTTCCTATAGTTTAAACCATTCGAAAAAAGGTACTAATGGTAAAAGTATAATGATTATTGAGATCAGGGCATCAGATAATTATGTATTTTATTTATTTAGAATCTTGTTATTATTATCCATGATATTTTCATAGTGATATTATATCTAGATGCATTTATTTATCATTTTATTAATAGCATGGAATTGGTTTTTAGTTATATACCTTTCTACATTGATTATTTCTTATCTAGTTAATCAAATGGCATGTGTTATAATTTATTTTCATTTCCATGTCGATTATACCATATCTAGTTGTACAAAAGGAATGTCCTTTTAATTAGTTACCTATCCATATCAATTATTATTTATTAATTCATGATATATTTTTTTATACATAACCATTACTGATCATTAGGGAAAACCCATATTATGTTTCCTTTATGAGGAATCCATAAAGTGTATTATGTTTTATATGAAAAGAAATGATATAGTGGAAAATTGCAATCTGAATGATTTATTTTTTAATTTGTGATTTCAAATGTAATGAAGTACTCCAATATGTATATAGTTCACCAACACTAGTAAAATATTTAGTCCTTCGGGATGTGGTTACTTGTATTTTATGAAGATGTAATAAATTAGATAAAAACTCTAGGCTACAAGAGTTGAGGTCACTAGAATTGGTAAAAGTGATTACTTATTATTTGAAAGAACTCCTTTAGATCTTTAATTAATGATCATATGGATTGTATTTTGTTAAGAAACAGATCTCTTGAATGTGGATAAGAATGTTGAAAATACAATTTTGTAGGGTATTATCAATCTAGAAGTCTAAATGTGGTGTAATGAATAAAAGGATGGGTAATATTTTATAATTGAAAGGAAGGGTACTCATAGAAATTATATAGATTATTAAAATATAAATGATTAAATATGATTAAAAAAGCATCATATTAGATTGATATTCTAATATACTTTTTTATTTTTTTAAATCCCATTAAACAATAAAATTTGTGTTGGGTTTTCTGTTGTTTTAATCATTATCTTTTTGTTTAAACCCTTAGATAATGTATTTTATCCTTAACCATGACAATAGATTTTTCACTCTTATAGGGAAATGTATTTACATATAAGGTGACAATTTGATCAAAAATTTAAAAGGGAAAATATTGTAGACCATATATTATCCATGTTGTCATATTTCACATATTTTTAAAATAATATAATAAAATATCATTTTCATAAAGTATCATTAATATCATTTTGAAAATATTAATTTAAATTGAAATTAAATAAAAAAATATAATTTTTATCTGAAACATTTACACATCACTACATTGTCATGCCATTACTATTTATATTTTTAAATTAATTTTTTTAATTTTTCTATTAAATGAATTAATACTGTTTCGGTGGTGGATAAGCCATTAGTGTAATTATATAATTATTAAAAATTATAAATAAATTACCAAAATTAAAAAATCAATTATTCTTATAATAATCCTTAACATTCACTCAAATCATGATATTTTCCCTATGTGAACACATAATATATATTTTAATAGTAAGATATCAACATTTATTGTTTTTGTTTACGTTAAATATTATATTGGTAATTTTCAATGACATGTTTCCCTCATAAAATTAAAAATAAAACCTAAGCTGATAAGGTTTATACTAGCTTCCTCCAAAAATAATTATTAAGAAAAAAGGTAAACATGAAACTTAGTATTAACCTAGTTTATCTTGATCATCCCTTTATCATGGTTACTATTCATAACAACTAAAAATAAAAGGTACCGATTTACCAAATTTAAAATTATTTCTTCTGTACATGGATCCCATATCATGAAATTCAATTCTAATAAATGAATGAAAATAATTGAATATAATAATAGAAATCAAATTAACAAATGATTTTTCAGAAAAATTCATTTTTATTAAAAAAGTATTTTTATATGATATCCCACAATAAAATTTACATCAAACAAATTAATAAGGGTGATAATATTATAATATAAATAATTCTACAATGAAATAATTTTAAGAAATAGAACATTGTCACTCCTTGAAGCATAAGTAAAATTTTCTATAAAAATCATTATTTCTTGCCATGCATCCAAAAATAAATCAATTATGAAAAATCGGAAAAATTCAATCTCAGATAATTTTTTATGTTTATTTCATAAATTAATATCATTTTATCAAATTTTACATTCTTAATGTGTAAAAATTTAAATATACTATTTTCTAAATATATAACAAAAACCATGTTTGAAGGCAACATATAATATGACATTACTAAAATATTAAATTTCTAATTGCTGATCAAGAATTTTTTTTGAGTATAACCTTTATGAATATTTCATAATTTGGTAATTAATATTAATACCCTCAAATTCAATTTCTACGTTGTGTTGGTCATATTTAAATAATAATATTTTGTGCTTCATTTAAGCTCGATATTTCATGGTTTATATGTTTTCAAAAATACTATTCTTCATTTAAAAATTTAAAAGAATTACAAAATGATTCATAAATCAAAAAATATTAAGAGATCATGAGGAATGATACCATATAAAGGGACCACATGAACAAATATAAAAAAGTATGGATTGATAATTTAAATCAATAAGGTGAAGTAACCACACCATCTTATTCGATTGTACCAATATATTGAACACGCATCTATAACTACCTCATGTCAGGATCTACCACATGTTTAGATCAACCAAACCTCATAATATATTATTTGGAACGATTGTATGAACAATTTTCTATCAATTTCAAATCTTATTATGGATCGAAATCAATTCAAGATCGACCATCATGATCAAATTTAAGAATTTATCGGTTTCGACTACATGAACTGAAAGAATGATGTATAGATCGAATAAATTAAAAAAATGATCCCAACCTTGTTACTCACATTCTCAGGAATCTGTGCATGCTTCCTTTTAACTAAGGACCTCCCCAAATCAACTCATACCTTCCTTAATCAACTCAAAATCACTTGCAATATCTTTCAGATAGTATCTCATCATCCACAAAAACATGTACAAGATTTATTTTAATTTAAGTACATCAATTATCACTTTTTATCATGAGTATGTAATATAAAACAATCATCAAACAAATATGAACATATTATCAATAAATGAAAAGAATCACTTTGGGCATAATATATACATTATTCATGTTTGGGCCAGGTTTACCACCCATGTGGATGATGCTATAAAATTTTCAAAATATTTTATTAGGATGTGATTAATATTTATAATATATTTTATTAGTTATTATTTGATGTTTTTATAATTCTATAATGTCATTCTGTCCTATTTTATCATGATTAAAATAGCTCATATTATTTATTAATAAATAATTAACAAGTAAATCATTAATAGTATTTATAAAACCTAACTGTAACACTGTTGAAACTATTAATATATCACAATTAAAATAAATAATTAATGACCAAAAAAATAAGCAATTATTGAATATAATTTATTAACAAATCGAAATAAATATATAAAATTTTCTTAAAAATATTATTTATAAGTCTCATTTAATTATACTAGGATTCCGAGTAAGATAAATTATTTTAGAAAAAAAATAAAGGGGATTCGTATCTCAATATTCTTTATTTGATGTATCTTTTATATTATACACCAATTTTTATATTTTTTATATACATATCTAATGGTGCATTTTATCATAATTTAAAAATGATATCTTATTTTTAGAGATCCTTTTTTTCTCTATTTAATTGTATTTTGATTGGTACATTACCAACATTGTAGAGAGGTTATTTAAATAATAACATTTTCTTGCAATATTCCCATTCAAAATTAACTATATAATTTCAATATTGTATATATTATAATCCTTGATTTTCATATGTCTTAATTTCAATAATTTTAATGGGATGTACATTTACTTTATATAATCTAATTTTTAAATAATTTATACCTCATAAAATATATTGTTATAAGGGAAAATTTAATAAGTATAACTTTGTCAAGTGGGACATTCCCTTACATATTAATTTTCTCCATGTTATATATTGCTTTTTAGATATTTAATATTTTATTTCCAAAATTTATATGTTTCTAATGTTCGTTTCAAATTATTTTGACTAATATATGATTGTGGGAAGGGAATTATTCTCCCTCCCTATCTCTATTCTTTTATGACATCCAAATTCTCTTACCTATTTATTTAATTAGCAATTTGGATTCACTTTGATGTTTTCTAACTTGATTTTGTTTAAAAAAATTATTTACTTTATTTTTAAACCAACTATTAATTATGTTTTTATCTAAAAGTTATAAAAATGAATGTGATATTTCATTTAAATTATTATACAATTTTTTTCTTCTCATTAATGATTTATATTTTATGTCATATTATACATATTAACAATCTTATGATATATTTCCTAGTTACCTTAGGTATATACATCCATGGTATCTTACACTCTTTCTCTAGAATAATTTTTTAACTTATAAAAACTATTATATTTCATATTTTATTTTCATTGCTCAATTATTCAATATAGATATTGATGGTGGATTTTATTTTAACGTGTAATAGAAAAATTTGGAAATAATATTATTTGACTGGTGAGTCTAAAATTATATATCCCTCTAATAAATTTTATAAATATTTATATAAGAGGATTCCATAATGTTTATAAGACTTGTGAGTGAACCTAATATACAATTTTTATGGAACTAGTGAGTGACCACAATCTACAATGTTTATTGTTCTATAGAGTGAATCCAATTCACAATTGTTATGGAAATATATAGTGAACATGATAAAAAAATTTAAAATCTCATGTTTATAATTCTGATCTACTATGTTATGATGACCTTGATGTCTAGAATTCAAATACTCTTATGATATCCTATTATTATACACATATCACATAACTATGTCATGAAAAAAAATTTATGTCTCATTAGGTTTTTCCAAGGTTCATATTCGACAATATAAGATTTTATTATCCTATTTCTATGGGACTTGATTTCTTTTCTATAACTATATTTTTTTAGGATCACTACTTTATGATAATAATTTAGTATTATCCTTTATCCTTCATTTTATGTCTTAATTTTTATTCTAATTGCTATTTTTTGGATCACCTCATTCATATGTTCTCCCTTATACATACTTATTCTGATTAATGATATATCTTGAGGGGATCTATTTTTGAAATATATTACTGAAGAAATGTACATACCACTAGAAAATAAATTTTATATATGAATAATTTTAAAGGACATTAATCTTTTGGGGTCTTGAGGGTGCATTTTAATCACAACCAGTCTTTTATAATAATATATAATCATGTGAGAAATATGTTTGTTATGTATGGGTAAAAAAAATTATATTTGAGTATGTGTGAAATGTATATATTTGTAGCACCAAATCTTAATGGGTGGGTCTAGGGAATATTTAATTTTCATGAGATATAGTTATAGTTATTTTTAAGGATATTTTTACAAAGGACAATAGGATACAACTTTTCGAAAATTATGTTTAATTGGATGTTTCATATATAAAAATGATTTATTAATATTTGATGATATATTATATTGAAAATTTTAAATTAATATGATAGTTTATTTTAACATTGTTATTTTTATATTGATATATTTCAAATTAATAAATTGATGGATCTATAATTAATTTATTTAAAAAATAATGCCATTTATTGTGAAATGATTATCCAAATGAATAAATATATGAGTGTATAGATAGTGAATAAAATATAATAGTAGTGAATACATATCTATCTCATATTATCAGTTGTGAAATCAACCAAATTGAAATTATAAATATTCTAGATATGGAGAAAATCAAAATCTAACCCTAAATATAATGTAGAATACAACTTGTTACTCGATCATTCGATCCATTAATGATTAGAAATGGTAAAGTATGATAGAAAACATTATATTTCTATCTTTCATTCATGAAAAACCTATCATAGTTATTCATTATTTGGATTATAAATTTAATCATTGGTGGAAACTATTTACAAAATTGAATTGATTAAATTAATCATAAGGAATGAGATAAATTCCTGAAAAATATATTCCCTACTGTCTTAAAATCAAATGATGTTGAAATTCTAGGAGATTAAGAAAATAAGTGTGAATATTTTAGGTCTTTTGTAAAAAACATAGAAATATTTAGGGTATGACTTTAAAATAATATTCAAATGTATGATTAAAGTCCTTTTCTGTATGAGAATACATATAAAAATGGTTTATAGTATTTAATGTTTTAATTCACACTTATTTTAGAGTATATTATGAAGATAATGGACATCCCCTATATTAAATTTTTTTTCACAAACAATCTTATATATAGAGTATTTCTAAACTTACAGCTAATATAAAATTTATTTAATTTATTATAAATGTTTAAAAAATTGAGGGTGAAATTAATTGGGGTTGTTAACCTAACATTCCTAGATTTAGTATTCATTTTATGTCCTTAAATTTATTTTATTCTGTAATAAAATATATTTTCTGATGAACTAAAAAGATATTTAAAAAAATAATTGGTAAACAAAATCTAGAATGAGAATTATTTTATTTTATTAAGGATTACTATTACATCTTAAATTAAATGAACCATAATGAAAATATAGAAGATAATTATGAAAATTATAAAATGATGATAACAAAAAGCAAACCAAATGATTAAAAGCATGAAATATTCAACATTTTGGTGTCCTATGAGAATCAGATAGCCAAGTATAACTGTATAAATAATTAATAACATTATAAATATTATAAATGTTTTAAAAAATAATTGTGGGTATAGATTTAGTAATTTTCAGTGAGGTGTTTAATGTTTTATAAGTAAATGGAAAAGTGTATACATACCATTATATAAGATTTTGATATATATCCATTGGGTATACATGCATTCTATGAGTATATAATGGTAATTTTAAATAGAATTAAAATTATATCATGAAGATATTGATGTATTAAAAATGATATATTTTAAATATAAATGAAATATAATATTTCATTATATAAAAAATAAATAGATATTAAATCCTTGGTGAATGTATATGGTATTGTAAAAAAATGTATATATATTTAAATTTTTTATTTTTATATAAAAAACTAAACATATCTGTTATAATTAATTATTTTAATAATATTTATTCTGTATATATGTTTTTATAACTCAGTAACCATTCATAGAATAACGAATAACTAGTATGAAATTAGAATAAATTCACATAATGTTTAAAAATATAATTCTCAAAATATAATATTATTTCACAATGTGTATATATTTTAAATTTTTTATCAACATTAGATAATGATTTTAAAAAAGGATTTTATATTTGAAATCCCAATTTCAAAATTATATTATAGGATAAATATCAGTATTTTAGAATAATTAATTTTACAAGAAAAAAATTAAATTACAACCGAAAAGGGTGAAATAAATTAAATTTTTAGAATATTGAATAATGAAATAAAAAATATATTTACTTTAGTTATTTAATTTATAAATGTGTTAATACACGGTCCATCGTCACCCATTCTCCATTTTTTAATCACCATCCTAGACTGATTACCTTTTATACACACTAGGAGATGAGTATTTAAAAAACTCTCACTCATCCTCTCTTATTAAAAAGGAAATTCAACAATCCATTCATAACCGGACAGAAAATAAATATTCATCACTATTAAATATTAATATTCTCTATTATTATCAAGATATACATGTTATTTTAGTTTTTTATAATTGAAAAACTAAATCCTTTAAAATGAAGAATGCTTCGAAGACCAGAAAAAATTTATTCATTATACATAATGAGAACATATCATAATTTTGGTGTAATATTCACTTACACAATATGTTTTATCCAATTGAATAAATTTATGACATAAAAATAATATCATTATGATTCTATTATAACAAAATTATAATAAAGTCAGTTTATATATATACATATCCATTAATTGTAACAAGTTCATTCTTGAGTTAGTTTGAACACACACATGGATGATGTTATAAAATATTCATTATGAATCATTATAAATTATTAAATACTAGTAATATATTATGTTAATGATTCATATTTTTAAATAATATAATTTTATTATAAAATAATTTGTTTATTACTAAAAAACTCCTTTTTATATGTTATAACATTGAAGACAATAAAATAATGAATGATTAATTTGAAAACATAAAGGTAATATCCAACATATAATTTTGGGATTCCATAAGAATGTCCAACATATATAAAACTTATACCTAATATTTATATATATTATGTAAGTAGATCAATTATAGATAGCACTATACCGAAACATGTGTAGAATATTGGGAACTATTAAAAAGTAATGACTAAAATAAATGCCTAATAAATATACCATTAATTAATATTATAGATTAATATAATTGGTAATTAATATAAACATCGTTTTAAAATATAATATTATTATGTTTATGTTGATTATATAAGGAGATATAGTGTGTTAATGAATTTCATAAGTGATTGTAAATGGATTGTCTTCTCAATATCTTTTCTTGGAATCATTTTCCTTATTCTCTACATATTTTAATATTGATTTTATAAAACCTCATGTAAAAAATTTATCAAAATTTCACTTTTATTCATAGGATTTTAAATTTAATTCTATATTCTCTATTTTATATACTTTTGATCTATTTATTACAAAATTTGTGTGGGGATTCCCTAAAAATAAATTTTCATTGAATTATATTATTACATAAAAAAATTTAATGTTATACTATTGGGTATAATATTTATATTTATTTTCATATGGTTTATTTCAAAACAAATTAAAATGATTTAAATTACTTTCATTTAATAACATTTTAAATTGATTATACTAAAAAATTATGAATTTCATAGGAGGTCTTTTCATTATATCTCATTTTCAAGTGGATGATTATCCTATACATCAATGTTATTCATGATAAGTATCATGTAATTTTTTTATATTCTATCATTTCAATATTTATATTGTTTTATAATATCTCTATTATTTAATTTTCTCTGTAAAATGTTGGTGGAAAGGATATCTTTCCCTCACTCGGCCACTTAATATTTCTCACCCTCTCCAACCTCATTCTTATATTATCTTTATCTCATTCACTTAACGTTTTATTAATCCATGTTATTTAAATAAGATTTTATCTCATTTTATTTACCCATTAATGATTAAATTATGTTTTATATGAAAGTCACCCAATATTTATAGAATATATCCTCTTAATTTATATAGATTTTATTATATTGTACTAAATGATTTTTTATCAATATAAATATTATTTAATGTCACAATCCATGTTTATTTCTTATGTATTATTTTATTTATTTCAAGGGGGATAAAATTTCATCGAATCATACACTCTATTTTATAAAATTATTTATTTCAATACTGAATAAAAATTTTAGAGTAATAGATTTATTTTTCACATTATTATTGTTTTTTTTTCAAGTATCAAAAATGGATAATATATTCTTTTCAACACATATGTTAGGATATAATTATATAGTAATGGATGGTGGAAAATTATATATACCACCAATGAATTTTCTAGTTATTTACATCTCTTGATAATATATTTTTGGGTGACTAGGTGGTGAACCCAACTGATAATATTTATGTGGCTCAGGAGTGATACAAATCCACAATATATATAGGAATGGGGAGGAAACCTAATAAAAAAATTCATAACGTGGATTGAACATAATAAAATATGAATTTAATGCCTTTGAAATTTACCTTGATATGTGGTTAAGATATACTATGATTATGTAAGTGATTCATAACAATGTCACAAGACATATGATATAAATTATGTTAATATTAAAAATGTTAATATTTAAATGATAATTTTGGGGTTCTGAACATGTGATAAATACTCTCCCTTAATACTGCATCTAATAGGGTTAATAACCAACAACCCCCCACTTTGGGGGTATTTACCAATGACGCGTAGGTATAATGATGGTCACTACGGTGGATGGAATCAAAAAAGCATATTGAAGAAGGCTATAAAGATGTTAGGTGGGTGCTATGATGAAGAAGGGTGGGTCATAGGACAACATAAAACTATGGGAATGGTGTTTTGGAAGATTTGATGAATGAGGGTAATCTGTAGATTATAAGTAAAATCATAGTATTCCATTATTATGTAGGTGAATGAAACATGATACACGAATAAAAAGTTGCATTATCAGAAGGGTAAAAACTACATGGTGCTAATGAGCTTGTACCCAAGTGGTAGAGGCTCTAGCTTGGCATCCAAAAGTCCAAGGATCAAATCCATTCAAGGAAGAATTTCTAGGTTTACTGTAGCGGTGTACTGTAGCAGCATGGGTAATGTAGTAGTACTGTTCACCAAGGGGTCCTTTGGTCTAAAAAATGGGCTTTCAAGCCTTTTATTCAGGCCACTTGGCCTTGGGCCTTTGGGGTATGTAATGGGTCTCCCTCTACCTAGTATTAAAGAGGTCTTTACTTTAATTAATAAATTGAGGCTTCAACCCCAACCTTCAAAAAAACACTACATGGTTACTATTATAAACTACAAAAATTAACCTTCAAAATGATGGGCCATCGAGTAAGTATTTAACAACCATATTACTTAGGAATTTTGGGTCATTTAATGTTTTCCTCTTAACATAGTTAAAAAGAAAGATTTATTATTTAATAAATGGACATTAACCCATATTGATTCAATTTTTAACTCATTTTAATATTATCATACACATTTACTATGTTTACAAACCTGTAAATTTTTAATAATCACATATTAATTAAAATTACCCTTATCACTCAAATTGATATCTTATATGTTGCTGTGGTTACTACAAAACTTATCTAAAATTATTTTTATGTTTTCCCAATTCTCTAGGTTTTTCTAAGTAGTGATACTCCTAGAAATGAACTATCATTGAATTAATTTATGGAATAAATGATTCTAGTATTCTAAAATAATATTGATATGTAATTTATCTCATAATAAATTGAATATTTGGGTTCAGATAGTGTGTTTTAATCATGATATATTAGGTATATCCATGAATAATTATATATTATATATTTTCATTATGTGTGGGAAATCTCATTTTGTATAATATCGGGTAATTAAAATATTTAATCGAAGCACTGTATCTAGATGTTCAGGTTTAGAGTCTCCTTTTTCTGTATAATTTTGGTTTAGATATTTTAGTTTTTATATTGTCAATGATATAATAATAAAGATCAATGAAAACTATGTAAATATTAATTTTTTGGTTTTAAATATCTATATTTTAAATTACCATATTCATTTGATGGCGTGCTATAGTATTATTATTGTTTAAACTAGGATCATTGGTCATAAAATAATTTATATCTTTGAGGATTCAATTGACCATCGAATATGATCATAAAAAAATTCTTATTCCAACCATAAATTTTTTTTGTGGTACTGTATGAAAACACATAACAATGTTAACATAACATCCTTAGTTTATGAATAATTTTTTGACTCATAATGATGTTCCAATTGAACAAAATAAAGAAAAAAAAAACCTTTTTATGGCTTTATAAATCAATGAGAAAAATTCATTAGTTGATTTTAAATCCATTAATGGTCTAAATATAGATCACAATAAAATAAATGTTATTATTTTCATGCTTCATCCATGGAAAATTATAATATGAATTTATCATTTAGAATGTGATTTTAATTTGTGGTGAAGATAAAATAAAATTGAAAACTCATGAATAATATTTATTATACAGATATATAATAATTAATGATGATTTTATCCTCTTACTCTCAAATTAAAATAGTGATAAATTTATTTTATTTTCTGAAGAAGAATGAAATTCCTCTCACGAGTATTGATTCAGCCATCACATGATATTATAGGTACATATAAAAACACTTATTGAAAACTATGAGTATAATAATATATTAAATATTCATACTTACAAGTAATGGTTTGTACTTTTAAAAAATTCAATGTATCTATTTTTTAACAAAAATGAATAATTTCATAGTTCTACCCAAGATAGAGAAGCCCATATCTCAATAAGGCATATAGTTTTACCCCTTCAAATCATATTGAGTACCTCTACTATTTATTTTTAATGGGATAAAATAAAAATATTTATGGAAAAATTATAAATGTTAATAATTTTACATCACATGTTTTATTATATGTATTCATTCCAATAGATTTATATTTATAAAAAGTAAAATATTATTATAAATAATTTAACACATTTATAAAAATTAATCACAAGAAAAAATCAATAGAGATTTTAAGAAGTCCTAATTTGTTTGTAATAGAATATTATATCATAAATAAAATAAACATGTCTATAAGAATCATATTTTGATTATAAATATTAAAATTATATGAGGATATTTCCCATAATTCCATAAAAATATTGAAAATATGAAATATTCTTCCTTGTAGTCAATATGGAGAATCATATCACACTATATACCTGTAGATTGAGTTCAAATCAATATAGATACTATTGAAATATTGATAAAGAATTATGGGACTAAAAAAACTATTTAAAAATAAGTATATAATAGTCTATACAGGAATTGAAAAGAATGATTCATCCCTTAAGTAATACTTGGATATACAGTTGTTGGGAATATCTGCAACCAATGGGTATATTAAGACCGTTAAAATTCTCTTAAAATACTTAAATAGAGCCTATTTATGTATAACACATAATGTTTTTGACATACTACGAAAATATAATAAATGATATTGGAATACAATGAAATATAAAAAAATTATAGTGAAAATAAATAAATTTCCAAAAAAAATTTATACATTATCTAATTATATTTTATAATTTTAATGTAAAACAATTCATTTATGATATTAGAAATATTATATATATATATATATTAAATTCATAAAATTATCAGAAGGTGGTAAAAATAAGAAAAAATCCATTTAATCTTTTAAATGTTATTTTTCTTTAAAAAAATTGATACTTAAGTGTTATTAATATTTATTTTAAAATTAATATTAAAAATTATAGATATATTTTTATAAATTTCCTCTAATAGTTTGAATCATGATAAAAAATTAGGCAATTTAGTTAAGTTCAATTAGTAAGGAAAATAATATTTTATCAATGTAAATAGTAAATTATAAAATTGAAGGGTAAATGAAGGTATATAATTAAAATAGTTAATAATTTATTAAAATATCTCAATACTATATCACTAATTATTTAGATGTTGGGTTTAATTTCCAACATTCATATTTTTTCACTTTCTAAATCACTGTCTTGAAAAATTGATTTTCTCACACATTAAGAAACATTTATATACAAAAATGGAATACATTATCACTTATAAAAAGCCCCCTCCCCCACATATTCCAATCAAGAAGTAATCATGGGATTCCATGATATAATATTCCCATATTATCTCTTTTTAACATCCAATATATTTTTATATGTTATTATATTTAGAGGAATCATGAAATCCTTTGAATATAAGATGGTTTGCACGGTAATGTATGATTTCATTATATAAAGTAAGGACTTCTTAACATTCCTATTAGTTTATCATCTCATAAATTTCCTTAATTTATTTGATTTATCACATTCATGAAAACAAAACAAAATAATTATACCTATTTAATAATGTTATTAGAACAAAATTCTAAATATTCACTCTCATTCATTAATTATAAAATCATCATGTTTGTGTTGGTTTAACCATGAACATGGAAAATGACAAAAAACATGTTCATCAGGGGTGAATAAGAAATATTAAATACTTATAAATTATTAATGATGAAATTATATAATGTTCACAATTATTGAATTATATTATAAAACACATGTTTCATTAATAATAATAACTCGAATTTATATATTCAACAATTACTAATGAAAAATAAAGAAATATTGTCTACAAAACACTATATCAACATCAATGAAATGACCATGGGACACAAGAAAAACAACTATATTAAAAATATATTTTATATACATAACCATTTTATATATAATAGAAATATAAAAACAAAAAAATTACCAACATTATCATACCAAACCAATCTTGAAATAATTTGACATGTTAATATTTAATGATAAAAATTATTTATGACTAACAAACATGTATGAAAAATTAATATAATTTATTAACATAATCGATAATAATTATAAATTCTTCAAAAAAATATAAGATTAAAATGTTTTATTTCATTGTATATGGAGATAAATTCCATTACAGAGTTATAGCTTTTACGGTAAGGGGATTCTTGTCTCTAAATCATTTTTTGAAAAATTTATGAGGTTATAAAAAAAATTATATTGGTTATATACTTTCCTAAGGAAATATTTTATAAAAAATTATATTTTATTCATTGGATTTAAAATTTTGATTCATTCTCTCAATTTCATTAACATTTCATTTAAACATTACAAAATTTATATATGGATTCTTGGCCCCACCTCATTTAATTAAGTTATGATCTTTTTTTCTTTAAATATATTCTTCTTACATTGGGTATATTTTATCATTTAATTTTTTTTGGATTTTAATTTTTTATAGTAATTTACATTTCCCCATAATAATCATGTTTTTATTGATTTGTAATTTATAAAAGTAAATAATGTAGGTGGAAATTTAATTTTTCTATCTTTATAAGTGGATCTTTCTAATCAAAATTCATATTTGTAAAATCATAACTCATTACATAGATGTATACTATATCATGTCTTCTGTTTAACTAGTTTTAAAATATATATTTATATTTATTTTGAATAACTTAAATATGTGGTAAATTAATATTTTTCATTATATTCAATTATGTAATTAAAGTTATCTCACAACCCTATACTTTTGGTTGTGTAGTCAGGTAGGAGGACCACCGAGTGGGTGGTGAATTTGGGGATTACATTTAAAAATTCATTTATTTTAATTGAAATTATTGAACTTATTAAAGTTAAAAATCCAAACAGTGTTATAACACTATCTTACCTCATATATAGAAATTATAAGAGGGATAATTTTTCATGGTATTTACATGGTAGATTATTAATGTCGACACAATATACAAATGGTTAGACACCCGAATATGGATTCTCCTATATAATATTCTTAATAATAAAACTGGTATAGACATAATCTAGTTTTACAATACATTAGTTGATCTTTAATTTGATCAAAGTTGTATACCCCCAATAAACAACTATTCCACCTCAGTTTATTATAGACCACAATGATCATATAATATATTTTCATTTATAGGTCTTACACACCAATATCAAGCCTCATTAGAAACTAGTGAGGCAACCTAATAAAAATATCTTTCTTTTCCATTATGTTGATAAATTATTATAAATTAATCTTCCATTTCAAGTTAATATTCCTCCACAGTCATTTAGAATCATGCTTGGCAGTCAATACCATTATGATATTCAACATCTTCTTAAAATAAGATTATTTATATTTAAACTCCTTTATAAAAGATCTAGAATGATCTATTTATTTTTAAATATTAAATACACAATCACAAAAATTCATCTTTTGTATGTGTGTTCTAGATTCATTCTCATCCTAGTTATCAATTACTTCGGCATATATGTCTTACTTTTTGGTGATGAAGTTCTTATCCTCGTATAAATTTATGTAATTGATGAAAGATATTTCTTTAATATTATTTTATATAATATATAACATTCACAATAAACACAATATCTTTATCAAATTCTATTTTATTTATATAAGGAATACCTTATTCTTATGTTATATAATGCATGGTGTAATAACTTAGATTAAATCATATAACATGTAATATTATGTGATTTATTATTTTATGTTATTTTTAGTTACACTTTACATCACAATCATAATTTCTCAGGTGTATTTTGAGTTGAATTTACAATTGTGCCTAAATTTTTGAACATCCAATCACGGTGGCACACTTTCACATTCAAATCAAAAGAAGATTATATTTTCCTTCACAACATTGTGTGTCTGTTGGCCTATATTTAGTATCTCATTGTCTTTTATTCCCTATTTGTACAAATTATATGGGATTATTTCAATCATGTTGAATACATGAGCACATGCATGTTGATTATATAAATGAACAATGAACAAGATAAGCAGAGGTTCTCATAAAAATAACATCATATAAATATTATGTTTTATAAGTGTGTCTCATATGTTATTTTTTGAGAATATAATTATGATAGCACATGTACCTATTATTCTTCACAAAAGTATATATATGTATGGGATCATTCCATTATAGGAATAGTTACTTCATTCAAGTGTGTGTGTGGAACTTGTTTTTCACAAATGGAAATAATTCATATAGAACTAAAATCACTTCATTAAATATAGGAAACAATAATGGGATTACCTCTCCCATTTGTAGAAATTTATGTCTTCTTAAAGGAATTATATTATTTTCATAAATATAATTATAAATGTGATTAGTTTTTCTTAATAAACAAATAGTTCTTAAACCTAATGAGTGGTAGTAGAACTCTTAGTATTGGGTTTCACTAAATTATTTGGTGAGGTTACATTGCATTGTTTCATGCGATTTTCCATCTCAATCACTATGAAATAAGAAAAGTCTTGGGTAGTTTAAAACTACCAAATTTCTTAAGATCTTTTGGATTCTTCATAAATGGATTTCTATATTACCATGGAATTAAAGTATTCAAAACATCATGTTGTATATTATTAAATGATATGTAATTTTATATTCATAATTAGGATCATGTGTGAATGAGAAATCAATTAAATGAATCAACACATTCCAATATATTTTTTTATGTATCTAAGATAGCCTTATATTCCTTTAAAGAACAAGATAAAGTAGCATGTTATTTGAAAAAGTTCATTTATTAATGATGGTGATTTATTCCCAAGCTACAAGATGATCCATCATGCATCATTCTATTTATTTCATCAATAAAGACAAGAATTATAATGGTCAATGAATGTGGGAATGATTACCATTCATCATATAGTAGCCCAATAATGGATTATGGTATAAGATAATCATAGACTCAATGAGATGTCCAAGATAAAATGGATCTGAAGGATGCTTTATTGGTATTACTTTTAATGGTGGGTGAAAAGTACACCAAATTACACTCATCCCACATTCAAGTCTACTACTACTTCCCTTATATATATATAATCAATAATTTTTACTTCTAAGATATTCAATGTGTAATAAGGCCTACATCACATTCCAAAGTCCTTGAAAAAAGTAATCACTCCTCTTTCATTATGTCCTATAGTATGGTGGTACCACAAGATCCTGAGAACTAGTTGTGAACACTATACATGCCCAATAACCTGCCAGCTTGAATGGATTGGTTGATCTTCCTCCCACCCGGTTGAGCCTAGGAGCCATATGAAGTTGAGGTGGGTTGATGGTTTTCTATGTTCATCCAATTTTTGTTTAAAAAATCTTATAAAATACCTACTAAAAATTATTTATTAGTAAGAAAATAAACATACCTACCCCTATTATAAAATCTTCATCATTTCCCTTTAAAAAGTAATTGAATTATCATACACTTCAAACAATTGTAATTAATCATTAAATAATATAATATTTACTGGTATTTAAATACTTAAATGTCATCATTAAATAAATGAATATTCCTTAAAATGGTTGCTTTAAATCTTGTGGCATTGTCTTATGTTAAAGATTTAGGTTATGCAACTACCGTAGGGAGGAAATTACTCATTTATTCCTATCATGTTCCACTACCTCTACCGTTTTGGATTATTTATTGGAGATATTTGACATTACTCTACCTTACCTCTTGATTATTTATTATTATATTCAATTCTATACAAAAATATAGCTTTCACTACAAATCAATAACTTTTTTTGGCAGATAAAGCCTAAAACATGCAAATTCAATGGTCTAGATGCAATGACATCATGCACGGGCATCATAATTTTTACCTACCTTCCACTCTTTCGCACCTCCACTCAGCCTCCACTCATGAAAATTAAAAACATTTTAGCCACTAAATTAATTTGGTTTAATGAATCACGGTGCTATGGAAAAATAGAGTGCATTGAAGTAAAAATGTCATGTGTGATTTCATGATGTTTTCTAGAAAACCCCATAAAAGGATTGATTAAAATTAATTTTTTTGGAGACTCTAAAGGTATCCCAGGTCCTACAATATATAATTATTTTTATATAGATCACAGTAGTAATGTCCATGAATATTTTATTAGTACATGTGATATCTCTTTCTTTATAGAGGCAGAAATGCTCCAATTTATTTACGCTATCTACTATGATCCCCTTAACGGAATAGATAATATATGGCATGAGAGAAAAACCTCAAATTTTGTGACATATGTGTTGAATTTTGTGATTCATCTATCACGGATGCTAACTTCTAGATGTTTGGAATATCTCACATCACTATTAAATGACAATTACATCATCACAAATGCATACAAAGAATAAAACACCATAGAGAATGGGATTACTAGTAATGTAATCAATAAGTATCTCAATAGGACTAATGAACTTCCATATAAAATACTATTTATTATTTATAAATACTATAAGAAAATATATTCTTTTTGACTTTTTAATAGCTCTTTTAATCCTAATAATGTTATCTTGGCCTTTTGGATAAGACACCCCCTCTAAAAAACCAATATATTGGGCTTTAATGGAATTAATAATGAATTATCACAATTTTTATTTACTATATTTCTTAAAATTCACTTCATTCCATCAAGGTACTACACACACATTTTATTTCCATTGAACATGGAAGAAACTCAGTCAAACATTGAACGCAGTTTCATTTTTCATCAATCATTAATTCTAATTCCCAAATAAACATCATCTCTTCATTTAACTGTTTTACATATATTAAATGTATGATTTAATGACAAGAAATATTACATTCACTCTCTAACCATGAAATTTAGAGCATCAATAATCCCCATTGGTTTTTTACCATAATTATTCCGTTTATAAGGCTAAAATTTATTTCCCACTCATTGAATATAAATGCATATGCACACTTGGGGCCTTCTCATTTCATAAATCATTTCATATTATCCATCAATAAATTATGTACCTATAATTAATAACATTTATGAGAGGGTTTTCATCACCCGTTTTCCTATAGTAAGGAACTGTTACCCAAATAAATCTATGTCTACATTGGATAACCATTTATAGAGACAAGAATTTATAACCATAGTGATAAATGTTGTTCATATATTATGAAAATATTGTTTTCAAACTCACATAAATAACATATTCATGATTTGTTATTCCTCAAATAATTAAATAATTAAATTTATTTTATGATGGGTGCATGTCAAGAAACAGATCAAAAAGTTCAAGTGAAAAAAGACATATCTCCCCCTTCAAACCTCAATATCATTTCTTGGTTCATGATGATTATAAATTCAATCATATTAGGTATGTTGAAGTGATTTTCATACATCAGATTTTTATTTAATAAATATTCTAAAAAATTTCACATTAATTGGATTGTGATGATTTAATATCATTAACTCACTAATGATCACCATCAAGGGATACATCCATCTCCTTCATGTTCCTGTATATTAGTGTAAATCCATATATATAGAGGGGAATTAAGAGAAAAAATTAGTTCATCCAAAGTATCAATTAGTATGAGAGAATACTATTAACCTTAGAAATTATTTTTATTCAATCTTATAGTGGGAATATTGCATTGTAAATTTCATTCTATTTTGAGTCCAATCAGTTTTATTATATTCTTTTTTCATTTGAAATTATAATTTTCTGTGTAATTTATTCTTCCACCATGATCATCTATATCACCAAGTCTCTTACAAGCGATATTTTCTCACCAAAATTCACCTTACCTTACAAAGACAATTTATTTCTATTTTTATTATAATTTTTTCATATTCTTCTACTAGATTTCATTATTTAAATTAATTTGGAGAAAATGGTGATAACATTCAAGGAATTATCAATATTTTAAAAAAATTCACATTACTAACCATTGTTTCTATATCAATATATTTCCCCTTAAAAACATATGGAATCAATCTCAGGTGTCTTTAAATGAATTTCATAGTTGTGTGACCCCTAAAAATATATCCCATAAAATTCATATAAACATTTATATCTATTTGGAATTATATGTTTTGGTGGTTTTCTATTCACACAATTCTATCATGGAGAACGTTTTATCTTATATTCATCATAAATCTCCCTTTATTCATGTATGTTTCCAGGTGGTGACATATTTTATGAATAAGTGTGGAATTTATGCCCATAACATATATAACACAAGAAAAAATACTAGACATGAATCTTTTACCTTGGTATAAATTATATCTATACACTTGTTTATTGGTTACATACTCAAATAAATACTTCAATTTAATTTGGTAATAAGATTTTCATAATATATTTCACACTCCCATGGATGTATGAAGAAATATCTCAATTTTTTATTTATTTAAGTAGTTATATATTGTTATTTATTAAAAAAATTATTTTTATTTTATTTTTTCCCTCTACTTTAGTCACCATTTATTATCCATTCATATTCATTGGCTATCCTTATTTGAATCTATATATTGTATTCATAAACTGTTACGTTATTACAAAAATCTAATTTATTAATCCCAATATTCTATGATAATCAGAATATTTGTTTTAATATTATTCTATTATTTTTTTGATATAATCCATCCAGACCTCAAAATTTATGTGGATTTTTACATTGAGTGGAATTACCAATCTTTTGGACACCTATTGGGAAAGTGATCTTCCTAAAATTTATTGAATATTCTCTATATTCACGGTTTATGAGTTTTCTCTCCATTTATATATTCCCATAGTATGGTTTCAAACCTAGAACAGTAATCGAAACAATATTAATATATAATAAGGCTTTCATATTATGGGTTATCATTATGTTGGATGATGTTTCCACCTGATTATAGGATGGTCTCAATCTCTTCTTGGAATCAAGTCATTCAATGAAAAATTATGTGGATAATATCTATATCAAACAATATATGATATTCTATTATATAAAGATTCATTATTCCTCAATCTCACCTCTAACTAAAACACTTCATGTCGAGGGTGTTATTCTCATCCTCAATTGATTGTAGTATTTATTCCCAGTACTCATTTAGATTTTTAATTATTAAACATTTATTTTTCTAGATTCTAATAAAGTGTTATCAATATTATTCATATTTTTTCCCATTACCATGTAATTGGTAATATTCAACATCTATAAAAACATTATAAAATGTTTGGAGAGGGTAGAAATATTCTAAATACAATCTCAAAAAAAAAAAATTACCACAAAGATTTCATTTCAATTCTTCATCACTTTAATGATATCATTCATTGTATAGATATATATTTTTTGTCTCTTTCTTTTAAATGTTTTGATAGTGTGTTAAAAATTTCAAAAAATTTAGTTAATACCTCTTCCATTTCATTATCCTATTCTTAAAGCTATAATATTTCATTAATAATATACTCTAATTTTCCATAAATATTATTTAGTACACTATTTATAAATTTCTCCATATGTTTGATGAGTTTATAACCTAGACCACTTGGTGATACATCATCATCACTTCTTCAATAGGTTTCATTATAATAATCATAATTAATATAATTACCAAAGCATATATCCTTCTGATTACCATACGTTTCTTTTTCTATTTCTTTACCATATGATTATTCACCAACTATATTTATTATAATTTATTTCTATTCTTTTGATTCAAGGAATAAATATGTAGAATTATATCCCTAGGTATGACTCCGTTTCTCTCCCTTATGTGTAACTCAAAAATCTTCTATAACATTCATTTCAAAAAATATATTAAAAGATTCAGGGAGAGACACATATCATTAAAGGGAATCATTGACTCCAATATGAATTGTAAATTTACATTCTTAATTGAAATATTATAGGGGGTGTGTTTAATCATTTATTTAATTTTACCAATTATTTAATTTTAATTCAACCCCTTCAAAATTTATCATTCTTAGTCCACACACGGTTATATAACCATAATAACTAATATGTGGAAATAAATAGAGAGACCATAAAAAAATGTTACAATATTCAATACAATGACCTACTCCATTCCATATTAGATAGATGTCGCAAAATCGATACTCCAATATAAATTTCCTCAAAATTAAAATTTATTAGTGGGAAACTGGTGTTACACCAAAGTAGTCAATACTTTTATTGATCCCAATTATATACCCAAGTGACCAGATCATCTAGAATTTTTGGACTAACACCTGATTATTCTTGTCTATTATTCACTTTATTTGGTTATACACCCCAATATCTTGCCTCTTTACAAACTGGTTTTAAACCCTAGTCATTATCTCTTTCTTCTTCATTGTGACAATCCCATAAAATAAAGTTGTCTACCTTTTATAATTTATATTCACCCATAAATCTAAAATGATGATGATTTATCATATAAAATTTCAAGAACTTTAAATTTTCCTAGAATAATAAGGTTATTATTGAATCACATTTACACAAAATCAGCAATGATTTAGTTTTTCCCATATAACAAAAAAAAACAGACATAAAAAAGTCTTTTTCTATATGTGTCTTATAGCATCGTTTCTATATCGGTTATAAAATGTATACGTACATATGGTTTCCTTCTGATGATACTTCCCCCAGCCATATATAAATTCCTGGTATTTATTTTCATAATTTTATAATTATTATTTTATGAAATATTGATCATCATTAAAAAACTAAAATAATAATAAATCTTGATAAGAAATATTCAATATATACATTATGAATTTGTGATAAAATGAATGTTTCAATCATTGAAAATAAATTCTTTCTCATTTACCATACCTTGAATAATTATTGGATTTTTGGTTTCAATTCAACTAATTATCTCAATCTTAGTTACTCATGTATATGTTTTGTTTGCTATGCACTTATTCCCATAATTTAATACATGCATGTTTGAACATACACATTATTCTTAAAATCACATGAACTATAATTTTTTATGTTCAACACCATTTGTATCTCCGCTCTAAATTTATATCTCAATGTAGTATGAAAATTGTTTGTATAGATGAAACAGGTTCACTGGATGCATGCTGAACACTTGAATGCAAGAATTTTGTTCCTATTAATATTTCACACAATAAAAAGGTATATGTTCAGAAACAAATTCACTATATTATTATTCCTTCACATAAAAATGTGTCAAACATGATCTTAAACAAAAACGTTAGTAAGACTGTGATACACTCTCTTTTTATTCTCTGAGGTATATAAAATAATGATCTCCACCCATTATGTTTCATGTGACTTTACAGAATTATGTTCCCAAAAAATATATTTTATTTGTGAAAATGGAAATGAATTTCATAGACATAAAATAATATCCTGAAAGTATAAAATAATTTTAGTGATCTCAAATCCTTCTAAAATTCATGTATGTCTCTGGGGAGGATATCAAAACATTGTTTATATTAATCATTAAGGTGTATTTTTTTTATTCTGGAATAATATATATCTCAATATCCATTAATGACATTATCTTATTGTCTAAAGTTTCATGGCATTTATAGAAAATGTTTCACCTTTTATCCTATACTATTCACCTTCTCAAAATCCAACTAATAATCCGAGTATAAATGTTTATAAAACACCAAGGAATAAATTTTTTGGATTCATAAAATTGTGTTTTCAATCATACAGAGACATTATATGTTTCTTCTAAGAACACATGATTGTATAATATTCTCCATAAAAAATCTTGCATGAAATACAATGATTTCTTTCATGTATTTAAGAGGATGAATCATGCCTCCTTATCATGGTTTGATATTTTTTTATGATCAGATTGAAAGATGATGTACACTGGCATGGTAAAAGTTTTGAATATTTTTCCATTCAATTTCATAATGTTGAAGACAATGTTGACCTTGATCTATCAACTCAGATCAAATTGATTATAGATCCACATTATAAGTGTAACTTTTTAATGTGAGTGAATAGTACCATGTACTATGATATTTTGGCATTGAATCCTAATATAGATTCCCATCACTATATAAGAAAATTATTTTCTTATAGTGGTCATCTATGAGTAATGAGGTATAATCCTTGTTCCACTAGAACCGACTTTTTTCAAAACACTTTCGATGATGTTTCATTTTGTATAATGGCACCACAATGTATTGAATGCTATCTATTAGATCTATGAATTCCAACTCACCATCATCCATGAATATAAAAGTCAATATATATCCAACATGGTTAACCTGTAATCACATATATATATGAGGAGTCATCATTTTGGTTATAAATGTTCATTTTTTTATATTGAAAATCATAAACAATACATAGAAAAACAACATATAAACAAAAAAATTCAATATTCCAACCACTCTCATCCAATAATCATAAATAAAACACACAACATTTTTTATTTTTTTCATGGTCATAAAATAATTAAAAACCTCATGGAATAATATAATACCTCATGGATTTATTAATTGTTTATTCTTTATTAGTTGTAAAAATTGTTACAACTACAATCAAGACTAGAACATTCCTTAGTAATTAAATACGATTTAAAAAAACTAAAAAATAATTTCCACAATGTCTTAAAATTATATTCAATACATTATTATTTTTTCCTCGCATTCTATTAAAATAGAACATTCAAGAAACTCATACACCCTATGGACTTACATGGACAATTTATCAATAATCATATCTAATTCCCCAAGAATATTCAATTTCTTATTCAATTATTTCTCACATATTGACTTCATATTATAATAAAACTAAATAAATCATATATTATTCAAAAATAAACATTTGATCCCCAATTTTTATTATGGATATTATTTTATATATTTTATTACACAATATTCTTTTAAATTATTAATTTCTTCCTTGATTTTTTTAGACAATTTATTCTTGCATATTTAATTAATAAAAAATTATTAAAATGGTAGAGATAGTTATTATTTATTTTTATAAAATTTTATATTTTAACCATGGGAGTTTTTTATCATTCTTAACAACCTTTTTAGTTTTACACTTATATTTTTTGTAATATTAAACATAAAATATCTACATTGGGGTTACACATATATAGTATCATCTAATGTATATCTATAGAGGATTTATTTTTATACCTTTCAGAATTATTGATTAATGATATATTATTTTCAATTTTTAATTTTTCTTGTCATTGATTTATGGTTGATTTTTTGTTCTTAAAAAATATCTATATAAGAATAAAATTTTAGGTGATGGGTGATCATGATAGTAAATTTCACTATAAAGAATTGGGTAAATCTTTTATTGTCATTACATCACAATGGGTATGGGATTGGGGAGTTATAAAAATATATTATTTTTATATTATTTTTTATTTAAACCAATCAATATAGTTTTGAGTACTTGGGAGGGAACACACTCCACAACGTTTATGGAAATAAGTACTGAAATCATTTAATACAATTTATGGGGAATGGAGTGAACATAATAAATAATGTTTATGGGGCTCTAGAGTAAACGAAATCAAAAAAAATTATGATGGTAATTATGTCTATGATTTACATAAACTCAATATGTTATTGGATTACATATAATCCATAAACCTACATCATTCCACAATTCTCTATTACGATTTATGTCTATATTTTTGAGGTTGCTGTTAAAACTAGTATGATATTCATATGAAATTGTAATATACTCTGGTAATTTTTTCATAAATATATGTCAAATTTATTTTAAAACAATTATGATATTTATTATGAATAAAAAATTTCTTTTTTAAATATATTATATGTTCCCATGTTTATTGGGTTGACTAACAAAGAATGATACTTTATATTAGCATTCATACCGTCACCCGTATTTCTGTAAAAATATCATCTTCACCTTAGGCATCCCAAAAAATTTAATTCCACCTAAACATAACCAAGATAAATCTAATCTAGTGACAATATATATCTTCTTGTGATTATTGGAGTCTATCTACTTTGAAAAATAATTCTAAAATTGGGAATCGCCTATGAATAGGTGTGTGAAATTCTTTGAAGGTGTCACATTTTCAACTTTAAGGAAATCCATGCCTATAAAATAAGTTGAATTATATTATACATTGATGATGGAATGCTATAAATTATTTCTATTCCTACGATTGATATGGAATCCAGACTTTTTATTACATAATGTTTTATTACATTATACAAAATAAGATATCTTTTAACAATTCAGGTTATCTTTTAGCTTTAGTGTCTTGGAAATTAGGTACATATTACATTAAAAAAATTAAAAAATTATAATATTCCACAATAAAGTATTCATCCTAGGTTAATCCTACGTTCAATGAATGTATCTCTAACCTTGGTACATATATTAATGAAACGGGTGAGCATAAATTTGAATTAGTTAAACTAAAACACTTAAAATGTGAGGAAGTGGCATATAACCATGATTGATCATATGAAAAAAGGAATACCATAATAACAAGAATATGCATCATAACATGAAAATGTGGATACAAAATTTAATTTTTACATTTATAATCATATCACCAAGTCTATCCCTAGGGTATCATAAATTTTACCAAAGTAATTCCCCAAGGTATCGTAAAACATTTCATCTCCACATATTAAATTCTTTACAAAATGAATCAAATAAATATCAAGGTGCACACTTCATATGTATTAATCATTGTGAGACACATATATCGAAATAAAAAATTTCATAAATAACCCATGTAGAGTAAACAAAATGGGTTTCATATCAAAATCAGGTCCTTTTTGAATGTTCTTAAAAAAAGATATTTTTGTAATTTTAAACCCAATTAAAATGAATGCGGTTTAATTTATGG
This sequence comes from Viscum album, assembly GCA_963277665.1. Taxonomy (NCBI): domain Eukaryota; kingdom Viridiplantae; phylum Streptophyta; class Magnoliopsida; order Santalales; family Viscaceae; genus Viscum; species Viscum album. The sequence goes on along the minus strand of OY728132.1, from coordinate 1,019,997,195 downwards.
TAATAAAAAAATGAAATAAAAATTTTTGACTTATTTTTGAATAAACCTAGAGAATAATATTTTTTGGGTTTTAACAAATGAAGATTAAATAATTTCATAATAAATGAGATTAATTTTGAGATGCAAAATCGGTAGCTTAACAACAACAAAGGATGTATTTTGAAATCATTAAAAAGAAAAGGGACTGGGGACTCCAACTCATAAAATACTCTTAATATTTAAAATGGATATAATAAAATGGATATAAGAACATGGTATGAAAATTCAGAAGACATACCAAATACAAAAGGGTACTTCAATGGAAAAGATATGTGGATATTTCTCTTACGTTGAAGTGTGTCTCATGATACTAGAATATTGGGACCTTGGGGGTTTGATGAAACCATTGGAGGACTTCATGGGAGGTAATAATATCATATATTTGTGTGTAAATTATTGGGAATGAAATCCAATTTATAAATGTCTTCTTATTTACATCAAATGTGAGTGAGTTTTTTATTAATTTCTTGGACGCCTTAGTAGTGGTATTTGAAAAACCATGGGATTAACCATGGTATTGGAAAATTGGGACCCATAATATAATATTTTAAAAAAAAATATTCATCCAAAATTTTCTATTAATTATTAAATAATTCATATTTCATTAAACATATTGAAAACAGAAAATTTCATTTTTACTATTCATCAAAAAAAATCAACTACTTCATAAAAATCCCAAAAATTCCCCGTAACTAATATTTGACATTTTTAATTCCAAAATGAACTCCTTTTAATGAAAATAAATTTATAAATATAAGAAATTTAGTTTTTAAGTAAAATATTTATATACTTGAAAAATATAAATTCTAAAATTATAACTGATTTTAAAACACTTTGAAAAAATAATAAGGTCTCATAACATTAGCTTATGATAATAAGAAAAAATATATTAATTTATGATTCTATTTTTTGAAGGTGAATTTTATATTAAATCATTATATTTTTTATAAATTTACCACTAAACATTTTTTTATAAAAATACTAATACTTTAAAGGTAATTTTTAAAAAATATATTTAAATATGATATGATTTAATTATATCATCATCATCATGAATTTATTTATCGAAAATTAAAGATATAGAGAAAGGGAAAAATATTAAATAACTAGATTGGGGGTATGAAGTAATGCAACCTGAGGATATCCCCTCTAATAAGATTGACCCTTTCGGATTCCATAATGTTCATGTTGTAAAAATAGGAGATGCCAACACCTTGATTCACAAGGGAAGAAAGTTGGTCCACAACATTATTTCCCTCGTGCCAGGTGTGAATCATTCAGATTTTATTAGAGAGAATACCTCTACATTTCCTGACAATGTATTCTATCGACCGCAGAGAGGGATTGGAACCATACAAGGAATTGAGCTGACTCATCGAGCCAGTTTCAACTTATGAAATGCAGACATTCCCCTATTTTCAAAAGGTGAGGCTGATGAAGAGAGGACAAGCCTACACCTGAAGAGAAGATCTGACACTAAGGTAAACTATTAATTCCAAAATGAGCACGCCTTTACAACCACATACACCCCATCATCTTTTCATAATACCTGGTATACAGGACCCATCAAAGTTGAGTTTCATTCCCAAGAGGGGTGGGTGACATTAGAACCAATTTCAACACACAGAATTGTATATAGAGTGTGGATATGGATTTTATAATGGGGTAGTTGCAGAGATTGAACCTTCCACTAGTTTTTGGGGAAACAAACCAAGTTGAGAAGGAGGTTCTTTATTGTAAAAATGATGGATCTCTTAGAAAAGAAATATCCCTCATACCTAGCTTTATTTCTGGCATGCCAATGGCACCAACAACCAACATGAATGATAGTGGTCTATTCTATATACTCTCAGCCCATGTCATCTGAGCCATGAAACTAGTGGTTGAAGAAAGGTCCATCGTGCATAACTTTGGCAGAGAAGGCAGTAATCTGGCCGAGGAAGGCCCACACAGCTCGCACCCAGTATATATCAAAGATGATATGAAGAACACTCTCCTCCTTGGGATACTGTAATTGGAGCCTCGGGAGACCATATGAATACCACAATTTCTAATGTGCTCATCCATGGGGAAATCATTGTTCTGTATCTTCCATGTGTGGAAATTTAACTTTGTTGGCAGTTTCTTGCACCATGGTGTTTTATTATGACAATCCGTATAGACCTCTAAGGCAAAGTACTAGAGAAAATTCATTGTAGATAAAGATCCCGAGGAGGAGGGAGTGAATATGCAACGATCCAGATCTAGGTTAACATCAATAAGGTTGAAGGTTCCATATTGATCATTATCGAAAATTTCAACAATGAAGGTCGAATGGCAGCTGACCTCCTAGAATATAATGTATGTGGAAAGGAATCCCAGGAAACTGAGAACCTTTCCAACCTAGTTCTGATTCCAAAAGGATATAACGACTTCCCCAATGATCCAGTAGTTGTAGAGGAGTAGGGATGGAACATGATGTAAGGGAACTAACATGAAGGGGACACCTTGATTTTAACAAGATAAGTAATACTTTCATAGGTGTTGATCATAATATTCCCCAAAGGGTTCTACATTTTTGGTTCATTTAGGAAAACTTCTCATGCATACATTTAAGAGTATCAGCAAGGCTATGAACATGAATTGCCCTATCATGTACCGGTTACGGCAACATGATCCAAAGAAACCCAATGTTATTTTCCTTCAGTAAGGGAATCCCAAATAAAATAAGTGAGGATCTTTTAATTGTTGTTAATTAAACCCTTGAGAACATTAATGGATGGGAGAGAATTGACAGGAGAGTTCAGGATCATACTATTTACTAAGGTAATTATACCCCCCAAGGATAGGAATCTATTTTTCTAGTTGAGTATCTGGTTTGTAATATTGATGATGATATGATCAAAGTCACAAACTCAAATTCTTCCTGAAGATAAAGGATAACCCAAGTAATCTATATTAAAAATCCCTCATTCCATATCAATTAGGTGGCATAATGAAGAGGCCCAAGTGGAGGAACATCTGTTAGAAATGTAGAGTTATTTCTTTGATTTATTTAGGGTCTCCCAATACAATGGCAATATTCATCTAAAACCTTGATCATGCCACAGACTAATCTTTTGCAGCCATTGATGAAGATTGATATGGAATAGACATATATAAGGTTTGAAATTAAGGGGAGGTTCATCCTTCTTATGTATTGGAGGATCGCTCCACTATGCATGTTTTTTTCAATGAGGCGACTGAGTATGTCTTGTGTGAGGACGAAGAGACTCGATGATATATGATCCCCTTCCCTGAGTCCATGAGTTTTTTTGAAGAAACCATTTCCCTCCTTCCATGTAGTTAATAAACATACAAGAGTAACTGAAACATCTGAATATGAGAGTAGTGGATTAGTGAGATAATCCAATTTCTGAAAGGACTTTGTTGATAAAGCTCCATTAAATCTCGTCATAAGCCTTTTTCATATCCAATTTAATTTCTAGGTTTGAACCAAATTATTTGGAGTTGATATCCATTATCATTTCTTGGGCCTCAGTGATGGAACCTTTTATTGAGTGGCCATTAATAGAATAGTGCTTCTCATGGAAGATCTAGCGTTGGAGGTTTACGGGGATCCTGGAATTGATGATGCTTGTTACGAAATTATAAGGAATGTCGCACTTGATATCTGGTATGTAATGAATAATGTATGATGGGTTCATAATTTTGGTATGGGAAACCATATTAGTGGGGCATGAAACTCAGGTATTCTACCACCTAAATAAGTCACAGATGGCCTTAGATAAGTCATCTTTCACAATATCCCAAGAGTCCATATAGAAATAGCTAGGGAAACCATCATTTCCAAGTGCATTGTCAGCATTAAGGTTCATAATAGCCTCATAGATTTCTTCATCCTCTAAAATAGGTCCTAGAATCTAATTTAATGATGAGATACTTGGCCTGAGATACTTTACAAGAAGTCTAGCTCCCCACATATGTAACCATTTTTATAGGTTTATGCTTAGTCCTGCAAGAAGATCCCTAAAATACGAGTGTGCATGATTCCACACAAAAACCCTATCATCTGAATATGATACATCGTTCAGCATAATGTTGGGTTGTGTTTGCCTCTTTTTGTCTTTCAAACATGCATGAAAATAGTCCTTATTCCTATCCCCATATGTTATCCACATGATCCTCCAATTCTCCCTTTATAACCATTATTGTTTTATAATCATATCCCCAAGGGTTTATTTCTTGTTGGGTATATCTTCAAATATGAAATCATCCTAGGTATCCCCCATTCTAGACTCAAGGCGATCAATATTCTACATAAGGGATTCCAAGTCCTTATCACTACGAGGTAAATATATCGTGCAAGATTTTAGTATGTTATCCGGTCCTCTCAGTTTTTTTGTGAAAATATAATTATATCACATTACCATTAATAAGATTCCAAAATTTTATTTATACTCCTTAAGATAGGTTACTATTCTAGTGGTCATATTACTATTTAGAAGGGTAACATTACTATTCAAAAGGGTCATGTTACTGTTCCCCAAAAAATGAAGTTGATTCGATCATAATCTAAATATATTGTTGGTCACAAATGTGTATTTATGTTTTTGGAAATTCCATTCAAAAAAGTGGAAAAATTATGTTTAAGGCTACTCCCACAGGTGTGGCGATAGGGAGAGTTAAAGAATGTCAAAATGTTCAATATGTTTTTATATATAATTAAAATATAAAAATTATTACAATTATTTAAATTAAATTAAAATATGTATAATATGTATATTTTTTATTTAAAAATCAATATAATTTATAATAATTATTTAAATAAAAAACACAGTTTTAACTAAAATGCAATATATTTTATTATTCATTAAAAAAAATTAAATTTATTATAAAAATACAAAATATTCACCCTAAATTAATTTTCACATTTGAAATTAAAAAAATGATTATTATTTTGTTATAATATATCTCTATGTATAATAAATTCAACTTTTAAATATAAAAATCCTCTTTATTAAAAAATATTATTGAATAGAAAATGTATAGTGAAATTGAGTAGTGAAATTTCTAACACTAAATTTTTTTTTATCATTTACAATTAAAAGGGGTTGTTTTAATCATAATATTTCAATAAAATAATAATTATTCATAATAAATTAACTGATTATAATAATTATATACTATTTTAAAATTATAACTTGGGTCTGAAAAGTAAATTTATCAATTCTTTCCATATTAAATGTATATTTTGTTAAGAAAAAATGTTCTTAAATGTGTATATCCCATTTTTATTCATAGTTGTACTAATGAAGAATTTATACATAATGTATGATGTTGTTATGAAATATAAATTCATTCAATTTTATTTTATTGTAAAACATAATAAAAAGAAATATGGATGAAAGAGATCCATAAATAAAAGAAGTATATTTTTTTTGGGTCATTACATTCTTCGCACCAAAAAGAAATGTAATCCTAACAATTTTATATTATTAGAAATTTATTATTATTAATAATATTATAATTATAATGTATTTTTTTGTCTTAAAACATAATGTGTAAATATTGTATTGTTTAACAAAAATTAAATTTTCTAAAAATCATTCAAAATGGTTAATAAAAATCATTTGATTAACCAAACATATCGCCCATGAGTGTGAAACTAGGAGTGCAGAAAGTCCCATTTTCATGTATCGAGTTACATAGAGTCAAGTATAATGCACATTTTTAGAGTTATTATCCCTATATACAGTCCTCCAGAGTGACATCCACCTTTCTGTATCTAGATAGGGATTTATTTGGTTGAAACCCACTTAAATAATATTTCACAAAAATTCTAGGAATTTTTCATATATTTAAAATTTATCTATGAATCTTCATATTGTTTTCAAATCCTAATTTCCACAAATAACTAAATCATAATTTGATACCAACTATAGAATCCATCATTTTAATTACATAACTATTTCATTACACAATACAGAATATATGATCTATTAGTAATTCAGAGGATCTTTTAGGTTTAGTTTCATTACAATTTGGAACATAATACATGAAAAACATAAAAACATTATATTATTAAACATGAATGGATTCATCATAGTTTCATCCTATGTAAAATTATTGCATATCATAACCTAGGGATATAAATCAATAAAAGGGGTGAGCATAAATCCTAACACATAAAAAAGAAACCCATAAATGTGAACTGGAGGAATATAATCAGGAATGATCATATGAAAAATAGGAATACATTAATATTAGGAACATGAATAATAACATTGAAATTTGGTTAATAATTATAATTTTTACTTTCATAATAATATCACCAAGGTCGATCCCCAATGTGTCACAAAATTTACCAAGGTTATTAACCATGGTATTATAAAATGTGTCATCTTTGGAGATTAAATTATTCACACAATGCATTAGATCATAATCAGGGATCACCCTTCGTATATATTAATTAATGAAATCCACCTAGATCATAGTAATAAATTTTATAAATAACCTAAAGAGAATAAAATAAATAGGTTTCATATCAAATCATGGTGTTTTAGAAACTACATAAAAATAAAATCCTTTGGTCATTTTAAAACAAAAAAAGGAAGAATGGATTCATGTATGTTAATCCTTGAATGGAATATATTATTTTACATTATATTTGAATGCCCCTAGATAAGAGATATGTTTGGTTATTTAAAAATTAAAATAAAATAATTTCTTCAGAAAAGAGAGATATTTTGAGATGTAAAATATGTAGCATAACAACGATAAATTATTGTTTTAGAAAACATAAATAGAAAGGGGAAATGGGTGTCACACTAATATATGGAACTTCATAAAGTTATGAGATATAATATGATGTATATAAGAAATTTTTAAGGAAATCTGAAAGACATACCACATAAAAAGAGTACATGAAAGGAAAAGAGAAGTTTAGATTTCCCTTACCTTGAAGAGTGACTCCTAAAACATGAATATCATGACCATAGGGGCTTGAGGAAACCTTGAGAGGACTCATTGGGAGGTAATACAATCAAAGATTCATGGAGAAATAATTGGGAATGAAATATAATTTATAAATGAGTGGGTATTTATAACAAAAATGAGGGTGTTTTTTATCAACTTCCTTGGACACCTAAGTAGCGGTATTTGCAAAACCTTGGGATCGCCCATAGTATTTTCCCATGGTATTTGCCATATGGGACACCTAACATAATATTTTAATGAAAATGAGTCAACCAACATTTTATATTAACTATTACATCAGTATAATGATATTTAACATATGGAAATCTTAAAAATGCATTTTTACTATTCATTGAAAAGTCAAATATGTTAGAAAAATCCCAAAAATCGACCCTAACAATTTTTTTGCTGTTAAAATTCAAAAATGAACTCCATTTTAAGAAAATAAATTTCTTATAATGAGAAATTTAAATTTTAAGTAAAATATTCATTTACTCCAAAAGAGTTATTCTAAAATTATAATTGATTTTATAACACTTTGAAATTTTAACTAAAGTCTCATAAAATTTACTTATAAAATTAAGAAAAAAATTAATTTATCATTCTATGTTATGTAAATGAATTTTAATTTAAATTATTTTATTAATTATAAATTTATAAATAATTATCTATGTTTTATAAAAATAATAATACATAACTCATTTTTTTAATACAATTATTTACTTATACTATGATACAATTATATAACATTACCGTTTATAAGATACATAAATTTTATTTATACATATTAGGTGCGATTACTATTCCATTGTTCATATTATTATTCATAAGGGTAACCTTACTCTTCCAAAGTGTCAAGTTAGTATTCAGAAAAAAATTTATTTGATCAAATCAGACCCTAAATATTGTATTGATAACAATCGTGTATATTAATTTTCTAAAATTCAATTCATAGAGGTGAAAAAATTACATTCAATTCTAATACCCCAAGTGTGGCAAGATGTAGGGTAAAAAGAACATTCAAACATTCAATAAGTTTTTATATTTAGTTAAAATAGAAATTTTATTCCAATAATCTACATTAGATTAAAATATGTATAATTGATCTATTAAGGATTTAAGAAAAATTTAAAGTATAATAACTATTTAAATAAAAATGATAGTTTTTAGCTACAATGCAATGTTTTTCATTATTTATTAGAAAATTTAATTTTCTTAGAAAAATAAAAAAATCACCCTAAATTATTTTTGACATTATAAATTAAATAATTAGTTTTATTTTAATTAAATAATTCTCAAAGTATGAGAAATTTATGTTTTTAATATAAAAATAATTAGTTATTAAAAAATAATATCAGATAGAAAATGCATAGTGAAATAACATTGTGAATTTTCTAACATTTAACTAGAATTATTTTATCTTTTACAAAATAAAAGTGTTTTCATCATAAAATTTAATTAAAATAATAACTATTCATAATAAATTAATTTATTATAATACTTATATCATTTATAAAATATATAATTTGGGTCTAAAAAGTAAATTTATCAAATGTTTCTCAATTAAGCATATATTTTATTATGAAAAATTATTCTTAAATGTGTATATCCTATTTTTTTCATTGTTCTACTAATACAAATTTATAGATGATTTATGATGTTCTCATGAAATAAAAAATTTATTCTATGTGATTAAGTTGTAAAACATAATAAAAACTTATTATAAGGAAAGATATCCACAAAAAAGTAAATATTTTGGATAATTATATTAGAGGAAGAATGTATATGGAGCCATGGATATCATCAGTGAGGGTATTGAAATTCCCAACCTCAAATAGGCCATGTGTGAGATCACATCACCCTTAAGATAACATGTGAAAAATATAACTATGATTTCAATTTTATTTTTTAATTTCAAATGGAATTATTTTTCAACTAGTAAATATTCATTTTTGTTTTTCTTGTTTATATATATTTTAATGCTAAAATTTGTATATTTTTAAATTTTAAAAGTATCAATACTAAATAAAAAATACAAAAATTAAGGTAATGAATGCATTTTTTGATGAAATACACCAAAATATAGTTGGTGTAAAGAACAAACCTTAACATCTCGGTCCGAGTTAGAGATCCACAAAACCTTATGTGTGCCTATTTATATAAAATATGATTTCAACTAGAAATGAGGTTCTAAAGTACATATATTGGAAGAATATACCCTTACTTTCATATCATTTTACCAAAAATAAAAAACATTAACACGAATAAATAGAGTACAAAACTAATAAATAATTTAAAATTGAATAATTGTAACATATCAAATAATTGGGATCCCAATGTGGAAATCCAATAAAATTTAAACTTTAATGTAAATAAGAAAATAATATCCAATTCAGTACTTTAAAGTCCATCTCGATACCACCACATGCTCTATACCCCAAGACAAAACCATCAATCATTGGTCGTTTCCATTTTCAGGATCCATATACATTAACTCTACCTGCACATCGAAATTCACATATAGGGTGTGGGTAAAGAACTTAATTGGACACCACAATTACATCCTTTCAATGAGCTCACTTGTGTATGAATGTGTGAAATTATAATAAATAGGAATGTACACAATAAGAAAAATCATGATGTGAATTTTTTTACTATCCAAGACTTCGTGAAGGCTAGTTGTACCTAAATTGGCTCTTTATTAGAAAACAGTTAAGTGGTCATGAAAACATCATAAGAATTCATTGATTCTGGCCTTTATTCATATGGACAATAGGCCTCTAGTTCAAGTCGTGATAGGTTTTAATTTTATATTTCTATCTCATGGTTCAAGTCACATAGACCATCATACACACCACTTTACACATAGATCAGATTGCATATGACCATCATTCCACCAGGTCAAGACAAAGTAAGACACCATAACTCATTTTGTAACCTGGTCTAGTCATCATGCCATATAAAATGTCAAAATAAACTCCCACTCTAGGGTCATCGATCCACTATGGCTACCCACATCACTTTTTATCGATTCATATAATAAAATTATAACATATAAAATTATAAACATATAGATTAAAGGAATAACAAATCATGTTACATATAAATTTTCTTGAGTGTTACATGAATGGAAAATCACACACACATGAGATAGAATTAAAACTGGTCTAGAAAACATTTTCTAGATACATCATATTATACTAATGATCATATGCATGGCCTACACAATGTAATTAGCATCCTACCTCACTATTGTTGAAGAAGTTCATCATGGATATTCAATGATGGAAGAAGGAACAATATTAAATATACAAAAAGTAATTCATTTCATGTTAAGGACCCCTTAATCAGATTTGAATTTATCAAGAAATAGGTCTATAATGGTAAATATATAAAATTTCATGTCAAAAATGGTGGTTCTATAATCACATATCATAAGGATTTTATCAACATAATCAATTATGAAGTATATCAAAGGATGGGACACTAATTCATAAGACCAATTTTGAATGGATGAATTTATCATGAATTCATTAATTATTCCATAAAATAACCTCAATACTAGATATGGACATTAAATCATTGAAAATATATCATTACAAATGATATTCAAGAGGAATAGACCCCCAAAATGATTTATCATGAAGAAAAACCCAGAAACATCCTCTATTCATGATTTTTCTATCTTTTATCAAAGTTTTTCTCATTGACATATCGATACCTACACCAGTAAACCAAGGAAAACACATTGGAATAGGGATATATAATCAATCCTCTATCAATAAGTGGTTATGGATTATTTTTCCTAAACACATACCAATTTAGTTATATTTTTAATTTGTTGATCTTGGGATGATCAGGGAACATCAACAATATGCTAGATCAATCGTTGATCTATGAAGGAATAGAAAATTCCATAATAGATCCTAACAAAAAAATTATGATCCACCATAGATAATTTATCATCTCATAATAATGGGAATTAATTTTTAGTAGATCTAATAAAAACTCATTAATCCTGTGTTGTCAAATCTGTCCAATGTTGGAGTGCCTGGGGGAGAAAAATGATAGAGTCTAGATAAAATTAAAGAGAACTAAAAAAATAGAATAGTGTAATGGGGTTTATAATATGAGGTTAAAAGAAATGAAAAAATATATGGAATTAATACATATAACATGAATTTAATGAACCCATAGACTAGGAACACTGGAAAGATGATGGGTGTTACCATTATAACTGTGGTACCACCAGATGGACTGTGACTAGACACTGACTCACTTATAGAATAAGAAGAACCTCTTAGGTATATCCTATACCACATTCATGATGTTGGGGTCTATATAATTATGAATAAATACTTGTAATACATTAGCTGTCCAATGTTTATTTTTCATCCACCCCATGGATGATTCCTTCCACATATATCCAACCAACAATTCCAGAACCATTATATATAGAAAATAAGACAGCTATTCCCTCATATTATAGAACAAAAAAAGTGGAATAGAATTTTATGAAATCCAAATATATGAAATAGCATATTAAACTAAGGATGTTACAGATGGTCTAATTTATTAATTTTTAGGAATATTCTAAAGGACTTAACCTCTCTGTTTATATATTTTACCCCCAAAGTGTGGTATTATTTTATAATCTCATATATCACAATAATGTTTTCCTATAGACCAATTATTTTTTTATATTTCATCTGTATATTTTTCATTTTTTGTGGGGAGGTTTAAAATGGGCTTCCCCTAAGCTAACCTGACTAGCATAGGGCGATAATTTTAAAAATAGACATATATTAAATATGTGTTAATATGAATAATGTAAAAATGAGGATAGACCAATATGGGCCATATTTATTTAGGTTGACCAACTCATTTTTAATTTCCAATATTATTTAACCATGTTGGGTGATTGGTTATTAAAATTTGAGAAAATCATTATGAAAAAACTTTTTGTATTTATATAAAATTGTTGCTGTATAGAATCAAACATTTAGAATTTTTATAAGCCTAAAATTTTATATTACAAAATGGCAAATAATGAATTTTATTGGGAAAAAATATGATTTTATAAATAAAATTCCTTTAATTATTTATTAGGTTTTCTTTGGGATAAAACTTGTATAAAAATAGTTAAAAAACCATCAAACACATCTGGATGAATATTAAATTGTTCATTTGAATTTAATATCTTATAATTGGGTAATTTACATATTATTATGTTAAATAAATCTATCCAATATTTTTTACATTAGTATATATAAGAATAATCTTTTTTAGAGAATAAATCCCTCTTACTCATGTTTCACTATACTCTTAATTATAAATAATTATAGAAGATATCATTTACAACAGGGTTTCACCCATAGTAAAAAAATGTTTCATAAAACCAATTTCACAAGGATTTAACTAATTTATATTGACTATAAAGACCTTCCATTCTATCCTAAGGGCCGAAAATCTATTTTTCAATCACTAATACATTTCATAAAAGTTTCCAATTTTCTTTAATCATTATAAAATTTGATTGAACCACACCCCAAGTAATTTTATAATGTTTTGAAAATTGATAAAAAATATATATAATCATTTGAATGTAATAATATGATATTTTATACTGAATAAATTAACAATTATTGGGTAGTAATAATAATTTTTAAGCACTATCATATAATGCATAATATTAAAAGAACAAAACCAATACTTGGTCACCTTCACATTGATGTGTTTATCTATAGTGAAAATTAATATGTGGTTAATACATATATTTTTTGTATCTTTGGTTTATACATTTATAAATCTACTAGTCCCACCATAACATCTTAGACAAAGTGTAAATTGGCCTTATCTTGAATCATATGTAACAAATTGTGAAAACTTATCCAAACATCATATTGAATAAAATTCGATAATATTTTTTGAGTATACATCATTAATTTTCACCATATTCTCCATCATTTTTATCATCATTGGATAATCCATCCGATAATCCTTCTGGATATCCTTTAAAACATTTTTACGGTACCTATCCATGTTATGAATAAACAATTTATAAATAACATAATCCCAATTCACACAATCTCAAAATGTTACCATATTAGACTTTATGGAATTGAAAAAATTTATAATCCCTTTAATAATTAATTTCATAAAAATTGAATCCCCTATAAAAACATCTCTAATACTCAATATATAGACGGATCTAAAGTGATCCCAATAAAACACATGTATCTCTGATAATGTTTCAACAAACCTTATTATATAAAATATAGACAATTATAGGATGTCATTATCCAATGAATCATGTGTCAAAAATATATAAAAAATAAAAATAATATATAGGATACACACACATTCTTAATTCAGAGAGTATAGACTGGCCTAATGGATAAACCTATCACATGACATTCAGATAGATTGATGGGAACATCATCCACCCCTCATTTAAATAAAATATCACATCATTATTCCCTTATAATTTTATAAAAATATAATTCATTGGTCTATATAAATTGATTGGCCATATTTTGTACTATTGATATGATATGAAATATACATCTAAATTAAGCCCAAATTGATGAAATTTTTACAAATATACACTTCCAATTGAAGATTAGAGGAACCATAGGTATAGATATAATGTATCAATTTAAAAATTATTTCATTATTGGTATCATATAAATGACTCGTAATGTGGATTAAATGTTATAACTTGAAAATATAATCAAAAATACATTTTGATTAACCCACAATGAAAACCACTTAATGGTTCATTTAACCCATAAAACTATTTTCCCCAAATGAGTGAATTGCACCTCACTATACAAAACTGAAAGTGTAACATCGGGATACTATTTTTTAGTGTTCATAGACACATTTATATATATATATATATATATGGTTGGGTTTCTTTTTGGGTTATTTATGAATGATGTTTTACGAATTTGGAATGTTTTGGACTAGTGCAAATTTAGTGCACTGTTACCCAAACCTTGCACCCTATTAGAGAGAACCGCACAACCCAAGGCAATTGGATTTTTCCTGGTTTGGGAACTATTATCCAAGTCATATGTATTATTCGTATAAAATTTTCACCCAATTTAATGTGGGAACATGACTAGGCCACAAGGTTTTCTATAACCCAGTTGTTCTGCCCATAAAACCGTGCGTACGAGATTTTAAATGATCCATTTTTTATAACAAAATTCAAGAACCCTAATTCTTTGTCCCCAAAGGACCTGTACCACCCCAAACTGGTTTCTTAAATCCTTAGACCTCTTACGAAGTATTCTTTTCCCCTCTAATATCTCCTTGAAGCAATTATAATCTATAGGATCACCCTTTAATCTTCTCATTGTTAGTTTGCCATCAAGATCTCTTTCTCTCAAGGTATCTCTTCATCTCTCTAGGGTTCCATGGATCCCCAAATTGATTAATGCATCAAATACCATATTTTAGGGATCATAGATATAGGTTATATTATTGTTCACATTATTATTGTTCGTCATGGGCCAATCCCGATTAGGGTTTGGATTTATGAGATCTCTTGATTGTGGTAGGTGGGTCTGTTTCGATTCCAAATTTATCATAACACTTAATTTTTTTTAAATACAATTTATTATTTAAATTCAATTTTTTATTTATATTAAATTGTATTCAATGTATTTATTAAAAACCAATTCACATAAGATTGGGGTTTTTATAAAAAATGTGATTTTTAAATGAAATTTGAAAATCCCAATTCCATAGAATTGGTGTGTGGTTATGGAAATTTGTGTAATTTAAATTATTTAATTTAAATTTTATATTTGGGGTAAAATTATTATTTTTGTTTTAGAAATGGTTTTGATTGAAAATTGAGGGAAAACCAAATACCATTCAATTGGGGGTTTTTATGAAATTGATAGAATGTGTTTGAAATTAAATTATTGAATTTAATTAGTGAAAGTAAAATGTGAAATTTCCGGAATTAGTTTCAAATCCAAATTTTTAATGAATTACATAAATATGGTTGATGGGATCCTTAGTGTTTCATATTTTTGAAAAGTAATGTTTTTCATTAAGAACTGATTATGATTTTTAAAGGAAAATTAGCATATTTAAAATGTAGATTGAGACTTATTTGTAATTTAAGTAGTATTGAAATAAATTTACTATCGTTGCTTTTTACTATAATACATGATTAATTAGTTATTCATTGAGATATTTTGGGCATCAACCAATGTCACGATGCGACCCTACACGGTCTTGAGCCGCAACTACCCCAAGCCCGCCTTCATTGGCCATGGGTTAGCGACCAGCGCCGAAGGCTAAACAACTCGGGGAGGCCTTGGCCTAAGTACCTGTACACACACACGTAGCCCACTCAATGCAAAAGTGCAGAGTAAAAAGTAAAGTAAAGTACCAACTGATATATATAAACCAAAAGTGCATTGACCTCTAAAGAGTACAAAGAAAGTTCTGAAGGTAAACTGAAAAGAAAACGGTAAAAACACGTGGCCAACTAGAAATGTGCCACAACCCAGCAACAGGTAAAAAAAAGTAAAACAGCTGGGAGTGTCCCACACCTGGAACCCAACTACGACCACTGCACGCGGTCCATGCTCCTGAACTCCTAAGCTCCTCTGACATCACGACCAACCTGTCTATTGTTTGCAAGGGCACACCAAGTGAGGGCAAATCCCATGCAGGGCTGAGTATAAAAATACACAGTAGGATGCCTTGAAGGCTTGAGGGAGAAAAAAGGAGGTACTGAATAGGTGAGCAGTAGATCAAATAGGGAAAAGTAAGGGAGTACAACTGAGAGTGCAGTATAGAGTAAAACTCAACCCAACAATAGGAATGAAGTAGAGTCATCCAAACACAAGGAGCTAGAAGAGTTGAGAAGATGAACTTCTCTTAGAATCATCTCTAAATATAGTAGGAGAGTAGACTCGTCCAACCATGAGAAGCTAGAGAAAGAAAATCATGTGGCATACCCCGCACGTCTTCGCCTCTCCTAGAAGGAGAGTAACCAAAACCCAAGGAGCGGGTACTGGAACAATGTATACATAGATATTTGCTCTATCAAGAAACTCAGACAAGATCGTAAGGGGATCTCCGTCCCGTAGCTCAACCCAAGAAAGTGAGTAGCCAATAGTCCCAGAAGTAAACACCACTGATGCCCAACATCCTACCTGTCTACTCCGAACTGCAAGTTAAGGGGCTCAAATCACCGCACCTTGATACTATCCACTTTGGGCGGCACTGACTCACCCACAGAGTTTTTAGGTTGCATCACAAGGACGTGTCTCGGTGGGGAAATCTCCCCCCATATATGAGAGTTCTGGGGAATGTTAAAACACACCTCGTCACTGCCCCGTAGTAGAGATGTCTTCTCAAAGTCAAAGTTGTCTCATCACTAACCCGTACAACCAAGGGTCCAGCACCGGTAGTAATGGAAAAAAACCACAGAGTAGCCTAGTAGAAAGGAATGAGTCTGAGAGAAGTCGTCGGGTAACCCACTACCCAGCCCCACTAGAGGGTAAAACATAAGAGGTCGTTGGGTAACCCACTGCCCAGTCTCTGCTGGTGGGTAAACCCTAAGAAGTCAATGAGCAACCCACTGCCCAGTCTCTGCTGGAGGGTCAACCCAAAGAAGTCGATGAGCAACCCACTGCCCAGTCTCTGCTGGAGTGTAAAACCGAATAAGTTGATGAGAAAACCAGTATCCAGTCTCTGCTAGAGGGTAAAAACGAAGATGTCCTTGAGTAACCCACTGCCCAGTCTCTGCTAGAGGGTAAACCCAAAGATGTCGATGAGAATCCCACTGCCCAGTCTCTGCTGGAGGGTAAACCCAAAACAACTCTGGCCATCCCTACTAGAAACAACCTCTTGGGTAGGTAAT
Source organism: Viscum album (assembly GCA_963277665.1). Lineage (NCBI taxonomy): Eukaryota > Viridiplantae > Streptophyta > Magnoliopsida > Santalales > Viscaceae > Viscum > Viscum album. The sequence continues at coordinate 1,019,980,304 of OY728132.1, read as the reverse complement.
CGGTGCCCGTGAAAAGTATTGGTCACATCATAATCCACAGTAACCCCTCTGGTTTAAACCATCATTAACAGAAGGACTATCTGCATCACAAGAGTTCAAAGATACGTAAAGAAGAACAAGACACTTACAAGGGGCCCACACGACGTGTGTCCCTATGTCATCTCCAAACCAGGCATACAAACATCCCTGGGTACAAACCACAACATGTACCTCCAGAAATTCCCGTATACTCCAAGATTATACCACATTTACAGCCCAAAGGCTACCGTACTCACGACACCCAACATCAACGTGAAGGGCGAAAACGCAGTTTCGCCAACCTGCTTCCCCCATGGCCCTAGCATGGCCAACCACATCTCTCTAAACATCTACTTCACTCACACAAGAGTGAACAAAATTACACGCCATGGGTTCCCTAGAAACACTACAGGAAGAACCACCACTGAAGCACCTTTCATGCTTTCACAATTAATGAGATCTCGAAAGAGACTTCGCACAACCAAATGGATCGTACCATTTTAATCATCGTGGGAAAACACACAAGATAGACTGTTTACTCACCTCAAATGGACATCCGATGGAAAAGACGTCCAACACCGCTTTACGCCCGAATGGCATACAGTGGTCCCAAGCCTCAGTCCCGAAAATAGTCTGGCACATCACACCATTGCGATCTCCCCGGAATGACACGTCAAATTGACAACTGACTTGTGTGGAACGGATGTCCGGAGAAAAATATGCATTTCATCATACCGCACACGAGCGGTGCTTCATGTGACCCGCATCTCGGTCCTAAAGCGCAACGAACGGATCATACTATTGAGATCCTCTTGAAAAAATTACACATGATTGACTATCCACTTGTCCGAAACGGACACCCGTTGATAAAGTTAGAAATCAACACCAACTACCAAAACGGCCCTCGTGGGCCCCACACCATCATGCAAAATTAAAGTGGGTGGATTGTGACATTGAAATGCACTTGAAAAAACACTCAGAATCGACTGCTCGCATGCCCCGAACGGACGTCAGATGAAAAAGTTGTAAAATGTCGCAACCTGCTCGAACGATGGCCCATGCCTCGGCCCCGAATCAAGTATCTGATATTGGACTCAAAAAGACTGTCTCATTATCAGGACCATGCAGCCACAGACAACGTCCAAATCAGACACCCTACGAATGATTTTTTGTTAATAAATCATTTGATAAAAAAACAATAATATTATTTTTATTATTTTACTTTTGGTTATTAATTCTTTTTTAAAATATTATTTTTCTAAACTATTCCCCCATGAGGGATTCTTGAAAGTCCCCTGTTTTCCCTCTCTCCAATCAAGGAGAGAGGCATGCACACCATTCTTCAGTTTTTTTTCTATTAACTTTTCCTCTTTTTTTTGATTACGTGGTCTTCCTCTCCAGCAGGACCCGCGTATAGCGGGTCCTTTCCTCCAAACGCATACTTTAGGTCACCTCACCCCCGACGACCTACACAAACACCGTTCAGACACGCCTGCAGCCTGCGCACGATGACATCCCTACTTTCTCTGATCACCGCATTGCCGCCTACCCACAACCACCCTAGCTGAACTCTAGATCTACCGCAACCCTACGCCAGACCACCCCTCTTAGTGCCTCACTCACAGCAAGCTCCAGCCTCGCGGATAGGCCATCCAGACCCCCCCTCATCTGGCGCACCGACAACCTCCCATGCACCGGTAGCTAGCCACGCTGCCATGCATGTCCCCTGCACCGGCCACCTTGGATGCTAGCCCCGCCGGCCAGCCGCCCTACCGCCGCCTCGACCAGAACCCTCACTAGAACCCTCACCGGACTCGTACCCTGGAATCCTTCAGTGTGCTATTTCAGGTTCTATCTAACTCAAAAAGAAGATAAAAATATGGATCCGCGATCCTCAGGTCGAGATGTCGGTGTCTGTATGCCACATCCAACAGAACATTGAGTTTTTGATGCGCACGCGGAAGAACAACAACAAAAATCGGGATCGATCGATGGTTGTAAATCTTTGGTCATCGTTATTGATGTTCAAAGTAATGGAATTGAAAATGAACAATTTTATGAATCAAATACTTCAATTAGGGATGCAAAATTCGAAACAATGAATCCTACATGGATTTAGATTGATCATCGTTGATGAAAAATGCGCTCGCCAAGACTTGATGTTCCGTCATCGTCTGCCAAAGGGAGGAAGAGGAGGTGAAGGAGTAAGAGAGAATGGGAGGAGGGGAGTTTCTTGGGAGAGGAATGGGAATGGTTTCTCCAAGAAGAGGGTGGGAGAAGAAGAAGAGATTAGAAAAAGAAAATTAATGAAACCTCTAATTAATTAAAAACTCAACCCAAATTAAATCCGCATCCAAAACCCCAAACGCAGTGAAAGTTAAGTCATGCCTAGGGTAAACACCACCTCTCGAGCACAACAGCAGTCTCAGAATTTTAATCCGAGGCCTCGTTCAAAAGTTATAAAACATTACGTACGAGACTGCTAAATTATGAAAATGCCCCTGGGGCCATTTTCCATAGAAGGGCCGCGCCCACGAAAATCACACCCCTCATTGGGTAAAAGGAACGTTCTACATTCAACGGTGCCCTAGATTCTCCAATACTAGAAACCATTTAAGAGATACTCGAGTTTAACCATTAATTGAAAAAATTAATTATTTTATTTATCAGTTTAATGTTCCAACAATGGGTGAGGGGTCCCAATGTCCCTCGAAGACATGTTCTATGTCATTCCTATGGTAAACACCCCATTTTTAACCCAACCGTACTCTCAGATTTATAATCTGAATTACCGTTTAGGAGTTATCCCATTTATTTGGTGTGCCCAGTGTGAATGCACTGATCATTTAATTCCGACTACACCGTAGCTCAGAATCGCTCGCCCTCTAAAGGTGTTGCTCTGGAATATCCTCAAGAATATTACAATGTCTTTTATAGAAAAAACCAGGTTCTTACATCATTCCATCCTTTAAGCTTTTCGTCCCCAAAAAGAAAAACCAGGGAACAAATCAGGGTACTAAGCCCACACCTGGCTCTTCCGTACCCAGAAGAACTCATGCACAGTCATGCGCCACCTCACATAGACCAAAGGATTTGATCGGTTCATGCGAGGTCTACCCTTGTCGATGATGTGCATTGGAGTACGCACACATGTCACGGACTAGCCTAGGTCGACCTTGAACAGGTCACCAGAGCTGGCTCGCGGCAAGTCCTAATGGGCGTTCCCGATTCCCACGGGCTGGCAACTAGTGTCGGGAATCAAAATTTTATCGTTGGGAACGATTTCATCCCAAACAAAAGTAGGATAGAGGCAAGAAAAATAACTAAAAAGAACAAATAAATGATAACAGAAGAAATAAATAAAAACCACATGACCAAACATACCTCCATGTGACCTCACAGATCACCACCCAACCAAAGACCAACCTCGCTCCAACACCGAGCAACTCAAACCAGAAAAAAAAACCTTAACAAGGGGAACCTGCAACTGAAATGGTTAAATATAGTCATGAGTACAAAAGTACTCAGTAGGTGAGCCAAACAACAAATTCCAAAGCCCTTCCAGTGAGTAAAGAATTTAAAAATTCCAGGTTTGAACTACAATGTATAAAAGTAAGATCCCATCATATTTCACTTGAAAAACCAAAACATGAGACATTTCCCTTATTCTTTTTCAAAAGTTGGATTCCATTCATTAGTGCCAAACTCATTCTAAAAGGGAAAGAAGTATTACATCTTCAAAATTTACACAAAGAGAAGAAAGAATTTTCATTTGAAAACCATTTTCACAAAGTAGAATAGTATAATCTGTAAAGGACAACTGAGAGTAAACAAGCAAGGAAAAACAAGTAACCATGGGTGATCCTAAACATCCCTAGAAAACCCCTAGACGTACTCGGGTTCAGACAACCTACTGGCATGGTACTCTATAGTCAATAACCAACTGGCCGCCCTAACAGCCAACCAGTGGCACGCCCCAAAAGGCCTTACCTACCAAGGGGGGACCAAACTATCTAATCGGGGTTAGCCAGTAACCGTCACTCGATTCTCTGAAAGACGCCCAAGAACCCACAGTAGTTTTAATAGTACTGTGTAAGTGGGAGGCCCTCACACACGTGACTCATCTCACCACACTTGCCAACCCCTTACACTGACACCGCTACATGACAACCCTCAAAGGGAAGTCCCCCTGTAGAGATGCCCTATAAGTATGTATATATATATATATATAATCACTTCACATTCCATAAAGTTACAACTAGGCCGCCATATCATTCTGCATTTAAACCCTTAGATACCAAGGCATTTTCAAAAGACATAACACACACCATCACATTAAAAACTAGAAACTCACTTAGAATCCCATTTAAGGAAAACTAAACCACCACAGACAAATTCCAAAATCCATCTCAAAGGACAAACAGGCCTTTAATCAATTTTTTAAAGGAGCACAGTTTCTCAAATGAAATCCAAATTTTTTTTCACGCGTCAAAGGAAAAAAAATTTCAACAACAAAAGATACACCCTTGAAGTTTGCAAAAACAAGTTTAAAGGCCAAACGAGCATTTTCTCCATTCAAGGTTTTAAGAGAACACCATTTTCCATAAACAATACACCTGCCATTTTACACACACGAAAACCATTTCCAATCACACTTCAACATGTCTTACACATTTCAAAAAGAACTCACTTAGCCATATCACAAGAAAACCACACAATTAAGTGCAAGAAAAATGCTTCTCGTGCAATACAAGAATTAAACAGATTTCATTTTCTGTAGGTCAGCGCACTAAGCATAACTATTTAATACTATTTTAAATTTACTGAAATTCAATAAAAAGACAAGGAATAAATAATTTCTAAAGTTAAAGGAAAGTGAAGTGGGAGAAAACCTTCCTCATCTTGCAATCCAAACGCAATGGTGTGTCGCACCTCGCACAAACGCACAAACACGTGCACATCGACGACCACAGTATTGCGAGGTTATCTCGCAAATGCACTGCAACAAATGCATAATAACTAAAATTACACCAACAAAGCCTTAAAACAACCCAAACGAGTAAACAACAAGAAAGAACCACCTCAACACATTTTCAAAACAATACTCGCACCATCAACATTATTTACAAAACTACTTTTTACGACTAAACATGCTTTTGACACCACCAAAATGTCAACTGCACCACAAGACTTTCAAAAACAAAACTTCACAATTTATCGACCCTGATAAACTTCCCAAAGTGACTTTTCAAAAAGAAATCGTACACCAACACCACCTAAACATAACATTAATAAATCAAACGCCCAGTGAACCAAATCAAAACAATTTCGCGTCTTGCAAAAAAAAACACAATTGTTCCAAACTAATTTAGTAAGCAAGTGAAATCATAAAAACTCAAGGACGCAAACCTAAAGCACAACAACACTGAAAAAATGGGGGAAAATATTACCGGAGGGGGAAGAGGGGAGTCCGGCCGGATACGGAAGGATAGAAACAGGCTGGTCGGGACAGGGGGTGGTCGACGCGGCCAGTGCAGGGAGGGCCCGTGGCCAGGGTTGGAGGAGGCAGGGGACATCTGGACGGCGGTGGACGGCGGGAGGCCTGCAGAGGCACCGGTTGGAGGGGAGGCCGGAGAGGTCGGAGGAGGGATCCGGGGAAGGGTGGTGCAGAGGGGGCAAGGAGGCAGGGTGAGGCCGTGACCATGGCCGGATCAGGGAGGTGCGGGAGGCGGCGAGGGGGAGAAGCAGGGAAGGGGGCGGCTGGCCTCGCACGGGCAGAAGAGAGGAGCAGGGGGGGGGGTTCGCCCACGAGATTAGGGTTAGGCTTCTCCTTTTTTTCATCCTATTATAATAATAATAATAATAATAATAATATAATGACAATTATAGTACCATTAATAGAATAATAATAATATCAACATTAATAACATTAATATACTTAATAATAATAATAATAATAAAAATAATAATATCAACGCAATATTATTATTAAAATTATCGAACGTTCTTTAAAAAAAAATTTAAAATATAATTCCATTTATTTATCTTATTCTGAAAGTCGGGTCACCGCGCGCTCGTCACACGGCTTAATAGACCGCGCGCATGTCGCGAGCCTCAACTCAGACCAAAAGTCGGCACGAGAAGCCGAAACTAAGAAATAATAAATTGGAAATTAATTCAAAAAGTTGGGATGCGAAAATTGTCCCCACCACAGACACTTTCTGCCACCAGAAAGTCACCCAGCCAAAGAAATAGACAAAACAAGAGTCCATGCCCGACTGAGACCCAAAGAAACCACAATATGAGAGAATAGGAGAACATGAGAGGGTCTACCCACCACAAGAGCTCAACTAATGTGGAAATTTAACACTCAACCATACCACCCGGCAGGGGGGGGGGGTGACGCGGGAACTCCCAATTAACCCAAACTAACATTTGAAACACAAGCGAAACAGCTCCGCTAAAACTAAGAACTCTCAACCTAGACCAAAACCCCAAACACCTGAGAAAACTTCGGAGGAGAACATAATCCGCAAGGTAAAATCGAGCATAACCACAACATTGATTCTTCCAAAAGCAATATATCTCCAAATGAACACAATCAAACCGAGATTAACTCACGCAAGATCCAAACACACCTTTAAGAAAAACACATGATCCAGAACACCATAATCAGACAAACGAGACTGTTTGGATTACAAACGAACACGTCCATCCCAACTTCATGACGACACAATGGACCTATGACAATGCCAAAACATTAACAGTGGAAGAATGGGAACAGAAGGAATTTTAAATGCTTTGTTGTCAACACCAAACACAAAACCCGAACTGAGGCCTCACACCCCAGTGAACTCCGGATTGTGTGAGTGCTTCACCCCGAGACTTGTGGCTAGGGCTCTGATGGATGAAGCATCTCCTGCCTCACAGTCAGGCACTGGAATCTTCTGGTCACAGCGTCTCCCTCAGGCGATTATTCTTGTAAAACTTCTCTAGGTGACCCAGACACCAACAATGATGGCACGTCTTTAGAGGGGTGTGATGTAATGGCTTTACATGCCCTCAATGTCCACACGGATGACACACCATTAGACGGTTTAACGAAATGAATGCCAGATTCACTACAGAGGACTCTTTAGAACAGATCCATCTGACACACTCCGCTCATCAGATGGGAGACCTTCACGAGCATCCGGATACGGTGGATTTCCAACCGTATATACTCTGGAGACTAACCCAGCTAAGAACAACTCATGCACCAACTTCCCAAAAGTGATGCTCCTAAAAACAAGGAGGTCTTTCTCTTTGATCTCCGGACGAACACCCCCCGATGAAGGGAGGAGTCTTCATCAAATCTTGTGACGCTACCTCTGGAAACAGAGACACAAGATCGTTGAATTGGTCAACATAAACTTTCAATGCCTGTTGGCCCTGTTGATTATGCATAAGCTCATCCACTTTATTCATCTTCACCTCTTCAAGTATAAACCTTTAGACAAAGATGAATTTAAAGAAAACCCACGTTATCCTAGCTTGCAGTGATGGAAGGGCGAACAACTCTCACTTGTCCAAAGCTGAACTGTCGAACAAACTCAAAAAAACACACACTCAAAAAACGTCGGGAGTTCTCAATACCCGGAAGATGCGCTTGACCTCTTCAAGTCACTCTACATTATCTAACAGACTCAAATAACCAATAAGGGTAGATAACATCTGAGAAGGACCAAAAACTGGGCATGACTCATCAAAACTCTATGGACCTTTCTGGTCGGCATTTATGAACAACATATAAAACCCCAAGCCAAAACCGATATCAATTGAGGCAACATCAATAAAGCACCCTCATCTAAAAGCAACCAGCTCAAAAGAAAACCAAACAACCACAAACACGACCCAAAATTCCCTGTCCGAAATTTCCCGTTCCATTTTAGATTCCAAAAAACCCCTTTTTTTTCAAAACTGCTTTCTTTCAAGACCACTTTCCAAATACCAAATCCACTTTTTAAACCAAAATCACTTTCCAAAACCATTTTCCTCTTTAAAAAAACCCCAATTCTGAAAACAAGGTCAAACCTCTTATTTCAAATACACACTCATGTAATCCCATGAACCGTTGAACATATATTCATCCGCTTTCCATTCATACGCGCACCAACACACACTTTCCATACATTATCACACACGTGCAAACGTTCATAAAGAGGATCTGAGGTTTCACCCCAAACCATTTTCAACCAAAACCAAGAAAACAACGGATTTCCAAATCAAGATGCTTCAGTTTTTAAAACCCATTTCATACATTTAAAGTCTTTTAAAATAAATCATTCCCATTTACAAAAACCCCTTTTCATTTCCAGAAACGCACTAACACCAACCAGAACGAAAACAACACTCAAATTGCATCAAACACCGGAGTGAAGGAATAGTAGTCATGCTTAACCTGGTGACATGGTAGTGGGCCATGTCCCGAGTAAGAGTCGACCACCAGGAATGGTTTCTCCAGGAAGAGGGTGGGGGAAGAAGAAGAGACTAGATAAAGAAAATTAATTAAACCTTTAGTTAATTAAAAACTCAACCCAATTTAAATTTTGCGTCCGAAACCCCAAACGCAGTGAAAGTTAAGTCGCGCCTAGGGTAAACACCACCTCTTGAGCACAACAAGAGTATCAGAATTTTAATTTGAGGCCTCGTTCAAAAGTTATAAAACATTACGTTCGAGACCGCTAAATTACGAAAACGCCCCTGGGGCCAGTTTCCACAGAAGGGCCACGCCCGCGAAAATTACACCTCTCCTTGGGTAAAATGAACATTCTAGATTCAAAGGTGCCCTTAATTTTCCACTACTAGCAACCGTTTAAGAGATACTTTAGTTTAACCATTAAACGAAAAAATTAATTATTTTATTTTTCCGTTTAATGTTCCAACAATGGGTGAGGGGTCCCAACGTCCCGCGCAGACATGTTCTATGTCGTTCCTAGGGTAAACACCCCATTTAGAACCCATCCGTACTCTCAGATTTATGATCGGAATTACCGTTTAGGAGTTATCCCATTTATTTTGTGTGCCTAGTGTGAACGCACAGAAAATTTAATTCCGGACACACCAGAGCTCGGAATCGCACACCCTCTGAAGGTGCTGCTCTGGAATAACCTCAAGAATATTCCAACGTCTTTTATAGAAAAAACCAGCTTTTTAAATCATTCCATCCTTCAAGCTTTTTGTCCCCAAAAAGAAAAACCAGGGAACAAGTCAGGGTACTAAGCCTGCACCTTGCTCTTTCGTACCTAGAAGAACTCATGCACAGTCCGGCGCCACTGCACACAGACCAAAGGATTTGATTGGTTCACGCGAGGTCCTCCCTTGTCGATGACATGCATTGGAGTATGCACACGTGTCACAAACCAGACCGGGTCGACCCTGAACCGATCACCTGAGTTGGCTCGCGGCAAGTCCCGAGGGGCATTCCTGATCCCCACGGGCTGGCAATTAGTGCCGGACATCAAAATTTTATCATTGGGAATGATTTCAGCCCAATCAAAAGCAGGATCGAGGCAATAAAACTAACTAAACAGGACAAATAAATGCTAATAGCATAAATAAATAAAAACCACATGACCAAACATACCTCCATGTGACCTCACAGATCACCACCCAACCAAAGACCAACCTCACTCCAACACCGAGCAACTCAAACAAAAAAAAACCTGAACAAGGGGAACCTGCAACTGAAATGGTAAAAGATAGGTGTGAGTGAAAAAGTACTCAGTAGGTGAGCCCAAAAACAAATTCCAAAGCACTGCCAGTGAGTAAAGAATTTACAAATTCCAGGTTTGAACTACAATGTATAAAAGTAAGATCCCATCATATTTCACTTGAAAAACCAAAACACTGGACCCCTTATTCTTTTTCAAAAGTTGGATTCCTTTCATTAGTTTCAAACTCTTTATAAAAGGGAAAGAAGTGTTACATCTTCAAATTTTACACAAAGAGAAATAAGCATTTTCATTTGAAAACCATTTTCACAAAGCAGAAGAGTATATGATGTAAAGGACAAATTAGAGTAAACAAGCAAGAAAAAACAAGTAACCATTGGTGATCTTAAACATCCCTAGAAAACCCCTGAACGTACTCGGGTTCAGAATACCTACCGACATTGTACTCTATAGTCAATAACCAACTGGATGCCTTAACAGCCAACCAGCTGCATGCCCCACAAGGCCTTAACTACCAAGGGGGGAGCAACCCATCTAATAAGGGTTAGCCAGCAACCGTCACTCGATTCTCTAAAAGACACCCAGAAACCCACGGTGGTTTTAATAATACTGTGTAAGTGGGAGACCCTCGCACGCGTGACTCATCTCACCGCACTTGTCAACCCCTAACACGGACACCGCTACACGACAACCCTCAAAAGGAAGTCCCTCTGTCGAGATTCCCCCTAAGTATGTATATATATATATATATATATATATATATATATAATCACTTCACATTCCATAAAGTGCCAACCAGGCCACCATATCATTCAGTATTTAAACCATTAGATACCAAGGCGTTTCCAAAAGACATAACACAGACCATCACATTGAAAACCAGAAACTCACTTAGAGACAAATTTATGGAAAACCAAACCACCACAGACAAATTCCAAAATCCAGCTCAAAGGCTAAACGGGCCTTTAATCATTTTTTTGAAGGAGCACTGTTTCTCAAATGAAATCCAAAATTTTATTCACGCGTCAAGGGGAAAAAAAATTCAACAACAAAATATCCACACTTGAAGTTTCCAAAAACAAGTTTAAAGACCAAACAAGAATTTTCTCCATTCATGGTTTTAAGAAAACATCATTTTCCATAAACAATACACCTGCCATTTTACACACACCAAAACCATTTTCAATCACACTTCAACATGTCTTTCACATTTCAAAAAGAACTCATTTATCCATATCACAAGAAAACCACAAAATTAAATCCATGAAAAATGCTTCCAGTGCAATTAAAGAATTAAACAGATTTCATTTTCAGCAAGTCACCGCACTAAGCATAACTATTTAATACTACATTAAATTTACTAAAGTTCAATAAAAAGACAAGGAATAAATAAATTCTAAAGTTAAAGGCATGTGCAGTGGGAGAAAACCTACCTCAGCTTACAATCCAAACACAATGGTGTGTCGCTCCTCGCACAAACACACAAACATGCGCACGTCGACGACCACAATATCATGAGGTTATCTCGCAAAAACATTGCAACAAATAAAAAATAACTTAAATTACACCAACAAAGCCTTAAAACAACCCAAATGAGCAAAATACGTGAAAGAACCACCTTGACACATTTTCAAAACATCACTTGCACCATCGACATTACTTACAAAACTACTTTTTACGACTAAACACTCTTTTGACACCACCAAAATGTCAACTGTACCACAATACTTTAAAAAACACAACTGCACAATTTATCAGCGCTGATAAACAGCCCAAAGTGAGTTTTCAAAAAGAAAACGTACACTAACATCACCTAAACATAACATTAAAAAATCAAATTACCAATGAACCAAATCAAAACAAAGTCAAATCATGCAAAACAATACAAAATTGTTCCAAACTAATTTAGTAAGCAAGTGAAATCATCAAAACTCAAGAACGCGACCCTAAAGTGAAACAACACCCAAAAAATGGGGGAAAAGATTACCAGAGGGGGAAGAGGGGAGTCCGGCCGGAGATGGCAGGATGAAAACTAGTTAGTCGGGACAAGGGGTGTCCGGCGTGGCCGGTGTAGGGAGGGCCTGCGGCCAGGGTCGGAGGAGGATGGGGCTGGCTGGACAGCGGTGGATTGTGGGAGGCCAGCAGAGGTGCCGGTTGGAGGGGGGACGGCGAGGTCGGAGGAGGGCGCCGGGGAAGGGCGGTGTGGAGGGGGAGAGGCGGAAGGGTGAGGCTGTGATCGTGGCTGGAGTGGGGAGGTGCGGGACGCGGCGAGGGGGAGAAGCAGGGAAGGGGGCGGCTGGCCTTGTGCGGGCAGAAGAGAGGAGCAACGGGGTTCACCCACGGGATTAGGGTTAGGCTTCTCTTTTTCTCATTCTATTATCATAATAATAATAATAATAATAATAATAATAATGACAATTATAATAACATTAATATAATAATAATAATATCATCATTAATAAAATTAATATCCTTAATAATAATAATAATAATAATATCAACACAATATTATTATTTTTATTATCGAACGTTCTTTAAAATAATAAATTTAAAATTTAATTCCATTTATTTATCTCATTTTGAAAGCCGGGCCACCGCGTGCTCGTCGCACAGCTTAATAGACCGCGCGCAAGTCGCGCGCCTCAACTCAGACCAAAACTCAGTAGGAGAACCCGAAACTAATAAATAATAAATTGAAAATTAACTCAAAAAGTCGGGATGTGACAACACATCTCCTCAGGTAATCCACACAGGAGACATCGTGAACCCAATCCAGACTTTGGGGTTAGGGAAAGGTGGTAGGGAAGCTCTCCATCCCTTTGCACGGTATCAAACGGCCCGAAGGCTCTCAGGGGTAGTTCACCTCCCCGACCAAACCCCTACATCGCACGCCGTGAATGGAATCACCATTTGTACCTGGGAAAAAGCTTGGTGATTCCCTCCTTTAGAATATCCATATGGTGGAACACCCAAGGATATCTGGTCACGCAAGATTTCATAGTCGATGTCTCGCAACCAAGACCCTCTTACATGCTCAGAAAGCGACGGAGTCGACACCATCGACTAACGGAAAAGGTTCTACACCTTCTACCTTACCAAAACAGGGTTACAACGATGCCCCACACCACCCTAGTAACAGCTCAAACAAGGAGCAGGGAGAAAATCTTTTCACACACAGAGTCTAACAATTATACTTGAAAAAAGTAGAAGAGCTGTAGAGCGTACCTCTTATCACCTCATGCTCTGCCAGATAGTAGACATCCAAAGCTCTCGGCTGTCTGTGGTCCCAACTGTCAACTCTCGAAGGCTGACGTGGACTGCCTGGTGGTGATGGGAAGACCTCATAAGGTCGTCCTCCACTTCCATCTCCTCCTGCTCCTCTGCAAGCACAACCTCTTTGGGTGCTACTCCGATCACGACATTGCCTCTGCCATAGTGGTGCACCTGCTTCCTGCCTCATATTCTCAGCATGCCTGGTCGGGCAGTCCATGCCAAGTGACCACACCCATCACAAGAATAGCACTGATGCTCTCCGGGAAGCCCTGGTGCCCTCCGGTGCCACTATAGTGTACGACCATGCCCCTGAGTCCAGTTATTAGAAAGCCACCTGCGTCGAGGTTCTGTCTGCCGACTCCTGTTAGCTATGTCAGATGTCTCGGCTCCATCATGCCTGCTGCCACCACCAACTGTAGAGCATGACAAGAAGATCTCTGTCACCAGAGCCTGCTCTAGCACATCAGCATAAGTGGAAAATCACAAGGGTACTATGACAACATGAATCTCATTACAGAGACCCTGTTCGAAATTCTGCGCTCGGAAGTTTCCGTCATGGGCTAAGTCTGGGTAAAAGCGTGCACTGTCTGTTAAAATAGTCACATAATCAGTCATCATCATCCCTCCCTGCTGAAACTACAGGAGCTCCTGGTTCTGAACGGATCATAATCAGGAGGGGTAAAACTCATCACAAAACAATAGATGAAAGTCGCCCCATGAAAGTGAGGACTCTCCAAGAAACTGAGCCACCAGACTCCACCAACGCCTATCTACTACGTGGAAAAGGCTGGAAGCCAAAGCCACCATAAGATCTGTCAGCGTCTGGACAAGCCTGAAAAGGAAAACCACTGTCCCAATCCAAACCTCCACTACCTGAGGGTTTGGCTTACCACTAACCCTCTGCGGTCTCTGACGCTGGAACTTATGGAGCGCGCTCAACCTACACTGAGGCTCACTCTTCTCTGTTGAAGCTGTTTTCTTCTCAACAGGTGGGGGTGATTCTACCGGCCCCCCCAGAGAAAGGGACTTTCATGATGGGTCCTGGACTGAGACCTCGTCGCTCACAGGGCCATCGTCATGACCTAAATCTCGTATCCTAGCTGGCTATCTTTGAGGAGACATCCTGAATGTTATCGAGGAGTGTCGTGATCAGATGAGCATATATGTATATCACAACAACAACAATGGGGAGCTGACTCAAGAAAGATAGTCAAAGACTCAATCATATGTGATGCACAAACCAATTTTCCCTATAAGAGTGTCTCAACATGCCAAGTCGACAAGCGGGTTATCAGGGTCCTGGTGAATGGATACGACATCCGTCACACCATCACTGGACTCCCTGGCCTGAGAGCCTCTCTCGAGACACATTAACACTGTTTCCCTAAATCCCAACCAATTTTTTTTTTAGGGATGTCTGAACAACATCCCAAAGAAAAATCCACCACTGATACCACTTTGTCCCGACCCGACCCTACCCACCCTCGAGACGCAACTACCCCAAGCCCACCTCCATAGGCCAGCGGCTGGCGACCAGTGCCGAAGGCTAAACAACTCAGGGAGGCCTTTTCCTAAGTACCTGTACACACACACACACAGCCCACTCAATGCAGAAGTGCAGAGTAAAAAGTAATGTAAAGTACCAAATGCTATAAATAAACCACAAGTGGATCGACCTCTAAACAGTACAAAGCATGTGCTGAAGTTAAATTGAAAAGAAAAGGGGGGAAACACGCACCCAGCCAGAAAAGTGCCAAAAACTAGAAATAAGTAAACAAATGTAAAACTACTAGGAGCATCCCACACCTGGAACCCAACTAAGACCACTGCATGCGGTCCAAGTTCCTGAACTCCTAAGTTCCTCTGACGTCACGACCAACCTGTCCGTCGTCTGCAAGGGCATACCTAGTGCGGGCAAAGCCCAAGTAGGGTTGAGTATAAAAATACTCAGTAGGATGTCCCGAAGTCTCGAGGGAGAAAAAAAGGAGGTAGTGAAGAGGTGAGCAGTAGATCGAACTGGGAAAAGTAAGGGAGTGCAACCGAGAGTGCAGTAAAGAGTACAAATCAACCCAACAAGAGGAAGGAAGTAGACTCGTCCAAACACAAACATCTAGAAGCGATGAGATGATGAACTTCTCGTCGAGTATTTGCTACCTATAGCAGGAGAGTAGACTCGTCCAACCACGAGAAGCTAGACACTTAAATCACATGACATACCCCACGCATCTTCGCCTCTCCCGAAAGGAGAGTAACCAAAACCCAAGGAGTGTGTACATGAACAAGGTATTCATAGATATATTCTCTATCATGAAACCCGAACAAGATCGTAAGGGGATCTATGTCCCGTAGCTCAGCCCAATAAAGTGAGTAGCCAATAGTCCCAGATTTAAACACCATCGATGCCCAACATCCTACCCGTCGGCCCCGAACTGAAAATTAAGGGGCTCAAATCACCGCACCTTGACACTATTCACTTTGGGCGGCACTGACTCGACCACACTGTTTTTAGGCCGCGTCACAAGGACACATCTCGGTGGGGAAAGAACCCCTTCTAATTGAGGGTTCTAGGGAAATTCAAACCCCACATCATCACTTCCCTGCAGTCAAGAGGTCTTATCAAAGTCAATGTTGACACATCACTAAACCCTAAGAAGTCATCGGGTAACCCACTACCCAGTCTTTGCTGGAGGGTAAACCCTAAGATGTCAATGAGCAACCCACTGCCCAGTCTCTGCTGGATGGTAAACCCGAAGAAGTCGATGAGCAACCCACTGCCCAGTATCTTCTAGAAGGTAAACCCAAAGAAGTAGATGAGAAACCCACTGCCCAGTCTCTGCTGGAGGGTAAACCCGATGAAGTGGATGAGAAACCCACTGCCCAGTCTCTGCTGGAGGGTAAACCTGAAGAAGTTGATGAGCAACCCATTGCCCAGTCTCTGCTAGAGGGTTAACCCAAAGAAGTCGATGAGCAACCCGCTGCCAGTCTCTACTGGTGGGTAAACCCGAAACTGCTCTAGCCATACCAACTAGAAACAACCTCCTGGGTAGAGAATCGGTGCCCACATAAAGTATTAGTCACACCAGAATCCACAGTAACCCTTCTAGTCTAAACCATTATTAACAGAAGGAACATCTGCATCACGAGAGGTCAAAGGTACGTAAATCCGAACACGACACGTAAAAGGGGCCCACATGACGTGTGTCCCTATGTCATCTCCAAACCAAGCACACAAACTTCCTTGGGTACAAACCAAAACATATACCTCTAGAAATTTACGTATACTCCCAGAGTATACCACATTTACAGCCCAAAGGCTACCGTACTCACAACACCCAACATCAACCCGAAGGGCGAAAATGCAGTTTCGCCAACCTTCTTCCTCCACGACCCTAGCATGGCCAACCACATCTCTCTAAACATCTACTTCACTCACACGGGAGTGAACACGATTACACGCCAAGGGTTCCCTACAAACACTACTGGAAGAACCACCACCGGAGCACCTTTCATGCTTTCACATTTAATGAGATCTTGAAAGAGACTCTGCACATTCAAACGGATCATACCGTTGTAATCCTCATGAAAAAACACAGAGATAGACTGTTTACTCACCTCAAACAGACATCAGACGGAAAATTCATCCAACACTGCTTTACGCCCGAACGACGTCCCGTGGTCCCGAGCCTCGGTCCCGAAAACTGTTGAGCGCATCGCACTGTTTCAATCTCCTCGGAAAGACACGTCATATTGACTGCTTACTTGCGTGGAATGAATGTCTGAAAAAAAAAAGATGCATTTCGTTGTACCGCACATGAGTGGTGCTTCGTGGGACCCGCATCTCGGTCCCGAAGCACAACGAACAGATCATACCATTGTCATCATCTCAAAAAAGTACACAAGATTGACTATCCACTTGTCCGAAATGAACATCCAGTGATAAAGTTTAAAATCACTGCCAACTCCCAAAACGACCCCTATGGGCCCCACACCATCGTGCAGAATTAAATCAGGCGAATTGTTCCATTGCAATTCCTTTGGAAAAATACTCAGAATCAGCTTCTTGCACACCCCGAATGTACGTCTGATTAAAAAGTTGTAAAAAGTCGCAACTCCATCGAACAACGGCCAATGGGGGCCACACCTTGGCCCCGAATCAAGTATCTGATATTGGACTCAAAAGACCGTCTCATTGTCGGGACCACGCAACTACATACATCATGCAAATCGGACACCCTACAAATGAATTATTGTTAATAAATCATCTGATAAAAAAACAATAATATTATTTTTATTATTTTAATTTTGTTTATTAATTCTTTTTTATAATATTTTTCTCCAAACTATTCCCCCACTCGGGATTCTTGAAAGTCCCCATTTTTTCCCTCTCTCTAATCAAGGATAAATGCATGTACACCATTCTTCATTATTTTTTTGTTAAATTTTCCTCTTTTTTTTGATTACGTGGTCTTACTCTCTTGCAGGACCCGCGTACAATGGGTCCTTTCCTCCAAACACCGACTTTAGGTCTCCTCGCCCCTGGTGACCTGCACCAACACCATTCAGTCGCACCTGCAGCCTGTGCATGACGACGTCCCAGCCTGCTCCAATCACCGCACCGTCGCCTACCCACAGCCACCCTAGAAAGACTCCAGGTCTTCCGCAACCCTATGCCAGACTGCCCCTTTTGTTGCCTCACTCCCAACAAGCTCCAGCCTCGCGGCTCGGCTATCCAGAACACCCTCATCTAGCACACCCACGACCTCCCTTGCACCGACAGCTAGCCACGCCACCCCAAAGGTCCCCTGCGCTGGCCGCCTTGGATGTCAGCCCCGCCGGCCAGCCGCCCTACCGCCGCCTATACCAGAACCCTCACTGGAACCCTCACCAAACCCGCGCCCCAGAATCCTTCAGTGCACTATTGCGAGTTCGATATTACTCTAAAAGAAGATAAAAATGCGGATCCGCGATCATCATGTCGAGATGTCAGTGTCCGTATGCCGTGTCCAATAGAACATTGAGTTTTTGATGCTCACGCGGAAGAACAAAAGAAAAAATAGGGATTGATCGATGGTCGTAAATCTTTGGTTGTCATTATCGACGTTCAAAATATTGGAATTGACAATGAACAATTTTATGAATCAAATACTTTAATCAGGGATGAAAAATTCAAAACAAAGAATCCTACCTGGATTTGGATCGATCATCATTGACGAAAAATGCACTCCCCAAGATTCGAAGTTCCGTCGTCGTCCGCCAAAGGGAGGAAGAGGAGGTGAAGGAGGAAGAGAGCATGGGAGGAGGGGAGTTTCAAGGGAGAGTAATGGGAAGGGTTTCTCTAGGAAGAGGGTGGGGTAAGAAGAAGAGATTAAATAAAGAAAATTAATTAAACCTTTAATTAATTAAAAACTCAACCCAATTTAAATCCCCGTCCGAAACCCCAAACGCATTGAAAGTTAGGTCATGCCTAGGGTTAAAACCACCTCCCGAGCACAAAAGCTATCTCAGAATTTTAATCCGAGGCATCGTTCAAAAGTTATAAAACTTAATGTCTGAGACGGCTAAATTACAAAAACGCCTATGGGGACATTTTCCATAGAAGGGCCGTGCCCGCGAAAATTACACCCATGCTAGGGTAAACGGAACGTTCCAGACTCAACGGTGCCCTCAGTTTTCCAATCCGAGCAACTATTTAAGAGATAAATGATTTTAACCATTAAATGAACAAATTATTTATTTTATTTATCCGTTTAATGTTCCTTCAATGGGAGGGGGGTCCCAACGTCCCTCGCCGACATGTTTTATGTTGTTCCTAGGGTAAACACCCCATTTAGGACCCATCCGTACTCTCAAATTTAGGATCCGAATTACCATTTAGGATTTATCTCATTTATTTGGCATGCCCAGTGTGAATGGACTGAGAATTTAATTCCGGCCACACTGGGGCTCGGAATCGCACGCCGTCTGAAGGTGCTGCTCTGGAATAACCTCAAGAATATTCCAACACCTTTTATAGAAAAAACGGGTTCTTACGACCAATGACTTACAACATTATAAAAAATTATATAATCATATCACATCCATTAGGGTATGGTGATGAATCCTCTTTTACCATTGACCCAATGGGCCCTATGTATATATTTACTATTTCAAAGTGTCAGATCCCTATTACCTGAAATGTTCTCATCTATTTGGAACATAACCATGTTTCTCACTTGTTATTATTTTAAATGTATATATTCCATTGTTGTAAACACATTTTCGTGCCTTATGATTTATATAATTTTTTTATATAACAATGTTTTTTTAATCCATTTGTGAATAGTTTAATTGTTTTATAAGTATTACCCTAACTATAATGTAAATATTTTGATTAAATATATTTCCATATTCTTATACGTGATGTATGAGTATCTAAAGTATATCCATCTTTTCAAATGTAACAAATCATTATATTAAATATTATATGGAAATTATAAACCTATTTGTTTTAAAATTGAAATAATTTACATGGTCAATTGATAGTGGAACTGTGTTATAGAACCTTTTGGTTAAATCCTACTGGAGTTTCTCTCACACCCTACTTGTGCCTTCTGGAGTTTGTAGATTATATCCTTACAGGTTTGAGTAGGGGAAAAAAATCTCAAGAAGGAGGTTCTAGACATTGAACCATGGACATAGTGGGTTATATACTTTAGGACATCTATAGGTTTTTTCCAGTGTTTTTATGGTTTTTTAGGTACTTGTTTTTAGTACATTGGGTTGTTATGCCTGTTTCGATTCTGGTATAGTTCTCCCATCAGTGATACTTTTGTATGAATTACTGAAATTTCTCTTTTACATCCACATTTTTTGAGGAAAAATCAATCCCATGTTCATTTTGTATGAGTCCAGGTTCTAGTAATTGAATTATAGGGATCATGAGCACCCTTAGGACTATGTCAAGATGGGATTATTTATCGAGTTACGAGGATACTAGAGATAGTTTGTAACAAATTGGTATCATAGAAAGGTTGATCTTCCTACCATTAATTTAGTATGCATTTTCAAATTGTTTTAGGACAAAGTAGGATGTTTTTATTGATTTTTTATCTATATCTCACCATAATGAACCTTATGTCTCTACAGTGGTTAGTAAAATATGTCTTGAGGATTAGTTCTAGAATTTTCTCCAATATTTATTTGGTTAGATTTAGATCCAAATCAAGTGTTCTTATAGGTCAATATTAACTTTTCATGATGCCCCATTGATTGTTAATCTAAAGTATCCCTTTTTTCTTCTGATGTTGTTTATAATCATGCCTCTAATTTGACGGGTGAATCAGGTCTAGGAGAAAGAGAAATCTGAACCTTAGTAAGAAAATACCCCTATCGATCTAAATCTGGTAGATTTGATTGGGCGCACTATCCATGCTCTGGGATATCCACCACCTCTAGTTTC
This sequence comes from Viscum album, assembly GCA_963277665.1. NCBI lineage: Eukaryota > Viridiplantae > Streptophyta > Magnoliopsida > Santalales > Viscaceae > Viscum > Viscum album. The sequence continues at coordinate 1,019,959,862 of OY728132.1, read as the reverse complement.
CATTTGGGCTCTAGCTATGGAACCTCAGAGGGATGTTCTCACAGTAAGTTATAAAGATTTCATTTTCCAGAAGAACTCACCATTCAAAGGAAAAAATTATCATCAAGAGGCTAAGGAATGTTTAAGTGCGATGGAGTTGTTTTCTGGGTTCTTTGATGGACCTAACAAAATAAAATTATAGTGTGACACCTTCATGTAAAAGGAATAAGATGGAGATAGAGGGACCTAATGGAGATGGAGATGAGACAGGATTGAATAATGTGGGTTGACATCAATGTTTAATTCATTGACTACATATATCTATGTTTGATGTTGTTATCCAAGTCCACTGATTTCTTCAATCCCAAGTAGGATTACTAAACCATGATAGAGTCTACAAATCGTTTTAAGGACCTCATGCATTTATAACCTAAGATTGTATCAAATAAGGATTTTAACGGTTGAATGACCGATCTAAAACTTTATCAGGATAGTTGTTATTAGGATTTCTTTCTAAATAATTTTTTATGCAGATGTGATGGATATAGAGATATTGGTCAAAATGGGCATGGCTAACAATTCAAGGTCATCGAGAGTTTCCATCAAAACAAGTGGCAATGTGAATTCATATAATAAATTGAGGAAGCACAATTATCATCATTTTTGTTATAAAAGGAAGGGGTGTTCTAATCCTCTTGTAGTTCCAGGAAGATATACTTTAGTTTTCTACCTGTGTTACATGTTATGACATTCAATGAGGGTTTTCATTAAGGAACCAAAGAACTGGGGCTCATATGGATGCTCAGGTAACATATAGATATTCTTCCATATTTATTCTACTATGTGTAGTGGAAAATGATCATAAGAACCTCTTAAAATTTGTGGGGAAATAAGATGCTTCACATATAAATGTTTTCTGGAAACATGCATCTGGACAGAAGCTACATCACATAGAGGAAGAGTGTACAGAGAAAGTAGACGTGGGTAGATCAACCATAAGAGGTTCCATAATTACATATTTATAATTCTTTAATAAAAAATTTGTAATTTTTTGCATCTCATTTACTTATTTGAACTCGTATTGTTGATATAATTATTTTTCCAATGGATATTTTATCATGTCAAAAGGATATTACTACACCAATTGGTCTGAAGAGCGAGCAAGATATCTATTTCCCTGCATATGTATTCCCTTTATTTATGTCAATCATTATTGGAGGTATATGGTTCTTGAAATGAAAACTCTTGACATCATACTCAAGATTTATTGAAACTTTTTGAATAAATCCCAAATTTATTGTTATATTTGAAAGGTTTCATTTACTACACCCATTGGTGTGTCTCGTTTATTTTATGGAAAATTGCACCCAAGGTTGGGTAGGTCAACAAATTATTATCTTTTGTTACAAAAGGTAATATTAGTTTTTTATTTTTTTCTAGGGATGGAATCATTTAAGGGTGATCTCCCTCTAGTTTTCATTGAGTTTACTTATATGTTTCCTTCTAAAATCTTAAGTTTTTCGTCAGTAAGGGAGGTTGAGTTTTCCATTAACTTAATGCCTATTACCCAACCAAATTTTATCAATTTTTTCCATATATTATTACATAAAATGAAGGATTTTAAGTTCAATTTGTAAAATATATTTGAGAAAAAATTCATACACTTGAACATGTCACCTTGGGTGGTGCTAGTTATCTTTTCTAGTCGCCTGATGCTTTACTTCTCTTATGCATCGATTGTAGAAAGCTCAAATGACTTATGGTAAAGAAAAAATATTAGTTTACATGGATTTATAATATATTTTATCATTTTAAAGGATAAAATTAGTTCTAAAAGATTGATCAATGATCTAGTTTACATCAGTTCATAATAAACAAATCTGACATTCAGAAAGGACCATTTTAGAGAAATTGTGATCTTTAGTAGTACCGTTTATGACCTTTGGTCTAACGGATGATCATATAGTTTTCATAGACATAATGAATAGGGTTTCCTATGAGAATTTTGATACCATTGTGGTAGTATTATGGGATTAAATCCTCATTTAATCTATGTTTGAGGAGGATCAATTGCGTCAGTTGAGAACAATTCTGACTTTTCTAAGAATTCACCGAATTTGTGCTTAGCTTTCTAAATGTTAATTCTGGATTCTGTTAGTGAAATTATTGGGAAATTTCATGTCAGATCATGGGAAATAAATTAATCAGGATAAGGTGAATACTATTATTACACTTTAACAACTGCGAAGTGTCTTTGGGATTTGGAGCATCACGAGATTAGTGGGATATTATCGGCAGTTCGACAAGGTATTATCATAGTTGGATTCTCCAAAAACTGCACTATCTTGGAAGGGAGTATAGTTTTATTTTGAAGAGAAATATTTGAGTTCTATTTTTGATATAAATAATTTTTTTCTATTGTACTGGTGTTGACTCTTCCAAAGGTGCAGTAGAGCTATGTGGTCTTTAGAGATGCATTTGGTTCAAGCATGGGTTTTTTTTCTTATAAAGGTGATCATGCCACTACTTATGGATCTCATTATATTAGGCCAAACTAGAAAATTACCCGACCCATTACCTTGATCTTGCATCTGTGATGCACACACATAAAGATTGGAAACATAACCTTTATAGAGAAAGGATTACTATGTTTTCAGACCATAATATAATTAGTAATATCTTCTTTCAAAAATATTTGAATGTCTGCTGAAGGAATCATATGGAATACTTTAAATATTTCTATTTTGACATTTCATAAACCACAAGGAAAGGGAATTTCATTGAAATTGATTTTAGTAGGAGTCATCTGACCCAGTCTTTGAAAGAATCATTAGAAGTGTGGATCTTAGAGGATCTCTTTGTGAAGTTTCATATTTGAGTCTAAGAACTAGGGGTCTAGGAATCTTTGGATAGTGTTTAGCTGAAAAACCCTTTTCTCAAGATGATTCTTAAATAATATTATCTTAATTTTGAGTTCCATATCATTAGAGAGTCTATTAATTATAGGGATTCCATTCTTGATTGGTCTTTCTCTAAAGACGTTATTCTATGCTATCATAATCTTTTTATGGTATCATGTTTAGTATAGAGTGCTATTATATTAGGTTCTCATAGTTCTCAATGGAAAGTGCACCCATGATCCTAAAAGATGTATATGATATGTCGTATGTTATCTAGTGTCCATGTATGATATGAGTCATTGATGATTTTTTCTCTCATTGTTATGGATTCTAAGAGGAGAAGGATGGGTACCAAAATAATATAGTATTTCTTCAGCCACTTCCAGACCCTTCTTTGAAGTGGGATAATATCTCTTTGGACTTTTTGGTTTTTTTTACATGTAACTAGATAAATAAGAATGTGATAGGGTTTTTAATCAACAGGATGATGAAATATTCTCACTTTATTCCCATTCAAGATATACCCAAATTTGATGAGTTGGGAAGTATTTATGTGAAAGAGATTTTATTTTTTCACATATTCCCATCCGCTATGTCCATGATAGGGATCCTTGGATCATTTATTGTTTTTGGAGTGGCCTTCAGGTGGAACAATATCTCATGTCCATTTAAGTATGACATACCATCAACAGTTGAATTTCTAGACAGAATGGGATTAACATTTTCTTGAGGATATTCTTTGTTCTTATGTTCCTGACTTTGGTCGGGGTTGGGATGAGCACATGGGGATGGTTTAGTTTTCTTATAACTATAGATACTAGTATGATGTTAGGATGGATCATTTTGAGTCCTTTTATAGATGAACTATTATATATCTATTTTTATTGGTCAGAGATAGCTGAATGATCCTTGGTTGGAATAATTTTTGTGCAGGAGACACGAGTAAATATTCTGTTGATTCATTAATGGATTTTTATGCGACTGAGCTGATATAAATGTTATGTTGTTCTTTATTGTAGACTATTGGAGTTCTTGGTTACTAACCACCTGTTCTTGAATTTTTCACTTTGATTGGGTCATCAATGGATTAGGAGGAATAGGAAGTTTGATCCTATATTTTTAGACCTTTTGAGGTTGTTGAGCATATAAGAAAAGTTTCATACCATTTTTCACTTCCATTGTAGCTGGCATAGATACATAATGTGTTTCCTGTATTTTAGCTATGAAATTATTTATATACATCATCTCATGTTCTGAGATAAGTGATCTTGATGTTGAGCCTGATTTATCTATGAATGAATGACCATTAAAGAATGTTTATTTTGAATCTAATATACTTCTTGGAAGTAAAATAACTTTTCATGTGCTATAGCATCACATTTATATTATTCATGAGACATGGGATAGGGAGGCATTTATGAGTGTTAATTGGCCTCATCTTTATGGAATAAAATCTCTTTAATTGGCTTTCTTAGACATATATCTTCTATAGTGGGAAGGTTTTAAAATCCTATTTCTATTTTTATTTATTCCTAGACTCTAGTTTTTAGAGATATTTGGATGGGTTTCATTTTGTCTTATTTTGTGTTGATGTTTAAATAATTTTGAAATTTATGTGCTGGTGCACTGTTTTCCCAAACCATATTCCATATCAGAGAAAACCATAATACCCAAGGAAGTGGGGTTTTTAATGGTTGGTTCATGGGTAGAAAAGTCATGTTTCTTGTTAGTACAAATAGTGTGCCCATTTAAAATGGTCACTTGATCAGGGTGCATGGTTTGATATAACTATGCGAGTTTTCCAATGAAATTGTGCATACAATATTTTAAGTGATCCTATTTTTGTAAAAATAATCTTGAACCCCTCTTTTATGTTTCAGATAGACTGGTACAACCCCAAACCAATTTTTCCCATCCTTGGGTCTCCCATGAATGATTCATAAACCCATTTATTTTTCTCGGAAGTGATTCATTTCTGTAGGAATTCTCTTTAACCTTCTAATGGTTTGTTTCCTCATCCGAATATCTTTTTCCCATAGTATCTCTTCTTCTCTATAGAGTTCAATGGATCTAAATTTTGATTTATGGATATAACACCCTCATATTTGTGATTGTAAAACTAGTTGCGATTTCCATTTTCATGATAATAATTCTTCATGGAAAATCTATATTATGATTTAACATTTCGAGATCTGGGGATTCTGGATGGTTATTATGTTATGATGACCAAATTATCATATCCCTAAATTTTTGTTTTAAATGTAATTGATGATTAAAATTAAATTGATTTATTTTTACTAAATCTCTGACAATGGTTTGACCAAAAACCAAATTCCATTCGATTGGGGTTTTTAGAAGAATAGGTTTTTGGCATGATATTGGAAGACCACCAATTCCATTGAAATAGGGCGTGTTTATAGAAATTTATGAAATTTAATTTTTTTAATATAAATTGGGGATTTGATAAAAAATTATGCAATTAAATTTTTTAATTTAATTATGTAAATGGTTTTGATTGGAAATTATGCAAAAAAACTAATTCCATTGAATTTGGGGTTTGTAATGAAATTAATGGAATTTGTTTTGAAATTATTTTTTCGCATTTAATTTGTGGACATGGGATGTGAAAGTACTAGAATTGTTTTCAAAATCTTATTTTTTCATAATGGATTAAAAATATTTTGACATGAACCATACAGTTTTATCTCTCTAAAAAGTCATGTTTTTTTATAACCCTATTTTTTTAATGAAAAAATAGGACATTTAAATTGGAGAATGGGATTTAATTGTAATTTAAATAGTCTTGAAATACATTTACCATCTTTGTTTAGTACAAGACCACATGAAAGCCTTATGTAGATAGTGATTAATATTTTTGGGAACATTATAACTTACAATTTACTCAAACAACATATCATCACATAAAATTACTTAGGTAATAATGATGAGTCCTCTTTGGCCTTAGGAACAAAGGGGTGTTTGTACATATTTTTCATTTCACAATGTAGGGTCCCAATTTCCTAGAATGGTCGAACCTATTTGGAATATGAAAATATCTATATTTTATTTTTATTTGAAATTTATTTGTTTCATTGTTGTAAACTTTTTTACATCCTTATAATTTATTCAAACTATTGTATAAAAAATGTGTTTATTTACGAAATTTTTGAAATGTTAAATTACTTTAGTAATATTACATCAATTGTATTATGAAGGTTTAGTAAAAATGTAATTTTAATTCAAAATGGGAATCATGAGTTGCTAAATTATTTCAATCTTTTGAAATGTAAATCATGATTAGTTTAATTTTGGTTTTGAAATTCCAAACCAGTTTGTTTCAAAATCTAATTCATTTACATAGTTAATTTGATATTGTAATCTTGTTATGGATAATATGGGTGAAATCCTACTAGGATTCTGCTCATACCCTACACTTTCCTTCATGTGTTTATAGATTATTTTTCTCTATTTTTGAGTAGGGGAATGAAATATCTAGTAGGTTTTTCTAGCTGTTGAATCATGGAATTGATGAGTTGTGTCCTTTGGGACATGGGATGTTTTTATTCCAATGTTTTTTTGTCGTTTTGTACATGGTTTTAGTATATTGGGTTGTTTTTCCTTTTTTCGTTAGGTATATTTCTACCAATAAAGTTACATATGTATGCATTATTGAATTTTATCTTTTACATCCATATTGTTTTTGTCAAAATAATTCCATGTTTCATTTTTTATTATAGGTTGTAGTCTATAACCCATGGTGATTAGGAAATCCATTAGATCTGTGTCAGGATTAGCTCGGTTATCAGGTTTTTGGGGTACCCAGGCCGGTTTATGTTAAAAATAATGATAATATTCATATATCCTCATAACCATTGATATTTATTGATTACCATGTATTAAGGATAAAGAAACATAATAATTGTAGTAATCAATGTAATCTAATATCATGGAATATATACATCAAACATGAAATAATGATAAAGTGATGATTCCATTTTTAACAATTAAATGGTGTATTTAATATATTCTTTAAATCCCTCAATTGTAAAAAAGATACTATGTATACGTTCCAATATAATAATATATAATTTGAAATAATACTCTAGAGGCCCTCTATTATTTATAGTTTTATGTTTTTATTAATCTTATTAGACCGCCATTTAATTCCTTCCATTTATCTTAAAAACAATATCATAATACATTCTAATAAATACATTTAATAATTTTACATCTATGAATAAATATTGGATGAATAATGGTGAAAATAGGATTTATAATCCACATGTTATACTCCTTGAACAAAACATTCAATAACCATTAAATTATAATTTACAAATTTATCAAATTAATAACATCAATATTTTAAATTTCACATATGTTTTTCATTGTTCAACATTTTAGTCTTCTGAAAAATTTCCTTCAAAAATTCCATTGTGGTCATTATGTAATAGAAATTAAATGTTACTATTTAAACAAAGATCATTATTTAAAAGAAATGAAAAATAAATTTTGGAAATAATTTGATATCCACATTGAATATAATGGTATAATTAAAAATTCTTTAAATTTTAAAATTCCCTATGCTCAATCATAATCTCAGTATACTCTTATATATTATAATTTCTATAAAATATATTTCTAGTAAAAAATTAATATAAATTTTATTTCATTTTATGAGAATAATTTATAAATATGTCTTTTAACAATATCTAATATTCTATTCTTGGTGTTTTGGGAACGATATTTAAAAAATGATTTTATTCATTAAATTATTTCATTTTGAGGTTATGGGAACTATTTGACAGCATAATTTTAAATACATATTAGATAAAAAATTATGTTTTATATACATATTTATTAAATTACTTAATTTGAAATTTGATACAAAATTAGATAAACCAAAAACAATGTGTTTCAAACTAATTATTTAATTTTAGTCAAATTAGTAATTGTTTATAAATAATTTCTCTTATCCCATAATTGGAAATAATATAAAAACATACATATGTTATTAATATATATTTTAAAATTTAATGTTAAAATGTATCCACCTCATTGATTTAAATATTATTTTATTAATAATTTTTAAAAATAGTTAATTATAAATACATCAATTGTTCTTAAAATGTTAATTCTTATTCAAATTCAAAATAAATATTTAATGTATTTTTTTAACATATTCCATTTACAATTTAAGGAAATATTTATATAACATTAATACCTATAATGGTATCTCTATATAGATAATGATTCCTCATTTTATGTTCTTTAAATTTCCATTTTTTGATTCAGAATATCACCTTATATTTTATGTTTTCCCTAATTCTAGACATAATTTTTTTTAATAGCAGATCATAGCCTTAGACTTCAAATATTCCTTTTCTATAATAAATTTTTATCTTTTTTTACTCATAGGATAAAACAACAGTCATGGACTGATTTTTACAAATTTTATATCCAAAAAATATTGAGGAGATCAAGTAAATGTTTTTTAAATCATTTATAATATAGATTATAGTAAATTGTCACAACCTTTATAGAAATTATTTTAGATTGATGTCCATATCCAGAACTGATCATAAAAAAGACCTTCACATCTCTATGACATTGAGATACCCAATATTATTGATTTTAATTCTGTAGACTAAAATTTTATTTGATATTATGAATTAAGAAAATCTATTAAACCATTAAATTAATACTTATTTAATTTTTTAAATATTTGAAGATGTATTTTTTAAAAAACATTACCAATCACCTTGTTATATTAATATTTTTATAATATTTATTGTTTTCTTCTTTTTTATAAACTATTATTAAATTCATGTATCATTATAAGAAGTTTCTTCCATTAACTATTATTTTTTAAACTAATAATATCAATGTAATCATTAATTATGTTGATGTTGTTATTTTATCTATAATATAATATTTTATTTTATTTGTATCATGTATTACATTAATTTGATAAGGGATTAAATTAAATTAATTCTCCATAAATTGATAACCCCTTTAAAAAATATCATTTCATTTACTGGGCCATGATTCATATTTCAATAAAACATTGCATCATCTTTATCATTTATCTCACCAATTAGTTATTTGGGTAGACCATCATGTCAATCATATCATATATGAATATTGATCATTTAGTGGGAAATGTATTTTCCTAATCCTTCATTTTTATTATTTAAACATAATTTGTCTTGTATCCTATTTTTTTTCGATTTCCATGATATATGTGTCCCAAATATTATCTTAGATATATATAGTTAATCCTAATATAGTCAACTATATACTACATACCATAAAAAAAATAATCCCAAAAAAAAATTTCCATGAAGTTATATATTTGTACGATGATAGATATAATAATTGTTTCATTTTTAAGGGACTAGATACATTGAATTTTAACTAGTTTAAAAAATATCATCATATTAACATATATATTCCCTTTATTTAAGTATTCTTCTAACATCATAGTTTTTAAATAATTAAATTATAATAAAATTAATATCTTACCATCATATTAATGTATAATACTTTATAAACATATTTTTTGGGTTACTAGTATTAAAATTAATTCCAATTATATACACATGAATATCTAAATGAATTTGATTCATAATATAATGAGTTGGTTTTTGTCTTTTGACCCATCCCAAGACAACCCATGACCTCGATGGTGCTTCATGATTATGAAATTTTATCTTGAATGTTCAAGGATATATTATGGTATAATGTGAAGAATTTATCTAGTTTTAAAATAAAACAATCTAATTGAAGTATTCATTCATATTACTATAACGACACATCCATATATTGGATATACTAAAAGAATAATAATAAATCCTATGGTATTTGTTTCCTTAATATTGATATATTTTTATTATCAATATATATATATATATATATATATTGTTATAAAACTACTAGTAATCTAATTATAAATATAAATCATCATACATAAAAAAATGTTTGAAAACCAAATTTAAAAATTATACGAAATTTACACTAGACATGTGTAAAGGAATTAATCATGAATGTTATGACCCCATGCACTGAGTCTTGTCTAATTTGAAATAAGATGAGTGTGACTACTACAATCCCACCCAAATTAGGTTGGGGGATAGTGAGTAAATCCATGTAGGAATAAAGGTAACATGTTAGGCCTTACCCTATGGAACCTATACACACAAACACAAAAACACACACACACACACCTCAAGAACCAAAAAAACTTTGAAATTTAAAATTACAATGGTATGAACTTCCTATAGACATCTAAATTACAATATTGGAGTATGATGAAATAAATTATAAAACGAAATGGGTCAAATAAAATTTCTCAAAAAAAATTATAATGATGTCCATCATAAAAGTAAGAGGGTACTATAGTCAAATGAGACTCCACCAATGAACCATGGTCTGTCTTGCCCAAATATACACTTCATCTACTCTTTTTTCCAATATGAACCCCGTACAATAGCTATTCATCTTCATTATACATGACATGTAATGGAAGAATATTTGTAGTGGTGAGTATAAAAATACCTAGTATAACACCTTAAGACTACTAAGAAAAAAGAATCATGATTAGTCATCTTATCTTATTATATGTCAATAATAAAAGGTTAAATATATTAAAACATCTAGATATACTCATAGTAGAAACTATGTGTAAATGAAACTCACAACTACTTTATCAGAAAATGATTATACTTGAGAGTCAATAAATACACATTCTCAGGATAACTCAATCTGAAATTCTAATATCACTAATTAAATACATATGATATATCATTATTTTTAAGTGTCACTATAATGAAGTACACATGAGAAGTTTGAATATATTGATACAAATATGGGTATCACACCTATAGTCGTGTTGTATACTAAAACTCTATATAGATTAACCTACTAAGTAGGGGGTTGATCCCATGTACATATAGTCACCCTAATTTTGAGAACCCCACCATTGTATGAAGATGATATTGGATCCAATATCAAGCCCCATGGATGGATTCCTACAACTATATCTAAAACAAATCCCTTCGAGATGATAATAATCCTATGAACATGAATTAATTCATTACAATTCTCTCAAAGGGATGGATCAAGGTACATCATCCTTAAGAGAACTATCCCATTCTATGAATAACAAGGTATCCATGTCATATTTAAATAATTACACAACTTTTATGTTGGAAGAAACAATGTTTTATACTAATCCAGAACCATCCCATTTTAGTTCCCATTTACCTATACCACTTCCCATATACATTTAGTCATTCCCATGTAGTGAGGTCATTTCTAGTTTCTAGTCATGTTTGAGTACATAGACATTCCCATGTACGCTACTAATTCCAATCTACATGGCCATGACCATGACCATATATCCACCATGATACATTCATATCTTATAGAAATAGAGAAACGGTGTTTAGTAGGGATTACAATATGTGTGATACTTAATATAATATGGAAAACATAGCCCTGTAGCTGGTGCATCACATTATATGTGGTTATTTGGGGTATTCTGGGTAACTCAAGGCTTACCAAACACATGGGTTCCTTCATGGTTCTTCACCCATTCATCCATTCATCCATGCATCAATCCATCAATTATTTTTTCTAGTTATCATTGAATATGTCTAGTTAAGTTTTTCCATCATAGGTATCCTTAATTTGGTTGTTCAATTCGCTTGTGAAATGGTACTGAAGATACATCCCATAATTTCGCACAAAACCTCAAATAGAGAAATATGATTGAATATGATCTACAACCATTCACCCTCCTATATTTCTGATCTTCAATTAATAACTCGATCATAATTCATATCCATAATATCAATCCTCTATGCCAAATAATAGTCATGAAATGATTGAGTACCCAGTACCTGTCGAACCACAGACCATGGAAAATTCCCATGATAACCATTGAAATTAAAATGGGTAAAATTATAAAATAATAAAAGTGATGAATGAAAGTTTCCCATTATTTATTTAGACATGAAACCATTTTCATGAAATATATGAATAATTTGGAAAAATAGACAAATAATGATAAAAAAAATGTAACTATATTTAAATCAACCTTCAATGAACGAATCAGTTATTATTTGTTGAATTTGTCAGCATTTTACAAGAGAAAAAATAAATAGGATGATTCCAAAATAAGAACATTTTCAACCTAATGTCCATATAATTCAATAATAAATAATTTTTGTGTGATTCATCCATTATTGAGATTATCAAACTATCATGTTGTATAAAATCCTTTTGATATATATTAAATAATCTCATCACATATTTTTCATAAATTTTTCTCCAAGGTCACCTATTCTCTATGGTTATGAGGATAATCTCTAGCCTCATCTATAATATGTTATTTATTTCTAATTTCTTATTCATTGCATCAAAAGAGAAAATATTTTATTTCTATTTATTTATTTTTTTATTCTCTCTAGTGAAGGATTTCTAGAAAACACCTAACACTAAAAATGATTATGTCATTTATATATTAAATACTATTTTATAGACTCAATGAAAATATCTTATTTCTTATCCAATACACCATTTTATGTTTATTAAATCCTTTCAAGAAAACTACGCACTCTCTATAATAATATATTAATATTTTTTTAAATATCAAATCTGGGCTCATCAGGGCTCATAAGCTAGAAGTATCATGTTTTTTGGATCAAAAAATATTACTAAATTTATTTCAAAGATTTTGATGAAAAAAATATAAATGAAATTATCCCTACTTTAGGGTTTTCTTCATGGAATGAAAAATTTACTATTCAAAAAAAAAATTGGTTACTAAGATTTCATTCATGTCTCCACGTTCCAGGTTATCTCATCAATATTCTTTTGCTTCCACCAGACACCCATCAAAGGAATCACTCTCCCCTAGATGATCCTCTCCTACCAAACCTTTATCTCATCTAAGTATTATTCAAATTTATATCCATCCTTTATGTCCATCTCACCAAATATTATAACATGTGATGTGTCATGCAGATATCTCATTATCTACAATGTATGGAGGATGTCATGAACTTGGTATAACTGCGGTGGAAGAGGTAAGTGGTATTCCATCACACCAAATCATAGTATCTAGAATGTTTCAATGAATCTTTTAAATATCTTTTTTCCAACAAAATCTCTACAATTCACATTGAGATGATACCCTTCTAAAAAATATACTCCATCCTCAATTTGAGATGATACACTTTTCATGTGATTCTGGATGATCTACACATTCTCTGGCATATGTCACACAAACTCTCAGCCCCATTGTGCTGAATCACCTGGATTACTCCTGCAAAGTGGAGTCCTACAGGTTCACCCATACATGGCATCGAATAATCCCATACTTATGGTTGAGTGGTAGATATTATTTTACAAAAAATACACTATTGTAGGTTTTTCCTTTTAACTACATCCTAATAACAACATGTTGGTAATTAGAATTTACTCCAAAAGATAAATGTTCTGCTCAGTCTGTACATCATTCATAGGATGAAACACCATTCTAAAATAAAATTGTGTGCCAAAGGACTCCTATAATCAACTACATAATCATAACATGTGGCGAGAATCATTGTATGACATAATCATTGAGGGTAATCTGTAGATGAAGACTATCATTGGAATATAATAGAGTCCCAAAAACTCTACTGAACTCTTCCCACTAATAGAAATAATGTAGGCCATCATGGTGAGTTAGTGTACACTAACCCAAATTCCATTCCATCATCTTGATGTATGGGGAAACCCTATCAATATATGTATATATATTTTATCCAACATATTTTTTGGAACATCAAGGGGTTTATCTATCCCCGCTAGAACCTAGTGCTTAGCCTTCCCCTACTGATAAGTGAGGCCTCAAATGGAAAACGTTGCCACCCAAATTTTCATGTATGGACAATTGAATTGAATTTGAGGTCCTAGTACATCATTTATACTTTTTTATGTACTAAAAAAGGTGATGTAAGGAACTCCCCCATCACCACCTTCCCTAACATCACCAGAACCATCATCCACCCTCAGAGAAGGATAATATGTTCCCCGCTATTATAAAATTAATCATGAGAATTTCCAGTGAATTTCTATGTACATAACGTGTCATTGAAAATATCTCTATACTAATATTACCTAATATAATATTGAAGTGGGGGGGGGGGTTGAAATAATTTTCTGAATATATGAAGTACCACCATTATCTACTATGGAAAACCATAATTAGGATTACTTATATAATGCCTAAAACAACAATTATGAACAATATATCCTAATGAGACCATCTGCCACTACATTCCTCTTCCATGGGGTATTGAATATCTTGATTTCATAGCCTTGGAAAAACTTTATACATCTACTATTTCTCAAGTTATGATCCATCTAAGAGAATATAAACATGAGGCTCTTATGGTCGAAGTAAACGATAAACCACTCACCCATAACGTAATATATATATATATATATATATATATATATATATTTAGGGAGAAAACTACCATTTCCTGCTCAAGACAATGTGAAGTGTAGTTCTTATTAGGGGGTATCAACTATCTTTACCCATAGGTGTTCACACATGACCTATACAATATAACACAACCAAGTTTATTCCCTAATGCATCATAGAACACTATGTACCTGACACCATCACCTACCAATCTCAAGTTGGGGGCTCTCATCAACCTCTAGAACAAATACTGAATGGCCTTCTATAACCATTTCATCCACAAAAAAGTGAACCCCTTTTGGGTAAAATAAGTTTGTTTTCTCGATTTCTTAGAGAAATATTTCCCAAATATCATATTGTATCCTAAAAATAAATTTTAAAATTTCAGGTCATTCATTATATTAGGTGCCTCCCATGGTAACACTTCCTCATCCATTTCCAAGTCCAATGCAACAAGGAGAACTAACATAAGAAGTCCCAGAAATTGGACCTCCTGGTTCCCAACCAAACACCACAAGAGATTCTTATAAATAGAGTATTCTCAAGGTGCCCATTCACCCATTAAAATGTGTCTCATGTGATACTCCTCATATGATGAGTACACTACAATATGGTCAATTAGTATCACCACAAAATGGTTTATGAAAGGATGAAATAATTGTTTCATGAGTCCTATGATCACTATCTCTGGAGTTCATTATGCTTATGTACATCACCAAGTACTCATAATGACCATAGAAATATCTGAAATTCAACTTTGGAATATTCTCATGCTTTACTAATAGTTGTTGATAGGATAATCTAAGTTCAATCATCGAGAGGCATCACGCCTCTTTCAACATATTGAGGGGATCATCTAACCTTGTTATTTGGTACCAAATATTTATGGTAAATTGGTTCAGTGCCATTAATATATGAATAGCCTCAGGATCTCTTCTACCAACATGGTGAACAAAAATGTTCATGAAAAAGGGGGAAACACTAGGTATCATGATTCCTTTTAAATTAAATCATCAAAATACATGCTAAACATGAAAATATCTAGAGGATCCATATGATATTCATTGTAGATATCTGGTTCTTCCTAGGTGTAATTCATTGTATAAATCTATATCCATGTGGGGAGGTGTGGATGGAATTCCCTATAGGATGATGTCCCCATATGCAGCCACCACCGAAGGAAATATATAACCCATATAATATATTTCTCTAATATTTATGATATCCGACTATTGAGTAATCAGTTAGACCATCTTACATATGATTCCATCCTACTATTCATGTTTCGTACTCTCGATTATGATGGAAAACCAATTCTCATTGACAAAAAATACCCCATTAAATTCCTATGATAGTCAATCTATGAATGAATAGTTTATATCAATTATATTCCTAAGTTTATTTCATAATGTCACAACACATCAAGAATAAGTTCCCATAAAAAAATCACTACTCCAAGAATCAGATCACTCCATTAGAAAAATTGTTTTACTATTGAATCAAGACGTGTTGGAGTCTCTGAGTGTATGAATAAAACAAAGGGAACCAATGGAACCTCAAGGCGTCAATCATAGGATGTTTTTAGAGAAGACTTTCTCACACATGTGTCTATCATAAAATCATCTAACGACAAAAATTAATAGATCACATCCCTAATCATCACCAAAGCCTCTAGATCATTGGAATCAATATATCTCAGCTTACTTCACCCTAATTCCCCCAACACCCTAATCCTAGTAGTGTCCACTCAGGGGTGGTGGTGCGAACAAGAATGAACTGAATGCCACCTCTCACTACATTCCCTAATCATTTACCCTGTTTTTTCCAATATACTAACGTTCTATTTCTGTTACCTTGTCTTAGTGACCCCATCGACTATATTTAAAATGATATATGGTGGGTCAAAAGGGCTATGTGAGATGTCCTTATCCAACAAAAGAGAATCACTACCAATCCCTACAAGTACTATACCCATCTATAGAGACCTGAACTATAGAAAATAATTCCCCATATTTCCTCCTAAAATTGGTCATACATATGTATCCTAAGATCTTCCATCAGATTGCATCTTCCCAATTATAGGTCCCTATGTGCCCACTACTGGTTCAATATTATAATGTCATCTCTTCCTGAAATATCTCTGTCACACAAGTTCACTCTAACACCCCAACATTGATAGTAATTAATATTGGTGTCACACATTACAATATGTCTCTACATATACCTCACACTAAGGTATTCAACCAAAATAATGTATGCTGAACCATATCCATGTAGAATCATAAGAGGTTGGTAAACATCGATAAATACTCAACCAAAACCATGAAATAATTCATTAGTTGAATAATCTCATGGATGTGAAATTCGTCCATCATAGATAGAGAGTACACTTCTATAAAGAGATACTAAAAATCTATATATGAATATGTTGCCTCATAAAATGACAGAACCAACATGCTTCACATATACCCTTCATATCCATGAGGATTTCTATATTTAGTACAACCACGGGGTATGTGGGTGTCCTAATGAGATTAGAGACACACATAATATCCTTATGAAATACTTAGATAACTATTGGTATAAATTACCACCAATGTAGTGGGGTTGCAGGTTCAAAAACTCATGATGTACGCTCCACCCGCATACCTCATTTTCTAGTATTGTGAGTAAAATGTACATCTCAATGGGTTGTCGTATGACAGGAAACCCAACTGGAATAACTATGTGATGAAGATGTCCGTATAATGAATTCAGATAACTAAGGTTATTTATGACATGATATTTCTTATAAATCCTATCTAAAAAACATCAATGAAGAGTCTTAATATAAACAATATTTACCATTTATATTGAGTATATTAAGATAGTTGACTCGAGAAGAACATAGAAACACAACCGATTCCCATATGATGAATGTACTAATGATTTCACTATAACCGTTTTCTATATTAAAATATTAAAAAGGAAAGTGATTAGAGTGTGGGTGAATTGTTACATCAGAAACCACCCTAACACTCGAGTCCATGGCTTAAATGTCAATCTCAGGACACATAATACTATTTCTATAAAACCAAAACCAATATCATAGATTTAAAACAACTACAAGCTCCATTCCCAATATGGAACACTAGTCTGATGTTACTATTTCATGACTTAGCCCATTAAGGCCCTCTCAAATGATGACATGTTGATTGGGACTACCCAAAACCTATCACCAATAGAACGGGGTAAGGAGACCAGTGAAGAGTGGGTATTAAACTCACATGGGAGGCCATAGCCTATGTTAACTATACACAAAAACATATATCCATTAAAATATAAATTATGAAATGTAAAAGTAAAATTGATACCAAATGAATGATCCCATAAAAAACCCACAATTAGAGTATGATTAATAATACTAGAAAACATTAATTTCCATATACAATCCCACAAAAAATTAAAAAGAGGTCCAACCTTCTATTAATAGGATACTATAGTAAAATGTTACTCTTGGAAAGATTCATGGTCTGTTTATCCCAGATCTATTTTTTTCACATACTCTATCATGAACCCCTTTGAACAACCAAACATATGAATAAGCCATCACATGTGAGGGGTGATCCCATATAGTGGTGAGTATAACAATTACCAGTAGAACACCCTGAAACCACTATGAATACAACATAAAGATTATTCATCTTATTACCAAATTTGTCAATCATAAAAGGATACACAAAATAAAACATCCAGATATACTCATAGAAGTAAACAACACCCAATGTAATGTCATAATGACATTTATTTCCTAATATTCTTCTTGAGATTCTATAAAAACACTTTCGTCTAAGAAATCACTCTATGAGTCTGATACCTCCAATGGATTCCATATTATAATTCATTTTCATCATGCCTCACCACATGGAAGTACAAATTGGTAGTATAAAGTGACAAATAAAAATATGTGGATCACAACTAGGGACACGGGGTATACCAAGAACCCATATTGGATTAACCTATTAATTAGGGGATCTACAACCATTCACAGTTGGAAATAATGATTTCATGATCCCCACCTAGGACAGAAGACAATAGAGGATCCCATCCCCAACCCCAAAAAATTATTCTAAAAACTATATTAAAATATAATCCCTTGGATAGGATCACAATCCTATTCTCATTTTATAATTCCATACTATACCCTCACTAGGATGGATAGAGGGAATTCAACCTAAATGGAAATAATCCATGTTGAGGGTAATATGAACTCCAATTCTTCTTTAAAGAATTAATGAGTGTTTAACTAGGATACACAATGTGCACCAATAATATTAAACATACTAGGGTCCAATATGGTGAACCTCTACCTGTTATAACAAACATCTAGTCGAGACCATGTACTAAGTCCCTTCCATGTACCTAGTCATGTCGGATTATCAGACAATACCCATGTACTCTAACCGTGTATATTCCCATGCCCATGAGCATACCCATCTATCCTCCATGAAATCCACTGATTCACAAGCCATAGGTTACACTATGTATTATTGGGACCACAAATATTGTGATCATTAACATTCTATTAATACCATATTTAGCAATTCGGATGTAACATGCTTTTATATTTCAAAATTTGAGATGAATATTATTCACATTATAGAAGTAAATGCCTAAGGACCTTATTTTTTTAGTGTATTTGGAATCATGGGATAAAATATTATATTTTTCTGAAAGATAATTTTTATTTCCCCCATATATATTTTAATTTAATATTCTTACTTAATACATTTATTCATAACATAGGGAAAGGAAACATTAGAAAGTGTGATAATAGATTTTAATTATGGGTAAATAATGAAGATACAAATGAATAACAAGAGTGAATGGGTATGAGAACATCAAAATAACATTTCAAGATCATACCATGAATTTTATATAAAATATTATTAAGTCATGTCATACGGATTGGAAGTTAATGATACATGAATCATATGATAATTAAATAACATGAGTCATGAGAACCTAAAATAAACATATTACTTATACTTCTAGAATACACATCAACATATAAAATTTTGAAATTATGTAAATAAATAATTCTTCACTCTTTATGTTAAAGAAATTAAATCAATACCTCACATAATTTTATGGACACACACCTAAGTACATGCATAACATTGTGAACTTGTAAACACGTTAAATCATATCATTTTGAACATGTAAAACGGTTCATGTATAACTTTGTGAACATGTAATAAGGTTCATTCACAACATTATAAAAATTTAATTATGTTCGTGTATAACATTGTGAACAAGTAATTCAGTTCACTCTTTGCTGGCTATACAACATCGGTGGGGCAAACCACTATTCTTATCTACATCCCTATCTTTATAGTGGATCATGTTAAACCTTCTTTCCACAGTGGATAAAGCCTATCGACATGGTCCCATCATTATATCATGTGGTAAAAATCGACAACAAATCCATTTGATAGAGATATATTCCCACCCATCACATTATGAAAACCTTATTTATGTGTTCTATTGTATCATTAAACATTTATCATATCAAAACCCATGAACTAGAATGGATATTACAAAATTCTCATAATATTTATACTTGTTTAAAATAGAATGGCATCATAACCATATTCTCATTGCATAACCCATGAAAAGATGTGGATTATTGATGGTAAAACCTATCGAAGAAAATGGGTTTAATGAAAAACATTTAATCATTAGCATAAACAAGTCATTATAAGAATAATAATGGTTTCCTTGGATCTTATCCCCCCTAAATAATAAAATATTTAAAAGGATATGATCTTATATATTGAATGAGATTGAAAGACCACTTGAACAGTTTCTGATGGAAATAAGTTTTCTTAAAAATTATTTATTTATGGAATAAATTATTTAATAATCTATTTCCTTAATAAACACTTGATAAATTTTGACATATAATTTAAAAATCATTTTAAACATTTATTGGGTAAAATATCCTTCTCACATTAAAAAATGACTTGTAATTAATAAAACATTTTGAATTATTTTTATTCATAAAGTGGTTTGACAACATATAAAAGAATATTTGAAATAATTTACGTAATTTTAATTTAAAATATAAATTGAAAAATATTAAAAGAAAATTTGAAAATCATTTAAAAAATTTTAAAAACATAAAACACCTTTGCAATCCTTTTTCTTTTAAAATAGGTTTGGAAACTTATAAACAATGATTTGAAATAATTTAAATCCATACCGTTGAAAATAAACATTGAAATCACATAACCTAACATTTGAAAATAATTTAAATAAATTTGGAAATATTAAACACTTTTTAAAATGTTTTTTGAAACCATGTTTTATAAATAAAACATATTTCTATCCGAAGAGAGAAATGAAGTCGGATTTTCTTAATGACATATTCATAATTATCTTAAGTAAAAAAGAGTTGAAAAATGGTACCATTATATGTTAATATTATTAATAACCATTGGATGAAAAGATTAATGAGAATTATTTAGATATTGATCATACTTTGTCATTACTAGATGCATAATCATAAGTAATCATAATAAACATTAAGACTACATGAATCATCTATTACAAATTTGGTAACTTTTAATCAACATAACCATAAAATAATAAAAATAAATGGAGATTAAAATATCCTAAAAATAATTATATTTATTATACAAAATTTCAATGGTTAGTATATACACCTAAAAAAATAATATCGGTGCATAACACAAAATATATCTCAAAGAAAGAAAATTGAGACTGAATGAGCTTATCAATTTGAAAAATTACATACCAAAAACCCCCATAAAATAGAGATCATAACTTGGATAGGTAATAATACATGAAATTTTAGTATAAAAATCATGTAATGTATTCATAATAATTGTATACACCACACAAGAGAAACAAATAGTGGATAAGGCATAATTCTTGTAAAAATAAAAGTGAGACTAGAAATACCCTTACCCTATGTCTTGATGTCTTCATACACATTAAAAACTCATATATAATAAATATATGTTTTTTAATAATTTAACTATTGAAAAATATTATTATATATCATAACATATATTATTTGATTGTTACTTAACATTTCCCATTTATAAACAATTCCATGTTAATTTTACATTTAGCGTAATAACCGCTTATTTTTCTTATATTATTTGACATGTTATTTTTTTATTATTTAATTGATCTATATTTCTAATTTTATAAAGTTTAAAATGTGATATAAATATCATATATATTAAATATA
This sequence comes from Viscum album, assembly GCA_963277665.1. Taxonomy (NCBI): domain Eukaryota; kingdom Viridiplantae; phylum Streptophyta; class Magnoliopsida; order Santalales; family Viscaceae; genus Viscum; species Viscum album. Next base: position 1,019,938,246 of record OY728132.1, on the reverse strand, counting down.
TATATATCTATAATAATCTATAAATGTTATAAATATGAAATGAAAGACCCTATTAATAGAGACGTTGGACTGTACGTACACATGAACGTTTTTTCCATATTATTGTCCTATATGTAATGAAAAAACGATATATTATAAAAACACATATATATTATAATTCCATTATTATTATTATTATATTATATATATCAAATTTGATTACTAAAACCTCCCCTAATATATTCTATGTAAATCATGAATAAATCCCATTGCTTCGAGGAGGATGTAGTCCACAGGCCCAAAATATATATTTTCATATTCCCACAAACTATAAACATGAAATAATGAGTTATATAATATTTATAGAAGTATAAAAATTATAAATATCATATATATCATGTAAAAACTGTAGTTCCACCATTATTTCCAACATTGAGTGGTCGTAATAGAAGAACAACTGGCATTGGTCCAAGACAAGGTACTCCCATATACAAAAGAACGATGATTGTGTATCACATTTGACAGATGTGTGTGAAGAAATAAAACATAAACATAACATAAAAACATATATGTATATTTCAGATTCTCGGGGTATTATATAGTCTTTATATAATAATAATTGAATAGGTGGAAAAAGGAAACAAAAAAAATGCATAGTGATTAATGCTACCTCTTCTTCTGGAAAATCCATTACATTTTTTCCGAAGGGATTCCTTGGTAGGACCTATTCCCAAATTAAGACTTATAGATTCTATGTGTGGATGTTAGGAGGATTTTGGGATAGGTAATTGTAGATAAAAAGGTCCTCATAGGTGTGAATAATTGAGGGGGGGGGGGGGGGGTGGGTCGAGTTCCCTCTTATAGTGGAGGAGGTGTGGCAATCTTGAAAATAAAAAATGGTAAACAGTATAGATAGGAATCCATTACATAATGTTAGTCCAATAATGAAAAGTTTTTGTACCAATAATTGATATGGTATTAATATGTTAGGTGTATTGTTTTTTACTATTGTAGGGTCATTTTTACACAATTGTTTTATGTTTAACCACTAAGTAGTCATGTTTTTTCCTTATTTATTGTAATTAAATTTAGTTTATATCCCTAATATTTTTGGAAAAAATCAAAATTAACATTAAAATAATTTATAAAAAATTATTATTAAATATATGGCATCCATTTTTCAATGTTCGAATCATATAAATTCATATAATTTATTTTAAAATTAATCCCATAGATGGGACTTAACAATGGGTTTTTGAAATTTACATGTCACAAATTTGAAATGTTTTTATTTACATTTTTATTTTAAAATATATTCAATTGAACTAAACAACATTTATTGATGTGTAATTAAACTAATTATACATTAAAACTTATTTAAAATATAATTTAACTATATATATATAATATGAAAATTCTTTTTTCAATTCAATATTTGTCACTAATTATCAATAAATGGAAATTCTTAGAAAAATTAAAAAATATCACCCAAAATATTTTTTACATTATGATACAGAAAATGAAGTTTATTTGGAAAAATGTAATTTTTTAAAGTTCAAAATTTTAATTTTACAATTGGATCATGATTAAAATGTGGTAAAAAAATATTTCAGAAATTTTGTTTCCATAAACTAGATTTATTCTTATCATATGCATATCAAATCATTAGGACGAGTGCCAATGTATTTGATTTACTATGAAATAAATATATTATATTAAAATCAATCATATAAATTGGATTTTTGATTTTATTACCATAAATAATGTTTTTGCATAGAAAATATATGTTATTCAAAAATATAATTTCATCATTTTCTTATAGTTATTCTATTCATTTCTAAATAAATATTTACAAAATTTTTAATTTTAAAAAAATTCATAAAACAAATTTTCATAATTTTATTATTACTTTTGATACCCTCCAATACAATACCTAGGTGATATATATATTAATATTTTAATAATGACTTTAATAGTTCAATGTGGTTTTGTGAAACTCGGTTTTGCACATAACAAAACTTATCAAAGGATCTTAGCATTTTGTGTAACTAAATATAAATGTATTATTGTGTGTACCACAAGATAATATAAGTGTTGTGTATAGTGCATTATTAAAAAAAATTTCTGTAAACATAATGAATTACTTGGTGTAGCATTAATTAAAATCCATTTAATAAATTTAATATTTTCCAATAAATTTAGTACATAAAAACTCAGGGTGTTTCATTCTACCTCCATTAATATTCATTTCAACCTCAAAATTTTTTTGGGGTCATCAACATTTCTATACATGATATTTACTTTCATTATAACCCACCTTACAAAAATTAATACTAAAAAATCCTATAAAAAAAGAAATTTGGGAAAAATGATAGTTATATAGCGTAACTCAAAACTAGGTTTCTAGATAGGAGAACATAGTTGGAAAGTGAAAATTTGGGGATGGATGATAAGAATAAATAATTATAAAGAAGCATTGAGGTTATTTAGTAGAAGCAAGTGAATTATCAATAAATTGTTAAAGGAATAAAAACCATAAATATGTGTTCATTTAGAACACCATTGTTTAAACTATACAAAATTTATTAGGGTAAATAGTTTTCAATATACTTTTAATAATGTTATGGACTTATTTGATGATAAAAAAGAATAAGGAAATATTATAAAGACCCGTAAATTTCAAGGAAATTTATTTCTTAATTTCTTTGGGATTTTACGAGTACGCAGTTTCTAACAGCACCTGATTCCGAGGCTCGGTGTGCTCAGAATCAATTTCCGAAGATTACCTCAAGTACATTAAGTGTATGAATGAATGAGTTTTTCTAACTTTTTAACCGGTGCTCAGAATCGAAATCCGAGGGTACTGATGAAACTGCATCGCCGATAATTGCTTAATATGACTTTTACTGGAGTTGCGTTTGCTCGGGAGGAGTTGTTTAAAAATGTGGATTAAGTGTAAAGTGAAATAAAATTCTGTTACAATTATATTTCTCTTTTCTATGGGGTTCTATCCTAAGTATGGGAGTTAAGATGGGACCCACTAGATCCTAACTCCTCTTGTTAGGATATTTGTGAGGTGGGGCCCACACGAGCCCCACCCCTTCAAATTCTTTTAACTCCTCTAACACCTCATTAAATTTGCCAACATGACATCCAATTAATTAGTCTACTCAAGATTTATTAATTAAGTGAGTTTGATTTTTGAAGTTTTGAAATGTTGACATGAGTAAATAAAATAAGGAAAAGCCTTATTTTATTTTGGTTGGCTTTTGTTGTGGGAAGAAAAGGGGAGAGAGGTCTTGAGATATTTATGAAGAACTTCATCTTTTTCGTTGAAGAATTCCAAGACTTAGACGAAGAACGCCGACACCAAGGAGAGACTACGTGCCATTCTTTCCCCTCTCCGCAGCTGGTGTGAGACGTTGTCCCCTCCTTGGACGCACGCCAACACCATCATCAAAACCTCACCACGCGACACCGTCAACCACGACGCCAACTTTTTTCATCATTGTTTAGGTAGGGGTTTTTCATCGATCAAGTTTTGCTCATCAACTTTGTGAATTAAGTTATGACCACTAGTTATCGAAAAAGGGGGAGGAGTATTGGCCCACGTTTTCTTACAGGTCTCACCTCGATGTGGATTACATAGATTTTTCCAGGGTAGCAAGTTATCTCTGTGCTTCATCGGACCATTCCTGGTTCTCAGCAGGATAGGCGAGGTGGCTTATCGCCTGGATCTTTAACCTTAGTTGCACCGAGTGCACGACCTCTTTAACGTATCTCATATGAGGAGATACGTGCATGACCCAATGCATATCATCGATCATGGGGATCTGGACATCGATGATGGGGCGACTTTTGTGGTGGTCCCAGTGGAGATTGAGGATCGATAGGAGCAGGTCCTACGTGGATGGTCGATTCCTCTTGTGCGCATCAGGTGGCAGTACGGGAACCTCCAGGAGAGCACATGGGATCGAGAGGCTCATATGCGTGCACAATACCCTCATTTGTTCCCCTAGTTTGTTATGTATCTTTACGGGGACGTAAATCCCTGAGGTGGGAGTAATGTAAAGACCCATAAATTTCTGAAGAACTTCATCTTCTTCGTTGAAGAATGCCAAGACTTTAACAAAGAATGCCGACACCAAGGAGAGACGACGTGCCATTCTTTCCTCTATCCACAGCCAGTGTGAGACGTCGTCCCCTCCTTGGATGCACGCCAATGCCGTCATCAAAACCTCACCACGTGACGCCTCCAACCACGATGCCGACTTTTGTCATCATTGTTGAGGTAGGGGTTTTATGTATGGGAATAAACCTATGTAGAGTTGTTTGATACTTTGTGATTTTATATTTCCTTTGTGGTTTATCCTTCGTGGATTTTGGGAGACCTTCGGGCGTCTTGGGGTCCCTACTGAGTATCGTAAAATCACCCCTGCACAGGCTATGCCCCCACTACAATGTGTTGGATGCAGACAACGGATAGCGCTGATTGTGGTTGAGGCTTGTGGAGTGTGATGGTACCCGGAGGTGGACTATCAGGCGGGACGTACACGGAATAGACGGCCAGACTCGAGGAGACGAAGAGACTAACTATACTCACCCTTCAGGTGGGAGTTCCAGAGGACGTCTTGGTGGTTTCTGCTCTACTTTCAACTTTTGTACTTTCTTTTCTCAGTTGTACTGTACTATCAGTTGGGTTTGTATAATGGCCCATTTACTTTCCAGTACTTACTTTTGTACTCAGTTTACTTAGTGTTTACTTCAGCTTTCGTACTCTATGGTGTTTGTTATCTTATATAAAGGAAATGTCTTCCCTTTTATCGGTATTTACACCTTTGGTGCTTGTCGCCATCCCCTGGCCTATGGAAGGCAGGCATGGGGTAGTCACGGCATGGGCCCAAAGGACGTGTTGTGGAAAATTGGTATCTGAGGAGTCGGTTATACCGCAGAACTCAGGACTCTGATAATTTCTTCTTTGTGAAGCAATAATGTTAAGGATATTTAGTGTGGTTATTAGTCCAGGGAGTCCAGTGTTGGTGCGGCGGCAGATGTATCCATATACCAGGACCATGACTTCTGATTTCCGACTCAATGCATGAAAACATTGATTACATGTGTGTTTCAAAAGTTTTCTTTGTGATTACTTTGTGTCAGCTCACCAGGTATACTGAATTAATCGTGGCACAACTGTTTCTTTTCAGGATGGCCCCACGACGGCAGCCAGCTATGGTTCTGAGCTTTGTGCAAAACAGTAGCCCACTGAGTGAAGATGCCTCAGTGTAGGGCCCCATTACAGCGGAGGCACCAGCGGTACCTCTACCCGCTGAGCCACCAATGCCACTAGCCCCAAAACCTGAGAATGCACGTCGCTTGAGTGAACTGCATGAGTTTCAGCGTCAGAGACCGCCCAGGTTCCATGGGGAGATGGACCCTTAGGCATCCGAGGATTGGATGGAGGCTGTTGTTCGAGTTTTCAGATTAGTAGGGGCACCAGCTAACCTCATGGTGATCCTTGCGGCGAGTCTCCTACACGCGGTAGTGGGTAGACTGTGGAGCTTGATGCTCTAGGTGCATGACAAGGCATCTATGCTTTGGTCGGACTTCGAGGGCCTTTTCCGCTCGGAGGTCATTCTAGACACCCACCGTGTGATGCGTATTTAGGAGAAACTAAAGTTGCGGAAGGGCAGCATGATAGTAGCCTAGTACTCGGCGAGATTTACTGACCTCTCACGCTACTCCACGGACATGGTAGGGGACCCATTATTCCAGGCTCAGTCCTTCGAGCAGGGATTGAGGCACGAGATCAGGGCATTGATGATCTCCCTCAGCATTCTCACGCAGGCAGGTGTAATGGAGAGAGCCCTTCTTATGGAGAGCTTTCTAGCTGAGCCTACACCAGTAACGAGACCTACCGCATGGCGGCACGTAGCGGAGTCTTTTTTTGGTGGCAGTCGATGGATGTCACAGGGGTCCAAGCAGACCAGACCATTAGGTGGGTGACCTCAGGAAACTGGCTCAGAGGTATGGGGTACACGGCGCAGAGCCAGCCTTACGAGGAGCAGACAGTTCTATGCATGCGGTGGGCAGGGCCACATGGTTCGTGACTGCCGGACCCGTCATGCAGATGAGTAGAAAACTGTGGAGGGACCTTCTAGACAGAGGCATAGGTTTGACCGTGGCAGTCTGTATGGAGCAGGCGGATGAGGCAGAGGTGCTAGATGATAAATGGGTGGTGGAAGATGCTTTGAGGCCCTACCACCACCACCACCAGGAGGTCCACCCCGACCATAGGGAGCTGGCAGAAAGAGGCAGGCTCTGCTTCAGGTAGTGGAGGCCTACGACCACGGCGCACCTGTGATGATTCGAGGTACTATCTATGTCTACTCCACCCTTGATGCAGTTGTTATAGACATAGGAGTGAGTCATTCTTTCATTACCGCTACCCTTGTTTGGAGCTCGGAGATTCCAACGGAGCCGTTGGCTCGATCCTTACGGCTAGAGACTCCTAAGAGAGTAGAATCGACGATTACGCACTGGTGCCGACAATGTGAGCTTACTCTAGGAGCTGAGAGCTTCAGTTAGGATCTTCTTGTAGCGGCTCCGAGGCCTTACAACGTCATCTTGGGCATGGAATGGTTATCTACTGTCCATGCTCATATAGACTGTATTAGGCGCAAAGTGCGGTGTGTCTGCACATATGGGAGCAGGTTCACCTTCACCGATGAGAAGGGAGTCTTTTCAGTGCAGGATGGACTCACGTAGAGGAGAGGACAACTGATCACCCATCAGTTGGATAGTCTCATCCTAGGAGAAGTTCATGTGCGGAGTCTGAGTTTTCCTATTGTGGTGGATCAGTGTGCGGACGTTTTTCCTGACGACGTTCCCAGACTACCTCCTCGCAGAGAGGTAGACTTCTATATTGACCTGTACCCTGGGACATCCCTGATATCTACCCCAGCATATCATATGGCTCCCTCTGAGCTTCGAGAGCTAAGGGTACTGCTGGAGGACTTTCAGGGCAAGGGATACATCTGACCCAGTGTTTTACCCTGGGTTTCCCTGATATTGTTCCCCAAGAAGGCGGACGGGAGATTGTGACTGTGTGTCGATTACTGTCACCTGGACCAGGTGACCGTGAAGAATAAGTATACACTACCGAGGATTGACGACCTCTTCGATCAGATCAAGGGAGCATGATGATTCTCAAAGATAGACCTCAGGTCCGGCTATCATCAGCTCAGAGTTAGAGTTGAGGATGTACAGAAGAAGGCCTTCAAATATCGGTATGGCAACTATGAGTTTTTGGTTATGCCTTTTGGCATAACCATCTCTCCAGCAGTGTTCATGAGTCTCATGAACAAGATCTTCCAGCCTTACCTCGATTGATTTTTCATAGTCTTCATCGACGACATATTGATTTACTCAACTACTGAGGAGGAGCACGCCTACCCCTTGCGTGTTGTACTGGATACACTCCGAGAGCACCAGCTTTATGGTAAGCTCTTGAAGTGTTAGTCTTGGATTTGAGAAGTACACTTCTTGGGGCACGTCATCTACGAGGTGGAAGTTGCGGTGGATCCTGTGAAGATTGAGGTAGTGCTAGCTTGGGTGCCACCCAGGAGCGTGACGGAGGTGCGGAGTTTCCTAGGTCTAGCTAGGTACTATCAGAGATTTGTGCCAGACTTCTCTAGAGTTGTAGCACCACTCTTAGCTTTGACGAAGAAGGGAAAAATATTTTGTGGTCAGATAGATGTAATCAGAGCTTCCAGGAGCAGAGACAGAGATTGACCATTGCACCCATCTTAAAGCTACCGGAGGAGGGAGTAGGGTACGTAGTTTACTACGATGCATCAGGGACCAGACTTGAATGTGTCCTGATGCAGGAGCGGGCAGTGATCGCCTATGGATCATGACAGTTGATGGAGCACGAGAAGAATTATGCTACCCATTACTTGGAGTTAGCATCAGTGGTCTTCTCCCTGAGGATGTGGCATCACTATCTGATGGGCGAGTGCTTTATAGTCTACTCTGACCACCAGAGTCTCAGGTACATCTTCTCACAGAAGGACCTAAACCTGAGACAGTGGCGATGGATCGACTTCCTCCAGGACTATGAATTTGATATAGTCTATACTACTGGGAAGGGGAACATAGTAGCCGATGCACCCATCAAGAGGACATGCATTCAGCTACTTGGAGAGGCGACAGAGCAGTTAGCTGCTTTGTAGATATCCTACATGGATAGAGATGGGGCAGCCTTTCTATAGTCACTCATAGTCACTCCACCACTTCTTGAGTAGTTCAGAGAGGCACAGTGTGGGGACATTGACTGTGAGACGCAACGTGCACAGATATCCTCAGGATAGGCACCTGATGGATTCTCTGTAGGAGGAGAGCACGTCGCCCTTTTCAGAGGACATACCATGGTACCAGTTGTATTACAGGAAGTGGTTCTGAGATAATTTCACACTTCCCCTTTAGTGGTAAATCCAGGAGTGGTGAAGATGTACCAGGATCTCAAACGATAGCACTGGTGGCTAGGTATGAAGAAGGCTATGGAAGAGTTCGTTTCACAATGCCTCACCTGTCAGTAGGTGAAGGTGGAGCTCCAGGTACCAGCAAGCTTGGTATAGACCTTGGAGGTCCCTGAGTTGATGTGGTATGGGATATCTATGGATTTCGTGACTGGGCTTCCACGTACTTCCAGAGGACACGACTCTATTTGGGTGATTGTAGACCGACTCACCAAGTCGGCCCACTTTCTACCTATTAGAGAGTAGGGATCAGCGGAGAGCTTGGGACGCCTCTACGTTCAGGAGATTGTACGACTTCATGGTGTGCCATCGACTATCATCTCCGATTGAGATGCGCGCTTTACTTCCCGGCTTTGGAAGGGGTTGCAAGAGGTATTTTGGAGATAGCTACGCCTAAGAACCGCCTTTCAAACTCATACGGATGATCATACAGAGAGGACCATTCAGACTCTCGAGGACATGCTCCGTGCATGTCTCCTCGACTTTGGTCACAGCTGGGAGGATCACCAAACCTTGGTGGAGTTTGCATACAACAACAACTACCACTCCACCATCGGGATGGAACCATACAAGGCACAGTACGGCTGGCCTTTTAGATCACCTATGTGGTGGACAGACCCTGGGGAGTCAGCACTTGTAGGACCAGAGATGGTCCAGGCCACGATGGAGAAGGTGCAGGTCATCCAGGGGCGAATGAGGACAGCTCAGAGCTGACAGAAGTCTTATGCTGACTGGAGGTGGAGACCACTAGAGTTCGAGGATGGCGACCATGTTTTCTTACGGGTCTCACCTCGACGTGGATTATGGAGATTTAGCCGGGGTGACAAGTTATCTTCGTGCTTCATCAGACAATTCTAGGTTTTCAGCAGGATAGGTGAGGTTGCTTATCGCCTGGCCCTTCCACCTTAGTTGCACCGGGTGCACGACGTCTTCCACGTATCTCAACTGAGGAGATACGTGCACGACCCAGTGCATATCATTGATCACGGGGAGTTGGAAATCAATGACAGGTGACTTTTGCGAAGGTACCAGTGGAGATCGAGGATCGACAGGAGCGGTTCCTACGTGGACGGTCGATTCCTCTAGTGCACATCACATGGCAGAACGTGAACCTCCAGGAGAGAACATGGGAGCGAGAGGCTCAGATGCGTGCACAATACCCTAATTTGTTCCCCTAGTTTGTGATGTATCTTTACAGGGATGTAAAACCCTAGGGTGGGAGTAATGTAAAGACTTGTAAAATTTAAGGAAACTTTTTTCCTAATTTCATTGGGATTTTACAAGTATGTAGTTTTTGGCGACACCTAATTTCGAGGCCCGGTTTTCCCGGAATCAATTTCGGAAGTTTAGCCCGGGTACATTCAGTGGACGAATGAACGTGTTTTTCTAACTTTTGAACTGGTGCTCGGAATCGAAATCTGAGGGTACCGATGAAACTGTAGTGCTGATAGTTGCTTAAGAAGACTTTTTCTAGGGTTGAATTTGCTTGGGAGGAGTTATTTAAAAATGTGGATTAAGTGTAAAGTGAAATAAAATTGTGTTACAATTTTATTTCTCTTTTCTATGTAGTTTTATCCTAACTACGGGAGTTGAGGTGGGACCCACTAGATCCTAACTCCTCTTGTTAGGATATTTGTGAGGTGGGGACCACACGATCTCCACCCCTTAAAATTCATTTAACTCCTCTAACCCCTCATTAAATTTTCCAACATTACATCCAATTAATTAGTCTACTCAAGATTAATTAATTATGTGAGTTTGAATTTTGACATTTTGAAATGTTGACATGAGTAAATAAAATAAAGCAAAGAATTATTTTTTTTGTTTGGCTTTTCTTGTGGGAAGAAAAGGGGAGAGATATTTTTAGATATTTATGAAGAACTTTATCTTCTTCGTTGAAGAACGCCAAGACTTCGACGAAGAACGCTGACACCAAGGAGAGACGACGTGCCGTTCTTTCCCCTCTCCGCAGCCGGTGTGAGATTTCTTCCCCTCCTTGGACGCACGTCAACGTCGTCATCAAAACCTCACCACGTGACTCTGTCAACCACGACGCCAAATTTTGTCATCATTGTTGAGGTAGATGTTTTTCTTCTATCAAGTTTTGTTCATTAACTTCGTGAATTAAGTTATGACAACTTGTTATCGAAAAAGGGGGAGGAGGATCGGCCCAAGTTTTCTTACGATTCTCACCTCGATGTGGATTACGAATATTTTTCAGGGGTGGTAAGTTATCTTTGTGCTTCATCAGACCATTCCAGGTTCTTAGCAGGATAGGCGAGGTGGCTTATCACCTGGCTCTTCCACCTTAGTTGCACCGGGTGCATGACTTCTTCCACGTATCTCAGCTGAGGAGATACGCGCACGACCTGACGCATATCATCGATCACGGGGAGCTGGACATCAATGGCGGGGAAACTTTTGTGGAGGTCTTGGTGGAGATCAAGGATCGACAGGAGTGAGTCCTACATGGACGATTGATTCCTCTAGTGTGATTCAGGTGGATGCACGAGAACCTCCAGGAGAGCACAAGGGAGCGAGAGGCTCAAATGCGTGCACAATACCCTCATTTTTTGCCTTAGTTTGTGATGTATCTTTACGGGGACGTAAAGCCATAAGGTGGGAGTAATGAAAAGACCCTTAAATTTCTGAAGAACTTCATCTTCTTCGATGAAGAATGCCAAGGCTTTGATGAAGAACCTCGACACCAAGGAGAGACGACATGCCATTCTTTCCCCTCTCCACAGCCGGTGTGAGACGTCGTCCCCTCCTTGGACGCACGCCAATGCCATCATCAAAACCTCACCATGTGGCACCGTTAACCGTGACACTGAAGTTTTTCATCATTGTTGAGGTAGGGTTTTTCTTCGATCAATTTTTGTTCATTAACTTCATGAATTAAGTTATGACCACTTGTTATCGTAATAACGGGAGGAGGTCGGACCCACAAACCCGACTGATCCTCCTCCCCCTTTTTCTTGTTCTTTGTTGATCGTTGTGGCGATGATGGCGTAGTGCCATTGCACCATGCAGAAACGAGAGAACTGTGGCCGGATTGGGCCCCGACGGAGGTGCGTGGTGCCGTCATGCCGCACCGGTGAGGCCGAAGGAGGCTGCGGCCAAGAGAGGGCCGCGGTGGAGGGGTACGACGCCGTCGCGCCCCGTCGGTCAGACATGGGCCGCGACAGATTCATAGGAGGCGGCCGGGCTTGGCCAACCACTGGAACCAGCTGGAGGCAGGCCCCTCTCGGGTCTCACGGTTTCAATAAAGGTCGACCTTAATGGCCGACCGTTTCCTCAATCAAGGGGGGCAGCGCCCCCCTTCGCATCTCGCTCGGTCGAGAGCCGAGTCGCAGGACACGCGGGCTGGGCCACCCGCACCGGTCCGCTAGCATCGGACCCGGCCGCGCCCAACTGGGCCGAACTCAGACCCGGGTCGGGTCGACCTGGGGGGTATTGGGCCGGGTTGGACCGGGCCCAAACCCCCTATTTTTGGATAGATTTGTTCAAACACCCATATCTTGGGCTACTGACCTCCGATCGACGCATCGTCAGTTGCATTGGGATACTTGGATTGAGACGGTCGTTTAGGTACATTACACTCAAGGTTTTGGAGAACTTTGTGTATGGCCGTGTTGGTTCGAACACGAAACCAACCGGGCCCTCGGAGCGGAAATGCTTATAACTCAAGCTCCGGACGTCCGATTGACGTACCATTGACTTTGTTGGATTCCTATTAGTGAGACGGTTTTTTGGATTACTCCTATCAATGTTTGGATGAAACTAAAGTATGGTAATGTTGGTTTTAGCTTAAAAATGAACCGGGCCCCTAGGACGGAAAAGCCAGTATCTTTCAGACCGGGCGTCTGATTGACGCGCCGTCAGTCGCGTTGAGTTCCTATTGACGAGACGTAACATTTTGATACATCAACTCTGGACTTCATGACAGTTGATGTATCGACCCCTTGGCTCATGGAGCGGACCCTCCTGGAATCGAGCGTGCTGTGTGTGGGAACTCTAGAGCTGGCTGCGACTGCGACGACGATGACGACTGTACTTGGATCCTACGTGGCTTCGGCAACGATGAAGACTGTACTTGGATCCTACGTGGGTTTGGAAGCGAAGATGACTGTACTTGGATCCTCCGTGGGTTCGACAACGATGACAACCGTACTGGGATCCTCCGTGGGTTCGACGGTGATGACTACTATTCTTGTATCCTATGTGGGTCTGGCAGTATTTGACTCTGTACTTTTATCCTATGTGGGTCTGGCAGAGTAGCTGGTCTTGTATCCTTTGTGGGTCCAGCATCTTAGATGGTCTTGTATCCTATGTGGGTCTGATAGCTTAGATGAATCAGTGGCTACATCTGATAATCTCTATAGCCTTACAAAGTGTATACCTATGTGAGTTGAGTCTTGATTTTCAATCACTATCTTCGATATGATTGTTTTGTTATCCTGTGTGTAATGGGTTGTGCTTTCCTGTGTGGATTGGATTGTAAATTCCTGTGTGGACTGTGTTGAACTTGGGCTCGTGAGTTGGAGAAAAACTGGAATTGATGACTTAGGTATATATATGAGAATACACCTAAGTAGAGTTGGTTGATACTTTGTGATTGTATCTTTCCTTGTTGGTTTATCCTTCATGGATTCTGGAAGACCGTCGGGCGTCTCAGGGTCCCTACTAAGTATCGTATACTCACCCCTACAGGGGATATGCCCGCACTATGATGTGTTGGATGCAGATGACGGACATTTTTGATCGTGGTTGAGGCTTGTGGAGCGGGACGGTACCCGGAGGTGGACTATCAGGCGGGAAGTACACGAAGTGGACGGCCATACTCGAGGAGCCGATGAGACAAACTATACTCAACCTTCAAGTGGGAGTTCCGGAGGACATCTTGGTGGTTGCTGCTCTACTTTCAACTATTGTACTTTCTTTTCTCAGTTGTACTGTACTTTCAGTTGGGTTTGTATACTGGCCCATTTACTATCCATCACTTACTTTTGTACTCATTTTACTTAGTGTTTACTTCAGCTTTTGTACTCTATGGTGTTGGTTTTCTTATATAAAGCCAATTCCTTCCCTTTTATCGGGATTTATGCCTTTGGTGATAGTCACTAGCCCCTAGCCTATGGAAAGCGGGCTTAGGGTAGTCACAGCATGGGCCCCGAGGACGGGTCGTGACAAATATACTTAAATGGCTGCATTCATATTCCAAATCACAATATCACCCTTTTCTGGTGCCTTTCTTGATTTCCACATCATTTCTACTCAAATAAATGAATGTGAATTTTTCATTCCTAAAGAAATAACAAATTTTGAGTTAAAATGATAATTCATTACATCGATACTTAGTTTACATCACAAAAAATTGGTTAGAACTATTTATCTAGCATTCATATATCCTTATATGGTAAATTAATACATTAATCTATAAAACCTCATTCGATTTTTAACATAAACCATTACATAAATGGGGCACATGAAACCATTATCAAAGATTTATATCAAAAACATTAGAAAGAAAGTTGCTAAATATCTCAAAATCATCTTAATGTTGATCCCCTATTTCTTATGAAGAAACTATTGTTGGTCACACAAAAATCATGGTAACACTTTCATCATTTATTTTATTTAAACAATTTAGTAACCATAATTACAATAAATCCTTTTGGAAAAAATGCATGCTTCTTTATTCCATTTATTATTGGAAATCTTCCATAAATAAAAAAAATCATAAAATCCATCCATGATAGAAGAAACCACTTTTTTGATAAATCATTAATATTTTATAAGGTAATAAGTACAATCCAATTTATGTTATCCATACTAATAATTACTTTATTTAAATTAAAAAATATTTTCTCAACTTCTGGAACACGTTATGGGTTTCACTCACTTAATAAAAATATCACCTTTCAATTAATTCATTTTTCTATGTCATCAGTAGTAGTAAATATATCCATTTAAATCATTAATGAATATATATGTAGAAAATATTTAATTATTCTAGATTAATATAACATAATCTTTGAATTAAAAAACATAAATTCTTCATTCATCTCACATCCTTCTCAAGCAATCGACACTCCTTCATTATCTTATTCCTTAATACAGGTTTCATAAAATATGAAATACAATTCATTTATTAACATTAATAAAACTCCATTTAATTACTAATACGGACAATTCTATTAGAACAACACACACCTTTCATATGTCATTCATAGTCTCCTCTTCATCAATAGAAAAGCCATTACTCATACACCCTTGCAGAGTTCCATCATGTTATTTTCCCCTAAGGTATTGATTTGTACAATTCTAATAATATACACATAAAAAGAACTAAAAATTCAATGGTACCTTAGGGAGTCCATTATTCTCATCCATTTAAATCAAATACACTTTATACTTTCCCTTTTCAGTTAATTTATTTCTGTCATACTTTTCCAAAATATAAACAACTTCATGTTCGCCTAAGATATCATATTGGGTGTTTCTTCCAACATTCTTGACTTGAATAAAACTGAAAATTCTTTCCTTTAAGGTATCCATTCCCGAAATTCTCACTAGCCCCTTTCCTTGTTATATTTGATGAGTCTATGAGTTTATTAAGTTATATTATTTTAATCAAGTTCCATGAATTCTGATCAGTCATGATCACAACATCAATCAATATAGTGTTTATACAATTTTTCTTCTCATTAGTAAATTTTCCATCACACTCAATGTCAACCTATCTCATTCCAGTTCCCAACATTAATTAAATGTAGAATTAATTATTTTAGAAACACATATCATAATTTGAAACAAATTAACAATAATGAGTACATTGGATGTCTTAACAATGACACATTCTTCATTAATCTATGACACTATAGTATTATTCATGGTTATTCTTATTCATCATAAATTTAATTCTTTCATTATGGTTCGTGAAGAGTTTTTTAATTTCAAAATAATACCCCCATCAAGACTCTCAAACTAGGTGTGAATTAAGGTCCATAATCATTCCCTAATTCCCTGTCGATTCTATAAAGAAACAATGTTTTGGGGGTTATTACAACATTAAAATTTTGTACCAAAGTCACATCAACTTTTAGTAACTCGAAAGGATTTTATTTCTATGAAAATACACACTATAATGGTTAAATAATTTCAACGAATTTTTTTATACGTTTACTTATCCATAGTCATAATCATTGATAAATTTTCATATGTATTTAAAAAAGGTTTTCCCACACTAGTTTCTAATTATTTACTAAAACATTCCATTCATTCCAATTATAGAGACCTAGGATTAACAATCATGGTTATGGCATCATTTTTGAAGATTATTTAGCACATTACAAATTAAAATTGCGGTAGACCATAGTATTTTAGTAGATTTGGTTACATGGAGGACAATATTATAACTTGATGAAAGATCATAAATGTTTTTAATAGATATCATACAATTTTTCAGTCCAATTAATAAAATTATTCATAACATTAGGAATGGAAGCATAAGAATGAGTTACCTCTAATGTTCACTAATGGAAAATAAAGGAGATAAATAAAAATAACATGGGTTAAAGGGTATAAAAACATGAAAATAAAATTATCTGATCATACCCTACATATAAAATATCAAACTCAGAAGTAATTTCATAACAATTAGTCATTCGTAAGGCATTAATGATAAGATAATAAATTAACACGAGTGATGAGAACATATAATGGACACCATATAGTTAATGTTGGAATAAATGTCAACATAATATAATTTGAACATGTGTTAATAGGGAAAGGACCACTCATAATGTTGAGAACATTAAATACAAACCTCTTATAAACTACTGGACATAAAACTAGCTCAACAAATAACATTGTGAACATGTAATCAGGTTTACACAATATATTGTAAACTTTTAACAAGGTTCACTCATGACCATGTGAAAATTTAATTAGGATCATTCATAACATTTTGAACATGTAATTTGTATTACACATAAAAATTTGAACATGTAATAAGGTTCACGCATTGGGGGTTATACCTTTGGGTTAGGACAAACCATCATCCAAAGTGGAATCCCTTTATTTATTGTGTATTAGGCAATAAATTCTTCTCATAATGGATCATTATTGTTGACTTATTCCCAAAATTATCTCAAGAGTTATAAATCATTACCCCATGCATTATAAGGAGACATAGGTCCCAACCATCAATTAATGAAAACCATATTCATATATTCCACAAGACTATAAAATAATAATCATATCATAACCCTTGAAAAGAAATTGGTATGATAAACAATTCATAATATCATAAACTCTTGAAAAGATATAGGTATTATAATTATTTTCTCACTGAATAACCTAGGAAATGAAGGGGGTTTCTTCATGGTATAACTAATGGAAAACAAATGGGTTTCTTGTAGAAAATTTCAAATTAATGTTAAACCATTTAATTAAATAAAAACAGTGGTGTCATTGGATCCTATCCCTAGTAAATTGTAAACTATATCAAAGGATATAATTAAACATGGAGATGGATTTTGAAATGTCAATTTCATAATTTCATAAAGAAATTAAAATTTATTTAAAAATAATTTTTTAACGTATCAAACTTTTTTAAAATGGTTATTTTAAAAACACATTGAATAATTATGATGTGTGTTTTAAAATTAATCAAAAAAATTCTAATGGAAAATATTATTTTTACTTTGAAAATTTTATTTTAAATAATGAAACAGTTTGAAAATTTTGTCCTTTAAAAATAACCTTAAAAATATATAATGGAATATCTAAAATCATTTAAATAGTATTACATAAAAATACAATTTGAAAACATTTAAAGGATTCTCTGAAATTATTTTAAAACACATTTAAATCATGAAACATCGTTGAAGTGCTTTTTATATCAAAATTTCATTGAATACTTATAAAGAAAAATTTGAAGTTAGTGAAATAGTTTTCATTGAAAATAAAAATTTAAAACTTATATTAAAGGACATGAAATATTTTTAAAATAATTTTAAAACATATAAAATATTTTTAAACGTTTTTATAAAAAGGTTTTTCAAAAAACATTTTATTTACGTAAGAGATAAATAATTCCATATTATCTTAAATACATTTTCTTAATTTTCTTAATTTTCAATGACTAAAAAAATCATAATATTACATTATGATATCATGAATTACTAGAGTTAAATAAATTAATTATTAAGTATTGAGATATGGATAATAATATTTCATCAATGGAAGCATAATCATAATCAATCCCAATAGAGGATGAGATTGTAACAATAAACTCTCACCACATTGATAATTATGAATCCAAATCCCCGTGAAAGAATAAAATTATATGAATCCTAATATATCATGAAAATAAGTATATTTATCATGTAAAAATTTGAATAGATATATATACATGTCATTAGAGAATTTGAGTTAAAAAATAGCATATTTTTCAAAAAAGTCAAATTAATACGAAATTACCTTGCTGATATTGTAACATTGGAACCATAAAACCTAAGAAATAGAGACAAAATTTGATATTTAAATAACCATAAAATTAATTATAAGAATCATGTAATATAAACATGGGAATTATATATATGTATATCCAAAAATAGAAGCTATTGGTGAATATGAAATAATTCTCATAGAAATAAAAGTGAGACAATAATTCTCATTACATTAATTCATGACATTCTTTGTACATTTTCAATCTTCATGTATAAAAAATATATTTTTATTATTAATAAAAAAATACATATTGATATATATAATACAACATATGATTATATTATGAATTTATATTACTATTTTATTAACAATTTAATGTTAAAGACACATTTTAGGTAATAAACTCTTTGTTTTTCATGTACATTTTTACTAATTATTGTTTTCTTCACTTTTAGTGATCATGATTTCATAATTTCACGAATTTAAAACATGATATAAAAATAATATATACTAATTATATATATATATAAGTCTAATAATATATAAAACATATAAATAAGAAATTAAATACATCGTTCATGGAGACAATAGGTCGTACGTTTGTATGAACGATGTTTCTGTTTT
This sequence comes from Viscum album, assembly GCA_963277665.1. Lineage (NCBI taxonomy): Eukaryota > Viridiplantae > Streptophyta > Magnoliopsida > Santalales > Viscaceae > Viscum > Viscum album. The sequence continues at coordinate 1,019,919,647 of OY728132.1, read as the reverse complement.
CTTAACTTATTTTGAATGAAATAAAAGTAAATGGTATATATATATATATTTATATATGTGTGTGTGATTTTTTATTATTTCTCTAGTATAATTCATTTTTCATATATATCAAATATTATTATTAAACGTGTCATTAATACATTACATGTAAAGTGTGAACGAATCACATCTCTTTCAGAAGTAAGAAGTCCACCAATCTACAAATGTTGTTATCATATTCCCATAAAAATCAAAGAATGAATGAGTGTGATACATAAAAAATTAAGTATCATAAATAAATTTTAAATATCATATATATATATAATATTATTTTTATCCTAATTCGCAACCATGAGAGCTGGTAATGGAAGAACATGCAACATCAGTTTGTCAGGAATTAGTCTACTGAACACATGAACATTGATTACATATCCCATTTTATCTATATGTGACAAGTTATAGGACATTATACTCTCACAAAAACAACTTAGTATATTTAGGTAAATTTTCTTCTATATTATTTTTAAATAAGAATAATTTAAGGGGTTAGAGAAGACTAAAAACAAAATTGCACATTAATTAATGTTACCTCTACTTTGGGTAATCCCTTTTTATATAACCAAAGGGATTCCTTGGTTGGATTTCATCCCAATTTGAGGCTTATAAGTTGGGGGGATATTTTTTTATGATATATGGATAGGTTTTTTTCAATCTAATGGTTATGATAGGTGTTAATAAGTGAGTGGGAGGATGTGAGTTCCCTTTCATTCTGAAGAATAAGTTTCAATCTTGTATATACAAAAATTTAATAACTATTAAGAGGTATACCATTGATAATGTCACTCAAATAATGGTCCATTTTCTATAAAATAGGATATATTTTCTAAATATGTCCTTAAAATGGGGTTTTCAAATTTTAAGGTAATTTTTACACCTCATGTTTTATGTTTAACCACTATGTAATCTTGTTTTTACAGTAATAGCTATAATTAATTTTTACTGAATTTATTAATATTTTTTTTTCAAAATAAAATTTAAACATACTAGAAATTAAAAATTATTCCTATTAAAAAAAATAATCCATTTTTCCAATTTCTAATAACATATGTTGAGGAATTTAACATCACTATTGTCCTGCAGAAGGGACTTAATAGTGGGGGTTTGATGTAAAAAGTTCTAATGTTTAAAAAATTTTATAAAAAATTTCATTAAAAAAGTGATTCCAAGTACATAAATTGTTTTCATGGATGCATAATTGAACTAATTGTACTTTAAAACGAATTAATAATATAATTTATTTAGCATTTTTACTATTCATAAAAAAATGAAGCTTCTAAAATGAATACCAAAAACAATACATGAAGGTAATTTTAATGTTCAGAATTAATAAAATATATATTTAATCAAAATTGTATTTATAAAAGATTCAAGTATTATTTTTTAAATATGTGTACCATTAAAAGGTGATTAAACTTATTTTTAAAAAAATATATTTTTATTCATAAATTTGATTTATTATTATATTATTTCAATAAAATATATTGAATGAGTGCCAATATAATCTGATTTCATATTTAATATATAAATTTTATTAAAATCATTCATAAAAACTGAATATTTTAATTTACTGAGATAAAAAATTCTCATTCATAGAAAAATACAATTTAGAAAAGTAATTTTTTTATTTTAAAAAAGTTATTACATTCATTTCTTTCTAAATGGATACCATGTAATTAATTTTACATGCATTAATAATCCATAATTTTCTAATTTATTTAATCAATTTCACACCTACTATTTTTATTACAAGGTTATAATTGAAATAATATTTAAATGTTATTATTAATAGTATATTGTAGTTTTTTAAAACTCATTATTGAAAGAAAAATAATTTATTGACGGAACTTTTAATTTTGTGTAACACAATCCAAACATAGTGTTATGAGAATCAAAAACTAATATAAGTGGTTCATGTATCATAAGATTAAATTTTTGTTGAATATAAAGAAGGAATAACATGGTGTAGTATGAAATGATTGAAATCAAATAAATTTAATTTATTCTATAAAATTTATTCATAAAAACTTAGGGCGTTTCACAGTAGATCTAAAGCCAAGGACCCATAGGTAAAATGATATTTAGAAACATGATATGTAATTCCAGATTTCCAAAACCATGTGGGATCATTCATGACTCATCAACCATGCCTCAAGACTGAAATTCCTCCAATATTCATACTAATGATCATGTGTCCAGATTTTGTGTGACTTCCCATTTCAATTCATTGGAACCCAACTATTTGACTCAGTTGGGAAATGGTCCCATAACATCATCCCATCACCACTAATTTTACCTCACATGAATAACTCAAATCTAGTTTTATCTACCTATGTTCATCCTCCTATGATGTTGATATGAGACCATAACAACAATTACAAGCTATACCTACATTACTATTATGTTATACTATAGAGCAGTCACCATCCTTCAAATAACATGTATCATTTTAAATTCAAGATAGAAAATTTTGTAAAATGAAAATATGAAGAAAAGGGGGAGAAAAACATAAAATAGAAAACACGGGTAATGAAAGATGAAACATATTAATTTCATCCCCAATACATTTTAGACTAATAGATGAAAGAATATAAAAATAATCAATCAAACCTGAAAAAAATAAAAAAATATATTTAAATCAACCATTGATGGGAGAATAAAATGTTTTTTTTGGAATTGGTCCACATTCATGATGAAATAATTAAAGGAGATGAATTCAAATAACTCAACCATCCAATATGAGTTTTGATCAGTCAGTGATGAAGAATGACCCTTTATTAATGTCATTGAAGAGATCCACAAATTCCATTGAAATTGGTGATCCTTATAATATCAACATAATCCACCAATACAATGTCATTCCACAATTCCTCTGAAATATCTCTTCTCTAGGCTACCAGGGTTGTGTATATAAACTTGAGACTCACCCTTAATAGTGTACTTTTAATGAAGAATGTGTACATTTCATCAAGAAAAAATAATAAAGTAATTCAATTTATTTATTATATTATTTGTGATTGCGGTGAATTTATATAAAACATCTAGTTGGGAAAATTATTATGTTGTGTCTTGGGTAAATCCCACATTTTGGACTCAAAGTTCATCTTAGATTTCTGACCAAAGAATCATTTTAATTGTTATTCCACATTTTCAGAAAATATGCATGTGGGTGATATTAATATATTTAACATTGTTCAAATATTAATTACATGATTTCCGGGACTCATAATCTCATGTTTTCACGGTTTCTATCTCCAAAAATATTAATATATTTATTTGAAAACATTAATTGGAAAAAATATATATTATAATGAGAGTGATTTTTACAAATTAAAAAAATACATATCATTATCTATGGGAGTTATCTAATATTTTCTCTAAAATTCTATCATCGCTCTTAATAACTTTTCTTAAAACCTTCATGAACATATTCCATTTCAATTTATAGATCTAAGAAAACTAAATATATAGGATTCGTAAAGGTTACTTAAAGGGTGTGAGTTAATTTTTCTATTTATGTGCTCATCACCCCATGAATACCAATATATCATATCTAATACTTCATGTTGTAAAAATATAATGTAGAATGTATTAAATTTATAAATTAATCATTTAACAATGAAAGTATTGAATTATTTACATCTATTATCCATGGGTGTTTCTTTCCATATGATAATGATTCAACCATGAAACAAATCATACCAATATTGAGTTATAATAAAAACCATGCCAGTAGAAAACCAGGAATCAAAAATAATCATGGACTTCAACATTTCTATATAGATGAAGGGATAAACTAATAACGTGTTGGTACAGAGTCCAGAATAATTGAATTGGGAAAATAATTCAATTACCCATAGTACCCCTTTATATATTCATATTTTACATCATCAATGGACTATAGAACCTCTAAATAGTTTATGGTACAATATATTTCATTTTACATTCTCATTACATAATAGAAACATATAAAAATACACAAACACCAGAACTAACATCACATCAGTTGTTATATGTTCCCTCACTTATTTTTATATCTCATATCAAAACATGCATAACTAGAAACTAAAAATCTAGGAAAATAAATTGAGAAGAACAAAACATACTACCAATAAGAAATTAAAAACTCAAACATACAAAAATCATGTGGAATTTATTTAACTATAAAATACATTCAAAATAAAATTAATTTTATTTCCAATATCACTCTATGTCAGGTTACTACTACCCAATACCAAAAATAATATATAATAGAATATGAGTTTCCTAAAAAATTTCTTGTTTAACCCTAATTGAAAAGAAAAATGAAGAAGGGGCACCACAACATGACTTATTTGTGAAACCATGAGAAAATTATCTATATATTCAATCTACTAGAAATGTACTAAAATAAATATAGATAAGAATAAGGCATACTTACCATTAATTACTTAATTAATAGATCTTATAGAATATTATGAAAGAAAATATATAGGTTCAGTGGAGGGTTCCACATCAAGGTTACGGTAGTGAGGGGGAGAGAATTATGGTGGAGAATTGAAGGGTGTTTAATAAAAAATATCAAGGAAAACATAAATATCATCATTAATTTTGATGAAAATGGCCATTTTATAACTAGTTTAAGAATAACCCATTTAATTCCCATTATATATAATATAAGGGTCAAATATCCACCCAGTTATCCAAATAGTAAATTGTCTAGTGACACATAGTTCCAATTATAAAAACAAGAAGCATATATAATTCCAGTAGATATTTATATGAACCCATTACTAAGAAACTCGATACCTGAATAAAATCCCCTAACAAAGAAAAATTTATTTCCTCCATCAATCATCCCACATCCCATCCAAACCCATTTATACAACCTTTTTCATTAGTTCGATAGTTAAATACACGAATTTATAATAAATACTAATGAGTAATGATCAGAGTAAATAAAACCGCCCACCACATAGATTTTTTACCTATGAAAAAAATGAGTTTTCTAAGATAATAAATTCAGTTAAAAAATTAACCTTGGCCTCACTTATCCTAGCTTCATTTTAATGAATTCTTTGAAACCATCAAACTGTTATTAGAGGAATTGTTTTCCCTTTCAAAAACTCTTAACTCTAGTTAAAATTTAAAATAAGTATCTCTATATAAAAACAATCAGCTTACTATACTATATAATCATACTATTAATAATGAAACCAATTTTTTAATCTTATTACATTTGAGAAACCAGGAGGATATTATTCATATAATTTAATCAAATAGGAATATAAATCTTATAGGAATATTATCAAAAAAATCTTTATGATTATAAATTGTATAGCGGTCTATTAATTTAATTCATATTTTCCCACACTTTTATATCTCAATAATTATAAAACATGATTATATACAAAATCACTAATACAGAATTCCAAGGTTCATCTCATAAAATTCATATTTTACTTATGGATAATATATGAAGTTATCATTCATTTTTGAATTCATATTATCAACTATTAAATATCTTATATTACTCTATGATTAATCAAATAAGATTCAAAAATTGATGTTAATATTGTATAAAAATTAATATTCCAACACAGAGTGTTTGAAAATTGACTACCTGAATAGATTAATAATAACTATTATTTTATGAAATCTCTCCATGTGATAGATTCCCCCACATTACACTATAAAATCAAGTATATGAGATCAATAAATATCTTCCAAAATATAAATGTTTTATTCTTAAAAGACATCATTCAAAGTGAAATAAGTTTTACTCAATTTTATCCCTCTATCAAGAGTGTGACGCAACCCTTTACAAAATATGGGAATCAACAATAGGACATTATTATAAAACAGAATTTAATGAACCCAATTCTATTTTATTATCTCTTAAACATTCAATTTACCATTTTCTTCCACTAAATAAGTTTTTATAATTTTTATGCAGTTAGACAACATGGTCAAATAGTTTATAATCATCTAAAATATATCATGGAATATCAAATACCACAACATTTTTTTAGAAATTCAATCATGATATGTTTAACTAATAAATTTAAAATGTGAGTGGCTATGGAAATCCTTTTGTGGTTGGCATGTTTTTATTTTAACTGTTTCTATATAAGACCCAAAAAATAGAAATAAATTGTTTTTTTCTGCTTTAAAATTTGAATTGGGTAAAATATTATATTACATCTTATGTACCCTAGTGTGAAATTTTTTGTGGATATTTTTTAATGACTTGGGTTTTGACCCATAATGCTTCAAAATATTTTAGTAAATATTCCCGAAGTCAGGGGCTGAGTCAGTGTGGGAATCTGTGTCCCAAGGAGTCTCAATGAGGAGATAATAAAAATATTGAATATATTTTTTCATGTGCACACAGTATAAATTGAAACACAAATAACTCCAATTTGGAGTGCTGAATCAGAATTATGAGAACTCTGTTGAGTCAAGAACATTGTGTTTACCCTATGCATCACCCAAAGTTGTCTACACTAGGTGATTTGATCAAGGGATGATTGGTGATGATAATTTATGAGGTGAATTTAATTAATTGAATAATTAATTAAATATCTATCCTAACCATATCCCGTTCTCAACGTTGGAGTGAACCACACCAAAGGAAGAGTGAATCCTCTTATCTCATCTCCTTACCTATGGGGTCAATGAAATTAACACTGAATCCACTCAACAATGTGATGTTGATTTCTTTTTCTGTAGTCGATCATCCTTAGATAAAGAACCAGAATGATCCGAGCATCGTTCTTCATCCAGAGCTTTAGTGGTTGACCAATGAAGTAGGAGGAATTGATTTTTTTCCCCAATCACTTTTCATTTGCATTTTTTAGGGTTCTAAATCCCTATTTTAATTTTTTATGATCCATAATAGGTAAATATGCGATTTTGGGAGAAGAGAAAGGTGAATCTGGGTGTTTTGTAGGTGATTCCTGATGGGAATCAACATCTACCTGGTGTGTACATTAGTGACACATACCGTGTAGCTCTTCATGTTTGGGGATGATGAACATTTGGGAATATACACCATGTATGTGTTTCAAATTTCTTGTAGTTCCCTAAAACTTGTGACCATGGGAAATCACTTAGAACACACATGTGAAAAAACATGTTTTTTTTACAAACACATGACAATGATAACACATAGGGTGCGGTACATGGAAATGGGCTGACTACATGAGTAGGATGAAGTTTATCCATACACACAGTGTAGTATGGGATACATTGCGTGTGAAGGACATGGATGGTCAGTCCACATAGAAGATGATGAAAGCCAGGGGATGAGTGATGGTGGGCACATCGTGTACTTCCTTTACACGCAGTGTACCCCAACATGGGGTTTAACCCATATGGATGAGATAAATGGTCATGTGCTTGGGTAGGATCGCATTCCATGTCTACCTAGGTGCACGATGTGTACTACTAGGAGATCATTCGGGGATCCTCCAACTTTGTATATGTTTTTATGAGACTTGGATTCAGACTTGTGAGTAAAAAATCCTAATAATTTTTTCCACAAATGATGTGATGGTGGCCTCCATCACAACTTACGAGATACGAGGTGGTGTAAATTGAGAAAGATGATTGTGGATCGTTACAGAGACGATGTTTTAGAACAATGTGGTTCCTTTGAAGATATGTTGACTATTAAGCCATTATTATACCTGGGAGTGGGTTTTCTGAACCACTCTCATTAGGTGGAGATGAGACTCCCCACATTGTTGGTGAGGGTTCATTACCTTTTGGTAGTTTCCTCTGGGGGTGTCAATCCCCTGTAAAACTATGGTGTGGGTTTCCCCATGATGTTTGTGAACATAGTGTAGGTACTCACCAATTGTTACAAGGAGTGGGTCCTCAATCCATATAGTTATAACTCAACTGTTGGACTAGGGAACATGTTATTCAAATATGACATATAGATATAGTGTTCATTCCTCCACCACATAGGGTTTGGGTCCTCAATTATAGGTGTTGGTACTCCCCTATTGTTCCATGGAATGGGTCCTTCATACATGTTGTTGTAGAATATTCATTACTCCCCTACCATGTAAGGGAGAGGGTCATAAATTCTAGGTTCAATACTCCTTTTCCATGTCTGGGTGTGAGTCTCCCATAGTGAATGAGTTTATAGATTTTGTACTCCCCTGTCATTCTATGGTGCATGTCGTCTAGCCACTATGTGGTACTCTACTACTAGGTTAGAGTGTGGGTTCATGATCTACGATGTGGTACTCACCTATCATATAAGGGTGTGGGTCCTTCATTAGTAATACTCCACTATTGGATTAGTGTGTAGGTCCTCACTAAGAGAGTAGCACTCTCCCATCTCCGAGTTGCACCATGGATCATGTCCATATATTAGAGTTAGAGTTCCCTCATCTATGGGATACAGTTATAAGAAGCAAGCTCATTCACTTGATGTAAATGATTACTATATTAGATTTAGTTTTCCTTCGATTGACTGAGGTGTGGGACACTCCTTATAGGAGTAATAGAGTTTTCACGGGTATGTTATGAGTTTTAATACCTCAAATTATGGGTAGTGAAGAGGTATGATTCCCTCTATTCTCTCTTCGTAGAGAGGATACATGTGTTTCATTGTTTAGAGTAGTGATCCCTCAACTGTGTGCAGTGTTGAGGTTGGTCCTCTTCTCTTGGGTTTTATTTTCTTGTTCTTTGTCTGATGTGATGATGATAGGACCTCTGCTTCTGGGATCTATAGTAACACATAGAAAGATGCTCTTAATGGAGCACATTTTCTTGGATGTACCATTTAGAATGTTAGAGGTGTTCCGGATGGATTGAATCTAACAGATGGGTGACATCTGGGATGGATGAGCTTATGGATTGTGTTCTATTGTTTTTATGTTGTGGGAGCATATTAACAAAATACTACTACTATATAAGAGTTTTTAACCTAATGTGAATTAGTATATGAGATGAGTATATTTGGGTGATTTCTGAGAGTCCTTGTATTGGTTTCACATGTTGTGGTTGAAAACCTTTGTATAACTAGCTGACTTTTCATGTAAAACTTATAATTGTTTGAGATGAAGTTCCTCTCTCGAAGGGGTATCCCTCTTACTAGGACGAGAAGGTTTTTTCCTTTCAGTTGCTCCCTTTTTCTTTTGGGGATTTTGGGGTGCCTGTTGAGTATATTTATACTCACGCCTAAACGGTAAATTCCGTCACATGTTTTGTGTTTTTTTTTAGACCGCATGCCTTTCGATGGAGTCAATGGAGGACCCGATATATGAAGATCTTAGTGACCTAGACATAATGAGGTGTTTACTAGATAATCGGTGATGAGCTTTCTGAATGATTCAGTTGATAGTGACCCCCTATATCTGAGTAGGTCAGATTCTTTTATAGTTTTCTTTTGTGGGAATTATTTTACCCTTTAATTTTTTTTAGAACTTTTATTATACTCTAGTTATTGGATATTAATATATACATGATTTGTTTGCTTTTGGTTTTTACATTTCATCATGTTGGTATCTAGGGGATGTGTTTGTGCATACAGGTACTTAGGAAATTCCTCCCAAGTTATTAATATGCCTTCTTGGTTCTTGTCTCTATCTAGTGAACTATCTCCATCCCCTGTCCTATTAGTGGTGGGCTTGGGGAGTTGCGGCCCAAGCCAATCAGGTCAGGTCATGACATAGTGGTATCAAGGGCTGGTCGGTTCACCAATGGGATTGTAGTGTCATGAGATTGTTTGGGGTTCCATAGCGATAGTTTAGGATGTCTCATGTTCAGATATTAGGCTAGAGGTTCTAGTTTTGGTGTGGTGGCCAACGTATCCATTTTGATGGATGCTGAAAACCTAATTTTCAACTCGGTAAATTATGATATTGGTCACTGGGATAATGGTACATGCATCATATAGGACTGGGTTTTTGTTTTTCATGTTCTTCTTGAATAAGATCCCAAGATATACTATTTTATTGTGGTACATCGTGATTCTATATTTGGATTCCTCTATGAAGATAGAGATATAGGATTATACAATGTTATAATGATGATGATCTGCACCGTTTAGTGGTTTTAGTGAATGGAATTGATTTTGAGGTGTTACCTTCAGGTGGTTGGTTGGAGGTGCCACTGGCCGTAGAGAAGTAGATTTTACTATCAGTTCAGACAGAGGATGCACATAGTCTAAGTGATGTTCAATTCTGGTGATATATAACCATGAAAAGGTGACACTCAATAGATCTGTGAGTTTTGGGGATGAATGGGGTGATTCAGGGCATTTTGAAAGTGATTCTTGACTGGAATCACCATCTACATGGTAAGTAGTATAGTGACACACACCATGTAGCCTCACATATTTGGGGAAGATTATCATTTGGTACAATATACTGAGTATGTGTGCTATAAACTTTGTAATTCCCTAATTAATTTGATCATGGGACATAGAGTGGGATATCCGTGTGAAATCACATCTTCAGGTACTAACACTTGGACAAGTTACATAGACATGGGGTCCAGTACATAGACATGAAAAAACTACCTGGTTTGGAAGTTGTTTATGTGAACATGCCATGTAGTATGGGATACACAGCTTATGAGGGACATAGATGTCTGGTCTATGTAGAATATGAACATGATCAATGGATAGAAAATGAGGGACATGACATTTAACTCCTCTAAATGCATTTTTCCCCTATGTGGGTTGTAACCCTTTTGTAAAAAATACACAAATAGGTTCTTGGGTGGGAACACACACCAGGGGTTACTCGGTGAATGCTAAGTACTACAATGAGATCCTCCAAGGTTCTTCCTTTTTATGTATCTCCTTCTCTGGGACCTGGATTCATGATTGTTTGTAGTCTATCCTAATCTATTTTCTATGAAAGATTCAATGGTGACCTACATTATATATTTTAAGATATGGGGTGGTGTAAATATATCATGATACGCTTGGAGTGGTACTAAGCTGATGTTGGGGATTGGTGTTTTTCATATTGAGAGACGTTGGGACTATTACTACCCTATTGGACTAGGGTGTGAGTTTTATTTACCTTATGAATTAGGTGGATATGGGACTCCCTGTGTCATGGTCATGGGTTCCATCCCTTTGGGTAGATTCCTCTGGGGGCGTCACTCCCCTATTGGACTGGGGTGTGGGTTTCCCCCTAACATCTGTGAAGGTAGAGTAGGTAATCCCCTGTTGGAACAAAGAGTGGGTCCTATATCCATGGATTTAGTGCTCCATTTTCTTACCATGGTTATGGTCCTCTATATATGATGCATAAATATATTGGGAAATCCCATATCGGGTAGGGTTCAAGTCCCATATTATAGGATTCTTTCATCCCTTATCATTCTTGTGTGTGGGACCTCCATACCTATTATTCTGACAGAGTAGGTACACTACTTCCATGTTAGGGAGAGGATCCTCATGCCTGGGGTTGGTACACCCGTCTCATGTTAGGGTTATAGTCTCCCATAGTGAACTAGTTGGAAGAGTCAGTACTACCCTTCCATTCTAGGGTGCGAGTCCTCTAGCCACAAAGTGGTACACCCCTACTGAGTCAGGGTGTGGGTCCTCAATATATGAAGTGGTACACCCCTATAATATCTGGGTGTGGGTCCTTCATGAACCTTACTCCAATAATGAATAAAGGGGAAGATCCACACTTATAGAGTGGTTCTCCTCAGATTCAGAGTAGTAGTTGGGAGAGGGTCCTCCATTACAGTTAGATCTCCCTCTACTATGGGATATAGTTGTGAGGAGAGGGCTCATCCACTTGTTGTGAATGATACCTATATAGGGGTTAGTTCTCCCTCGATGGATTGAGGTTATGGAAATTACATTAATGAAATATATTGGTTTTTTTGTGTTATTTAGGAGTAGTAATCCCTTTACTATGGGGTAGTGGAGAGGCATGAGTCCCTCCATTGTCTTTTGATAGAGAGGATGCACGTTGTGCATAGTCTGGAGAAGTGATCCGCAACTCTGTGAAGTAGTGAGGGGTAAGCCTCTTCACATTATTTTCTTTATCTTGTGTTAGGAATGAGTTAATAATCATAGGACCTTTGGTTTTGGGAACTAGGGTCGGACCTAGTAAGATTTTGTCGATGGAGCACGTTCTCTTGGATTTGCCGTTAGGAATGGTAGAGTTGTTCTTACTGGGTGAATCTCTCATACAGGTTCTATTTGGGATGGATGAGCTCATAGAGTGTGTTATCCTATTTTTATGTTGTGTTATGAGCCTATAATGAAATATGGTTATTTCATATGTGTTTAAAAGCCAATGACACTTTTTGTATGAGACAAGTATATCTGGGTGATTTCTAAGAGACCTTACAGTGTTGCCACAAGACTGTTTTGACACCCCTTGTAGAACGAGTTGACTTTTAATGTATAGGTAAGGATGGTTAGATATGGTGTTTCTCTCTCGATTAGGTATCCCTATGGATTGGTCGACAGAAGGTTTTATTTTAGTTTCTCCCTTTATTAGGGGTTTTGGGGTGCCTAATGAGTATTTTTATACTCACCCATGCCCCGGATTTTCCAGCACATGTTTTGTGTCTTGTGCAGACCACATGAATTTTTAAGGAGTCCAATGAGAGCCATAGGTAGGTGGATCATAGTGATATAGATAGACCATGGTGTTTATAGGAGAATGGTTGATGAGTTTTCCCAATGTTTCAGTTGACAATGATCCCCTCCTTCTGAGAAAGTTCGACTCTTTTCCAGTTTTCTTTGGTGGGAATTGTTTTTCCCTTTTACACTTTCAATACTTCTGTTGTACTCTAGTTTTGGGATATAGATGTATGAATGCATTGGTTGCCTTTTTTTTTACATATCATCATTTTTTGAGCTTTGAGATGTGTCCTTGCATAGAGGTATTTGGGAAATGCATCCCATATTATTGATATTCCTTCATAGTTCTAGATGCTAGCCAATAGCCTATTAGTTGCATGATTGGGGAGTTATGGACCAGGACCTATTGGGTTGGGTAGTGACATATTTCTCCACATAAACATCTATTTACCAAACAATTTCTTGATATCTGTGAATTTGAATCACCCAACATTCCTGTATTTGAATAATTCATTCAAATCTCAAATGCGGAATGAGGCCACACAAAATCATATAATCCAATGACACCCTAAGCAGTCATTATTTTAAAATGGAAAGACATCACACCCCAACCACATAAATTTTTATCAACCCTATGTTTTATTCCACATTTATTATATTTTTAAATATCTACCATCATAGAAAATAAATAGTCAAAAAAAATTCCCAATAGAGGAAAAGAATTTGAACATCATTAATAGGATTATGTTTCCCAAACATCATTCATACATTCAAAGGGAACCACACCTCATCCTCATTAAATGAAAAAAATGAAATCGGGGTACTATATTCTAGAACTCAACCAAGAGTAACAGTTGAATCACAACATTTTCTATCCTGAACAGTATCATACTATATGAACTCCCTCAATTATGACCCTCATATGGTATATTAAAATTCTTCATAAGTATTTAAATATAACATTCTAGTTATTTTAATATATAAACAATATCTACTAATACCACCTACACCAAGAACCTTATCCTCAATCAATTTGTTTCTCAAACATGGAACTCATAATAGGTGTTTGTATCCCCCCATCTATTATAGTTCCTTCTAATCATTTAGTTCTATGACATCTCAATATTTTCAAGAGTCCCAAAATTTATTTTTAACACTTATGACCACTAGTATGTGGATACTCTTCAATATATATCATTTAGTCAATATGTAAGGAAGTCTCACACAACTCATCTAATAATTCATAATCAATATTACCAAAAAATACTAATTATTATACAATGTGAACACGTGAAATATCTATATGTAATTTATTCATTTAAGATACATAACATTTTCACATAGTAAATGCATTTAGAACCATTTTATTCAATTTGATATTTCCATTCCATACACATCACTCCATCATCTAGAAAGTTGTCTCTCAATAATTTTATGTATTATTAAATATATTCTTCTATATTATTACACATTAATTACATGAATTTTTATTCCACTGAAATTAATCTAGAGACCCCTTATGATGGTGATCATGTCTCCATATGGTTTTTAATAGTGTGAGTTTTGAGAATATCACTTTCTAAAATTACAAGAAAATAATTTGGAATTATTTCATACACTAACATATTATGTCCTCATTCTTGAGAACTAATTTCACATGTCAAGAATTAAAATATAAAATTAGGAGACCATTCAAAATGTCTCAAAAAAATTACATTATCAAATTATTAAATAACATCAGTCATCCTCCATTTTTTATTGTGTGAATAGCTCTACAATGTACTTTGGATCATCTTTTCCCCACTGATGTAATTCTATCCCGATATTCCAGAAATGGATCCCTCATTTATTATACCTTTAAAATTTATGAATTTCTCACGGATAGTTTCTCTATGTAAAAATTAATTTATCTATACTCATATTTTTAAATTTTGAATGTCAATATTAGTCTATAGTGAGTTTGGGATATTTTTATGATAAGATCAATTTTCTTATGAATAGTGAAAATACATAATTTTAATTGAAAACTACTTTTTCATTTAATTTATTTGTATAGTAACATTACATTTCTAATTAAATTTAATGTAAAATTAATACACTTATAAATATATTAATTTAATTTTTTTTTCAAATTACAAATTTTTATATTTATTTTTGATATAAAATCTCTTTTCAGTTTTCGATACTTTCAATTAAAAACACTGCACTTTTTCCATGTTATTAGAGAATCTCTAAATTTAATTTCTATACTTGTAACACCTCAAGCTTCCACGATATGCTTCTCTTTGAATAATACAGTAGCATGTGTTGTATGCAACTTCGAGTTCTTACACATCACAACCACTCAAACTAGCCTTTATGAATAGTAATACCCACTTTTTGAAATTTTATAAATTTTATCTTACAAAATGGACTTCATTTTTGGATTTGGAATATCTAAATTAGCATTGGGTGAAATTTTGGTATTTTTCTAAAAACGTTCAATTTTTGATGAATAGTTAAAAACACTGAGTTATATATTAAAACCGAAATCTTATTTAAATAATTATTTATTTTATTTATATTTATTTTAGGTCAAAATAGATACATAATACCTATATAAGTTCAATTTAATTCATTGGAGTTAGATTATAATAATTTTAGATATATAAAAATTTTATTGAACTTTTTCACCGTCTTTTACCCATCTCCTAGGAGAATTTGAAAATTCACATAAAACATAATTTTACCACTTCTGTGAGTGGAATTTATAAAATTCGAGAGACACAGTTAATATCAAGGAGTAAGATATGGTTTAATAAGATAAAATAGTTTTTGGTGAATAATAACTTTTTACATTTATTTACCACAGTTAAAAGTAAATAGGGTAATTAAGGGTAAAAATGATATTATAATTATCCTGACACATGTCATAATTATATTGGATAAGTATAATTAGTCAAAAAACAACATTATCAATAAAATATAAACCTCTTTTTTCCACTTGGATTCGATTAGGAAATTTATTATTATTTAATTCAAAGAAGAGTTAAAAGAGTTAAAATCAAAGTTTAAGAACTAAAACATTTTTAATATAGGGTTATACATAAGATAAATTCGATTATGAATATTAATTATAAAGATAAAAAGATTTCCTACATAATCGTATTTTATTTATAATTTCTAGAAATTATATAATTTAATTTATTTATAACTCAATGATGATGCAGTAATTACCTTATTAGTGAAATATTGAACTAATTGATATTATAAATAATCAAATAAAAATAATTTGAGACTTTTAATAAATTAAACTAATTTTATAGGTTAATATGACATGTTAGGTTTGATTAAATAAATTAAGTTCGAAGTAATAATGATGTAATGAATTTAGAGAAAACAAAATACCAAATAGTGTCAAAATTGACATAAAAGAGTTTTTAAAATAAATATTATATTATTAATTGATATTCAATTCTTAAAAATCTAAGGTTTGGTAAAAGGAATTATATAATGATAGGTGTGTCATTAATGGACCAATTTGGGGTCTCTGGAAATTATATAGTAAGTTTATTAACTATATAATATAAAAATACAAAGAGACATGGTAAATGTCAAACTATTTAACTAGGAGTTAAATAAAAAAGTTAAAGTTAATATAGTGACCCAAACCTGTCTAAAACCTATTAGTTTAGTGTTTTTAGACCTATACCCACCTTAAAATTTAAATAATCCACATTGGATCCATTATAAATGGAATATGAATTTATTATAAAATACTATTTATAGCTTTTCCTAAGGTTCCCCTCACCCCTCTTATAAAAGGGCACTCCCACTTCTCACTAATTCACACCTTAGAAGCCTTTTGTCTCAGACAAACCCTACCAAAATATTATTTCAACTTCCATCACTTCATCCTAGAGGCCTTATTTTGATTACAAAGAAATCCTAAGGAGCCATTTTGATCAAATCAAAAGGAAGAACCCGAAGAAGAGGTAATGTTTTCACCACCCTCTTTCAAGTTCCATTCTTCTTCCAATTCTTCTTTCATTGTAATTTCAATTATAAAATAATAACACTAGTATATTCTATATAATATGATGTTATTATAAATATGGTACCACCATATTCAGTATTCTATCCATCCTTTGAATGACATGCCACCATACGTGCGTACGTACGATTTACCGTCTCCATGTCGTGGTGTAATTGTTATTCGAAACATTATTATTTGGATGGGTATGATAATTATGTGTAATTGAATTAAATAATAAATATAACATTATAATTATTCTTTATATATGATATAACATCCAATTATACACCATTTTAATAACAAAAGAAAGACATTGTTGCCCATGCGTACGTACGAACTACCGTCTCCACGAACGCGATGAGATTCATTCCCCATCGCATCCGTTAAAGACTAATTCTCATTTGATGATTAAAAGTAATGTTTAAGGACTTGATATTATTCTGGATATGAATAAGATACAAACTATCCCTAAAAAATGGCTTACGTAACAAAGCATATAAAGTAAAACGAATTAGTTAACACCTGAAACAACGACAATACTAAGATATTATTAACAAAGCAATGTTAAAAGATCATATATAATTTCATATTAATGTATATGATTATTTTATAATTTAATAAAAAATATTTCACCATTATACAGGAGCCAAACCAACCCTCAACCAAGGAAAAGTACAAGTTAAGGGTTTATTTCACAATCACTTCATTATTCGAGGTTGTTTATACGAAATTATATACTGGGACCTCTTTATCATCCACATCCATGTTTCATAAAAATGTATTTCACAACATTCTTACTATTTTAGAGAATATGGGTTAAAGTCATTTATACCATTGTTTGACTTTTTATAAGAAGTTTATAAAGGAATCTTTTCGTTGTTTTCCAAACAAGGTCCTTTTTAAGCTTTTCGACATAATTAAGGTAAGAATGTCTTTCTTTTAACTTATATGGCGGGTGAGGCTATTTTCCACTGTTATAAAATCATCAAAACTTCCCTTACAATCATATAAGAATATTTTCAAAGTAAATTTTTTTCTATTATAATTAAGTGACTTTTCAATGATTTCAAAAAAGAGATATTTCTCTCAAAAAGTTATGATTTCATCTATGTCAATATCCTATGATGGATTTTAAGCTTATTCGATGTTGATTTATTATGATACAAAACATCCATATTGTATTGAAGGTTTTGTGATATGTTTGACTGTGGATGTGTTATTTTTATACCATTCATGGTTTAAGGAGAAAATTTTGACATTTTGTATGCTAGTTTTAATACGAATTTTTATGTTATGTTCAAATCTATTCATATTAGGAATGCATTGGACTTATTAGCCGACAGGTGGAGCCCACTAAAGCTCCTTGATGCATCAGTTGGTCTCATGAGACAAACTAGTGTCTTGGCACCGGGCCTTGAAAAATATTATTTGTAGTCTTGGCACAAAGCCTTTACAACGTCCTTATTATAGTCTAGAATTATGAATTCCTTCATTATGAAAGTGGTTATTGATATTGTATGTGATTATATGATTTTCAGAATATCTATGTGAATAAGTAAATGGAATTAGTTTATTTTATTTCTGCCATATTATTTTGAAGTTCACGTTTAAAAGGCTTTTGTTTTAGTTATACATTGCCTTAAATTTTTATGTTTATTTATGAAAGTTTCCTCTATATTGTTATCCTTACTGAGCATCTAAGATCACCCCTTTCAATGTTTTATTTTTCCTAGGATGTGAAGAAGTATTTTATAAATAACCTATAGGGCTAGTATGAGGGGTTATGAAGACTAGGTGTTGTTGTAGTTTTCACTTTATGATGTAATGTAAACTTTGTGAATGTATTTAGTGATTCCAAGGCTACTAAACTAATAGGTTTTTCGAGACTTGATCTTTTGTGATCATGCCAATGTTATGTAATAATGCACCGACTCTGGGTA
Source organism: Viscum album (assembly GCA_963277665.1). NCBI lineage: Eukaryota > Viridiplantae > Streptophyta > Magnoliopsida > Santalales > Viscaceae > Viscum > Viscum album. The sequence goes on along the minus strand of OY728132.1, from coordinate 1,019,901,097 downwards.
ACTGGGGTCGGGGCATTACAGTTGGTATCAGAGGAAGTTTAGTACAATCCTTGGAAGTTAGATTTAGATAAACTCTGATTAGATCAGATAGACCTAAGATAGATTTTGAGGATTAGTATAGAATAACTTCCTAGAATTTTGGTATTGTAGAGAATTTGTGAGTTTTCTGAGCAATACATCCCTGTCTGAGGCAACAACCACCAACATGGAGGATCAACTGGTGCTGATCAGCTAATCACCATACTAGGACAACTCACTCAGGTTATGAATAATAACCTTACTCATATGGAGCACCCTAATCAGCAACATAGAGGATCAGTGTTAGATCGCTTCATGAGGCAATAACCACCAACATTCAATGGGAGTACAAATCCACTAGTAGCTGAGCAATGAATAAATTCCATAGACAAAATATTCCACGCCTGGGGAGTAGTGAAATGGAAAAAGTTGTCATGGCAGTTTACCGCCTCACTGGAAATGCTGATCAATGGTGGTCATTGATTCAAAACAAGAAGGAAGATGATGAAGTACCAAATATGGAATGGAGGGAGTTCAAAGAGTTTTTTTTAGAAAAATACTTTCCTCATGACCATCGAACAGATATAGAATCGAAATTTTTAAGTCTGAGACAAAAGGAGGACGAGAATGTCGCAAAGTATGAGGATAACTTTACAAGGTTAGTGAGGTATACAGAAGATTATATACATAACCAAAGAAGTATGATTGATCGTTTCTTTGAGGGGTTAAAACTATTTCTCCGTCGAGCATTAGTCTCACAATCCTTCTATTTATACGAAGATATTGTCTCATGCGCTATCAAGACAGAAAAATAATTCTCTAAGTCTTACGAATTTGAGGAAAAGGAAGAGAAGAAGAGATCTACTAATCACTTTGGAAATGGAAATAAGGGGAATAAGGGAAAAGTTGAATATCCATCCTGTAGTAACTGTGGGAAGAAACACCCTGGTACTTTCTTGAAGGGAATGAGAGTCTATTACAAGTGTGGTGAAAAAGGCCTCCAAGCTCATGATTGCAAGAGGAAGAAAGAAGGTAATGATGTTCATTGCTATAATTGCAGGGAGATAGGACATTATGCAAATGAATGTCCTAAGTCTCAGGGTAACATACCTCAAGAAAGGCCAAGGGATCATGTCCATTCTCATAATATCACTACTACTAAGGTAGAAGCTCCGAAATATGTGGTGGTGGGTAATTTAATGGTTTCCTCAAGTTTATTAAATGCTTTATTTGATTCTGGATCATCGAATTATTTCATATCTTCCCAGTTTTCTATGAAAATTAGATATTTACAATTTGATTTAACAAGGGAGTTGTCAGTTAAAACTCTTAAGGGAAGTATCATCTCAACAATGTTTTTTGAATTTTTTCCCATCAGAGCATATAAATGTTCTTTATCTGTTGATCTCATAGTCATACCTATGATTGAGTTTGATATAATCCTCGGTATGGATTGGCTTTCGGACCATGTTGTGAATATTGATTTTAAGAAGAAGGAGGTTATGATTTTTCATGATGATGGTAAGGAACACCTTATATTTAGAGAAGAATCGTCACCACCTAATTCTTATCTAGATCCACCCCTAGTAGCTCAACTAAATTAAATTATTAGAAAGGAAGAGAATGAAATAACTGTGGGTGCAGAAAGGAATGTCCAAATAGAGGATGTAACTATTATGAGAGAATGTGTTGATGTGTTTCCAGAAGATTTACCTGGACATCCTCTAGAATGAGAAATTGAGTTTTTCATTGATTTAATTCCTAGATCAAGGCCCATATCGAAGTCCCATTATAGAATGGCCGCTATGGAATTAGTGGAACTAAAGAAATAACTAGAGTAATTGAGTAATAAGGGATTTATTCGCCTTAGTGTTTCTCCATGGGGAGCCCATGTCCTTTTTGTTAAGAATAAATATGGATCTATTAGGTTATGTATCGACTACATGGAAATCAATGCTATAACAATAAAGAAAAAGTATCCCCTACCTCGCATTGATGATTTATTTGACCAACTACATGGAGCTCAATACTTTTCAAAGATTGAAATTCGATCTGGATACCATCAGTTGGGTGTGAATAAGGAAGACATTCCAAAAAAAGCAATTCGATCCAGGTACATGCATTATGAGTTTATAGTAATGCCTTTTGGGCTGACTAACACACCCTCTGTTTTCATGGATCTAATGAATAGAGTTTTCAAGGAATATCTAAATGAATTTTTAGTGTTATTTATTGATTATATCTTGGTATACTCCAAAATCTACGAAGATCATAAAAATCACTAGCACATTATATTGAAAACTCTGAGAAGACATGAATTATATGGGAAGTTTAGAAAGTGTGAATTCTGGCTTCAGGAGATTTCTTTTCTTGTCCATATTGTCTCTAATAAGGGAATCTCTATTGATCCTTCTAAGACAATAGAAATCCATGAATGGCCAGAACAGATGATTATAACTGAGGTATGCAGTTTTATTGTTTTTGCAGGTTATTATCGACGTTTCGTCCAGAATTTTGCCCAATTGGCTAACCCATTAACGAAGCTCACACGTAAAGGGGTTAGATTTTTTTGGAAAAAAGAGTGTGAAGTATTTTTTTATGAACTTAAGAGAAGATTAGTCAATTCCCCTATATTGACTCTACCATCGGGGAATGATGGGTTCGTTATTTATAGTGATGAATCGAAGAAAGGACTTGGTAGTGTCCTTATGTAGAATGATAGGGTTATTGCCTATTTATCACAACAGCTGAAAATTCAAGATCAAAACTATCCTAATCATGGTCTTGAGTTAGCAGCTGTAATTTTTTCTTTGAAGATTTGGAGACACTATCTCTATGGTGAAAAGTGCGAGATTTATAATGATCACAAGAGTTTGAAGTATATTTTCTCACAGAAAGAACTCAACATGAGGCAAAGGCAATGGCTTTAACTACTAAAGGATTATGATAGCTTGATACACTACCACCGATGGAAGGCAAATAAGGTGGCAGATGCTTTGAGAAGAAAGGATCATTCAGTTTTGAACAAGATGAGAATTGAAAGGGATGATATTTTCATGGATCTATTAAAGATGAATATGGGAATCACCATGGAAGGTGAAACATCGATACTTTTTCAAATTGTTTCCAAACCATCTTTACTAGAAAGGGTTAAGAGTTCTCATACCAATGATAAAGAATTTCAAAAGAAGATTAAATCTATGATTGATGGGAGATTGAGTGACATTTTTTATGAAGATGGAATTTTGAAATTTGGGAAGAGACTTTGTCTTCTCGATAAACATGATCTAAAAAGGGAATGGTTGGATGATTCTCATAGTTCCAATTTCTCTATACACCATGGGAGCCCCAAAATGTTTATAGATTTGAAGGAAAATTTTTGGTGGGACAACACGAAGAGGGATATTACTGATTCTGTGTCAAGATGTATGGTTTTTGAACAAGTGAAAGATGGAAGGCAACATCCTGGAGAAGTCATGAAACCTCTTCCCATACCTGAGTTGAAATGGGATAATATTACAATGGAATTTTTCATGGGGCTACCAAAAAATCTTTGAAAGAACGATGAAATATGGGTCATTGTTGATCGTCTTATGAAGTAAGCACATTTTCTTGCTATAAGAGAAGATTTACCACTTGAAAAATTCTCAAGAATATATATTAATGAAGTTATAAGACTTCATGGAGTACCACTATCGATTGTTTCTAATTGTGATCTCCGTTTTACATCAAGATTATGGAAAAGTATTTAGAAGGCCTTGGATACTGAACTTCATTTGAGAACTGCCTACCACCCTCAAACAGATGGACAATCAGAACGAACTATTCAAACCTTAGAAAACATGTTGAGATCCATCTCACTTGACTTTCAGGGTATGTGGGATCAATATTTACCTCTGGTGGAATGTTCCTATAATAATAGCTTACATTCAAGTATTTGGATGGCACCGTATGAAGGGTTATACGAAAAGAGATGTCGCACACCAACCTATTGGGATGCTGTTGGTGAAAGAAAACTCGTAGGCCCAGAACTGGCGGAGGAAACGACAGAAAAGGTGAAGGTAATCCAAAACCACATCAAAGCAGCTCAAAGTAGGAAGAAGATCTATGTTGACATCCGAAGGAAGGATTTGGAATTTTAGGTAGGAGATCATGTTTTCTTGAAGGTATCTCCATGGAAGGGAGTTATACGTTTTGGCAAGAAAGGTAAATTGTGTCCCTGGTACATCAGACATTTCGAAATTCTAGAACGAATTGGGGCTGTAGATTACCTTTTGGAAATGCCGCCAAATCACTCCAATGTTAACGATGTGTTCTACATATCGTTGTTGAGAAAATAAATGCCTAACCCAACACATGTACTCACCTGTGAGGAAGTAGAACTGGAACCCGATCTATATTATTGCGAAGATCCCATCAAGATTCTTGATACGATAGAACAAGTGTTGAGAAACTGGACGACTCGTCTGGTAAAAGATCTATGGAGAAACCATATGATGGAAGAGGAAACATGGAAACCCAAGGAACATATGATGAAGAACCACCTGAGACTTTTTAGGTAGTAATATTATAGAAATTTCGAGGACGAAATTATTTGAAAGAGAGGAGAATGTAACACCCCAAGCTTTTATGGTACACTTCTCTTTGAATAATACAGTAGCATGTGTTCTTCGCAACTTCAAGTTCTTACACATCACAACCACTCAAACTAGCCGTTATGAAAAGTAATACCCAGTTTTTGAAATTTTATAAATTTTATCTTACAAAATTGACTTCATTTTTTGATTCGGAATATCTAAATTAGCCTAGGGTAAAATTTTGGGTTTTTTCTGAAAACATTCAATTTTTGTTGACTAGTGAAGAACACTGGGTTACAGTTTAAAACCGAAATTTTAGTTAAATAATAATTTATTTTATTTATATTTATTTTAGGTAAAAATAGATACATAATACCTATATAAGTTCAATGTAATTCATTGGAGTCAGTTTATAATAATTTTAGATATATAAAAAGTTTATTAAACTTTTCACCGTCTTTTACGCATCTCCTAGGAGATTTTGAAAATTCACAGAAAATGTAATTTTACCGCTTCTGTAAGTAGAATTTAAAAAATCCGAGAGACATGGTTAATATCAAGGAGTAAAATGTGGTTCAATAAGATAAAAATAATTTTGGGTGAATGGTAACTTTTTACTTTTATTTACCACGGTTAAATGCAAATAAGTTAATTAAGGGTAAAAATGATATTATTATTACCCTAACTCATGTCCTAATTCTATTGGCTAAGTACAATTCGACCAAAAACAACATTTGGAATAAAATATTAACCTATTTGGTCCACTTGGAATAGATTAGGACATTTATTACTATTTAATTCAAATAAGTTTTAAAGGGTAAAAATCAAAGTTTAATAACTAAAACATTTTTAATATAGGGTTATACAAAAGATAAATTCGATTATAAATATTAATTATAAATCTAAAAATATTTCATACATAATGGTATTTTATTTATAATTTTTATACATTAAATATTTTAATTTATTTATAACACAATGATGATACAGTAATTACCTTATTAGTGAAATATTAAAATAATTGATATTATAAATACCCAAATAAATATAATTTGAGACTTTTAATAAATTTCACAAATTTTATAGGTTAATATGACATGTTAGGGTTGATTAAATGAATTAGGTTCGAAGTAATAATGCTGTTATGAATTTAGAAAAAACAAAATACCAAATAGTGTCAAAATTGACATAAAAGAGTTTTTAAAACAAATATTATATTATTAATTGATATTCAATTCTTGAAAATATAAGGTTCAGCCAAAGGACTTATATAATGATAGGTGTATCATTAATAGACCACTTGGGGGTCTCCTAGAATTATATAGTTTGTTTATTAACTATATAATATAAAAATTCCAAGAGACATGGTAAATGTAATACTATTTAACTAAAAGTTAAATCAAAAAGATAAAGTTAATATAGTGACCCAAACCTATATAAAACCAATTGGTTGAGTTTTTTATGACCTATCCACACCTTGACCTTTAAATAATTCACTTTGGAGCCATTATAAACCGAATATGAATTTATTATAAAATAATATTTCTAGGTTTTCCTATGGTGCCCCTCACCCGTCTTATAAAAGGGAACTCCTCCTTCTCACTAATTCACACTTTCAATGCCTTTTGGCTCGGACAAACCCTGCCCAAATATTCTATTAACTTCCCTAAATTCAACCTAGAGGACTTATTTTTATCAGAAATCCAACCTAAGGAGCCTTTTGATCAAATCAAAAGGAAGAACCCGAAGAAGAGGCAATGTTTTCACCACCCTCTTTCAAGTTCCTTTCATCTTCCACTTCTTCTTTCTTTGTTATTTCCATTCTAAAATAATAACTCCTATATATTCTATATACTTTGATGTTATTATAAATATGGTAAAACCATATTCATTATTCTATCCATCCTTTGAATGACATGTCACCATACGTGCGTATGTACGGTTTACCGTCACCACGTCGTGGTCTAATTGTTATTCAAAACATTATTATTTGGATGGGTATGATAATGATGTGAAATTCAAGTAAATAATAAATATAAAATTATAATGATTCTGTATATATGATATATGATCCAATTATATACGATTTTAATATCAAAATAATGCTATTGTCGCTCGTACATACGTACGGACTACCATCTCCACGAATGCGATGAGATTAATTCCCCATCATATCCATTCAAGAATAATTCTCATTTGTTGATTAAAAGTAATGTTTAAGGACTTGATATCATTCTGGATACAAATAATATACAACCTATCCATAAAAAACATGACTTACTTAACAAATCATATAAAGTATAACGAATCAGTTAACACCCGAAACAACGATAATACAAAGATATTATTAACAAAACAATGTTAAAAGATCATATATGATATCATATTAATGTATACGATTCTTGTATAATTTAATAACAACTATTTCACCATTATACAGGAGTTAAAACAACCCTCAACCAAGGAAAAGTACAAGGTAAGGGTTTATTTCAAAATCTCATCATTATCCGAGGTTGTTTATACATAATTATCCACTGGGACCTCTTTATCATCCACATCCATGTTTCTTATAATTGTATTTCAAAACATTCTTACTATTTTGCAGAATATGGGTTAAATTAATTTGTAGCCTTGTTTGAATTTTTATAAGAAGTTTATAAAGTAATATTTCCATCCTTTTTCAAACAAGTACCTTTTTATCCTTTTCAATAGAATTAAGGTAAGAATGTATTTTTTTAACTTATACGGTGGGTGCGGCTATTTTCCACCATTATAAAATTGTCGAAGATTACCTTACAATCATATAGGATTATTTTCAAAGTAAATTTTTTCATTTATAATTAAGTGACCTTTAAATGATTTAAAAAAAAGATATTTCTCTCAAATAGTTTTTATTTCATCTATGTCAATATCCTTTGAGGGATTTTAAGCTTATTCAAAGTTGATTTATTATGATACAAAACTTCCATATTGTATTGAAGGTTTTGTGATTTGTTTGGCTGTGGATGTGTTATTTTTATACCATTTATGGTTTATGGATAAATTATTGACATTTCGTATGCTAGTTTTCATATGAATGTTTATGTTATGTTTAAACCGATTCATATGAGAAATGAATTGGACTTAATAAGTGATGGGTGAAGCCCGCTATAGCTTGTTGATGCATCCGTAGGTCTCATGAGAAAAACTTGTGTCTTGGCACAAGGCCTTGACAAAATCTTATTTGTAGTCTTGGCACAAGGCCATGACTACGTGGTTATGATAGTCTGGCATTATGAATTCCTTCATTATGAAAGTGGTTATTGATATTTCATGTGATTATTCGATTAGTAGAGTATCCATGTGAATAAGTAAATGGAATTATTTCATTTTATTTCTGCCATATTATGTTGAAGTTCATGTTTAAAAGGATTTTGTTTTAGTTATACATTGCCTTAAATGTTTATGTTTATTTATGAAAGTTTCTTCTATATTGTTATCCTTACTGAGCATCTGAGCTCACCCCTTTCAATGTTTTATTTTTCACTGGATGTAAATAAGTATTTCATGAATGGCCTGCAGGGATAGTATGAGGGGTTATGAAGACAAGATGTTTTTGTAGTTTTCAATTTATGATGTAATGTAAACTTTATGAATGTATCTACTAATTCCAAGGCTACTAAACTAATTAGTCTTTCGAGACTTGACCATTTGTGATCATGTCAATGTTATGTAATAATACAACAACTCTGGGTAACTGGGTTTGGGGCATTAAAATACTACATTGAATTGAATTTGTAAAAATTGGTTTTTCTATTTGAAAAAATATAAATATTTTTAGTCTAATATTGTTAAATTTATTTTTCATGTTACTAATTAATGAGCACAAATAAAATTAATTAACACGATTAAAGTTAAAACATGGTTTTTGTGCATGACACGTGTTTGTATTAAAATTAATTTTACACATAGTTAGGAATTTTATATAATGAACATGCAATATATTTATAATTATAAGGAATAAATTATATAATAATGTTATTTATAATTATAATATTCAAGGAAAAAGTACCTAAATATATAGATTTCCTTAGTAATAACAATAAATATTAAATTGAGTGAACTTAATGAATAAGGAAGAAAATGATAAAAAAAATATTTTATATTTTTTTTGTGTTAGTTTTTCATGCCACTAAATTCTATAAACTCAATTATTTTTAATTTTTTGATTCACATTATGAAAGGAAGACACCCTAATAGTGTTTACCTTATTTTATTTCCAAGAATTCCACTCCTTCTCTAATATAAAAATAAACTCAGTATCCCCAAATATCCACACCTATTAAGGACAATTTTTCCTTAAAATATCCTAATAAACTCCCAAATTCTATTCTATAATCCTATAATCCAAATTTTGGGATGAAATCATTCAAGAGAGTCCTTTTGTGCAAACAAAAAGGAGTTACCAGAAGAAGATGTTTCCTTCTTCATTGAACACTTTTGTTTTACTTAACTCTCCACAACTTAAATTCTTATTATTATATGATTATATAATAATGTAAGTATCAAAAATATAATTTTAGGTTTTTATTTTAATGGTTATACCTACACCTACATAGTCAACCATCAAATTCATAACAGTTTCAATGTTCATGTGTACAGTGGGTTACCACATCACAGAAATGATTTCATTAGATTTCTCCTTTACCACTTCTCATGGTTGAATAATTTTAATAGAAATAATATTTGAATATGATATATATATATAATACTTATATGTTCTTAATAATTAAATAATTATTATATAACACATACCGTCATTCTTTTCATTTTTTCATAATATGATAACATCATTTGTGGACATCTGGACTACCACCTCCTAAAAGAGATGTGATACGTTCACAATTTACATGGAATGTATTAAGGATTAGATTATTAAAATTATTTTATATAAATGAAATATAGTTTATATATTAATTTCACAATTATCTTTCTCTAGATATAAAATATGATATTATTTATTACCTTTTCACACACTAAATAAGTGATAACATCACTCGTATACATGTGGACTACAACCTCCTCAAAGAGACTTGATTCCTTTAACATAACAAAATATGTATATATATGTATATATGATTAAATAATATGTTATATATTATGTATTTATCATTTCAAAAGGATAATTTTTATATACATCCTTTCTGCTATGATAATTAAAAAATTGGAACGTTACTCAAACATACGTACACCCTACCATGTCCATGATAAAAATGTTGGTTAATTTTCCATAGCCATAATTAATTATTGGTCTTAAAAGTAAAATAGATGTATAAATATATTAATTTTGACATTATTGTTGGTCACTCTCTGTTTTTAATTGTATTAATCCTCAAAAATAATGTCTATTCATTTTAGTATTTTCAAATCATGTCCTATTATTTCAATAATGTTTAGTTATGTTTAATTATATTTAAGGATGATCGTCTATGATCAAATATCTATTTTAAAGATTCATTTTTTATTTAGGTTATAAGGCCGTTAAAAATGGTAAATTTTCTAAGTATGAGTCACTGACACCGATAGAACAAGTGTGACAACAACAGTACATGCTGACTCACTTATACCGACTGAGTAAATGTCTCACTGAAAGATCAACTGAGACACCGAAGGAAAACATTTCTCACCAATAGAAGGAATGTCTCACCAAAAAAATGAACGGACTCATCGATAGATGACTCATCGATAGAAAAAATGTGACAATCACTACTGGAAATTCATGTTATAGCCACAGTTTTAAACCATGGATATAGGTCCACAAACTGTGGCTATAAGTAATAGCCACGTTTTGAGGAACCATGGTTTTATTTGGAGTGGCTATAGGCCTTTACCTATATCCATGGTTACAAATAGTGGCTAAAGGTATACAACCACGGTTCCAAACTTAAGCTAAAGTTATAAATCCATGGTTCAAATCGTGGCTAATGGTATACATCCCAGGTTCAAACCGTGTTAATATGACTATTGCCACAATTTAGAATAGTGGATATACCTTAGGATGGAAAAACTCTATTTCCATGGTTTCTAACAATGGTAGAAGACTTGTAGCCAGGAATAAAATTGTGGCAATATCCTTATTTCCACGTTTATAAACCGTGGCTATTGGGTCAAAAAATTAAAAAAATACCCCCTCCCAATACCCTAGCAGTAGCCCCCACCCCCCATTTGACAGCCCCTTCCTACCCCTGGACACCCCCACTCCACCTGCAACCCCCCTCACTCCCCCAACAGCTCTACCTTTCCCTGGACAGCCCCCCTCCCTCCCCTGGACAACCCCCATACCTCCACCTGTATCCCACATCCCTTTTCTTGGACACCCCCCCACCTGCAGCCCTCCCCGTGAACCGCCCACCCCCCACCACCACCACTCCCCTTGAATCCCCCTCCCCCTATAGCCCCTCCCTCCCACTGGAACCCCATAGCCCCCCTCCCCTAGACGACCCCCCTCCCTATCCCGGGAAAGCCCCCACACCACTCCACCTGCAGCCCCCTACCTCCCCCTATATAGCCCCCCATAACAACCCCCTCCCTGTCCTTGGATAGCCCCCCCCCCCCACCACCACGCCCCCTAAATCCCCCCACCCCACAACACATGCAGCCCCCTGGACAACCCCCCTACCTCCACCTGCAACCCCCTTCCCCCTGGACCCCCCAGACAACCCCCTCCCTTTCCCTGCAACACCCTCCCTCCCCCTAGAAAAGCCCCTCCCTTTCCCTACAGCCCCTCCCCCCTAGACAAGACTCCCTCCCTCCCCCTGGACAGCCCCCCGCCCAGACAACCCCCCCCCCCTCTTGGACCCTGACCCTCCCTTGAGATCCCCCCCACCCCTGACCCCCTTAACACCCCTTTCCCCTCCCTCCCCCTGGACAACCCCCCCCCCCCAAACAACCCCCCCTCCCTCTTGGACCCTGACCCTCCCTTGAGATCCCCCACCCTTGACCCCCTTAACACCCCTTTCCCCTCCCTCTTACAATAGCTTATGCATTCCAGAAAAAAACAGGACACCTGCATATTCAAATCCTCCCCTACAACAAAAAATACAATGTTCATGTAGAAATGAGAGGAAGTGTCAGGGTGGAACACCCAAATAATCACCTGTACAAAGTTAGGTCCTAGTGGTTTGGGTCATGTTAGAATGGTAACAATGTAGTCTGAGTTCTAGGTATGTAGTTTGGAGTTTATGTTTATATTAGGATTGATTTGGGAAACCGATGACAATGTTGTTAAGGGGTTAATTGTTGGTTTATCAGACCAGAGAACCCAATAATGGATTTATGGAAAATATATCCATTCACATCCCCTACCCCCAACACACCCCCTTCCCCCAACCTACACACCTCCCTCCCCTGCCCCCAGCACACCCCCTACCCCCTGCCCCCAACACACCCCACCTGCCCCCTGCCCCCCACCTGCACACCCCCTACCCCCTACTCCAAGAACCCCCCTACCCCCACCTATGAACCCCTCCCTCTTCCCATCCCATGCACCCCTTGCACACCCTATGAACCCCCCTTCCCCTTACAAAATAACCCAGCACACTACCCTACCCCCCTACACCCCTCCCCCCCTTCACCCCCTGCACACCCCATTCACCCCATAAACACCCCATTCACCCCCTAAACATCCTATTCACCCTCACCTGACCTGGTAAAAGAACCCAACACACCAATGAAAGACATAGAACCTAAGTGGAAGGTTATCTGGAAGTTTTTTCAAAGTAGGATAACCAGAGTATGAGAAATGGATAAAGTCCTTTTTCAGGATATGTATGTGTTATATATTTTGATTAACCTCCTGAGGTAACTGATTTGTTTTATGGATCCAAACTATAAAGGTAAAGCTAATATGAATTAATATCACTATGGTAGGCTGATATCACTAGTTTTAAAGAAGATGGAAGTCGATTTGAATGAGGGGGAGGCAGTGAGATTCCATAAGAGTAAAACCCTATCTGCAATTCTTTTGAAGGCCATTGGGTACAATTAGGATATCGACTCAAATTCCTTAAAGCTAGTTAGTTGTGAAGGAGTGGCTCAAAATCGAATTATGTACCATTACAGATTCAGTCCCTATAGTATGATATGTTGACACCATTCCTTATGCCAGATTTCAAGAGGAATATTATGAGTGAGTTCTATGATACCAGAGAATATGTCAGGAAGCTTGGTATTGAAAATAATAAATCCTTAAATTAAGTAGTGTTATTTTATGATGAATTTAATGGGAAGTTGAATGAGATCATAAATGTCTCTGAGTATGATCAATGTATGGTTTTTAGATATCTTGTTATAGTATTTAGAAACTACTAACATTTGTTAACTTTTTTTTAACAATGTCTATAAATAATTTGAAGGGATATATTCATATTCTTCCTTGACAAAGATAGTGGTTATTAGAAAACTAATTTTTAAAATAATAAATCAATAATGGAAACAAGTTTTTGAAATAATCAGGCAATTGTAGAATACAAATTAAAGGTTTAGGCAGAGGGAACCTACCTCAACCTCAAGGCACGTTGCTTTTGAAGAAGACAACTCGAATCTTCCTTTTTTCCGCTTGTACGCATATGCAAATTCATGTATATATAAGGACACCTAGCCCCAATGTACATATTTTCTTGGCCAAATATGAATAAGGGGTTCCTTAGATATATGTTTATACTTGTATATACCCCTTTACACTTACACATGTATGCATTTTTCTTATTTATATATAAGCACACCTAGCCCCAATATATATATTCATACTTCCACGAGTGAATATATATAAAGGGGAATATATATATATATATTTATATTCCTACCAATGCATACACATGTAATCCTTCATCAATGGTGACTCAAATCTACCACAACAAAATCAAAAAACAAACTACAAAAATATAAGGAACCCAAAAATAAAAAAAGCCCTAATTTAAATTGGGCCAAAGAATAAAAATGGAATAAACCTTACCCAAATCTGATGATGAACTCACCATCTTCAATGGTGGTGGATAGAACCAGCCTCATCATAAGAAACCACCTATAAGAAAATAGTGGGAAACCAAATGAGATATAAAAACTTCTTATATATATATATGTGATGTTAATGAAAGAAAAATTAATTCACAAACATCATCCATGAAAGTGACTTTGATTGACATTAGACTACTCCTAATCTTATTATTGTTTTTAACATGTTCTATAGTTGGAATTACTTCAATTAGTCTCAAATAGAACAACTTATATATGATAAACACATTTTTTAATGATATTGGTTTTCCATACATGTTTGTTATGAAAACCAATAGTTTTATTTTTCATTTAATGTCATTAATATTGAATGAAACATTCCATTCTAATGAAATCATAACCAATAAATGTGACGAAAAATTGAGACACTCCCATTAAAAATTATCTATATTTTATGGATTGAATCCATTTAGTAGAAAATATAGTTATTTTTAAATGTAACATAAATCTATTTTCATCCACCAGATGTTATAGTCTTTTCCATAAAACTAATTAATGTTAATATATATAAAATTTATATTATTTCTAAAATGTAGTATCCCCCACCGCCTCCCCCCCAAAATGAACCCCCACTACCCCCTTACTAGCACCCCCACTTCCCCCACCCACTTGCACCCCCCAAACCCACCCTAAACCCACCATCTGCACCCTCACTTCCCCCAACCCTTCACCCCAACTCATTTGAACCCCCCCCCCCCCACACACACACACACAAACACCCCCCATGCTCCCCTCCCTGCACACTGCCCTCCATCCCCCTTCACCCCTGCCCCCGACACCCCCACCCTTCACCCCCACTGCCCCCAACCCCAACCTACACTCCAACCTACACCCCCATTCATGAATTACCAAATTTATTATGATACACATTAACAAAAATAGGTAACATTATACTTATAATCTATTAGTAGATTTTAAATAACATAAAAATGTTTTTAACATGAATTTCATATTATATGAGAAATCAGGAAGTGTAGATATCATATTACATGCCTATTTATTTAACAAAGTAATTAACATTTCCATACTTACATTGTTTATCAAATTTATAGAAAAACAAACAGGCTATTCACAACCATTTCTATAACAGAAAGATAACACACTTTCATAGAAAAACACAAGGCATTAACATGTATAAAACAAAAATTGGTTACATGCCCAAAAAATAACTTCATTGTTCATTTAGATTCCAATGTTCTCATCTTTATTAGGTTAATGAAACTATTACTCAAAGTATTAAATCATGATAATTTCACAATTTCACTTTAAACCTGTAGAAAGAAATAGGTCTCCTACCACAACTTTAGGACCACAATATTTTCCAATTAAAAAATAGAACACCAAGAACCAAACCATGATTAACACTTTTGTGGGGAACTTATGATCATTAAAATACTAGCCTAAAAATATACATCTATCATTCATCAAAAGAAACTCTAATAAAACTTACGATAAAAATTCTCTATTGCATGTGAAAAGAAGAATGGAAAATAATAAAACCATCAAAGGTGGATGATCCTCAGAAGGTGGTAGCCAAGTTGATAAATTCAAAGTATTGTATTCCAAATTGAAGCATTTCATGTTTGTTTCTAATGAGAAGGTCCATAAATTAATGGAATTTTAAACTCTCGAGGACAAGAGAGATGAGTTGGTAACAAGCATAAAAAAGATAGTTGATACGAGTCGCACCAACACCCCCCCTCCAAGCCCCCCGAACCAGTCCCCCCCTCCCCCACCTAGGCCCCAGCCCCAACCCCTCCTACACCACCCCCCCCCCCCCCCACCTGCACCCCAATGCCCCTCGCCTTCCCCGATGCACCCCCACTTCCCCACGAACACTCCTCGGGCACCCCCACCCACCCACACTTCTCCCTGCCCCCCACATGGTGGAAATAACTAGTAAAAGAGAATATCATATGTACATAAAACTGATGAAGTATAATATCCATAATAATAATACTAAATTTTGGAATATCATCATAAATAAAAAAACTCATATATAGTAACATATAAAAAACATCATGACTGTTTGATATGAAAAATTCGGGAATATAATGGAACTAAAGCAGTAGGGGAAATGCAACTTGTTATACAAAATGTAAAAATGATCAAAATCTATCTCAAATAGCATTGTGAGTATTGGTCTGTTCCTCTTCTCCCATACCCCATCATAGTATATAAAATCAAGCACCCATTGCTTTATGTTTACCTTTTTCCATGTCTACATCCCTTGAGTCTCTTCAGAAACCAATTGGAAACTCGAACAGGGTGTAAGATAAACTCACTAGCCCACCATCAACGGTGTCTACAAAAATGAAATTTGTGAATATACAATGAGCGGTGTACAATTAAAATGAATAAAGGAGATAAAGAAATAAATCAGGTCATTTATGGTTCCCCATAGAACATCCATCTAAAAAACATGCTTCATCCTATATTGAAATATTTCTGAACATTTAATAATAATTATAAAATTGTTATATTGTCTCAGAAACTAGGCTCATATATTGTAATACTTAGATATGGGATGAATAACACCCATGGAATTTTGAACTAAATAAAGGAAATAAGAAAGTTCTCAATGAATTTGAATCATTGACCAAATCCAAGTATTTTCTTTGAACTGGAATACATGTCCTCAAATTAATTTGATTTTAAATTTAGCCTAATCCAAGGCATTTAACATAGGTGACCTAAATATTTATTTAGTGTAATGTAAACCCATCCCCCAAAAAGTCCGTATATTTTAATTCTCATAGGAATTAAAGTATCTCCAATGCATGGTATAATTTCATCGCATCCAATGTCAGTCTTTGGTAGTCCATATAGGGGACCCAAGTGTCACTCAATGCCTAATGTGATGCACTTCCCTCTGAGACTATCCTCAATATTCCATATAGGGAACCCAAGTGTCAGGTGTGGAATAATTTAAGACTATTATTCATTTGATATCATCTAATTCATTCTACCTATGAATCCATATGTCACCTACAACGTAATGAAATTCTATTTATAATTCATTTTATTTCAAAAGATCAGTGATTGCATACATGGTGTTTCATAATAGAACACTTGTATCAGCCTTTCCGTGTCATGTTGGATGGTCATGGATAGGGGAACCCATACCATTTTAAAATACACATGATTTAATTTGGGAATTTAATTTATAATGAAAATTAAATCTATAAAAAATATGAACATGGGCCTATGAATATTAGCTTACCATTTTACCTATTTTATATTCACACTACAATTAAATAATAGGGGCCAACTCAATAGACCTCAATTTAAGGTAAAAATTAAATTCAATTATATGTCTTATGGGACATTAAATGTGATTCACCCTAAGGGGTGGCTCAAATCAAGTCAAAACAATCTAGGATGAAAATTTTAGGTTTCCAGGACACACTTAAGCAAGGTGATAACAATTCATTTGATTATTTTGGAATTTTGGTTGTGTCACATAAAAATTGTGGTGTTTAGAATGACAACACATAATATAAAATCATGTCATTAATTGAAAAAGAACAAGACCATCTACCATAGCTTCATAGTTCACTCTATATCCAATATTAGATTTACATTCAAGAATGAACAGAAGAAAAAAAGACTCCACATCCAGTATTAGCTTTAGATTCGAGAAATAACAGATGAAATAAAATAAATCTTAAAATTCCATGATGACAGGGCGTCGTGTAGGACCCCAAGACACCTGGAGAAGGGAGGGGTGAATCAGGGTGTCAAAATTTCTTTCAAACTGATGGATATTGTTCCCACATCAGTAGGAGATAGTTAAACCAGTATGATTGATATGATCAGAAATCAAACATTCACATGAAAAGAGATGACACAAAACTTTTTTACCTAGTTCACCACTAAGGGCTATGTCTAAGGATCATATACCGACAGGTTTTCGGTCGTACCTAATTCCATTATTCTTTAATAGTTGTGGATTACAATGGTTCAAGAATAGTCACTCTGTCCCAGGCTCACTGCCTATATAAATGTTCAGGGATAGCCCACTGCGTCCCTCAGGTCACTTCCGTTGACTCCCCATGGCTCACTGCCTTTGGTGAAGTCTCAATCTGTTTATAGACGTGATGTTCTCATGAATAGATTATCATTTATGCCTTTGACTATGCTTAGCACAAGAATATGCTTGCATCAAAGTCCAAAATTGATGCACTTGAACACACTGAACCCCTGAACCGTATAATAAGAATACGCAAACAGGTTACACTGATGATTTCATGCAGCACCTACCATTTGCGCGCAAGTTCTGAATTTTGGGCACAATACATGATTTCTGCGCATGAAAAATATATTGCACAACAACCCTTTTACGCACAAATTTTACCATTTCACATAGCCTCCACTTTTACACACAGCTTCGTTTTTTTCATGCAATATCATTTTTTTCACGCAGCTCAGTGTTTTTCGCACACCTCCATTTACGCAAACCTTTTACGTGCATCAGCCCTCAGATATTCTCTAAGTCTTCAATCATACAGAATGAGGGAGGTCACCTTTTATTTAAAGGCATCACCAACCCCTGCGAGCAAATCCCATCATGGCGTGAAAAACCTCTCATTCAGAACACAATACATTTCGCACAAGAATTGTTTTCTGCACACGTCTTCATGTTTTTCGCATAGCCCATGCCTTTATCATTTTTCGATGTTTTGATTCCAAAACAAATCTTGCATGAAAAATCTCTCTCCACTATTTCACACACCACGCTATTTTTTTCACACCACGCTGTTTTTCTCTAACCACGATGTTTTTCGCACACCCTGTTATTTTTTGCGCACAACGCTATTTTTCACTCACCACACAGTTTTTTGTGCACACCTCCCATATTTCACTAACCACTTCCTCATTGCGCACACGTCCTCTTTCCAACAACCTATGTCTTCATTTTCCTATTTTCAGGTCCAAAAAATTTGAAAACACCAGAGAACAGTTCCACCTTCGATATTGTTGTCTGTTTGAACTATATGTTCACTTTACTGGCACATATTATGAACTGCCACTCAGGATTGAAAACAAACACAAACCATAATCCAATTCAGGAATAGAACGACCATGGTTCCTACACATCAGGGGTGTCGACCTTAGTGTCGAGGGGTTGAGGGTTAGGGGGAGAGCCATCAGGAAAGAAAGAAGGTGGTGGGGAGGCCACTCGGAGCAGCTTCACTGGAGGAGGAGGATTGTGGGGAGGAGGGTCACGGTGAGGAGGCATCTAGGTGTTGAGGGTTGTCAAAGAGGGTGTCGAGGAGGGTGTCAGAGGTGGAAACTTCGACTTCGGGGGTTTGTTGTGGGAAAGAAATTTCAGGAAGGAAGAGAAAAGGTGGGGAGTCCACTTGGAGCAACTTTGCTGGAGGAGGAGGGTTGCGGTGAGGAGGCGTCGGGGAGGACATCAGGCTGTTGATGGGTTTTGTGGAGGATGGATCAAGTGGGAGGAAGAAATAAACAGTTTTGGGGGTATTCTTCCATGGATCTGTGCCTATTTTGTCGGTCTAGTGATGGATTTTTTAACCAGTGGCCTTAGTGGTGTGGCTATATATCAATTTCATAGTAGTGAATGGCAGTTGTAATGACTCACCGATAGAAGAAAATGAGTCACCAATGCATGTAGATACTGAATGAATGAATCATAGACTGAATTATTTGCTTATACCAATCAAAGGTATCATCTATAGAAGGAATCACTAAATAATGAATCACTGACATCAGAGTCACCGATAGACTACTGAAATTATCTTTTATTTAAAATTATCTCTAACTTCCATATTTGTGAGATTTAATGCTACTGATTAAATTAATGCTTTTTGAAGAAAGCATAAATGACTACTCCAGTGGATAGTATGAAGTACGAGGTACCTTAGAAAGCTCTTTTTCAGCCCACACAAGACACCAGAATTAAAATGAATGCTTGGCGTATGATTTGTAAAGAATAAGGGGACAACATAAGATCACATATGAGTAGAGATGCCAGACCAAGCTGAAGAAGACATGAAGAACTCTGATTTATACTAATTGTAAACTAGTGGAGGATTTCATTGAATCAGGGATTAAATAATACTTGTAGAAAAAAAACACTAAGGAGGATAAGGACATCTTCCTGAAAACCAGAACATGGAGCTCCAACGACACTCTTTTTTAGTTTCTATTTCAATAATAGGAATCAATCGTGCATATTCTACATCCAAACAATCTTTAGATTCATTTCACAATGCTCATAGAATTATAAACTCTATAAATTTATTTCATTCTCTATTTTTTACATTTGTACTACATTTCGAGTAGTGTTTTCATATATCTATTAAATACACATTGTATCCTATAATGAACTAATAGAAACAAGATATAATCACTCAAACAACTTTTTAAACATGTTATATGCCACAGAGAACTATGGTAGAGGCCTTGTGTGACATTTCTATTTGAGTTCCCACATAGAACTCTTGTAGAAGACTTGTGACCAAGACAATTAGTATACTATTGTGTAAACCCCGATCCAAGGTGTGGATAAAATCTATATATATATATATAAATATATATATTACTTACTGGATGGAGATCACCAAGTGGATAAGACTATGTATCGGCTTGAGACTGAACCACTTGTTTTAATCCGCTATGTTTTCCAATTTAGTTTACTCTGTTTCAACTCATATGTCAGAAAAATAAGTTTTACTTTGATAGTTGATCTTGGATAGAATTGATAACTATTTTGGCTTTTTAAATTACTTTCAAAAGTTATTTCAATCTGTTAGGTTGATATAAATGAGAAGTAAACAATCTCTTGTAAAATTAATTGAATAGTCAAACTATTATAAATTTAATATTTTGATTAACTGGTCTATTTTTTATTTAACTTGGGAGTTTTAAAAATAATTTTTTTAATAGGAATTTTTATAGTATCTCAATTAACCCGATCTTGAGTTTCCTACTCTGACCAAAATTTGATATCAAATATTTCTTCGAAAATGCTATTTTCAAATCATTTAAATTTTTTTATTAGCTGTATTTTAAAAGTCTCTAAATTTCTATTAGTTCTGTTTTTTTAGATCATTAAAAACCTATTCTTTATTATTTATTATGGATAATAGATTGGAAGGTGCTGAAACCAATAGAAATATCTTTTTCAATGGAGAAAATTATTCCTAGTGTAATAGTAAGATGAAAATTACCTTAGAATATATGGGTTTTGAATTTTATTCTTTTATTGTTTGCGAATATAACATTCCTGCTACTACCCAAAATACATGGGATAAACCAACTAAGACATTTTTTAATAATAACTAAAATGCTATGAATTCATAATATTTTTCTTTATGATATGATAATTTAATAGTTTTTCTGCATGTAAAATAGCCCATCAAATTTTGGATACCCTATCTGTTTCCCCTGAATGAACCACAAATTCAAAGAAAATTTGAATTATCACTGATAATATTAAATTTGATAACTTTAATACAAAGTATGATGAACTTATACTTGAAATGTATCTCATGTTCAATGAAAATTTAAATACTATGATCTCTCTATGAAAGGAAGTAACTACTAAGGAGGAAATCATGTGAATTATCAGATGTTTACCAGAAAAGAGGAGGGGAACATCAGTGTCATTAAGAGAATCATGTGATATCAGAAAGTTACCAGTTAAAGGACTAACGGTAATATTGCTGATGTATGAGGAATAAATAAAAGTCATAAAATATGAGGAGGGTGAACCAAAGATAAAGTTAGTGGCTTTCAAAACCACTAATTACAAACATAATGAAAAGGAAATGATACGAACTCACTCTGATAGTACATTTAATGAATATTCACCATCTAATAGTGTTAAAGAAATGGCTCAGTTATCCTGAAGGGTTACAAAGATTTACATATAGAATAATTTTCTCCAGAATCCCATCTACAAAGGTAAATATGATAATAATGGAAACTGGAAAAACGATTGGAAATGGAGAAATAAATCAAATGAAATAATTTTT
This sequence comes from Viscum album, assembly GCA_963277665.1. Lineage (NCBI taxonomy): Eukaryota > Viridiplantae > Streptophyta > Magnoliopsida > Santalales > Viscaceae > Viscum > Viscum album. Next base: position 1,019,879,448 of record OY728132.1, on the reverse strand, counting down.
TATTAATTTACGAGAAGAGGAAATATAAAGGCTGATTTTCCATGGTTAAAATATAAAAATAAATAGGAGGAAAAAGTTAAAATATACAAGACAGAAATGAATGCCGCCTGGAGTGCTACTAAGGATATCTCTAGTGAGTCAGAATCATCACATTATGAGAAAGGTGACAAGGAAAACATGTGTTTCATGAAAAAACAATCTGATGTAACCCTTGATTCTCCCATACATAATTTTTATTATTCTGGATATGAAATTGATTCTAAAAATAAGTTCAGTGAGGAAATTTTTTAATATTACTCAATTCTTGATGATACAAGATATAAATTAAAAAATCAATAAAAATTTAAAAAAAGTGCATGTTCATACCTCTAATATTAAATATGAGCGTACCATAGAAAATGAAACGGAATTCATGATTTATTAAAGAATACAATGAGATTAAATTATCCAATGAGCATTTGAAAAATGATTTAGAAAACTTTACCAAAGAGAAAATATATCTTCGTCTAAATTCTAGGTAAAAAAGTTGAACCCAATTACACTAATGGTATTGGTTATCAACCTGGTAAAAGAAATTTTGTCAAAACCAATTTTGTATCTAAATATGAAAAATCCAATTTTAATCCTAGTTTGTGTAAATTTTTAGCATGTTCCTATAATGAAACCTTTTTAATATTTCATGTTTTTCTGGACCAAATAATATTTACTTTTTAATAAGAAAAAACTGTGTATTGGAAATACATGAATCAAATGTGGGTTCCCAAATAATTTATTACTAAACTTATGAGACCCAAAAAAATATGGGTTCCAAAATATTTTCTTATCTAATCTATTTTTATACAAAAACTATTTGAAGGGCTCATATAGAATTCTGGAGTACATGGATAGTGTATGTTCAAGAAACATCGCAAGGGGTTATTCATACTTCAAGAATACGATAAATATTTATAGTGGTCGGGTCTCTTATGGTGACAATTCTAAAGGAAAAATAATTGTTGTTAGCCAAATTGGTAACTCTAATTCCATTTTAATTTCCAAAGTTCTTTTTTTGATGGATTAAAGTACAATCTTCTTTGTATCTCTCAGTTCTGTGATGATGGTTTTAAGGTTATATTTGAAAAAATGCATTCAATTTCTTTAATTCTAAAAATGAGTTGTCATTTAGTGCCTCGAGAAATGAAAATATTTATATTGTATATATTTTTTAGTTCATCTATGTAACACCCCAAGATTTCATAGTACGTTATTTCATCAAAGTAATTATATAACTTGCACTACACGCAACACAAAGTTCAAGCGCACCACAACTTACCAAACTAGCCGTTTAAAAGAGGTTATGAATAGAATTAAAGGAATTTTAAACTATAAATAATACATATAATTTTAGAATCCATATTATGAGTTTCTTAGACACAATTTAAGAACAAATTTATTTTTTTAGATAAAAGAAATATTTTTCAAAAAATGATCTTTTACCACCTTTTAATGGTGAATCCTTTTTAAATCCAATATTTGAAACTTTTATATTTTTAATTTGACAAAATCAAATTCTTCTTTAGAATCAGGACATAAGAATTTAGTTTTAATAAATTTTTGGTGTTTTTCTGATAACTTTAATATTTGGGTGAATAGTGAAATATACTGTATTTTAACTGAAAACAACTTTTTTAATCAAAATAATTTATAGTGTTAAACTATACATTTTAATGGTTTGGAAGTGTAAATATATTATATTTTTACCATTTAATCTAACTCTAGTCATTTTAAGTAATTTCACTTTGATATTGGACATAAACGAGCGTCAATATTTTGATAGATATTGTTTCTTAAAAATACGCCTTTTGGTTTTGACAAGGGGAATTAATTTTAAATTAATAAATGAAACTTATAGGTTTTTAATTTGGTAAAATGGACTTCATTTTTTGATTTGGAATATCGAAATTAGGTTAGGGTGAATTTTTGGTATTTTTCTGAAAACTTTCCATTTTTGATTAATAGTGAAAAACACTGAGTTATAGTTTAAAACTGAATTTTTATTTAAATAATTATTTATTTTATTTAAATTTATTTTAAGTCAAAATAGATACATAATACCTATATAAGTTCAATGTAATTCATGGGATTTAGTTTATAATAATTGAAGATATATAAAAATTTTATTAAACTTTTCACCGTCTTTTACCCATCTCCTAGGAGAATTTTCAAATTCACCTAAAACGTAATTTTACTGCTTCTGTGAGTGGAATTTAAAAAATCTGAGAGACACGATTAATATCAAGAAGTAAAATGTGGTTCAATAAGATAAAAATAATTTTTTTTTGTGAATAGTATCTTTTTACTTTTATTTACCATAGTCAAAAGTAAATAGGGTAATTAAGGGTAAAAACAATATTATTATTACCCTAAAACAAGTCTTAATTCTATTGGATAAAAATAATTCGACCAAAAACAGCCTTAGGAATAAAATATTAACCTCTTTGGTCCACTTGGATTAGATTAGGATATTTATTATTATTTAATTTAGAGAATAGTTAAAAGAGTTAAAATCAATGTTTAATAACTAAAACATTTTTAATATAGGGTTATACATAATATAAATTAGATTATAAATATTCATTAGAAAGATAAAAATATTTTCTACATAATGATATTTTATTTAAAGTTTTTAAACCCTGAATAATTAAATTTATTTATGACACAATGTTGATGCAGTAATTACCAAATTAATGAAATATTAAAATAATTGATATTATAAATATCAAAATAAATGTAACTTTAGACTTTTTATAATTTAAACTAATTTTATAGGTTAATATAACATATTATAGTGGGTTAGATGAAATTTTTTGGAAGTAATAATGCTGTATGAATTTAGAAAAAAAAAACAAAATACCCAATAGTGTCAAAATTGACATAAAAGTGTTTTAAAAAATATATTATTTTATTAATTGATATTAAATTCCTAAAAATATAAGGTTCGGCCAAGAGACTTATATAATTATATTTGAATCATTAATTGACCAATTGGGGGTCTCTAGGAAGTATATAGTAAGTTTATTAACTATATAATATAAAAATACAAAGAGACATGGTAATTGTCAAACAATTTAGCTAAGAGTTAAATAAAAAAGACAAAGTTAATATAGTGACACAAACCTGTAATAAACCTATTGGATGAGTGGTTTTAGACCTCTCCCCACCTTAAACTTTAAATAATACACTTTGGAGTCATTATAAACCTAATATGAATTTATTATAAAATAATATTTCTAGCTTTTCCAATGGTGCCCCCCCTCTTATAAAAGGGCCCTCCCACTTCTCTAAAATTCATATCTTCAAAGGCTTTTGTTTCATCCAAAACCTGCCCAAATATTCTCTCAACTTCCCTCAATTCAACATAGAGGCATTAGTTTTATCAGAAAGATAACATAAGGAGCCATTTTGATCAAATCAAAAGGAAGAACCTGAAGAAGAGGTAATGTTTTCACCACCCTCTTTCAAGTTCCTTTCTTCTTCCACATCTTCTTTCTTAGTTATTTGAATTCTAAAATAATAAATCTAGTATATTATATATAATGTGATGTTATTATAAATATGTTACAACCATATTCAGTATTATATCCATCCTTTTAATGACCTGTCACCATACGTGCATACGTACGGCTTACCGTCTCCACGTCATGGTGTAATTGTTATTCAAAACATTATTATTTGGATGGGTATGATAATGATGTGTAATTAAAGTAAATAATAAATATAACATTATAATTCTTCTGTATATATGATATACCATCCAATTATATATTATTTTAATATAAAAAATTATATTTTCGCTCGTGCGTATGTACGGACTACCGTCTCCACGAACGCGATGAAATTCATTCCCCTTATTAACCATTCATGTCTAATTCTAATTTTATGATTAAAAATAATGTTTAAGGACTTGATATCATTCCAGATATGAATAATATACAACCTATCCATAACAAACACGGCTTATGTAACAAAACATATAAATGAAAATGAGTAAGTTAACACTCGAAATGACGATAATACTAAGATATTATTAACAAAGCAATGTTAAAAGATCATATATGATATCATATTAATGTATATGATTCTTGTATAATTTAATAAAAACTATTTAACCATTATACAGGTGTTTAAACTACCCTCAACCAAGTAAAAGTACAAGGTAAGGGTTTATTTCACAATCTCTTCATTATTCGAGAAAAAGGTTTCAAATGTACAATGCTTCATCTGCAAGGAGTGGGGACACTACGCGAATCAATGTTCAAATCATCAGAGTATACCCCAAATGATGCTATTGGATAATAATAATGTTATGATACTACCACATATGTGGAGGAATGACTAGTGTTCCTATTTTTTTGTTAAATAATTATTTCATTTGATTGTTGTATCAATGATGTACTGGTTATATGAATTATGGTGATAAATAAGGATTGTACTAGTGTACTATTTCATTGAGGATTTGAGATTATATGGTACTATGAAAAGTGACTCAACAACAAGTTAAACTTTATTTATATATGGATGAAGGAAAGGTAATCCTTAATATTTTCTTGATACTGAGGTAGTAATTTTGGAATAAGAGATGGTTGATTTGGATAAATTATATTGGATATTCTTGATTACCTTGGCACTGATTAATGGTTTGTTTATTTCATAATTTTTGGAATATTCAAAGTTTTTGGATATAATGAATATATCTAGTATTATGGAAGGAATAAGGGAGTATGAATGTAATAAATAAGGTTTTATGGTAATTTAGGGTGTTAACATATATTAAAATAATACATGATGAAGATATTCACATGTTATCACGCAAAAAAAGATCTTCACTATATTTACCTTCCATATAAATTTTGGACTGTGATTTTGGATAGAAGTAATTTGGATAAGTCTAAAGGTTGGAATGGATTATATTTGACATTTGATACTATTACTAAGGTTAAATCATTTCTGAAGATTATTTTTGGATTATTATAAAAAGGACAACCTGGAGGTTTGGCGATAACCTACCGCGTCCGGCAAGGCCGCGAGACTTGAACCCGCAACCAAAGGGAGACAAGGGTGTATCATCTACCACTGACCCACGTGATGTAATGTAATGAATAATTTATTTTTTTAAAGGGTCTGGTAGATGAATTATAAATTCAATTTTTTAGAACCCTATACCAATAGGATAAATAGAATTTTTTTAAGTTCTATTATATTTTAGAGTAAAAGATGAGTTTTTGGTAGAAATTAGTAAAAGGATGGAACCCTACTTGAAAAGTATACTTTTTTTTCTTCTCTTATTCTAAGAATATATAAATTCTCAAACTTTAGTTAAGGCATCTTAAATCCAAAAATGTGTTATCCTAATACCTTACATTTTGTTGAACCGATGGTATTTTAAATCATCATAGATTGGTGGCTTTGAGGCCAAAAATTATACAATTGTTTGTGATTGATGACCTCAATCACTCCCTATAAATATTATTATTTTTCTTCCAATTATGTTCCTCGAATTTCCACTAATATTCTCCTAATCAAGATCATAATTTCGTGTTGAATTTTTCATTCCCCTTTTCCTCTTATTAAGACTAAATTTTATTAACCCAATTTCCGATGTGGGTTTTCCCAAAAAGTATTTTCTATTTTCAATATTTTATTTTCAAAGAAAAATTTCAATTTGTGAGGATGCAATTTATTAAAGGAGGGAAGAATGTAACACCCCATGATTTCATAGTACGTTATTTCATCAATGTAATTCAATAACTTGCACTACAAACAACACCGAGTTCAAGCGCACCACAACTTACCAAACTAGCCATTTAAAAGCATTTATGAATAGTATTAACTCCATTTTAAACTATACATAATTCATATATAGTTTTAGAATCCATATTACGATTTTTTTAGACATAGTGTAAGAACTAATTCATTTTTTTAGATAAAAGAAATATTTTTTGAAAAATGCACTTTTACCACCTTTTAATGGTGAACCCTTTTTAAATCCAATATTTGAAACTATTATATATTCAATTTGACAAAATAAACATCTTATTTAGAATCAGGAAATAAGAATTTAGTTTCAATAAATTTTTGGTGTTTTTCTGATAACTTTCATATTTGGGTGAATAGTGAAAAATACTATATTTTAACTGAAAACAACTTTTTTAATCAATCTAATTTATAATGTTAAATTATAAATTTTAATGGTTTGTAAATATAAATATATTATATTTTTACCATTTAATCCAATGCTAGTCCTTTAAAGTAATTTCACTTTGAGATTGGACATAAACGAGTGTCAATATTTTGATAGATATTGTTTCTTAAAAATACACCTTTTGGTTTTGACAACGGAAATTAATTTTAAATTAATAAATTCAACTTCTAGGTATTTAATTTGGTAAAATGGGCATAATTTTTTGATTCATAATATCGAAATTAGTTTAGGGTGAATTTTTGGTATTTTTCTGAAAACATTCCATTTTTTATTAATAGTGAAAAACACTGAGTTATTGTTTGAAACCGAATTTTTATTTAAATAATTATTTATTTTATATAAATTTATTTTAGGTAAAAATAGATACATAAATCCTATATATGTTCAATTTAATTCATTGGAGTCAATTTATAATAATTAAAGATATATAAAAATTTTATCGAACTTTTCATCGTCTTTTACCCATCTCCTAGGAGAATTTGCAAATTCACATAAAACTTAATTTTACCACTTCTGTTAGTGGAATTTACAAAATATAAGAGACACGATTAATATCAAGGAGTAAAATTTGGTTCAATAAGATAAAAATAATTTTTGGTGAATAGTATCTTTTTACTTTTATTTACCACAATTATAAGTAAATAGGGTAATTAAGGGTAAAAATGATATTATTATTACCCTAACACGTATCCTAATTCTATTGTATATGTATAATTCGACCAAAAACAACCTTAGTAATAAAATATGAACCTCTTTGGTCCAATTGGATTAGATTAGGAAATTTATTATTATTTAATTCAAAGAAGAGTTAAAAGAGTTAAAATCAATGTTTAATAACTAAAATATTTTTAATATAGGCTTATAAATAATATATATTATATTATAAATATTAATTATAAATATAAAACTATTCCCTACATAATTATATTTTATTTATAATTTTTAGACATTGAATAATTAAATTTATTTATGACACAATGGTGATGCAGTAATTACCTAATTAATGAAATATTAAAATAATTGATATTATAAATATCAAATAAATGTAATTTTAGACTTTTTATGACTTCAATTAATTTTGTAGGTTAATATAACCTATTAGGGTTGGTTAGATGAATTTTTTGTGAAGTAATAATGCTGTTATGAATTTAGAAAAAACAAAATACCAAATAGTGTCAAAATTGACATAAAAGTGTTTTAAAAAAAGATTATATTATTAACTGATATTAAATTTCTAAAAATATAAGGTTCGGCCAAGAGAATTATATAATTATAGGAAAATTATTAATGGACCACATGGCGGTCTCTTGGAAGTATATAGTTTGGTTATTAACTATATAATATAAAAATACAAAGAGACATGGTAAATGTCAAACAATTTAACTAAGAGTTAAATCAAAAAGATAAAGTTAATATAGTAACCCAAACCTGTCTAAAACATATTGGTTGAGTGGTTTTCAACCTATCCCCACCCTAACCTTTAAATAATCCTCTTTGGAGCCATTAAAAACCAAATATGAATTTATTATAAAATAATATTTCTAGATTTTCCAATGGTGCACCTCCCCCATCTTATAAAAGGGAACTCCTACTTCTCTAGAATTCATACCTTAAAAGCCTTTTGTTTTGGAAAAAACTTGCCCAAATATTCTCTCATGTTCCCTCACTTAAATTTAGAGGCCTTATTTTGATCAGAAAGCCCACATAAGGACCGCTTTTGATCTAATCAAAAGGAAGAACCCGAAGAAGATGTAATGTTTTCACTACCCTCTTTCAAGTTCCTTTATTATTCCAATTATTATTTCTTAGTTATTTAAAATATAAAATAATAACTCCAGTATCTTCTATATACTGTGATGTTCTTATAAATATGTTACAACCACATTCAGTATTATATCCATCCTTTGAATGACATGTCACCTTACGTGCGTACGTACTGCTTACCGTCTCCACGTCGTGGTGTAATTGTTATTCAAAACATTTTTATTTGCATGGGTATGATAATGATGTGTAATTAAATTAAAAAATAAATATAACATTATAATGATTTTGTATATATGATTTACCATCCAAATATATATTATTTTAATATCAAAAGAATTATATTGTCGCTCGTGCATACGTACGGACTACCGTCTCCACAAACACAATGAGATTCATTCCCCATCGTATCCATTAAAGTCTAATTGCAATTTGATGATTAAAAATAATTTTTAAGGACTTGATATAATTTTGGATATGAATAATATACAACATATCCATAATAAACATGGCTTATGTAACAAAACATATAAAAGAAAATGAGTATGTTAACACTCGAAACGACGATAATACTAATATATTATTAACAAAGCAATGTTAAAATATCATATATCATATCATATTAATGTATATGATTCTTGTATAATTTAATAACAACTATTTCACCATTATACAATTGGTGAAACTACCCTCAACCAATGAAAAGTAAAAGGTAAGGGTTTATTTCACAATCTCTTCATTATCTGAGGTTGTTTATACGTAATTATCTACAGGGACTTCTTTATCATCCACATCCATGTTTCTTAAAAATTTATTTTAAATCATTATTAAAATTTTACAAACAATGGGTTAAAATAATTTATACCCTTTTTTGACTTTTTACAAGATGTTTATAAAGGAATCATTCTGTTGTTTTCCAAACAAGGTCCTTTTTAACCTTTTCGACAGAAATAAGGTAAGAATGTCTTTTTTTAACATATACGGTGGGTACAGTTATTTTCCACCGTTATAAAATCTTCTAATTTTCCCTTACAATATTATAAGGATATTTTCAATGAAAATGATTGATTTTATAATTATTTCACTTTAAATGATTTTAAAAAAAGAGACATTTCTCTCAAATAGTTTTGATTTCATCTATGTCAGCATCATTTGATAAATTTTAAGATTATTTGAAGTTGATTTATTATGATACAAAAATTCCATATAGTATTGAAGGTTTTGTGTTATGTTTGACTGTGTATGTGTTATTTTTATACCATTCATGGTTTATGGAGAAATTATTGACATTTCATATACTAGTTTTAATACGAATGTTTATTTTATGTTTAAACCTATTCATATGAGGAATGAATTGGACTTAATAAGTTAAGGGTAGATCCCACTATAGCTCCTCAATGCATCGGTGGGTCTAATTAGAAGAACTAGTGTCTTGGCACAAGGCCTTGAAAAAATATTATTTTTAGTCATGGTACAAGTCCTTGACTATGTGGTTATGATAGTCTGGAATTATGCATTACATCATTATGAAAGTGGTTATTCATATTGAATGTGATTATTAAAGTAGTAGAATATACATCTGAATAAGTAAATGACATTATTTCATTTTATCTTTGACATATTATGCTGAAGTTCGAGTTTAAAAGGCTTTTTCTTTAGTTATACATCGCCTTAAATGATTATGTTTATTTATGAATGTTTCCGCTATATTGTTATCCTTACTGAGCATCTGAGATCACCCCTTTCAATGTTTTAATTTCTCCCAGGATGTGAAGAGGTATTTTATGAATGACCTGTAGGTAATGTATGAAGGGATATGAAGACAATATGTTGTTGTAGTTTTTTTGACTTTATGATGTAATGTAAGACTTATGAATATATCTAGTGTTTCTAAGGCTAATAAACTAATCGGTCTTTTGAGACAAGATCTTTTGTGATAATTCCAATGTTATGTCATAATGCATAGACTTTGGGTAACTGGGGTCGGGGCATTAAAATTGGTATCAGAGGAAGTTTAGTACAAAACTTGGAAGCTAGATTTAGATAAAATCTTATTAGAGCACATAGCCCTAAGATATACTTTGAGAATGAGTATAAAAGAACTTACTAGAATTTTGGCATTGTATAGATTTTCTGAGTTCTCCATGAAATACATCCCTGTCTGAATACGAGCAGGTAGAGGCGGCTCTGGCACAGATGTACCTAAGGGTAAAACCCGAAAACACCACATTGAGCTAGACTCGAACGGGAATTGGTGCAAGACAATGGGCCTTGCTACACTCTTGGTTACGACACTCCCAGGGGATATGCTTAGGATAATTATCATTTTCTTTAAAAACCATTATTAAGGGTTTATGAGTATATAATTCCTCAAATAAGACATTTTTATGATTATGGATTATATCCATAGACTTTTTAATTTATGATAATTGTTTTACAAGTTTGGGATTAGGTATTTCTATTCATAATCTAATCTAGTGTCTTCCATTGTTTAGAAATGGTGCCCAATAGAAGGAATGAGAACATCAGCAATACGCATGATCCAAAGTGTAAGAAGGATCATATCTTTCATGGTCATAATCCAAAATTTAGAATTGAAATAGTCTCCCACGTATTATCATCATATGAAGAAATAGTATCATGTGTTGATAAGATAAGTAAAGAGTTCTCAGAGTCCTATGGATTTGAAGGAAATCAAGAGAAAAAAGGATGGTAGAGAGAAGGATAGATAAAGGGAAGAAGGTAAAGAAGGATTTTCCTATATCTGATAACTGTGGAAAGATTCACCTTGAAAAATACTTGAAGGGAATGGGAGTATGTTATAAGTGTGTAGAAAAAGGACACCAAGTTTGTGATTGCGAGGGTAAGAAAAATGTTTCAAATGTACGATGCTTCATCTGCTAGGAGTGGGGACACTACACGAATCAATCTTCAAATCATCAGAGTATACCCCAAATAATGCTATTGGATAATAATAATGTTATGATACTACCACAGATGAAGAGGAATGACTAGTGTTCCTATGTTGTTATTAGAGAATTATTTCATTTGAGTGTTGTATCAACGATGTACTGGTTATATGAATTATGGAGATAAATAAGGATTGTACTGTAGTACTATTTCATTGAGGATTTGAGATTATACGGTACTATGAAAAGTGACTCAACAGCAAGTTAAAATTTTTTATACATGGATAAAGGAAAGGTAATCCTTAATATGGTCTTGATACTGAGGTAGTAATTTTTGAATAAGATATAGTTGATTTGGATAAATTATATTGGATATTCTTGATTACCTTGGCACTGATTAATGGTTTGTTTATTTCATCATTTTTGGAATATTCAAAGTTTTTGGGTATAAGAAATATATCTAGTATTCTGTAAGGAATAAGGGAGTATGAATGTAGTTAATAAGGTTTTATGTTAATTCATGTTGTTACCATATTTTAAAATAATACACGATGAAGGTATTCACATGTTATCACGCAAAAAAAAGATCCTCATTATATTTACCTTCCATATAAATTTTGGACTGTGAGTTTGGACAGAAGTAATTTGGATTAGTCAAAAGATTGGAATGGATTATATTTGACAATTGATACTATTGTTAAGGTTAAATAATTTCTAAAGATTATTTTTGGATTATTATAAAAAGGAAAACCCGGAGGTTTGGCAACAACCCGTCGCGTCCGGCAAGGCCGCGAGACTTGAACCCACAACCGAAGGGTGACAAGGGTGTATCACCTACCACTGACCCACGTGATGTACTAGATTGAATAATGTAGTTTTTTAAGGGTCTGGTAGATTAATTATAAATTCAATTTTTTGTAACCCTATAAGAATAGGATAAATAGAATATTTTTTTAAGTTCTATTTTATTTTAGAGTGAAAGATGAGTTTGTGGTAGAAATTTGTTAAAGGATGCAACTCTAGTTTACAAGTATATTTTTTTTCTTCTCTTATTCTATGAAGAAATAAATTCATAAACTTTTGGTAAGGAATCTTAAAACCAAAAATGTGTTATCCTAATACCTTAAATTTTGTTGAACCGATGGTATTTTAAATCATCATTGATTGGTGGCTTTGAGGCCCACAATTATACAATTGTTTGTGATTGATGACCTCAATCACTCCCTATAAATATTAAAATTTTTCCTCTGATTATGTTTCTATAATTTCCACTAATGTTCTCCTAATAGAGATCATAATTTGGTGGTGACTTTTTCATTCCCCTTTTCCTCTTATTAAGACTCAATTTTATTAACCCAGTTTCCGATGTGGGTTTTCCCACAAAGGTATTTTCTATTTTCAACCTTTTATTATCAAAGAACCATTTCAATTGGCGAGAACGCAATTTATTGAAGGAGGGAAGAATGTAACAGCCCATTATTTCATAGTACATTATATCTTCAAAGTAATTCAATAACTTGCACTACACGCAACACCGAGTTCAAGCGCATCACAACTTACCAAACTAGCCGTTTAAAAGTGTTTATGAATAGTATTAACTGAATTTTGAACTATAAAGAATACATATAATTTTAGAATCCATATTATGAGTTTCTTAGACTTAATGTAAGAACTAATTCATTTTTTTCAAATAAAAGAAATATTTTTCAAAAAACGCACTTTTACCACATTTTAATGGTGAACACTTTTTAAATCCAATATTTGAAACTTTTATATATTCAATTTGACAAAATAAACTTCTTCTTTAGAATTAGGACATAATAATTTAGTTTCAATAATTTTTTTTGTGTTTTTCTGATAACTTTCATACTTGGGTGAATAGAGGAAAATACTATATTTTAACTGGAAACAACTTTTTTAATAAAAATAATTTATAGTGTTAAATTAAAAATTTTAATGGTTTGGAAGTATAAATATATTATATTTTCACCATTTAATCCAATGCAGGTAATTTTAAGTAATTTAACTTTGAGATTGGACATAAATGAGTGTCAATATTTTGATAGATATTTTTTCTTAAAAATACACCTTTTGGTTATGACAACGGGAATTAATTTTAAATTAATAAATGAAACTAATAGGTTTTTAATTTGGTAAAATGGAATTCAATTTTGGATTTGTAATATCAAAATTAGCTTAGGGCGATTTTTTGTTATTTTTCTGATAACTTTCTATTTTTGATGAATAGTAAAAAACACTAAGTTGTAGTTTAAAACTGAATTTTTATTTAAATAATTATTTCTTTTATATAAATTTATTTTAGGTAAAAATAGATACATAATACCTATATAATTTCAATGTAATTAATTGGAGTGAGTTTATAATAATTTAAGATATATTAAAATTTTATTGATTTTTTCACCGTCTTTTAACCATCTGCTAGGAGAATTTGAAAATTCACATAAAACATAATTTTACCGCTTCTGTGAGTGGAATTTCAAAAATCCGAGAGACACGGTTAATATCAAGGAGTAAAATTTGATTCAATAAAATAAAAATAATTTTTGGTGAATCGTAACTTTTTAATTTTATTTACCACAGTTAAAAGTAAATAGGACAATTAAGGGTAAAATGATATTATTATTACCCTAACACATGCCCCAATTGTATTGGATAAGTATAATTCGACCAAAAACAACCTTTGAAATAAAATATGAACATATTTACTCCACTTGGATTATATTAGTACATTTATTATTATTTAATTCAATGAAGAGTTAAAAGAGTTAAAATCAATGTTAAATAAATAAAACATTTTTAATATAGGGTTATACATAATATAAATTAGATTATAAATATTCATTAGAAATATAGAAAGATTTTATACATAATGATATTTTATTTATAATTTTTGGACATCGAATAATTAATTTTATTTATGAAACAATGGTGATGCCATAATTACCTAATTAATGAAATATTAAAATAATGCATATTATAAATATCAAAATAAATGTATTTTTAGACTTTTTATTAATTCCACTATTTTTATAGGTTAATATAACATATTATGGTTAGTTTGATGAATTTTTTCGAAGTAATAATGCTGTTATGAATTTAGCAAAAACAAAATACCAAATAGTGTCAAAATTGACATAAAAGAGTTTTTAAAACAAATATTATATTATAAATTGATATTCAATTCCTAAAATTCTAAGATTCATCCTAAAGACTTATATAATTATAGTTTTTTCTTTAATTTACCACTAGGGGGTCTCTTGGAAGTATATAGTATGTTTATTAACTATATAATATAAAAATTCAAAGAGACATGGTAAATGTCAAAAAATATAACTAAGAGTTAAATAAAATAGATAAAGTTAATATAGAGACCCAAACCTTCCTAAAACCTATTGGTTGAGTGGTTTTTGACCTATCACCACCTTAACCTTTAAATAATCTACTTTGGAGCCATTAGAAATAGAATATGAATTTATTATAAAATATTATTTCTAGCTTTTCCAGAGGTTCCCCTCTCCCCTCTTATAAAATGGAACTCCCCCTTCTCTCAAATTCATACCTTAAATGCCTTTTGGTTTGAAAAAACCCTAAAAAATATTCTCTCAACATTCCTCACTTCAACCTAGAGGCCTTAGTTTGATCATAAATCCTACCGAATGATCCCTTTTGATCAAATCAAAAGGAAGAACCCGAAGAAGAGGTAGTGTTTTCACCACCCTCTTTCTAGTTCCTTTCTTCTTCCACATCTTCTTTATTTGTTATTTCAATTATAAAAGAATAACTCCAATATCTTCTATATAATGTGATCTTATTATAAATATGTTATAACCATATTCAGTATTATATCCATCCGTTGAATGACATGTCACCATACGTGCGTATGTTCGGCTTACCATCTCCACGTCATGGGGTAATTGTTATTCAAAACATTATTATCTGGATAGGTATGATAATGATGTGTAATTAAAGTAAATAATAAATATAACATTATAATGATTATTTATATATGATATACCATCCAATTATATATTATTTTAATATCAAAAGATTGATATTGTCGCTTGTGTGTACGTATGGACTACCGTCTCCACGAACGCGATGAGATTCATTCCCCATCATATTCATTCAAGTCCAATTCTAATTTGATGTTCAAAAATAATGTCTAAGGACTTGATATCATTTGGTATATGAATAATATACAATCTATCCATAACAAACATAGCTTATTAAACAAAACATATAAAAGAAAACTAGTAAGTTAACACCTGAAATGACGATAATACTAAGATATTATTAACAAAGAAATGTTAAAAGATCATATATGATATCATATTAATGTATATGATTCATGTATAATTTATAACAACTATTTCACCATTATACAAGAGGTTAAACTACCCTCGACCAAGGAAAAGTACAATGTAAGGGTTTATTTCACAATCTCTTCATTATCCGAGGTTGTTTATATGTAATTATCTACTGGGACCTCTATATCATCCAAATCCATGTTTCATAAAAATGTATATCAAATCATTCTTACTATTTTACAGACTATGGGTTAAAGTCATTTATACCCTTGTTTGAATTTATAGAAGATGTTTATAAAGTAATCTTTCTGTTGTTTTCCAAACAAGGTCATTTTTAACCATTTCGAAGGAATTAAGGTAAGAATGTATTTTTTTAACTTATACAGAGGGTGATGTTATTTTACACCGTTATAAAATCGTTGTAGCTTCCATTACAAGATTATAAGGATATTTTCAATGTAAATTTTTTATTTTATAAATATGTGACTTTTAAATGATTAAAAAAAAGAGATATTTCTCTGAAATAGTATTGATTTCATCTATGTCAACATCCTTTGATGGATTCCAAACTTATTTGAAGTTGATTTATTATGATACAAAACTTCCATATAGTATTGAATGTTTTTTAATATGTTTGACTGTGGATGTGTTATTTTTATACAATTCATGGTTTATGGAGAAATAAATGAAATTTTGTATACTAGTTTTAATAAGAATGTTTATGTCATGTTTAAACCTGTTAATATGAGGAATGAATTGGACCTAATAAGTGACGGGTGGAGCCTGCTATAGCTCCTCGATGCATCGATAGGTCTCATAAGACAAACTAGTGTCATGGCATAAGGCCTTGATAGAATCTTATTTATAGTCTTGGTAGAAGGCCCTGAATGTGTTGTTATGATAGTCTGGCATTATGCATTGCCTAATTATGAAACTGGTTATTGATATTACATGTGATTATTCGACTAGTAGAATATCCATGTGAATAAGTAAAATGAATTAATTCATTTTATCTTTTCCATATTATGCTGAATTTCAAGTTTAAAAGGCCTTTGTTTTAGTTATACATTTCTTTAAATGTTTATGTTTATTTATGAATGTTTCTTCTATATTGTTATCCTTACTAAGCATCTGAGATCACCCCTTTCAATGTTTTAATTTTTCCCAGGATGTGAATAAGTATTTTATGAATGACTTGTAGGGAATGTATGAGGGGATATGAAGACAAGATTTTGTTGTAGTTTGTTTCACTTTATTATATAATGTAAGACTTACAAATATATCTAGTGTTTCGAAGGCTACTAAACTAATCGGTCTTTCAAGACTTGATCTTTTTTTATCATGCCAATGTTATGCAACAATGCACCGACACTGAGTAACTGGGGTCAGGGCGTTACAATCTAAATGTTTCCTACTTAAGTTCCTTTAACTATTATTTTTGGATTTGGAATAGGATATTAGGACATTGTTATATTCATTCACTTAGAATTCTTACTAGGAAAGAAATAATTAAGGATTTACCAAAACATTAGTTTCTAAATGATGATTTATGTAATCTTTGTTAAAATAGTGAACAACATAAAATCAATTTCAAACTAATGAAATATTTTTCAACTTATAAACTTATTAAGTTGGTTCACATGGATTTTTTTCAACCATCTAGAGTTTCTAGTTAAAATTGAAATAATTATGTCATTGTTCTAGAAGATGACTTTTCGAAATGTACATGGACATTATTTCTTTATCCTAATAGTTAATCTTGTTCTAATTTCATAAATTATGCTCCAAAAATAGAGAACCTAAGTGGTCTTGGAGTTAAATTCATAATAAGTGACCGTGGACATGAATTTGAAAACAAAGTGTTTGAATCTTTTTTATAAAAAAATGGATATATACATAACATTAATACTTTTATGAGACCCAAATAAAATAGAGTTGAATAAATAATAAATATAAAATTACAAGAGATATCTTTGGATATGATTAATGAATATGAATTTTCTATCTATTTTTTTGCAGAAACTATTAATAGCACTTGTAATATAATAAACAAAGTCTTAATGAGAAAACTTCTTAAGAGAACCCCCTATGAGATAAGGAACAATAGATACCAAAAGTTCATTACATCAATGTTTTTGGTTGTAAAGTTTATATCCCTAATTAAAATGATAATCCAGACAGATTTTCATGCAAAACCGATGAAGGAATAATTCTAGGTTATTCAGCCACAAGAAAGGCAATAGAATGTTTAATCAAATAACCATGTGTGTGGAAGAATGTGTACATGTAAAATTTTATGAAATAGACCCACATGAATCCAATACCCCTCTTTAAAATATTGAGGTTGATCTATCTAATTTGGACATAAATATAAAATCATCTGACCCTGCTATTTTGAAACCTGTTAAATCATCCAATTCTAGAAATTCTCCAGAATCTAATCATGATGAACCTGAACCAACTGATGTATCTAAAATAACGTTCCCTTCTTTTTCTAGATCTTTTTGAACCCTTAATAACCTTAATTTTGATGTCGTAGTTGGAGACCTGGATAAAGGAACTCATACTTCAGCTTCTCTGAGAAACCAGGATGACACATCATGAATTTTTGTCACATATTGAACCTAAAAGCATTAATGATTTAATCAACGAAGGATTTTCGGTATTGGCTATTCAAGTAGAGTTGAATCAGTTTGAAAAATATACTTTTGGAAACTACAGGACAAACCTAAATAAACATTGATGAAAGGTGAAAAATGGGTCTTTAGAAGTAATATAGATGAATCTTGTAATATTTTTAGAAATAAAGAAATATTGGTTGCACATTTTTATAGTCATGAATAAGGGATTGAATATGAAGAAACATTTACACAAGTTCCTAGACATGAGTCTATTAGAATCTTTCTATCATATGCAGCACATCTTAATTTCAATTAATATCAAATGGATGTTAATAATGCATTCCAAAATGGATATATAGTTGAGGATGTTTTTTTAACAACCCCTTTTGTTTTAAAAACCCTAATTTTCCAAAAATTGTTTTAAATTAAATTTTTTATATGGTTTAACACAATCTCCAAGATCTTTGTATGATAGACTAAGTTGGTTTCCAATTTCCATTGGTTTTAAAAAATGAACAGGTAATCCTTCTATCTTTATTAAAAATATTTTCTAAAGATATTCAAGTACTTAAAAACTATGTAGATGATATTATTTTTGGATCCTCAAAGAATTCATTATGTATTGATTTTTAAAAAGTGAGGCAAAGTTAATTTTAAATGAGTTTAAGGGGGGACCTCAAATTTTTTCTTAGATTTCAAATCATTTAATGTTAAGATGTTATTATTTTAAATCAAAGTAAATATACTAAATATCTTTTAAAAAGGATTGGATTTGATGGTACTAAAAGTAGTGATACCCCAATGAGTACCACTGGTAAGTGGGATCTTAATTAAAATGGTAATTATATTGAGAAATCCATATATAGAGGAATGATTGAGAGTTTACTCTACTTAAACACTAGAAGTCCTGACGTAATGTTTACTCTGTGTATGTTTTCTCCTTTTCACACTAACCCTAAATAATATCATCTAAATGGGGTTAAATGGATTTTAAAATAACTCATGTATACTACCAACATAGTGTTATTCTACCCTAGGGGACAAACTTTTGATTTAGTTAGTTAATCTGATGTGGATTTTGATGGTTGTAAGTTAGATAGAAATAGCACATATGGAAAATGTCACTTTTGGGAAAGTCTCTAGTTCCATGGTGTAGTATGAATTGAAATTCAATTATTTTATCTAACACCTAAGTTGAATACATAGTAGGCAGTAGTTGTTATGTTCAGATTTTGATGATGAAACACACATTACTAGATTATGGATATCAATTCAAACATATCCCCATAAACTTTGATAATACATGTGCTATTAACATATCAAATAATCCTGTTTCTCATTCTATAAAAAGCATATTTATATAAGACGTCACTTTTTGATAGATCAATATCAAAAAGTTGATATAACACTAGAGTTTATTGGCACTGAACATCTTCTTGTTAATATGTTCACTAAGCCATTAAACTATGAAGTAATTAATTACATCAAACATGAATTAGGAATGATTAATTTATAAGGACTTTATATTGATAACTCTTTGTAAAAAATGTGGGTATTTTTCATACTGACACATATTTCATGAATAATCTTGCTCATGATGACACCGAAAATTTTTCATGACATCACCAATAGTGTCGTGATTATATGGTCATGCCGACACTGATAGTGTCATGCTAATATAGTCATGCCGACACCGATTGAACATGTTGTATTTTCTGTTTTATTTTTAACCAAAACGAACTTTTTTAATTTATTACTTTAAAACCGATTCAATAATATACGATCTTTAATATGCTAACTGATAAATTTTAGTTGATCAACTCTATTTCTTACCATTTCACTTTAACCCTTGCACTCTTGTTGTTTCTCTCTACCCTTAGACTTATCAACTTTAATCCTTCAACTGAACCATTAGAAATGGTGATAATGAATCATGTCTTGGAAGGAGGATCTGGAGATGAGTCGAAACCTGCTAAGAATCAAAAGGGATAATCAAGTATATCTAAGCTTCTCAATCCTAGACTTTAGAACAATGTGGTTACAACAAAGAAGGATGTTTTTACAAAATTGTTGTTAGAGAGTGAGTCTCTCTTGTTAAGGGCATTGAAAACCCAGGGTTGGATAGACTGGTTTTCATATAATGAAAGTAATTACTCTCAGAATCTTGTGCATGAGTTCTATATAAATTCTAAATTTATTCTAGAAGGCAGTGAGGTATGTTAGATCAAATATTTAGTTAAAGGAATAATAATTTCTTTATCTTCTAATAATTGGAAAATATGCCTCATGGTTACACATGAAGGAATATTTGAGGACTATCAGGGAAGATTTCCACCTAAAAATGAAATATTTTGCCTTTAAGATATATTTGAAGGAGTTGACTCGAAATAAAGAGCATAAAATACCAATAGCTATAGAGTTAGATAGTGAGAGTCGATTTTTGTTTAAGTTCTTTTTCTCACAAGATTTGTCATCGGAAAGGGGACTTGTCATCTTTGATGTATCAAGATGTATACTTGTTTTATTTTATGAATAAATGGAACACGGTGAATCTGTGAAAATACCTGATTGTCCACATCTATGAGATGGTAATGCCACACTGTAAAAAAATTCCTTGTTATATCCAAGGATTATTTTTGACATATTAGAGGAGAAAGGATGTATTAGTGAAGATGAGTAGACTGTGTATTCTTAAACTGGAATCTGTTTGAATAAAAAAATTCAAAATAATAAAGATTCATTGGAATCCCTATAACAGAGAATACATTGGATATGATGAGAAATTTTATGAAAACTTTAATCCTATTGATCATCCATAAAGGCCAAAAGATATTATTGATCCTGAACTAGGACCCGATGAAGAAGATGAATATTCTGATGATGTGGATGTAGAAGAGGAAACATGACCTTATATAGAGGAAGGATCTCCTATTGATGATATTAGTGACCAAGACATTTCTGAACGACCAAAGAGATTGACATTTAGACCACCCAATTCACCTCTTTTTCTGCCTTCCAATGAACCAATTTTTGGTGATGATGAAGAAACTAATGAATCTAGTAGTGTTGAGTAAGAGAGAAGATCCAGTGGTTCTGAAGATGAATCTAGAGGAGAAGGAGAAGAAGATAGAGAAGAAGAAGAAGAATGTGGTGGTAGTTCGTTCATTTCTGAATATGAATATGATAAAAATATTGAAAGAAGTGGTAGTGAAGGAGATTCATCTGAACATGAAAAATGATGGAGAAAATTAAAAAAGTTGGATTGATGGTGAATTGGATCATCTCAGTTATGATGAAGATGCTACTATAGACATTGCTAGTACTATGAATTAGGAACCCATTATAGACCCTCCTAATTCATTAGAAGTTGATATTGTAGAAGTGGTATGTGGTTGAAGTTCAAAGAGAAGGTAATGATCAATTAATCCCAACGCTTCAGTTGGTTTATACTAGAATAATATCTCAAGCTAAGGGGGAGAACTATATAATTGGATATCCAATTGAGGGGGAGATTCAAGACATAATTTATGAAGTTGAGTGGGGTCCTCAAACTGGAAGAGTGATAGTTAACACTCTCACTATTTTGGAAGACTATGTATTGTCTGAATAGAAATGGAATCATGGATATGTTTTCCTTTTCTTGGAATATTATGACTCTAATGTTGAAGCTGATAGAGTAGTCTCAATTAGACCAGTTGGGGAGGAGCTTGTATAGTCTAGGACATTTCATGTAGGTGCATCTACTTCTACTCCTGCACCATCAGTAATTAAAATTCAATGTCAACATGTCAGTATAGATGATTTTGAACATTTCTAGGAAGAAATTTTTTCAACAATTAGGAATCTTTTTTTGCCTATTCCCATGTTAATATTGAGTGAAAGTGATGCAAATATTCTCTCTAGAACTATTGTTTCTCCAGTGGAACCCATACAGATTATAGTCATTGGAGCTATTGTGATCGATAATTAAGAGCTGATAAATGATTTGACTATATTGTTTTATACTGTCAATAGTTTTACCTCTGAGTAATGAATTAAGGATATTATTCCCCTCTTTCGAGTTCCTATTTTTTCCTAGTTGAGACAGGATGTTAGAGACATTATACTAGATGAATCTAGTTCAATAACTCATGTGTTTCACTCACCAGATGTTGAGGCAGTGAGGAATGTGATTAGATAAGAGTTTCAAGCTCTGTTGGATAGAACAGATCAAGATACACTTGCAAATATTATGAAAAATAGTCACTATGTTCATGATATGGTTAGGCATACACAAAGAGTTCTAAAACTACCACTGCTCAGATCACAGAGAATATGGACTATTATATCAATAGGATATGTAACAAAAACCAGATGAAAAGTCACTTTATGTATTTTTTGGATAATATTCACTTGCCTCTAGTTACTCTGGTGTTTAAGGAACCTATTAGGAAACAAAAGTGCATTAAACCTACTCGAAAAAAGTGTATGGAGAATAAGGATGATTTTGAGAAGTCCATACAATATGTTGGGGAGATAATCACTGAATTTGTAAATCTGTTGAAACCCTATATCCATGTTTAGAGTGAATTAATTGTGGTTCCAGCTACTACACCTCTCAGACCGGCTGCCTCTCCTACTACCATAATGCTCCTCCTCTCGAGTCTAGGTCAGGTGCTCAGGCTTTGAGCTAGATCCATCCTATCATCATAGAGTAGATCAAACCCCGTACTTCAAACAAAACTAACCTTTCCCTTTTTTTCATGAATTCCTTATACTTCTTACCTTGAGAATTCATCATAAACCCCAGTCTCCCAGCCTCCATACACTGAACCCACTATTGATCCTTTTGAGAAAGGAAAGAAAAAATGGGATCCCCATAAATAGTGTGGATAACGTTTTGATAAGGTTTGTTGATTATACTTTTGTTGTATTCAATTTAACATTACTGAATATTTATAATGAAATTATGTGATATTTTATTTTTCTTCCATAGTTTATTACCCTTTCATTATATCATTCTATTCATTAATATATTTTCCATTTTTGATAATATCCAAAGGGCGAAAATTAGAATATGTTATACTTTTTTACAACTGATTATAAATGTTCTTTATCTGTTAATGTTATTGTTACATGTTATGGGATATAACAAGTAGAATGACTATATCATTCATCAAATAGTTGAACACTATAATTCAATGATTTTTCGTCATCAAATAGGGGTTATTGTTTCTTCCCCTCTAGTTTTAATGGTTTAAATTGTTAGAAATCATGTCAAATCTTGTCCAATCATTTCAATCATGTCAACTAATATCCAAACATTTAAATCTGGTTTATTTATGTTTAAATACGTATAATTATGATTATATAAGATCAACTATTTATTTAACATATTATATGTATTTTCATGTTATATGACAGTGAAAATAAAAAACAAATGCTTTGTACGAGTCACTTCCACTGACAGAAAAAGTGTGACACTGACAGAACAAACTAACTCACAGATACAGATAGAGTAAATACATCACCGATAGTTAATCTGAGACACTGATAGATGGGATGTATCACTAAAAGAAGGTATTTCACACTGACAGATGGAATGTCTCACCGACAGTACCAAATGACTCAATAATAGAAGACTTAGTGACAATATAAATGAGACACCGACAGAAGGAGTGAATCACCGATAGAACAAAATGAGACACTGATGCATTGAGTCACCGACACATGGAGTTACTGATTGAATGTCTTGCAGAGAGAATGAGTCACCAATACTAATAGAGGGAATCATCGATTAAAGTAATAATTGATAGAACGAATCAATCATATAAGATTTACTGAAAAACTGTTTAAAATATATTTTATTTAAAATTATCTCTAAAGATCATATTTGAGTGTTTTAATGCTACCGATTAAATTAATTATTTTTTCAGGCAGCATCAATGACTATGTCAGTGGACAGTTGGATGTATTAGTTTCTTCCACATGATCATTGTCAAGAAACATAATATAATTAAAATAAAATGAAATCATGGTGCATGAGTTATACAGAAGAAGAGAAACATAAAAAACTACCAGAGATACGAGACCAATCATAAGAACAAACGATGAACTCTCATTCTTGTTACCTGTGATCTAAAGGAAGATTATTGTGCATAAAATCTTTAGTCATCCTTGCAGAAATAAAATAGTATGGAGAAGAATCCCATCTTCTTAGAAACAAAGACACATAGCTCCACTGACACTTTGTTTCAGTGTTTGTTTCTAGAAGAGGAAGAAGTCTTCACATATAATATATACAAAGAGTCCATAGAATTATTTCACAACACTCCGAGAATTATAAAATATATCTCATTATTTCCTACTATATTGTGAATATTTTTTCTATATTTTGAGAAGTGTGTGCATCTGTCTGTTAAACACACACTGTCTCTTTCACTAAATTGAAGGATACAAGATATCCCCACACAAACATATTTTTACACCTGTTATATCCCATGTAAATCTATGGTAGATCTCTTGTCTGACCAGGATGTTTTAGTTCCCAAGTAGAACTGTGGTAGACGTCTTGTGACCTGGAAAAATTGTGTATTGTTGTGTAAACCCTAATCTAGGGTGTGGATCAAAGAATTATATATATATATTCCTTGGAGAAAGGTGATCTCCAAATTTATAGGACTAATTCATTGCTTGATACTGAACCTCTTATTTTAATCTGCTATGTTTTAAAATTTACTGTACTCTATTTTAACTTGTATGTCAAAAAACTAGGTTTTACTTTGATAGTTGATCTTGGATAGTATTTAAACTGCTTTTGTTTAATAAATTGGTTTCAATATTTATATCAATATTTCGTGTTGATATAACTGAGAAGTAACCAATATCTTAAGAAATTAATTTATTATTAAAACTATTATAAATTTACTACTTTTATTAACTATCCTATACTATTTTTAACATGGGGGGTTTTCAAATAAAGTTTTTAATTGATATTTTTATAGAAACGCAATTAACCCTCATTTTGAGTGTCCCACTTTGAAAAACAATTATTATTATTATGGTTTTTTGTTTAATAATTACACATTGACCATAGTCAACCTACCAAAGTCGTTTTTGACACATAAACTGAATAGTGTCAAAATAGCCTAAATAAATCTAATTATTTATGTAAGTGTATAAAACTATGTAATAAGTAAAATAAGATTAGTGATAAAAATTAAAAAGGTTATAAATAATTTAAATAATAAAAATTATTTTATTATTCAAGAAGATAAAGACAGGTGTGGAAATTCACACTAAATGTAAAGGACTTCACCTAAATCACATTTCATTGGAACATATCATTTTATGTACCTTTATTCTCTTATAGGATATTTATACAGAACTTATGACAAGTTATAACATTAATTTTCACTATTATCATTATATTTAATGTTTTGGTTAATCTTATTGATTAATTAGTTTTATGAATCCAATATTTCATTGTGGTATGAGACACTTTTATTTAAAAATCTATATTCAAATGTTTATATGATTTCAAAATGATTTTCAACATGTCAATACTCTGGATATTCTATTATATGTATATTTAATGGATATTCAGTGATTATAAAGGATATATTATATCTATTTTTAATTTCATTCATATGTCTTGAAATGGAATATTTTTTATATTTTTTGTTATTAACCTTTTGAAAAACAGTGAAAGGAAAGTTTGATTCGTAACATACATAGAGACAACAAATTTTCCACCACTAATATTTGATTCTAGATTACATTTCAAGATTAAATGATTTCTCAAAAGGAAGGAGCCTTTCCATGTTTTTTTATTTTTATATTGAAATTTATTTTTCAAATAATTTTTTTTTTCTGGAAATGAAAATGGTGTTTTAAAATAATATAGTATTTTTTATCACAAATTGTCTTCATATGAGTTTCGAAGATATTTTTAGAGGGTTTCTAGATTATATAAATTTATTCATGAAGTGGAACTTGAGAATAACAAGACTAGGTAGGCTAGATAGTGACATGAAAACATGTAATAACATACATGATGGGGAGTCCCATATAGCATCATGCGAGCCCGATAAGGCCTACATGATGGGGAGGAAAATATAGCGCTAGGTGATAACATTAAAGAATTCATGATGTGGAGGCTCAGATAACATTGGATGTTCCTACGAAACCTAAAATGAAGGGGCAATGTAGATAAATACAGGTTATCGTCCTACACCATAAACTGTGGGGTATCCTAAATAGCGTTAGGTGAGCCTGTTACAGCTTATAAGATCGGGTAGACCAGACATCACTAGGTGTAATTATTATTTCAATTCAATGTATTGGGTAATTATAATTATAGAAGATGGACTTATGATTTTTTTCAAATAAAATCATTTTTAAATGGTTTTAAGTATATGATTATCCCACTCACCTAATGGATTTTATGATCATTCTATGGGTTTGGATGATTTTCTTTGAGAAAAATGATTTCTTCTGGTAAAAGATTTATTTTTATTATTATCAAAATAAATATATGATAAATTTCATATATATATATATATAAATATATGGTTCCTTGTTTTTACTAATCTAATGGATTGATTTATTTTTATATCCCTTACTGAACTTTTGTGCTCATATCATTTTTTCCAAATCTTTTCACATTGTTGAAGTATGTGTAGTGGAAAGGAATAATCGAATTTTAAGGTCATTGATATTTTCTAGGAAAATAATTCATTATTTATTTTAATAGTTTTAAACTATTGGAAATATAGATACTAATTGGAGGTGTCCAATATGTTTTTTATATTTTTGTTATGTTTGAGTTATGGAATAGTTCCCTAAAACTATAAAACTGAAAAATACAATAAGTAAATAAATTAAATTCATGACTAAAATTAACGATTATGTAATGTTTATGGTCAGGAAATTATAGTTTATATCAATATAATGGTTTAGAAAACTTTAGATGTTTTGATAGTGTTAATAAAATTCCCATTAAAGATTTTTCATCATGGCAATGTTAAAATGACATAATATTTTTAGGTTTTTGGGTAGCTTCACCAAACGTATATTTGTTAAGGGATGGTGTTCCATAGAGGAAAAAGATAATTTTAAATTGGGAAGATACGTGTGTAAAATATCCTTCCATATCCGCATCTCAAGATCATTTTAATTGTAATTGAACAAATTTTTGCTATGATGGATTGTCTAAATGGACTATAAATGGTGGTGGAGTCCAGGACATAGTGGAACCCAGTCTGCAATAAAAGATTATTTAAATTTTTTTTGTCGAAGGATATATCAATTCTCTAAATAAAATATTTGATGTTATTGGATCTATGAAATGTAGGATGTTTAATCTTCGTGATTATTATTTTGAAGGTGGAGGTGCTCAATGGTGGTATTTGGCTTAGAATACAAGAGAGAAGGATGGTATTCATGCAATGGAATGGGATTATTTTAAGGATCTATTCCTTTGAAATTATCTCCCTAACTTTTTAAGGATTAGGATGGATAAAATTTTTTTTGAATTAAATAAAAAATTTGACAATTTTGATTCCATATATAAAAAACATCACAAGATTGGTCATTTATGTTTTAGATATTATTCTATACATTGATAATAAGGTTGGTTTTTTTACTCAGAATTGAAACCTAATTTAAGAAGAGATTTTGCCTCTCAATAATTTTAAAAAAATTTGAATGTTTTCTATTTTAATGTGAAATTTCATATCGAGCTTTCCAAAAATTATATGGATCAAGTTGACAATAGTAAGAAATTGCCGATTGCATGAAGTATAGAATCACCCAAAAATTATTTCTAGATGTAACCCTGAAACTTGTTCCAAGTGTGATAAAATGAATTTTGGGAAATGTATGTTAGTATATGGAAATTGATACTTGTGGGGTATGTTTTTCCACAAGGATAGTGACAGTAAAGGAAATGGTCTTAATCAATACGAGGATTATATAAAGGATAACCAATCGACAACATGATGATTTATTTAAATGATTTGTTAAATAATACAAACATATTTTGGAAAAAAAATAATCAACGTGGAAATCATCATGTTAGGAAACAAAAAGGTGTAGGGAAATTGTTTTCAACTTCTATAGTTGATATTGGGCCATCTGGTGATGTGGAAATTGTTTTAAGGAGCTCAGTATTTTTTGATGGTTTATCCGAAGATGAATATCTTAGAAACCCCTCAATTAATAATATATATCAGAAAAATACTTTTTGAAACATTTATTGTATTTCTAAATATATATGTGGTAGATGATTTAATTTTATCTATGGAAGAATACACTTACATGTTTCAATGTAAGATTGATGGTATTAGTGGAAATTATGCTATTATATCTATAAAATTATGTGTTTGTAACATTGGTTATTGTTATGGAACTTTAGAGATTAATGTATTATCACATCACATGAATTTTTGAATTATATTACTATGTGTTATCCATTTTTCGTGGTTAATATATACATATAGAAGAAATATCATATTACTATTTTTTATGATCAAGTGATCTGCTAGATATTGATTCTATTTATTCAAGTAAGAAAATTCATCTTTGATACTCATGTTCTAGATCAGGAGATAAACCTGGGCTGGGAAATTAGTGAAGGATGAATATTTACACATCATGTAAGTATATTTCCTTTTTCCCCTAGTATAGATGTTGAAGGGATCCTTCAACTCATGGAGGAGGATATTAAAAGTAAATATTTCCCTATTACTATATTTTTTTATGACATCAAGGAAATTTTCCATACCTATTTGAATTTTTTTCTCATAATTGAATTACTCTTGATAATTTTCTCTATTTTTCCCTATTTGTTTAAGGGAATTAGATTTCCATTCAAAATCCATATTTTAATGTACCAAAAATATTCTTCTTTTTGGGAATCCTAGTTACATGTAACATCTAATGAAATTTATGATGTCCAAATTCTTTTTTAAGAGGATGTTCTATTAAACCTTTCTAAAATTTGGGTTTCAATAATGGATATCTAGAAATGTTTTTCATTTGATAACCATTACAAATTTTGAGGGGGGAATTCATTTTAAGGGTTTTAGGATGTAACATCCTGATATTTTATTGATGATATTATTTAAAATATATTTAAATTAATTAAATTATTTTATAACACAAAATACATAGTTTAGTGTTCACTACACTCACCATAGGGTTTTTCTTTCAATGAACATGATATCTATTACCTTTTTTAACTTCTGTTATACACAAGCTTGAGTCTTACCAAAGAATAGTATTCTATTAAAAATATTGTAACAATTATTACATATTCATTCAAATGGAGGGAATGAATGAGCTTAAATAAATTGTTTAATTAAAATTTACACATTTTTATAAAATGAATTCATTTTTACACATTAAATAGAAATGAGAAGAAAGACCAATTGAATTTAATTGATGTGTTTTTATGAAAACCAATTTTTATGAACAGAATGGAATTTTATCATAAAAAATTAAATTAATAACTATTATAGAATTTTATTATTAAAAATTATATGACATATATTTTAATTTTTTTTATATACCGACAATATTATTTAATTCGAATAAGATATTAACAAATCCAATCGCACACGTAAAAAACCCTTAGTATTCTAAACATTGTTTGTTCACATTTTGATGTTGCACATATTTTTAAACAAAAATTTTAAATTATTATTATTATATTTTAAAAAATAAATTTTAATTTTGAAATTTGAATTTGAAAATTATCATATGGTGAGTTTTTGATATTTTTCAAATAAGTTACATTTTTTGACGAATGGTGAGAAACACTTAATTTAAATTGAAAATTTATTTTTTGACTATTTATTTACGTATTTAAATTAAATTATTAATTGGTTTTATAGTAAAATTAGATTAATTATACATCTATTAATTCAATTTAGGTATTTTTAGTCATATTTATATAGAATTTAGACATATAAACAAAGAAACATTTTGGACATTTTCACTTTAAAAACAAGCTTTCTTGCCATGTATATGGGATTTTATTTAAATTTAACTTATCCAATATTGTGATTTGAATTTTATAAAATACTATATTTATTTCAAAAAATTATAATATTTATAGTACAATAAGTTCAACATAATTTTTAAAAATGATATTTATTGAAAAAAATGAATTGTATTCATGCGATTATGATTAAATTGAGGTTTTCAGGATGACATGTGTTTGTATTAAAATTAAATTTAAACATATATAATATTTTCAATTAATGAATTAAACATAATATAGAAAATAATTATGTCTAAATAATCTAATAAATATTTTTTAATAATACTATTAAATGATAAAATACGTAGTAAATAAAATAAAACTAGTTATGTAACGGACCGAACCTTCGTGGTCCATTACATTGCTAAAATATAGTGTTTGGGGTGTTCTATGAGGTAATAGTAGCTCATTTCCATAGATTTCAAA
Source organism: Viscum album (assembly GCA_963277665.1). Lineage (NCBI taxonomy): Eukaryota > Viridiplantae > Streptophyta > Magnoliopsida > Santalales > Viscaceae > Viscum > Viscum album. The sequence continues at coordinate 1,019,849,137 of OY728132.1, read as the reverse complement.
ATTTACATTTCTTTCAGTAGGTCGAGGCATCAGTAGGTTGTGGGAATCAGTATGTCAGGGTGTTGGTGAGTCAGGGCATCGGTGAGTCTAGGCATCAGTGAGGGGGGGAATGGGTGAGTTAGGGTGTTGGTGTGTCCGGGTGTTGCTGAGTGAGGGAATCGGTGAGTCCAGAATCAGTAGGTTTCATCAGTGTCTCATCATTGGTGACTCACTATTAGTTACTTTCTATTAGTAAATCATCCATCATTGACTTGTTGTTGGTGACATGCCTCAAATGACCCCCATTGGTAAATCATTTCCAGTTTTTCCATGTTTTTCAGGTTTCGTCTCTTTGATGATTTCTTTGACATAAATCTAGGTTAATGCCTTTCTTGGGAATTTATTAATATTTTTAAAAGGATATTGATTATATCCTTAATATTATAATACTCTGGGGACTTTGAAATAGTTTAAAAACATGGTCTTGTCCGTGATCTGACTTTAATGGAACTGGAACTATTTCCATCCTTTGATATAGGATCAGGATTTTTCTAAAGATAAGTTCCTCTCTTCACATTTCTCTTGGTGTGTTGAGAAATGTTTATCCTAGAAGATCCATATTCTGGTTCTATAGCCCCCCTTATGTTTGGATTTTATTGGAGACTCATGCTCACACAACCTCCCATCTTTGGTGCAAAGAAGAGTTTTTGTCGCCTGTTATTCTACGTAGGGATTTCCTTTATCTCTCTTTTATTTGTTTATCACAAGGGGGTATAATGATTCATCCTTTGGAGAACTTCTGAATCAATTTTTACCAAAGATAATAAGAAGTAATAAATCAGGGGATGGGAGGATTATGATGATTGATGTGTTTTATATGTTATCCTGGATCGATATTTTGAATTGTATGGGTAATATCCCTCTAAACATCAAGTTCATCGGTGTTCTTTTCTTGCACAACCATGATGCATCATTATTATCCTCTAATATCTCTTGAAATTAATGTAAACTTGAAATATGAATAATCACGTATACCTGATTAAAGGAAAACGATGCCCTAGGATTAAATGTGATTTATAATCACCCATGTTTACCAAATTTGAATAAAAGAAACCATGTTGGCTAAATATAAATACAATCATATTTTTTTTGGTGTGGTTGTGGGTTGTGTGAGACATTTTGGGTTATTTTATTTATGAGGGTAAATAGTGGTGTAGTTGGTTGCATGGTTATGGGAAAAAGGGTGGGCAGAGGAGTTGGTTTTTTGAGAAAGGTGTGGTATGTGTGTGCATCAAGGCTATGATTTTAGTGGTGGATGATGTGGGATTTTTGTATGAGGTGTTTCAAAAGGTTTGATGGAATATCAGGTTGAGAGCTTGATTAATTGTGGCATGTATGGATATATTATGTAGTGGGACTACATCATGGGAGTGTTTAGGTAGCAGGGATATAGGATTTTTTGTCATGGTTTCATGTTCTGAGTGTTAGAATGGTTTTCCTTACCATTTTCCATTATTTACATTTTTTATCTTAGGTTGTTGTTGGTATACTTGCTTCACCTTATAATGATTTTATTGTTTTTTAGTTGAATGGTTGCCGATGGAAATAAATAAATGAATGATTTGATAATAGAGAATGATAATTGGTTAAATGAATCAGTTAGGGGTATGTTTCAAGTTTGGGTCTGTAGTAAAGTAGTGTTCAAGTGACTGTTATTTATGGGGGTACATTTATATAGGGGTTGCATCCAAGGTGGTTTTGAGTGGGTTGGTTTTATGTTTAGACTCCCATAGGATGGGTTGAGTGTTTGTAACATATATATATATATATATAAGTTCAGTTTCTTTGTGTTTTCAATACGCACCCCAACCATGTTGAGGAATATGTGTTGAACACCCCAATTGTAATTGGGGAGGGGTTCTTTCTCCATATCCTAGTCGGAAGATGGATGACTGGTTACTAACACTACACAACTCCCTCTTCTAGGCATTGATCAACCAAGAAACTTCAGGTAGGCTGCAATGTCTTTAGGAATAGTAACAGACTTATGATATTGGCTGGGTGAGACGTGGTTTGTTTCCTATTTGACTGTAAGAGGAGGCCCATGTATTTTCGGGAAGGTTGTGGTATGCGTGAGGCCCAGCTGTTTGTGGGAAGTATTGCAGCATCATTCGAGGTCCAGGTGTCTACGGGTCAGAACATGGTGTAGTTTGTGCCCCAGGTCTGTTTGGGCAGGTTGGGATTGAGGGTCTTGTGGAAGAGTGTTGTAGAATTAGGAAGTTTTTCATTTATTATAACCAGTTAGCCAGTGGGATGTGGTGTGTGGTACCCAAATATCCATATGATTACTAATTTACTTTACATGAATTGTTTTATTTGCTGATAATGCCTTAGCAAGCATGGGGTTGATAGTATACCTTATTAGGTGTTTTTTACTTTCTGTTGCTTTCTCATAGAGGCATTAGTATGCTTCTCCCACTTGTGCATTGGATACATTAGTTTTCCCGAATTAGTATACTTTTGTGCCCACCCAATGTATTTAATTTTTTTTTTCAGGTTTCCAAGGGGATTTTTTGTACCATTATAGACATTAGTATCTTGGATGTTGTGTGTGGTTGTTGTGTTTCTATTTCACTTTACTATTTTTACTTACCTCATAATTTTATTTTTATTTTCATGAAGTTTTACATAGAAAATCATGTGGGATGGATTTTGGTTTTCTTCTATATATATATATGCATGTATTTGTGTGTCTTGGTGTTTTTCGAGGTTTATATGTCTTATCACGATATTGGTTTCTATAAAAAGGGTAATGAAACCCATTTTTGTGAGATTATTATTCCCTTGGTGTTGGTCGCCACCCTGGCGCCTCTTGGAGGCGGGACTCATCAGTCATTATTTATCCTTCTTCTTTAGGAAGGAAGGTCTCAACATCTTGTTATCCCTTCCCTCATCTTTATGAATGTGGGTCGGGACAAAATGGTATCAGAGCTGATGGTTTAGAGGTGGGATAGACTTTAGAGATAGGAATAGTGATGATATCATGGTTTGGAAGGGAAACATTTTTAGGTGATCTTGGTGCATGACATAGGCTATGTAATACTGACTAGGACATGTGATTTTAGGGCCCCCCATGATCCTATGCAACTACTCTGAGCTTTCCAAATGACCCTATAAGGCTACACCGATTGCAGGGTAGAGACCTTAGGAATGGTACTACATCATGAGGACTTGTTTTCATGTGTGTTTTGGGAATTTTCTAGAAATAAAAATAAACCATGAGTTACAATGAACCCTATATAAATTCCATAATACTCGGTGTTAGGATTTTTTTCTCCCTTTCTACAATGGATCTTGGAATTCACCCACATGTATTATCAGATGTGGAGGGTCAGCATGCTGGCCTGGTTGACCGACAGAGGGTCAATACTATGGATGATGATGATTAGTTGAAGAAGAGCCTTTGTTCTTTCCCGTAGAGTTATGTGATAAATTAGTAGTGTAGTTTCTCTAACATGGAGATATAGAGTTATCATGAGGGGATGGTGATCACTTTTAGATTCATCTTGGCTTCGAAAATGTATTGGGTTCTCCTACCGGTGAGCTAGATGAGTGGAGTAGCACTTCAGCGGTCGATGCTTTACTTCAGGGATAGGAAGGAGACTGATGTTTCAAGGACTGTCATAGAGATGGAGTTATGTGAATAATTCTTTTCTTCCATTATGAATGTTGAGAAGAGGCAATAGTTACTCTCCCTCCAGTAAGGGAGTATGTCTGTGAGGGAATTAGGGGTTGGGTTCAAGGATCTCCTACGTTTTGATCTAGATATCTTTCCAGTTGAGGAGTCTTAGGATGTTCACAAAGGTAGATCTCTGTCCTTCTCATTAGTTTGTGGTTACTCCCTTCAATATAACAATATACATAGAGATTCAAAAGAAGGATTCATTAGTGGAAAGGATACACTCATGAGGAGGTCTGCCGCAATAGAGAAGTCACCCAAGCCCTACAAAGGGGAAGGCTGTCAGCATCTTGTGTTCGACATCAGGACCTTCCATTTGGCCAGTGGGGACAACCCTATCTGTTTTTGTTTCTACCCTATAGTCCTATTTATTTTTCCATGATCTTGGGGTAGATTTAGTTTTCATGAAGAGGTTGTGTGAACCTCCATGGATATTTCTTAAATTGACCTTAGTGTGGTGGTGGTGGGTAGGTTCAGCACCCTCCTTAGTAGTAGTTTTCATCCACCCATTTCCAGCAGCATGGAAGTAGGCCCTTACTCCACCTTGGGTAGATGGTACAGGATGAGGCCGATCTCAGGGTTCTCCTCAGGGACCATGATAGTGGAATGTTGGGGGAGGCGACTGATAGCTAAGGGGAAGAGGAGATGGGTGTGGGAAGTTTCACACCATAGAGGTGGTAATTCCAGTATGGTTGGAGATTGTTCATGGTATGATTAGTATGTTTAGAATGATTTAATGTGCCCTATTTAATTCAAGAGATTTAGACACCTTTTTTGTTCCCAGTATAGTCACAGCCTTGGGACTAGACATTGAGACACTTTACATGCCCCTAGTGTTGAGTACACCAGTTGGCAATGGGACCAGCTTGTTTGATTTATTTAGTGAATGTAGACTGATACACAGGCTGCATCAGTCTACCAGGAATCTCGTTATTCTATTGATGAAGCCATAAAATGTCATCATTGGTATCAAATGATTGTTTTTGGTGCAATATGTTATCGACTGCTTCCATAAAAGAGTATTTCATTCAAAAACGAAAGGCCAACATGCGTCTTTTGTTGGAAAGTGGAGATGTCAGGTGGGAAACCGACGTATAGAGCCACATATTTCCTTGTTAGTAGATCTATTAGTGGGATTGATGGACATTGAGATGGAATAAGTTCTCGAAGTTGTCATAGAGTTTATGTATGTTTTCGATGAGGAGGTTGTGACCCTTCCCCCTCGACACGATGTTGAGTTTGGGATAGACTTACAACCCCGTACTAGTCCAACTTCAATGACTCGTTATTGGATGAAACCTTCTGAGTTGTGAGTGTAGAATATTGAAATTGAAGATTTTATGAACATAGATTTTATCTAACCCAGTTTGTCTCCAGGAGGTGCTCCGGTCTTATTTGCGAAGAAGTCAGACGGTGGTCTAAGGCTATGCATAGGCTAACAAAGACTAAATCAGGTAAGGGTCAAGAACTGTTAACCTCTCTGTGGGATATATTTTCTTTCCAAACAACTGAGGGGTGCGATTTGGTTTTCCAAGTTTGATCTATGTCTGGATATCACCAATTTAGGGTGAAGGAGGGTGGCATCCTGAAGACTGCTTTCATGTGCAGGTATGAGAACTTTGAGTTTGTGGTTTTGTCGTTCGGTGTTATAAAAATATTAGCTATTTTTATGGGGCTTATGAACTCCATATTTCATGAGTTTCTAGACTGGTTCATCATCGTATTCATCGAGTAAATCATAATATACTTGAAGTAAGAGGAGGATCATATCGGTCATCTCAATACTTTCAAAGAGGTCCTCCAGCACCACTACCTCTATAGAAAGCTATCCATGTTCTTGTTTGGGACACTGGATTCCCACTTTCTTGGCTATGTGGTGTCACATAAAGTTGTATTAGTGGACCTTTCAAAGTTTAAAGCATTATTTTATTGGGAAGAACCTAAGAATGTGGCATATGTTCATAGTTTTCTACGTTTGGTAGGCTGCCACGAGAGATTCATACCAAATTTCACATGGTTAGTATCTCTGTTGATGGATCTAACCAGAAAAGGCCAGGATTTTGTGTAGAGCGAGAAGTTCCAAGAAACATTTTCCTATCTAAATGGGATACTGGTCAGTGCTCTAGTTGTCATGATGCCATAGCAAGAGGTAACGTTTGAGGTGTTTTTCAATGCATCCCATCTTGGTTTGGTTTGTGTGCTTATGCAGTAATAGGGAGTGATCTCTTATAGATCTAGGCAGTTATTTCCCCCTGAATGTAATTATTCCACCCTTGATCTAGAACTAGAAGCATTTTTTTGGACTATTGATGTTGTGAAATTACCATATTAGGGAGGGTTTGTGGGATTCATAGATCCCAAGATCTTGATAAAAAAATTTCCATCAAGACCTGAACTAGAAAAAGTCGAGGTGGATAGAGTTTCTCTAGGATTATGATTTTTTGATCTCCTACAATCTATGAAATGGGAATGATGTTGAATATTCCTTGATTTGTAATTCATAGAAAGAAGTGGTTTGGGAATCTGCAGACACTTGGATGGAGATGGAGGAGTTGTGTGGCTTGCACTTAGATGCAAGAATAGATGGTGGTAGAGGCCATATATTTCAGATGACTTTACAATCATATCTGAGGTAGAAGGTGGAAGAGTCTCATTGGGGAGACTCAAAGGACGAGGTGAAGCATGATCAACTTGACTTGGGTGATGCTCGAGAGTGATGGGCGGAGGATGGTCAGAATCAGATGTTGTTCCGTGGGAAGCTATTTTTATGGTGGTAATGTGCGAGGAAGGTCTATAAGAGTTGCATATATCACCCCTAGTGGAAAACCTAGGAGTTTCCATGATGTATTGTGGCTTGAGGGAACAATTTTAGTGGCCTTGGGTGAAGTGGGTAGTGTCAGAGTTTGTGGAAAAGCGATTTGTGTGCCAGTAATTGAAATATGGGCACCATGTTCCTTTTGACTTGTTTCATCACCAAGATATACCTATGTAAAAGTGTAATTAAAACTCAATAGACTTATTCACATGATTACCCATGGAATAGGGAGGATGCAATTATATTTGGGTGATAGTGGATTAATTGGAAAATTTGGCTCACTTCTTCTCGGTCAAAGAGTCATGAAAATCGGATACCTTAGCACAGAGGCATATGGATGAGATGGTGAGGATTCATGGAGCTCCAAGATCCATCATCTCATATCTGGATAGAAATTTGAAATTGTGAGACTAGAGGGGATTTCAACATGCTTTTATCATACAGCTATGCCATAGCACTACTTTCCACCCTCATCTAGATGGGAGAATAGAGTGTACCATCCAGATGGTGGAGGAAATACTGCGAGCATGAATCTTGGATTTTGGTCTAACTTCGGTGTCAAATATCCCTTCTAAGAGTTTTCATACAATAATATATATCACTCTTTTCTTGGAATGGATTCATTTGAAGCAGTATATAGAAGGTCGTGTCATTCATCCTTATGCTAGACAGATGATGGGGAGACAACTTTTTTTTGGTCTAGAAGTGGTGCAGAGTATTACTAAGAAGGTGCATCTTATCCAAGAGAGGATGAAGTCATCCTAAGATAGTCATAAGTCGTATGACGATCACAGAATAAGGCCTTTGGATTTCAAGGTTGGAGACCACATATTCTTGAATGTTTCCCCTCAATGTGCGCAACAAAGGTTCGACATAGTTAGTAAGCTATCTCAATGGTTTATTGGACCTTTTGAAGTGTTGGGATGAGTTGGTGATGTGGAATATCTTTTGGAATTCACCCATAGTTGGAACTGGTCCCTGACGTCTTTTATGTCTCCCAGATTTTTTAGTATCTTAATGATAACTCATAGGTCATTGATTAGGGAGAGTTTGATATCAAGGATGAAAAAACATTTTTGGAGTGACTAGTGGAGATCTAGGACCATCAGGAGAAGGGGCTTCATAGAAGGAACATTCCTTTGGTTCACGTGTTGTAGAGGCATGATGGCCTAGAGTAGAGTACAAGGGAGCGAGAGACACAGATGTGTGCCTAGTACCCTGAGTTATTTTTCAGTTTTTCTTGAGTGTTTTTCTTTGGGATGTAATGCTTGAACCTTGTTTTCTATGAGTTGAGTGGTTTGATAATTATTTAGTGTATGATAAATTCTTGACTTAGGAAGAGGGACGGACCTAATCCCTAATCAAGATGCATTAATGCAGATTTGATTCAACCCATGCAGGTGATTTTGTGCCACCTAAAGTGAATAATATCATTACACAGGGGAAGGGGTTCCCTGATTAATATGTTTAGTTGTTTTGACTTTTTGTTCTTGTGTCGTGTTTCTTGTGGTTGTTGCATTGGAAAATCTTGGAGGAGGTGTTCATGGATATTGAGTTTTCACTCCAATGAGGTGGTTTATCCATGAGAGGAATCTTATGGGGTGGTCAATCAAAATCCTCTTTCTTTTGGGATTGGTTTTGAATTATCAAGGGTAACAATAGTTTGAGAGGTATCTGAGGTAATGGCCATGACCCTGGTGGTCCATTACTTTGTCTAAATCCATTTTTTGGGGTATTCTGTGAGGTAACAGTAGCTCATTACTATATTTTGGAAAATTTCTATCATTTATGTCACTAGGTCATAGTGTCGGTTTGTTGAGGCATTAGTATGTTAGGAAATTGGTGAGTCAAAGCATTAGTGAGTCAGGGCATTGGTGATTTAGGGAATTGGTGAGTAAGGGTGTCAGTGAGTCCTGACATCGGTGAGTCATGGTGTTGGTAAGTCAGGGTGTCGGTGAGTCACGACATCGGTGAGTCAAGGCATCAGAGATCCGGGTCATCGGTGAGTCCGGTGTCAGTAGGTCTCATAAGTAAATCATCATCGGTGACTCGTAGTTGGTGTCTTTCTATTGGTGATTCACCCATTGGTGACTCAATGTCATTGGCTTTCCATCAGTGACTAACCCATCACGTACTTATTTACAGCTTTTCCAAGTTTTTCTAGTTTCGACCCTCATACATTTTATTTGACATAAATCATCTTTAATTCCTTTATTAGGTGTTTATAATTGAGTTTAAAAGGATAATGATTTTATGTTTGATATCCAAATTTTTTTGGGGACTTTGAAATAGTCCAATTTCATGGTCTTGTCCTTGATCTAACTTTAATGGACTTGGAACTATTTCCTTTCGTAAATATAGGATATTTTTTTAATGATGATGTCCTATCTTCTATTTTATCTTGGTTCATAAAGAAGTTTTCTTCCTATAAGATTCATACCCATGTGTGTTATCCCCCTATTCAGTTTTCCATGGAGTCTCCCTCTTGCGCAACCCATGTTTTGGCGTAAAGATGAGTTTTTGTCTCCTATTGTTCTGAGTTGGGGTTTTCTTTGTCTCTCTCTTATTAGTGTATCATGCGGGGTGTATATAATGATACCTCCTTGTGAGAATGGATGAATCAAAATTTAATGAAGATAATAATAAGGAATAAATGAGTGGCTGAGAATATGATGATGTTCACTTTTTTTATATGTTGTTCATGATCCACGTTGTGAATTTTTTGGGCTGTATACCTTTGAAAATCATGGTTTTTTGTGGTAATTTCTTGTGAACCCATGATGTTTTAGGATTATGATTGATTCTCTATTAACATGATTATAAACATGAAATATGATTAATCACGTTTACCCAGTTAAATGAAAAAGATTCCCTAAGATCAATCTGGATTTGTGACCACCCCTGTTTATCAATGTGGAATTAAAGAAACTTTGTTTGAAAAATCCAAATACAGAAAGATTTTTATGATTTGTTTGTGTGTTATGTGGGTCTTATTGGGTTTTGTGACTAATTAGAGTTATATGGTGGTTTATTTCGTATCATGGTTGTGGGTATGGGAGTTGGCAAAGGATTTGGATCTGTGAGAAGGGTGGGGTATGTGTGTGCAGCGCGGCTATGATTCTAGTGTTGGTTGATGTGGGATTTGTGTATATGGTGGTGCAACAGGTGTGATGGAAACTCAAATTGAGAGATTTATTGATTTTGGAATGGATGGACTTTTTATGAATTTGTACTATATATGGTAGTGGTTGGGAAATGGGAATTTAGTATGGCTCTATTAGGATTTCATGTTGTGACTTTTAGAATGGGTTCCCTTATCATTTTCACTTCTCTCCATATTTGGTTTGGGCAGTTGTTAGGATGGTTACTTCACCATATAATTTTTTCACTGTTTGGTAGTTTCTTGAGAATCGATTGAAATAAATAAATAAATAAATGATTTTATAATGTAAAATGATAATTTCTTAAATGAATCGGCTGGGGGTATGTTTCGAGTTGGGGATTTTTGTGAAGAGGTGTTCAAGTGATCGTCTTTAATTGTGGTACATTCATTTAGGAGTAGCATAAAATGTGGTTTGAGTGGGATGGTTGTATATTTGGAATCTCATAGGATGGGTTGTATGTTTGTTACATATATTTATAAACATGTAGTTTCTTATGTTTTATATATGCACCCCACCACTGTTGAAGACTATGTGTCAGAAAAACCCATTATATCGGGGAGGGGGTCATTCCCAACATCCTGGTGGGAGGATAGATGGCTGGTTACTAACATTACCCTAATCCCTCTTTTTGTAGTTATTACCCATGAATCTTTGGATGGATAGTTACTAAGTTTACCCTAATACCTCTCTTATACAGGGATTTCCCAAGAATCATTGGATGAGTGAGAGGTGGTTTGTTTCCCATGATTATTTGGGATGAGGCACATGTGTTTTCATGATGGGTGTGGTATGTGTGGGGATCAGGTGTCTACGAGAAATATTACAGTGTGGTTTGAGGACTAGGTCTCTACAGGTAGTAATTTGGTCTGATTTGTGCCCCATGTGTGTGTAGTGATGTTGTGAAAATGGGGATTGAGGAATAGTGTGGTTGCATCCAGAAGTTCACCATTAGGGATGAGTAGTTAACTAATGGGAAGTGGTGTGGGGTACCAAAATATTTATGTTATTAATACATTACATTACTTAACATGTGTTATTTGGTTATCATTCCATGGTGAGGTTGGGGTGGATAGTATACCATGTTATGTGCTCATGAGTTTCTGTTGTTTTCTCACAGTGGGATTAATATGCTTCTGCCACTTATGCATGGGTGACTTTGGTTTTTCCTACTGTGTGTACTTGTATGCTCATACTATGTTTCTTTTTTTGTTTCCTAGGAGATTATGTGAACTGTGCTTGACCTTACTATCTTGGACATTGGGGGCGGTTGTTGTGTTGAAGCTTAGGTTTTCTTCTGGTACTTTCCTTAGAGTTATCTTTTTATTTTATAGCAGTTTTATGAAGGATTGATTTTGGTTTTCTTATATATATGTGTGTGTGTGTTTGATGGAGCTTTTTGAGGTTGATACATCTTACCCCAATATTGATTTCTATAAAAATGGTAAAGCCTCCCATTTTTATGATATTTCTATACCCTTGGTGCAGGTCACCACCTCGTGTTCTATTGGAGGTGGGACTCAGCATTCATTATCTCTCCTTAATCTTGGTAAGGAAGTTCTCAGTATCTTGTTATCCGTCCCCTCATCTTGATGAAGGAAGGTCATGAAAAATTACCATAATAAAAATAAAAAATAAAAAATACCGTTATCATAAATACTACGGTAAAAAATGATAAAAATTATTTTATTAATATATGGAATATGTCTGGATTGACCATAAATTCTATACACTCCATTAGTCATAAATTATGGAGGCACATGATGTAAGGTATACCTCCAAATATTTTCTACATTTTATACATACAAGAATACCACTCCTCTGACATCATAAAAAGTTAATCTCTCTCCCCACTTGTTTATACCTATAATGTTTTTGGTATCATACAACCCATCAAAAAATAATACCCAAAAGGCCCCTATTGTTTTCCTAAAAACTTCTCTTTAGGTATAATTTATAATAAGGATTTCCTTTGGTGAAAACCAAATGAAGTTACCTAATGAAGTGGCAACATTCTTCAACGATCACTTTTTTTATTTCTTTATCCTCCGCATCAAGACATTAAATTACATGATTATATTATAACCTCATTATCATAAATATGATGAATTTTTTTGGTTAATTTTTACACATACACCTACAAACATTGACATCAAATGGGAAAATAAATCACTGTTTGTGTGTATGGCAGACAACCACCTCCCAAAATGATATCATTTTTTCCTTTAACACCTCTCATGGCTGGGAATTATTATAAAAATATTATTTTTATATTATATATATTTAATTAAAAATGATTTATACTTTTGGAATTATTATATAACCAATACCTTCATTCTTACAATTTTTTGAGAATATAATAACGTTGTTTTTTTATGTTTGGACAACCTCTTTATCAAAGAGATGTGAAACATTCACACATTACATGGAATTTTTTAAGTATGTAAATAATATAAATATGAAATATAAATGAAATATATATGATATTAATGACTTAATTAACTTTTGTTAAGTATAATATATATTTTTATTTATTACCCTTTCATCCACTGAAAAATTGATAGCGTTGTTCATGGTCAGGTGGACTACTTCCCCATCGATGGGATGTTATTCCATTTACATCAAAAGAATGACATATATAAGAATATATGAGTAAATAATATGGTATTTATTATAAAAATATAATTATATAATGATAAATGTTTCTTAATTTCATTCTGTTATGCTCATTGAAAAATGGGAACGTTGCTCATGAGTACATATGTCCTTCCATCTCCATGATTGTAATGTCGGTTCCATTTTCATAGCCATATTTTTTTATTCTATTTAAAAGTATTATTTATAAATAAATATGATGATTATGTGATGATTATTATTAATGATATGATTTAATAATATCACCTTTAACCTTAGATGACTAACAAGACTCGTTTTTGACACAGAAATCTAATTGGGTCAAAACATAGAACATAATATTATTTGTTTATATACTTGTATGAAAAAGTAACAGGATAAGTAAAATTAATAATAAAAATGAAAAAATTTATGTAGTATGTACATAATTAACATAATTTAATTATTCTCTAAGGTGAAGAAATATGTGACAAGTCAAGTTCATGACAAGAGACTTCATCTCAATCTCTATTCATTGATTCATATCTTGTTGTTATATACATTTATTCTCTTATAAGGTATATTGAAAACAATATAAACATGTTATATCATGATCTTTATCTATTTTCATGATAAATAATTTTTTACCATGTTATTATTTAGTGAGTTTTCCAATTTCAATATTTTAAAGTGGTATGAGACATATTGATTTAAAATTATCTTATTTAATATTAATTTACTTTCAAAAATCCTTTTATCAATTTCAATATTATTGATATTATTTAAATGTTCATTTATATGGATATAATAGAATTATAATGTCTATTTTATGTCTTTTTTATGTTCATTCAATGGTTATGAAAACTAATCTTTTTTATGTGTTTTATATGGAATATTTTGACAAATGACCAAAGGAATGTTAGATCTCTAACGTACATAGCAACAAAGTCATTTCTTACAATGTGATTATTATTTTATTTATGTCTTCCTTTGAAATATCATATGTTTTTTTAAATAAAAACCCCCTTTAAAATTTTCAGTATTTGGTATTGAATGTTTTTTTTCAATCAAAATTGGTTTTTTTCTTTAAAAATTGGTTTTTAATGTAAAATGATAATTTTTATCCAAAAGTGTTATCATATGAGTTTAAAAGTGTTTTTAAAATTTTAATATGTTTAAATAATTTTATTAATGAGGTGGTAATTGATAATTATATTGTGGGGTGGCCCAAATATCGCCATGTGAGCCTATTATAACCTACATGATGGGGAAACCTAGATAATTCCAGTTGAGTCAGTAATAACTTACATGATGATTTGGCCTTGATATTTTTAGATTAGACCATTATATCATTTAAGATGAGGTGGCCCTGATCACACTATGTGGTTCCATTAAATATTATATGAAGGGGGTCCTAAATATCATCTTGGGATACCATTAAATATTATTGCATGTGACAACCCATATAGTTCCATATGATCTCGTTATAGCTTACATGATTGGGCGACCTATATATCACCGAGTGATTCCATTATAGCACTCTAATAAATTTTTTAATAATAATATTGAAAGTTAGGCTTAGTGTTATTCTAATTAAAGGGGTTTTAAAGGGTTTTAAATATATTATTCTCTAAGTCACAAAACGGATTTTTAATTTCGTTATATTCCTTTTAATTGTTTTCATTGAGAAACAATTTTGTTTGTTATTTAGGTGAAATTATTTTATTTAATATTCTCAATGAACATTTAATTTGGAGGTAAAAACTATATGACTTTTATTTCTATTAATTAACTAATTATTTATATTATTTTTGTATAGATTACTATGCTTTTTGGGTTATCCAAAGATTTTAAAATGTTTTCAAAGGGTTTATATATGGTAAAGGAAAATAATATTTCAAGTGGATATACATGGATATTTTACATTAAATGAATTAATTGTTTTTTTAATATTTTAATATTACACTAAAAGAGATAATGATTTGAAGTGAAAACTTTTAATTCCATGTTCATTTATGTATGAATTATGATGTAATTCTCTAAATCCCTAAACATAAATGATACACAATGTGAAAAAATATTCACAACTAAAATTAAATATAATATAATGTTTAAATCTAGGGCCTTATATTATCTACTATATGAAATATTATACATTTCTTATATCAAAATGTTGCTTAACACTGATATCATGTTTTCTAGAAGTACTCTACCTCTAATATCCCAACAATCAGACCCTTTCTCTTTTTTCACTCATTCGACTATGGTTCTTCTTGACGAAATTAATAAAACAGCTCATAGAAATCCTGGATAAAAAACGATCATAATTTCATCGACCCTTCTTCAAGGATGATATACGATAATGTGAATTTTCATGATAGAAACATGAATTGATGAAGATTATAATTTCTAGTGCGTTCAACTCAAAGAAAAAAACCCCTCTCATGGATTTGAAATGCCAGACTCAGTATGAGTTTTATATTCTCTATATTGTTATTTAATATGACTTACAGGAAAATGGGTTTTAAAAATTATCTCACATGTTTGATCTAGATTCCCATTCCACAACCATAATAATCTAGATTGTTTTTATTGGAGAGAATTGTTATAAAAAAATTATTTGAAAACAATGATTCATATTTCAGACTATAACATAGCCATAATTCCCCCATAATGAATATTTTTACATAAATTCACTCAAAATAGAGTAAATGGAAGAATACATTTTTTTATGAATAATACCATAAAACACTCTATTTATATGTATAGTGTTTGAATAGAACCCTAGAATTTTAGAAAACCTCGACCAATCCTCCAGTCTAGATCGTCACTAAATTTCAACTTGCTCATTTTCTATAATGTTGAGTACTTAAACATTAGAGATAACGATTAAAAATCATGAGGGAATGAAAATAAAAAATAAAAAACAATCACTCATTTTGAAAATATTGGATTTTTAGAACTTCCACCTTCTAAAAAACAAAACTGATGGCCCAAACGGTCTTATGGAAATGATCATTTCCCTCTATAATGAAATATTTCGAGTCAGGGAGAAAGTATAATGTCATAAGAATGATCTTAAAACTCCTAAAATAGATCTCATTTTTGTCAATGGAATTTTCCATAAGAACCTCAATCTTGGTCTTACACCATCTCACTTGGCTGAAACTTGTAGAACATACATTTTTTCTATCACAGACTTCCCTTTTGAAAACATTTTCCCTATAGTTGAACCACTATAAAAGAATCTTTTACACCCTACAATTGTAACTAAACCATCAATTTAAAAAATATATTTATTTTATAATTGAAAATAAAAAAACCTCTATTTGAAATTTTATCCTCTGTAAAAAATGATCTCCCATTAAATCTATGTTGTAGGCAAACTCTACTAA
Organism: Viscum album; assembly: GCA_963277665.1. NCBI lineage: Eukaryota > Viridiplantae > Streptophyta > Magnoliopsida > Santalales > Viscaceae > Viscum > Viscum album. The sequence goes on along the minus strand of OY728132.1, from coordinate 1,019,833,435 downwards.
AGGAAAGTTTCATACCCGTGATCCTCTGAAATCTAGAACGCATGCTCGCTGCATTTCCTCCAATGTCTGGATAGTCCGCTCTGTCTTCCCATCGGTCTGGGGGTGGAAAGCAGTGCTAAGGCGTATCTGGGTGCCAAAATCATGCTGTAACCCCCTCCAGACTCGTGAGGTAAACTGAGTATCCCGATCTGAGACGATAGTCTTTGGGAATCCATGCGACTGCAAAACTTCGTCTACGTACCTCTGTGCTAAGGTACTCACCGGGACTGACTCTTTAATTGCTAAAAAGTGAGCCGATTTTGTCAGTCGATCCACCACTACCCAGATAGCATCATGACCACCCTGAGCACTGGGTAGTCCTGTGACGAAGTCCATTAAGATTTCATCCCACTTCCACTCGGGGACATCTAAAGGATGCAAAAAACCAATGGGAACACGGTGTTCGGCCTTCACTTGCTGACACACTAGGCATTTAGACACAAACTCCGCCACTGCCCATTTCACCCCGGGCTACCAAAACTGTTCCCTCAGGCCTCGGTACATTTTTGAAAGTCCTGGATGTACCGCTAAGGCTGAGCTATGGAACTCATGGAGAACTCCCTCACGCATTGTCTCTGGGACAAACAGCCTTCCCTGGAAAAGCATCCGATGTCGGCTGTCCTCTGACGATCCTTTTGGAGAATTCCCCTGATTGACACGATCCCACATCACTTTCGCCTTGGAGTCCCCCCACTAGGACTCTTCCACCTGCTGCAACAAGGAGGATTGCACCATCATATGAAACAAACTTCCTCTAAAACCTTCTTCCCTTGCATCCAAGTGCAAGGCAGCCAACTCTCCCATCACATTCCAAGCATCAGCGGATTCTCAAACTACTTCTTGAAGAGACTTCCTACTCATGGAATCAGCCACAACGTTGCCCTTACCTTCAGTGTAAGAGATCTCAAAGTCATAGCCTTGGATAAACTCGACCCATCGCCACTACTGTAAGTTCAGGTCACACTAGGAGAAGATATAATGCAGGCTCTGGTGATCTGATAAGACCACAAAGCGCTCCCCAAAGAGGTAATGTCGCCAAAACATCACTGTGAAAACTACTACTACAAGCTCTTGGTCATGGGTGGCATAGTTACGCTGGTGAGGGCATAACTTCCTAGAACCATAACATATCACTCCCTTCTTCTGCATCAGCATGCACCCCAGACCAAGGCCAGAAGCATTACAAAACACCTCATATAACAACCCTTCCTCTAGACAGCTGAGTACGGGAGCACTGACCAACTTATCCTTCATGTAGTTCAAATCTCTCTGGCACTACTCGCTCTATAGTAAGTCATGGTTCTTCCTCATCAAAGTTGTCAATGGAGCAGCAACTCGAGAGAAGTCTGAAACGAACCTCCGATAGTAACCTGATAACCCCAGGAAACTACGAACTTCTGCCACACTCTTGGGTGCTGCCCAAGAAACAACTACCTCCACCTTCGACGGGTCCATTGACCCTCCATGCTGAGACACCACATGCCCAAGGAAGTGTAATTCTTGTGTCAAGAACATACACTTTGACAATTTCCCATAAAGATGGTGGTGTCGAAGGACTTCCCAGACTTCCCTGAGATGCTCAACGTGCTCCTCCTCTGATCTTGAGTAGATCAGGATGTCATCGATAAACAAAATGATGAACCGGTCTAGAAACTCTCAGAAGACAAAGTTCATAAGTCCCATGAACATAGTCGGTGCTTTCGTAACTCCAAACGACATCACTAAAAACTCTAAGTGCCCATACCTGCACCTGAAAGCCGTCTTCGAGATGTCACTGTCCTTTTCCCTCAGCTGATGATATCTAGATCGTAGATCAACATTGTAAAACCAACCTACTCTCCTCAGTCGGTTGAAGAGATCATCTATCCTTGGAAGGGGGTAACGGTTCTTGACCATTACCTGGTTCAACCTTCGGTAGTCTATGCATAACCTGAGACCACCATATGCCTTCTTCACAAACAAAACTGGAGCACCCCAAGGTGATACGCTGGGTCGAACAAAACCCTTCTCCATCAGATCATCAATCTGAATTCGCAACTCCCGCAACACCGAAGGTGCCATCCGATAAGGGGCCATCGAAATCGGACGGGCACCAGGCTGTAAGTCGATCCCGAACTCAACGTCATGTCGGGGGGGGGGGGGGGGGGGTAGAGTCATAACCTCGTCAGGAAAAACATCAAGGAACTCCCCAACAACTTGTGGGACATCCATCATCTCTGTATTAGCTGGAACTACTGATAGCCCACCTAACAAGGAAAGGACAGACTCCACACACTGGCATCCCACCTGATAGCTCCTCTCGCCAACAAAAGCTACACACTGCCCATCCACATCGGAGAAGATGACTCTTCTCCGGAAGCAGTCGATAACGGCACTAACAGAAAACAACCAGTCAATGCCTAAGATGACATCGTATGGCTGCATCTGTAACAGAAGAAGGTCCCCACTAGATTGATGTGGTCCCAACATCATCCCACATCCCCAGTAAAAACAAGATACGCTGGTCTAGCCTCCAACTAGTGTACTCAGTACCAGTGGTATGGAAAATCTCTCAACGTCTAGTCCCAAAGCATGGGCTAGACCAGGTGCAACAAAGGAGTGCGAGGCTCCCAAATCGAACAAAGAAGAAACAAGAGTGCTGAACAAACAAATCGTACCTCACGCCACATCTGGTCCTGCCGGAGCTGTCAACTCTGCTGTGTGCAACTGTCCACGCCTAGCTCCTCTACCTCTCTGATGTCGTCCACCTCCTCGACCATGCCCTGGTCGAGGTCCCTGAGGAGAACCCTGAGGTCAGCCTCCTCCCACAAAGTCTTCCATCGGAGGAGCATGGTCCTGCTGCTGCTGGAAGGGCCTCGCTGGCAACTGGTGCTGCTGAGGTGGGTGCTGAACCTTCCCACCTCCACCATACTGAGCTCGGATCGGGCACTGACTCTGAACGTGCCCGAAACCTCCTCAAGAAAAACACCTCGGTCCTGGGCTCGTGAAAAAGGGACGAGGACTCGAAGATCTGAACAGGAACTGCTGGGGCCTGCTCCCCACTGGACTGATCCTGGAAGGTCCCGTTGCAGGAGACCTGCTGTTAACTGCCTTCCCCTTCGATGAGCCTGGCTGGGTCCCCTCTCGGGGTGCACCTCCCAGCGAGTGCATCCTCTCTAAAACCTCTGCCTTCTTCTGTACCGCCAAGTACGTCGGAAGGGTGAAGGGGGTGACAACATACTGGAGCGAAGGAGGAAGCGCCTCCTCCAAACGTCTCGCCCGAGACTCCTCATCCGGAAAGAGATCCGGAGAAAAGCACAGGAGATCCTTGAACTTGATCCCCAGCTCTCGTACCGACATAATCCCCTATTGAAGGGAGAGTAACTCCTTCCGCTTCTCCGCCTTGATCTTGGATGAAAGGAATTACTCTCAGAATTCCTTCTCAAAGTCAGCCCATGGAACCTCTGCCTCTATCCTCTCTCCGAGGTAGAGTGTCCACCACTGTCGCGCCACACCTCTCAGCTGACTGACTGCTAGGGGAACACAGTACTCCCTCGGAGCACAGATCAAGGTAAAAGAGATCCCTAGCTCCTCAAGCCACCCCTCCATCTCCGTATCTGAAGTACTACCCTCGTAATTCTTGGGGGCATTCCGTTGGAAAGAGCGGAGAGTCGTCTGCCATTGGCTATCTTCCTCCTCTCGGTCAATCCTCAATTGATCGACCACCAGGATCTGCTGGGCCTCGGCCGTCTGAGCCACCCAGGGATGACGTCCAGGTGCCATAGCTGTACGTTAGAAAAGGTTCACCTAAGCCCAAGTAGTAAGGAAAAACTCAAAGTTTTATTTTTATCAATTTATTTCAATTTCTTTCCCAGAACACCCAAATCAAGTAAAAAACAATAATGATGATTCATGTAACTTCCCTAGGTTCTCTACCTTGCAATCAATGTAGTCTCACTTGGTCGTTCGGTAGGCTTAGTGTTATTTCATCGGATCGCGGGTGGCCCTAAAATCCCGTGTCTTAGCTGGTCTTCCCTGGCCTATGTCACACACCAAGATTGACTAACATTGTCACCCTAACATCCCATACAATACTCACTGTGCCTAACTCCAGACTTCATCCTATCTCTCAACCATCACCTCTGATACCATTCTGTCATGACCCCCTCCCACCAAAGATGCCCCTCCTGAGCTGGCAATGGTGAAAGGGAGATAATGACCCTCGAGTCCCGCCTCCAGTAGGCCCCGGGGTGGAGACTAGCACCAAGGCTATGAGTTTTCACAAAAAAAAGTATGGGAGGCATTACCCTTTTTATTATTTGGGATCGGGAAATAGGAAAAGTCAACCACCAAAAGGAAAAGAACAAGTGTATATAAATAAACCCAAACCAAGCCCACATGCATGTTTAAATAATTTTATAACAAGTTACAAGTACAAGAAAGCTCAATCTACAATACCAAAAGGAAACAAGAGCACAACAACTGTAACAACTCCAACTGTCTGACTAGTAGGGTCCCACACGGCCCTAGTAGTCCTCCTGGAAACCTGAAAGTAAACGTAGGGTGATCATACATGTATACTCAGTAGGGAAACCTAAAGCTCTCGTGCAGAAGTGGGGAGACATCCTAATGTCCCGTGAGAACAACAGAAGAAACCTAGCAAGGAATTCTATCCAACCAACCTCACTAGACACACTCACCAAAAACACAATCACAACAGGTAGTAGTATATAAGAACAAGAGTATTGGGTACCCCACACCATTTCCCTTTGGTTAGCTGCTCTTCCTAACGGAAAACGTCCTGACACTGCCACACTCTCCCCACCCACACACACCTGGGCCTCACTATCACGTATCCCACCATCACACACATGGTACTCACAACCACGTATCCCGACCGCACACACCTGGGCCTCACAACCACGTATCCTGCCCGCACACACCTGGGTCTCATCCCGAAGATTCTTGGGAAACAGTAGAACTTTCCCGAAGTGTCTTGGGATAAATCCACCCCAATCAAAACCTACCCGAAGAGTCTTAGGTGTAAGGTCACCTCAAGCCATCACAGCCTAGGGGAGAAGGAGCAGGAAGGAGCTAGTAACTAAGGAAAAAACACTCTCTCCCATGAAATGGGAGTGTTCGGAACTTAGTGCTCAACATGGGTGGGGTGCGATAAAACACAAAATATACAGATATATATAGGTATACCAACCACACAGACCAACCTATGGCTTCTAAATAGAGAAACCGAGCACGTGCCTCGACACTGCTACTACAAGCATGCTTACAACAAACAACCCCAAACCCATTTAGGTTTTCACGTTTCAGCAGAATTAGTTTATTTAGTTCCTTGACTACTGGGAAACTATCCAAATCCAACCACATCGATCGCTCATAAAACATATCCCAGTCATCCACAAATCATGTTAGGAAAACACAAGCTACACAACCAAAACCCTTTTTATCAACCAACCGACCCCATTGATTATTAATCTTGTTCCATTACCATGACCCACCATTTATTAACTCTTCCAATTTTACTTATTATTCACAACCCACTTTCCATTCACATACAACCCATCCCCGCAGCCCCGCTGCCAACCACCATAACCAAAACCGCACCGAACATCATTATCCCTTTAATTCCATTATCGTAGCCTCGCTGCCCATTACTAACATAGCTTTCACACAAAACCACAACCTAGTCAACCATAGCCCCGCTACTCACCCTATCCAGAACAACCCCCAAAACACCCCTATCACATGCCACGTATCCAAGCCAACACCCAAATGTTCATTATTTCATTTTGTTTAACCGGGGTAATCACACAAGGGTTCTAGATTTTAAACAGCCAACTTTACATGATTAACCAATTTCCACATTCCACAAAGTTTCCATCAATAAGAAAATGCAGAAGGAGAGGGCAACATTTAATTGTGTAAGCAAAGGCCCCCAATGACCGTGATTTTCAGTAGGTAGAAGCTCATTCAATTCACAACATAATATCACAGGATATAAAGTAACAACAATCACAACTTCCCAACCCCGTTATATAAGCCAGTTATTATCTTTATTAAACCAGTTCAAAAGTGTTTCACATAAACAAGAGATCACCCAACCCACATGATGAAAAAACTAGAGTGACGAAGGTAAGATCCCTACCTCAACAGGTTCCGATCACATCGCTCCCCCGGATCAACTTTAGAAGACTTCTGTCATCGTCCGTCACTTCTGTTGGGTCCTGGAAAACCTCCTCGGGTGGAAATCAGAAAAGAAAGTCCAAAGGAAAGACAACGGATCCAAGCTCGGAAGTGTCGCCTCGTCGTTACGATCCTGTGGCCACTGACAGATCATAAATCAGAGCCCAGACGAAGACGTTATGGAAGAAAAGGAGACTTCGAGTCTCTTGGGAGGGCTCTGCTCAGAGGAAAGGGGAGGAGAGGAGTGAATTGAAAGGAGGAGGGGACCCCTCCTTTTATAAGAGATAAAATGAACAGTACATGGCGTGTACTCGGTTATTTTACACGGTCTCCACGCGGCTTCCAACACGGATCCGCGGCCGTTGACTTGTCAACACACGGTTGGAGGGTAACACATACGTGGTGAAGGACTAAACGGTGTGTAGTTTAGACACACGAAGTGTACTCATTTATTGCACATGGCAAGGACACGGCTCCAACACGGTACACATCCATTGACTGGTAACACGTACGAGGGGAAGGACTACACGGCTTGTAGAACTGGACACACAGCGTGCACCCATTATTTCACATAGCATGGACACGGCTTGCAACACGGGGTATACTTGGAAAGGGAGTACACAACCTGTACTCAAACTACACGGCATGTAGTTTCAAAATTTTGGAAAGTGTGGGAAAAGTCTATTTTACCCTCCAGAACACTTCTTGGCCTTCTTTTTGACAAAGGAATGGGCCGGAGAGGTCCGGGCCATTACAAAGGTGCATTCACATGAGAATAATACGCCTAACATCAAATGCCCCTATAATACAAAAATATCACAATTAATGACATTATAATGATCATTAGTTCATAATTATGTTTCTGTTATTACATATCAATAAATGGAAGAATCCATCAGTGAATCTTCATATATGATAATCTCTCACACACATATGCAAATCTATTAGGATTATTTACATGTTACACTTCTATGGAAATGAATTCTGGATCTATAAAACCATAAATGTATGAATAATAATTTTATAGAGGAACCATGTTTAGATACCTAATTTAGAAAGAAAATATAGCTAGTCAATTTAAAATGATATTTTATTAAATAAATGGAAATTTAAATGGTAGTTTACTTACATGTAAAACAACTACACCACATTCTGGACGATCTATTCAAAATTAACTAGATGCATGATATCTTATTTGATTAATCTCAATGGATATTCTCTACTATATATATCAGATGTCATCTAAAACTCATAGAAATAATTTAATGATTAATATTCCTGAGATAATCTTTTTATCCCCAAGAAAAATCTCATGTGACTATATTCGATTGTTCCTGAACATTTTGTTTTATTTGTGTGGCTTATTTTTCTTTCAGATAATCCTATATACGTTAAATGTCAGAAAACATTATAATTAAGTTAGAATAATTTGTAATTGATATTTAAAAAAACACCTACTTCATATGAAATATAACAAAGAAAACCATTTCTCCAGAGTAAAAAATGACCCAGAAAATCCCCAACTCTGGTGATATACTCGATAGGAAATGGTAGTAAAGAATTAGGATATATAATATCAAGTACTAATACTCTAACCTGACCCATCTTCATAGGTGACTTATGTACCAAATCCCTAAAAAAATTAAAGAGCCGTAAGAAAACTATATGAATGTGAGGATCTCCCGAAAACAACTCACAATATACATTTTGGTCCGAGCGAGGTGGTAGAGAATCAAAGTAAGAAAATGGGGTAGGGTAGTCTGGGTGAGCAAGCTAGGAAGGATGAGAAATGAAAAAGTTATATTAGTGTTTATGATTTATAAAATAGAAAAATTAATGACAAATAAATAATATATTTGGGAAATCTGCTCATACAGGGTAGGGTAGGCATATAGGGTAGGGTAGTCCGGGTGAGCTGGCTGGGAAAGATGAAAAATGAAAAAGTTATATTCCTGTTCATAATTTATAAATGAGAAAAATCAATGACAAATAAATAATATACCTAGAGAGTCTACTCATATGGGGCATGGAAGGTAGATGTGGAAGGGTAGTCCGAGTGAGCAGGCTGGGAAGGCTGAAAATTGAAAAAAATTTATCATTGTTAATAATTTATAAATTAGAAAAATTGATGACAAATAAATAATATACCTGGGAAGGCTGGGAAAACAGTGACTATCTTTATAAGTGTTTTACCAAAACCTTATGCACTAATGCTTAAATTTGATGACCCATATACTATTTCATATCTTTCAGCTCTACTTTTAAGGATTCTTTATCCAGGTCTCTTTATTTCATACTCTAACAAAAATCCTTAGAATACTAAAAACTTCTTGATATCCTATAACATGGTTGGGGTGTTTTGACTTTCCCAAAGAAGTGGCTACGATGTCCATCCTACCCTCAGGGATAATATATCCCTACGTCTCAGGCTCCTGATGTTTATCATGAATTGCAAAAAAAAGTTATATTATTGTTTATAATTTATAAAAAGGAAAAACTGATAACAAATAAATAATATTTAATTATAATTTAATCAGATACATGTTAGCTTCATCTATAATATTTTGTTCATTTTTCTTTATTCTTTCCCATTTCAATTTTTTAGGGTGAGTGGGAGGAGATGGAGGACCCAACTGGACATCTTATGAACCTTTGCTAGATCGAGCTCTTAATTCTTCAAATTTTTCTTCTATCATTTTCTGCTCCAAATAAAAATATCATCCATGTGATAAAGTGTGAGGGTATACATTTTTCAACTGAATCTCTTGATGAGATCTCCTAGAGGCATGTTATATAATAATAAACTACTATGTATTAAAGAAAATATATAATAAATTTTACAATATAAATTAATTATCATACATGAAATTTTTCTTAATTAAGACTATCAAAATATCAGTTCTATGTATCTTATTCTATAAATGGATACTTGAGTCATGAGATTTCAAACCTTGACTATCCCAAAAACATATTTTTTTTTTAAAAAAAAATCTCCATCAAACCGCCACTAGAGAGAGATGTATTTTCATAATTTCTTTGGTTTCATCAAAATTAAATGTCATCTGTAATTGAATAAATTAAATACATCAACTAAAATATATAATATTCAAAAAATGTGATAAAAGAAATCAATTGAGATGTTTTACCTTCAAGGGATCCCAATGATATTGCTTCACCATCATGTCCACTGACTTCCAATCAGGATATAAAATATTAATCCTACAATGGATCTGCATCCCTATATAAGTGAGAAACTTAACATCATTTGGGCCATTTTCATTATTATAATCATCAAATGGATGTTTACTCTTCCATCATCATGAGAAATTGACAGTTTTGGTAAACATGTAATACCATTTTTACCAACTTTAGAACTTGATATTTTAGTAGTAGAAAAGATAAGTCTTCTCTTCGGTGGATGCATTGGTAGTCCTACAAAATTTCTTTTTGTAAATTAACTATATTATTTCATTAAATAATTATATTAATAAATATTTTATAATATGTAAAAAAATTTATACCTCGTTAACTGCTCCTATCTATCTCTATCGGACATTTCTAGTAGAAAGTGTAATGAAATTTTGTGTACCTGCATATCATTAGAAAACTGGATATTTAGAAACAAGGTAGAAAAAAGTAAGTAAAAAAAGAGGAATGCATTTGTATATTTCCAAAAAATAAACAAAATATAAATATTTACCAAAAAAACAGGAGACTAATTAAGTGTTTTCCCACATGCCTTCATCATGATCATTACGTACTACATGGACTATGTTTGTCTTATACTCATTTTATTAATCAGACAATTGTGTAACAGATGAATAAGGCTTATGTAAATCACTAACATCATCAGCATCATCCTCATCACCCAAATGGTTTATTTTTTCCTTGAAAAACAACTAACCAATGATCATTATATAGATCAATTACTTAACATACTTTCTTTTCATGTGTATCCATGATAAATGGTACCTCATTGTAATTTAATATTTTCAAATCAACTAGTTTAAACCCATATTAATAATGTTTTACACCACTATTACTATTACCCCAATTACACATAAAAATGGTGACTCAAATGTTAATATAATAAATATCCCATATGTCTTCAAGAACTAAACAAATATGGCATTGATGTAGAAATTGGTTTCTTATATTTGGAACTCGAAAAATGCACTACTTCATCAAAAACCATCACAACACTATTTGGAATGGTACTCTTGTCATCTGGGTTTTTTGTGTAAAATGTGAAACCATTGATATCAAAACCAGAACATGTGAAGACATTAAGAGATGGTACCCCTTCTAACAACATCAATGTTTCTGATGCAGATTTATCTCGGGTGATATTCTCTTTAAACCACGAAACAAATGTCTTCTTATGCTCAACCATCAACCAATTTTAATTTCATTTCTGATATCATAACATTAACTCAACAATATGTGGGGATATATATGATTGAACCTCATCTGTTTTGTTAAAAAAATTTAAATGTGCATTCATCACTTCCTCACGTGGAATAAACTTTACCATTAAGCCTTGAAACCCTCTACCTTCACTATCAACTATCATATGTCAAGATACATGAAGACCAATATCCTCCACCTCATACAAATAATCATTACAGAACACAATAACCAATTTTGATTCATATTTTTGAGAAATATAGGCCTATGGTCGATAATAATTTTTAACATATCCCTTTGAAATTTTCATATACCTTCCAAAAGGATACATTCATCTTTAATAAACAGGCTCACAAATTCTTATCTCAAGAACCAAATGAATCAGCTGATGAACCATTATATCAAAAAATAAGGGTGAGAAATACATTTATATTTGACAAAGAATAATATTTTCCTTCTTATCCACCACATATATCTAATTTGGATCAATAACTTTACTAAAAATTGATTTGAAAAAATTATATAACTTGATGACAGTCTTTCTGATAGCAGTCTGCAATATACTGCGCACTACTATTGGTATAAGTCGTTGATGAACACATGAAAATATTGATATTTATACCTAATAATTTACAATCCTTCAATGAAACCAAATTATTCACATTTGAAGAAAAACTACTAGATACTTTAATACCATGAATAAATTGAAAAAAATCATCTTTTCAATCATGCCTAATATATGTTCTATTTTCTTTCACATTGGGAGCTAAATCCAAATGTATTCTCATTAAAATCCAGTCTAATATAGTATAAAATACACCGTATTTCTTTACTTTTATTTCTAACAAATGTTTTAATAAAACTATCACATATGTTTTCCTAAACATGCAAAAAATCGATGTTATGTTTTATCACTAAAAATATCAAATACGACAGTTTGAAAAAAATATACTACTTCTTCCAGATATTTCTCTAAAGACCATAGCTATTTTTCATTTGAAATAATGAATCAATATCTTTCACCCAGATGTAATGTTCTTCAGCTGATAATGGTTGAGGGGGAAGGTTGTAATCTTATAATCAGTTAAATGATTTTTTCAATCTATGATAAGGTTGATCATTTCGAAACAATATTCTATGTCCCATGGACACTGTATTTCTTCCATTATGGATTGGATTATATGATGTTTGTTATTCACAAATCAGGCATGCTTTATGTCCCTTAACACTATATCTAGATAAGTTTCCATATGCAGGAAAGTTGTTTATAGTGAACTTTATCATAGCATTCAAAAGAAAATACTCTTTCTTGTATGCATCAAAAACATTAACACATGCCTCCCATTACCTTTTCAAATCATCCATCAGGGGTGAAAGACACACATCAATATCATTACCTATTTTTTCATCTATAAATCATCATTATCATCATAACATATTTTTTCATCATATATAGATGTGGGGAAAAGTTGAAAATTGCCAGAAAAACAGGCCATGAACTATTTTGGCTACTGAGGCTTCGATATAGATTCATTCCATTAGTACACAATATCATTGTGATATTTCTAACTTTACTTACAAAATCATGAAATGTTTTATCAAAACACATCCACTATGTTGAATCAGTTGGGTGACGTATGTTACCATCAGAGATGCGCTCATCTCAATTCCCTCATAACCTTTTTGCGTCAATTAAATTTGAAAATAGACACTTCAAACAAGTAATTATTGGAAGGTAATGATTTTCTTTAGTAATAGTATTGATTATGGTACCTAAATATGAATCAAAATTGAATTATCATAAATGTGTTCAAAAAATATTGGATGATATCATTAGAAAGTAAAAAAATTGATTTTTCATGACGTTAGATGACATCACATGAGAATGAATCTGAGTTGACATTCCTATATATCTTATATCATGATGTTCCACATGTAGGAAAACATGATAAATATTAACTTTCTTTCCGATACAATACACAATCATTGGGGGAATCATGTAACTTTTTATACTTCAATCCCATTGGTAATAATATTTTCTCCACCTCATAATTGGAATCTGGGATCTTGTTGCCTTTGGGAAGTACGACTTTCAAAATCTCAAGTAAGTTGGGGAAAATTATATTACTCCACCCATTTTTCCTTTTAAGTTAACTAATCTCAATACTGCTGATAACTCTATATATTTATTGTTACATGGGAATAATGGTTTCTCATAATCAATATTCAATCGTTCAACAGTTTCAATTTTTTCAATGGTATCAACACCTAAATCAAGAATTGATTCTTCAATATGATCATCTGCCTCATTATGAATATTGGCATCAACATTTGATGTTACATTTTCAATTCTTTCACCATTATTGATCTAGCATGTATAATTAAAGCTAAAACAATAAAAAATGAGATTATACTTGATTTCTCTGTATTTTAACATTCTCAAATTTAAACACATCACACATGGATAGAAAATAAAATCAATGTTTTGAGGATTTCGTTTATAAAATTCGAAGAAATCATCAAATCCTTTTTCCTTTTCAGAAGTGGTTCTTTATAAATGTATCCAATTACGATCCATTTAATATCTAATATCAAAAATATAAATGGTGAATATATTAAAACATATAAACATTTAAATATATATATATATACAGATAAATTGTAAACTGAAACACATTTAATAAAAACTATTGATAATCAGATTGAAAACATTAGATATATAACACATTTAAGAATATTAAGCATTTTATTTTAATATTATATACATGTGTTATATTGATATTATAATTTATTTATAATAAAAATCTTATAAAATTTATTAGTTCATTTTACATAGTTTTTTCATTATTTGGTTGTTGCATGTGTCGAAAGTATTGAATATTTCATTAATTTAAAGGGGAAAATTAGTTATTATTAGTAATATGAAATAATAATTACAGTAAATGTTCATATTATAAATGAAATCAATCATAATACTCATAAAATGATGACATATGAAATTAATTTCATAACTAAATTGGTATATCTTACAACACATTTGGGTGAGAGAACAATAGAATCATCTGAGGAATAATAAGTGGCTGTGGATCCATTGCATTTTCTAATGAGTATATACATAGATTATTTGTTGAAACTATGTATGAAAAAATATCTATTATTTGTGAGGAAGGATAAAGAGTTGGTTTGATTGAGCTAAGAGTTTTGAACTCATAAATAATGAAATGAAGAAATTGAATAGGAAGACAGTATAATTTCAATTGGTTAGGATCACTACTGATGAAATTAGTATATAATTCCATAAATTGGTTCATATTAATTGGTAACTAATCATAATATCAAAGGTCAGTTTAAATATTTTTATTTATTCACGATCTACAGGAATTCAAAGACACACTAGTGAGAAGTAATTCATGTTATTTGGATGTAGTGACAACCTTCGTATTAGTGGTGAGTAACATCAATAAGAAGTAGTCTTAGAATGAACTACTGGAATTCCAATACAAAGTTGTTGTGTGATGTAGTACTATGTTTTCATGGGAATATTAGGTATCTTCTTGTGAATTATGGAAAATACATAGGCAAGATAATCCTTGGACACCCATTATAAATGATTAATATATTATAGAAGATAATATAATTTTTTCGGAAGGTAATTCTCGAGAGTGTCCTTTACAAACCCTCCACACATAGGAATACCCCTCTCCATGAAGAGGTCATCCCAGGATGCCCCAGCTAGGGAGGATCCGTTGTCAGCCAAGATGAAATTGCATCCCATGGGGTAACACCTCGATCATCGATGGTTCGTCACAGTCAGCCATCATCCAGTTGAAGTGCGCCCATTCTGCCCACCCGGTGATACACTGGGTGACCCGACAAGACGAGTGGTACATTGGAGGCGGAAATTACTCCTAAAGTGTGGATCGAACCCCAGACCTCACCGAACACCGTTGCTTTTGCCCTCGATCATGTACCACTATGCCATCGCCGAACCAGCATAGAAGATAATATATGTCTCATTGGAAGTTGAATATGATAGGGAGTAGGATCTCAAAATCTGATCTAAAGCATGTAAAAATAACAAATTCAGATTTTCTATGTATATTTTCTATTACAAGTGGTTGTGGATTATTGGGTAAAAGATAAAAATATCTACATATGTCTTAACTAGCCATAGTGTTTCTATAGACCAAAGTAGTATAAAAGCTTAAAAATAATTCAATTTTATTTCGGTATAATTTATGTAAACATAATTCAATCCCCCTACCCCTCTCAGGTGTATTTTCTCAGTCCTATGAGGACCCACATTGAGTTATTCTAACATAAAAACCTGAAATCACATAACAAAAATCCATATCAAGAACATTGACTAATAGATTTATACATAATGTAAGATAAAAATTCATAACATAAAATCACACTACATCGATCCAAATCATGAACAATGACTAATCAATCTTACGGAAGACTATAAACTATGTCCCATCACATTTAAAATAAACAAAAAATTAATAATTGAAGCAACTAAAATCAAAATTAAATAATAAATAATTCATCGAAAAAATTAAAAAAACTTACAAAATTCGGACAAAAATAGATCCCCAATCCTAACTTTGCTCCGTATAATCCTTTGTAAAATTAAGAAACGCAAGATCTATAAAAAATTGATTATACAAACTAAAAATAAAGATAAAAACAAAATAAAATCATACAATTGTTGAAATTCACCAAAAATAGGTTTTGGAAGAACAAATAAATCGTAGACGATAAAATAATAGTAGATAATGATGAACGCAAACCGTAGATCATGAAAATGGAAGAAACCCATCATCAATGGCCGTTACCGATCACAAATAAGGCATCGATGTCATTTACAGAAGAGAGGCACTATCACGGGTTTCAATTTCAATGATCCAAAAACATGAGGGTTTCTCGATTGCAAAAATTTTTAAAAGCATTTAGCGTCGGTTTTTAACATAAACTGACATTGAAAAAAAATCAGAGACATTTTTTTTCCAAAACCGACTCCCATAATATATTTTATTAATTTTTTGTGTCATTTTTGGTAAAAACCTATGTAAAAAATTTTCAGTTTTTTTTTATTTTTGGGGTTGGTTTTTTGGAAAACCAATTCCGAATACTTTTTTTATTTTGGGGGTCTGTTTCTATGAAACCAATGCCAATGATCATCATATTCTGATTTTTGGCATTGGTTTTACTAAAACCTGAAGCCAAAAACCTGAAGCCAAAAACCATTAAAACATATATGTGGAGTTGGTTTTTAATAAAACCGACAACAAAAATAACTCACACATACCATTGGTGTCAGTTTATAAAAAATTTACATAATTTCTTTGACGTTAAATCTCATATTTCTACTCGTCCAATGAGGTTTTTTTTATCACTATATATAAGGAATAAATATAATGATGTAATTAATTTTCATATGTGATATAAATGAAAAATTAATTATTATATGATAATAATATATCAATTACATTTTAATTTTCATGCACATAAAAATGATAATGTCATTCGTGCATACATGTGAACTATCAACTCCATAAAGTGATGTGATTTGTTTTTATTCACTACATCACTTGTATGATATGTATATATAAGTATATTTAAATCATTAATATGATTTTTAATATTTTATTATCATTTTGGATGTATAAAACAATACTTACCTTCTTTTCATTGTGATCAATGAAAAGTGAACTTGTTACTCAGGCGTACGTACGACCTACCATCTACATTATTATAATGTTGTTTTTTTTTTCGAAACCATAATGAATGGTTTGATATAAAAAATATGATTATTGTACAAAAGTTATGATTACATAATGTTTATTATTATTGATATGGTGGACTTGTGACCACATGGACTATTGACATCATAGTAACTTCATTTTCAACTCAAGTACAGAATATTGAAAAAACTTCATACTTGAACATAAATAATTATGTAATTTTTATAAAATGATAATAAGCGATATAAAAGGACAAATAAATGTGAAAATAGTTATATAGAATGTATAAATTGACTTATTTTTATTATTCTGGATGGTAAAATGACGTACGAGGAATGTTGAAATAAGGGTAAGGTACTTCATCTCAATCTCCTTTCATTGAGTCATTTCATGATATTGTAAACCTTTATTCCTTAATAAGTTGAATTTACAGCCATTATGACATTTAATATCCATATTTTTATCAATAATAATGTTTTTGTCATGACCCGACCTCGGGGCCCGTGTCGTGACTACCCCAAGCCGACCTTCCATAGGCCAGGGGCTGGCGACTAGCACCAAGGCGTAAATCCCTGAAAAAGGGAAGGCATTGCCCTTGAAAAGTAAACAAGAACCACATAGTAAGCAAGCAGAAAAGTAAACACTGTAACAAGATATGATGAAAGTGAAAGGGGTCGGAAATACAAGCCCAACTGTAAAGTAAAACTGAAAGGGAAAAACAGCAATTGAAAAGAAAAGCCGCAGCGTCGAGCCGTCCTCTGGAAGTCCCACCTGAAGGGTGGGTATAGATAGCTCCACTGCTCCTCAGGTCCCTCCGTCCGCTCCAAGTATGTCCCGCCCAGTGGTCCACCTCCAGGTACCGTCCTGCTCTGCAAGCCTTAACCACGATCAACGTCGTCCGTCGTCTGCAACCAACACAACGTAGTGCGGGCATAGCCCATGCAGGGGTGAGTATAAGCTACTCAGTAGGGACCCCGAGACCCCCGAAGGTCTCCCAAAATCCACAAAGGATAACTACAAAGGAAAGATACAATCAAGAAGTAACAACCGAAACTTCTTAGGTATATGCCCATACATATACCTAAGTCATCAATTCCAATATGCTCCAACCTCCGAGCCCAAGTACAACCCAGTCCACACAGGAAATTATACGTATTCCACATAGGAAAGAAAAACATAATCCACACAGGATAGCACAACACAATCCACACAAGAAAGCCAACAGGTTTCAGTTCGCAGAGGTATACTTCTTCGAAAGACGATAGAGATGATCACTGATCCATCTAAGTCGTCGGACCCACAAAGGATCGATAGGTACTAACCCCCGCAAAAACCCACACAGGATCGATAGGAAACTAACCCCCGCAAAGACCCACACAGGATCAGACCCACACAGGATCTGTAGGCGCTAGCTCACACAGAACCGCTGAGCGCTGACCCACACAGGATCGGACCCACACAGGATCAGACCCACACAGGATCGGTAGCACTGATCCACATAGGATCGCTGAGTGCTCTAGTCGTCGCCGTCGAATCCACTGAGGATATCTGTATAGTCGTCATCGTCACAGTAGCAGTCGCAGCCAGCACTAGGGTTCCCGCACAAAGCAAGCTCGTTCGGGAGGGTCCACTCCATGAGCCGAGAGGCTGATACATCAACTGACACATAGTCCAGAGATGATGTATCCAAGAGTTCTGTATCATCAACAGGAACTCAACGTCGCAGACGGTGCGTCGATCGGGCGTCCGGTCTGAGAGTTATTAGCTTTTTCGTCCCAGGGGCCCGGTTGGTTTTTAAGGAAAAACCAACCCGACTATAATCCACCTGCGTCCAAACCTCGGGCGGAGTAAGCCAAAAGATCCGTCTCACTAAGAGGAAACCAACAAAGTTGACGGCACGTCAATCGGACGTCCGTAGCTCAAGATATGAGCATTTTCGCTCCGAGGGCCCAGTTGGTTTCGTGTACGAACCAACCCGGCCGAACTAAAAGTAATCTGAAACCTTGAGTGCGATATACCGAAATGACCGTCTCGATTCAAGGATCGCATCGCAACTGAAGGTGTGTCGATCGGAAGTCCGTAGCCCATGTTATAGGAAAAAGACCAAAGATTGTCCGAAAACGGGGGTTTCGGGCCCGAACCGACCCAGCCCGAGACCCCCCGGTCGGCCCAAACCGGGTCGACCCGCCCCGGTCCGGGTCGGCCTGGCACGGCGCAGCCCGGCCTGGCGGTCCGGCCAGGCGGCCGGCCCGGCTGGGCACAGCGCGCCCAGTGCGCTGCCAGCTCGGCCGAAGGTCGAGCCGTTGGCAGGGGGGCTACCCCACTGTGTAACCGCGACCCCCCATTTTGGAGGCCATTTGAAGGCCAGACGGGTGAATTAATTCCCCCGGTTTCACACCTATCCGGCCGGCCCGCCCTAGCCGGCCGGTTCCTGCCTCCATGGGACCGACGACGGCCGGTCCCCTTCTTCGCCGACACCGGCGGCCCGGAACCGGCCGCCGGTCATCCTGCTCCGCCGCGGCCTGGAACCGGCCGCGTCTTGGTTCGTCCAGCGCGGTGAGACGGCACCGCACCCTTCCACCACGAAACCGCTCCGGCCGCGGTGTCTTCGGTTTTCTTCGATGCGGCGCGACGACGTCGCGTCCTTGTTCTTCTTTTCACAGCGCGACGCGACAACGCCACACATTTCCTTATTGCATGATTCCGTGTGGTGCGACGACACCACGCCTTCCCGTACCAAATCACAAAGGAACCAACATGAAAAATAAGGAGGAGGGTCGGCCGTGTTTGTGTGGTCCAGCCCCCTCGCGTTATTCGATAACTATTGGTTTTAATCCACGAAGATCGTCAAGTTGGTATTCACGAACAAAATAAATAAATAAACCCCTACCTCGGTTTCAAGAATGGTCCACATCAACGAGTTGCTGAAAATGAGCGTCGTGGAGGTTGGGCGTCGCGGAAAACGAAGTCAACGTCGCGAAGCAAGGATTCGAATACGTTGACGGAGATTTCTTCACAGAAAACCGTCATGGAAGAGATGATGCGGAAGAAGAATGTTGTGGAAGAAGACGTCGCGTCGCAGGTCGGTGTCGCGGAAGACGGTCTCCGAGGCTCGAATCTCTACATCGAAGATCGTTTGTTCTTCGCGTTCTTCGTCAAAGGGAATGAAGAACTCAAGACTTCCTTAGCTTTTTCTCAAAAGCCCTCAAACAACCCAACACCAACCCAAATAAAATAAGTTCACCACTTATTTTATTAACACAACAAGGGTTTTGAATTTCGAAACTCACATTAAACTTATTACATTAATGTCATAAGTTATAACTTAAGTTAACAAAATTTAATGGGGGTTGAGAGGGGTTAGAGGATATGAAGTGGTGGGGTTCGTGTGGGCCCCACCACCCTCATAACCTCCCAAGGGAGGTTGGGTGGTTACCCAACATCTATCAAGAACTAAACACTTAGAATAAAAATTGTAGAATAATAATAAATTAACTTCCACAATTTTTATCATCCACACCCGTGATAACGCAACTCCGGAACAGGAGTTCCTAAGCATTTACCGGCGCTGCGGTTCCATTGGTGCCCTCAGAAATCGATTCTGGGCACCGGTTCAAAAGTTAGAAATTCCCGCTCGTTCGTTCACTGAATATACCCGAGTTAAACTTCAGATAGAATTTCCGGGCACTCCGGGCCTCGAAATCAAGTGCCATCTGAAACCGCGTTCTGGTAAAATTTCAAAGAAAATTAAGAAAAAATTTCCCTTGAAATTTACGGGTCTTTACATTACTCCCATCTCAGGGATTTATGTCCTTGTAAAGATACATCGAAAACTAGGGAAACAAATGAGGGTACTGAGCATGCATCTGAGCCTCCCGCTCCCAAGTGCTCTCCTGGAGGTTCCCGTGCTGCCATCTGATGCGCACTAGAGGAATCGACCATCCATGTAGGACCCGCTCTTGTCGATCCTCGATCTCCACCGGGACCTCCACAAAAGTCGCCCCATCATCAACGTCAATCTCCCCATGGTCAATGATGTGTGTCGGGTCGTGCACGTATCTCCTCAGCTGAGATACGTGGAAGACGTCGTGCACCCAGTGCAACTGAGGTGGTAGAGCCAGGCGATAAGCCACCTCTCCAATCCTGCTGAGGACCTGGAATGGTCCGATGAAGCATGGAGACAACTTTCCACCTTGACCAAATCTCTGTAATCCACATCGAGGTGAGACATGAAAAAAGACGTGGTCACCATCCTCGAACTCTAGTGGCCTCCGCCTCCTGTCAGCATAAGACTTCTGCAGGCTCTGAGCTGTCCTCATCCACTCCTGGATGACCTGGACCTTCTATGTCATGGCCTGGACCATCTCCAGTCCCACAAGTGATGACTCCCCATGGTCTGTCCAGCACAAAGGAGATCTACAAGGTCGTCCGTACAACGCCTCGTATGGTGCCATCCCGATGGTGGAGTGGTAGCTGTTGTTGTATGCTAACTCCACCAAGGGTAGGTGGTCCTCCCAGCTGCGACCAAAGTTGAGGACGCATGTGTGGAGCATGTCCTCGAGAGTCTGAATGGTCCTCTCCGTCTGACCATCCGTCTGAGGGTGAAAGGCTGTGCTCAGACGTAGCTGCGTCCCGAACGCCTCCTACAATCCCTTCCACAGCCGGGAAGTAAAGCGAGCATCCCGATCGGAGACGATAGAAGATGGAACCCCATGAAGCCGTACAATCTCCTGAACGTAGAGACACCCCACGCTCTCCACTGAGCCCTACTCCCGGATGGGTAAGAAGTGTGCCGATTTGGTGATTCAGTCAACAATCACCCAAATGGAGTCGTGACCTCTGGAAGTGCGTGGAAGTCCAGTCATGAAGTCCATAGATATCCCGTCCCACTTCCACTCCGGGACCTCCAAGGGATATACCAAGCCTGCTGGTACCTGATGATCCACCTTCACCTACTGGCTGGTGAAGCATCGAGGATTGAACTCTGCCACAACCTTCTTCATGCCTGGCCACCAGTGTTGTCGTCTGAGATCCTGGTACATCTTCGCCAATCCGGGATGTACCGCTAAGGGAGAAGTGTGAAAATCTCTCAGCACTTCCTCCCGTAAAGCAACTGGTACCAAGGTACGTCCTCTGAAAAGGATGTCGTGCTCTGCTCCAAAGGAGAAGCCATCAGGTGCCTGTCCTGAGGATATCTGTGCACGTCGCGTCTCACAGTCAGTGTCTCCACACTGTGCCTCTCTAACCCGCTGCAATAGTGGAGAAGTGACTGTGAGAGACCGAAGGAGGGATGCTCCATCTCTACCCACGAAGGATATCTGCAAAGAGGCTAGCTGCTCTATCGCCTCCTCAAGTAGCCAAATGCCCGTACTCCTACTGAGAGAATCGGCTACCACGTTCCCCTTCCCAGGAGTATAGACTATCTCAAAGTCATAGTCCTGGAGGAACTTGAGCCATCGCCGCTATCTCAGATTCATATCCTTCTGAGAGAAGATGTATCCGAGACTCTGATGGTCAGAAAAGACTGTAAAGTGCTCGACCATCAGATAGTGTCGCCATGTCTTCAGAGCGAAGACCACTACTGCTAAATCTAGGTCATGGGTAGCATAGTTCTGCTCATGCGGCCTCAACTGACGTGATCCATAGGCGATCACTGCCTGCTCCTACATCCGGACACATCCGAGTCCGGTCCCTGATGCATAACAGTAGACTACGTACCCTACTCCCTCCTCAGGAAACCTCAAGATAGGTGCGCTGGTCAATCTATGTCTCAGGTCCGGAAAGATCTGTTGTCATCTGTCTGACCACATGAAGGGTTTCCCCTTCTTCGTCAAAGCTGAGAGTGGTGCCGCAACTCTGGAGAAGTCTGGAATGAATCTCCGGTAGTATCCAGCTAGTCCCAAGAAACTATACACCTCCGTCACGCTCCTAGGTGGCTCCCAAGCTAACATTGCCTCGATATTCGCAGGATCCACCGCAACTCCCGCCTCAGATATGACGTGTCCCAAGAAGTGGACCTCGCGTATCCAGAACTGACACTTAGAGAGCTTACCATAAATCTGGTGCTCTCGGAGTGTGTCTAGTATGACCCGTAAGTGGTAGGCGTGCTCCTCCTCATTCGTCGAGTAAATCAAAATGTTGTCGATGAAGACCACGACAAATCGATCGAGGTATGGCTGAAAGATCCTATTCATGAGGGCCATGAACACTAGTGGAGAATTGGTTATGCCGAATGGCATAACCAAGAACTCATAGTGGCCATACCGACATCTGAAGGACATCTTCTGCACGTCCTCGTCTCGAACTCTGAGCTGATGATAGCCTGACCTGAGGTCTATCTTCGAGAACCACCGTGATCCCTTGAGCTGATCGAAGAGGTCATCAATCCTCAGTAGCGGATACTTGTTCCTAACTGTCACCTGGTTCAGGCGACGATAGTCGACACAAAGTCGCAAGCTCCCGTCCACATTCTTGGCGAACAATATCGGGGAAGCCCAGGGTGAAACACTTGGTCGGATGGACCCCTTGCCCTGCAAGTCCTCCAACTGTACCCATAGCTCTTGATGCTTTGTGGGGGAAATACGATATGCTGGAGTTGATATCGGGGCTGTCCAGGGATACAGGTCAATATAAATGTCTACCTCTCTGCGAGGAGGTAGCCCAGGAACGTCGTCGGGAAAAACGTCCGCATACTGATCCACCACTACAGGAAAACTAGGACTCCACACGTCAACTCCTCCTAAGATGAGGCTAGACAACTGATGAGAGATGGGATGTCCTCTCCTCTGCGGATGTCCATCCTGTGCTGCGAAGGCTCCCTTCTCACCGGTGAAGGTGAACCTGCTCCCGTCGGTGCGTACACATCACACCTTACGCCTAAAACAGTCAACTTGTGCATGGACTGTAGACAACCAATCCATGACCAAGATGACGTCATAAGGCCTCGATGCTGCTACAAGAAGATCCCAGCCGAAGCTCTCGCCTCCTAGAGTAAGCTCACACTGCCGGAACCAGTGCGTAATCATCGAGTCTGCTCCCGTAGGAGTCTCTAGCCGTAAGGATCGAGCCAACGGCTCTGTCGGAATCTCCGAGCTCCGAACAAGGGAAACGGCTATGAAAGAGTGACTCGCTCCTGTGTCTATAAGTACTGTAGCAAGGGTGGAATAGACACAAATAGTACCTCGAATCATCTCGGGTGCGCCGTGGTCGTAGGCCTCTGCTGCCTGGAGTTGTGCCTGTCTCTGCCCGCAAGCTCCCTTTGGTCGGGGTGGACCTCCTAGTGGTGGTGGTGGTAGAGCCTCAATGTGTCGCCCACCACCCGTTGCTCGGCCAGCTCCTCTGCCTCGTCTGCCTGCTCCCTGCGGACCGCCACGGTCGAGCCTCTGCCTCTGCCTCGGTGGTCCCTCAACCATCTGTTGCTCCTCAGCACGGTGGGTCGGGCAATCACGAGCCATGTGGCCCTGCCCGCCACACGAGTAGCACTGTCTGCCTCTCGAAAGACTGGCTCCACGATGTGTGCCCCGCACTGCTGAGCTAGTGTCCTGAGGTCGTCTGCCTAAAAGTCTAGTCTTCCTGGACCCAAGAGTCATCCGTCGACTGCCTGCTGCAGAAGACTCTGCTACGTGCCATCCTGCAGTGGGTCTCGGTGCTGGTGTAGACTCAGCAAGAAAGCTCTCGATCAAAAGGGCTCTCTCCAGTACTCCTGTCTGAGTCGGAATGATGAGGGAGATCAGCGATGCCCTGATCTCGTGTCTCCATCCCTGCTCAAAGGTCCGAGCCCGAAAGAATGGGTCCCGTACCATGTCTGTAGAGTAGAGAGAAAGATCGGTAAACCTCGCCGCGTACTGGGCGACCGTCAAGATGCCATGCCGCAGCTGAAGAAGCTCCTGGATGCGCACCGCACGGAGGGTGGCTGGGAAAAACTCTGAGCGGAAGAGGCTCTCGATGTCTGTCCAGAGAAGAGATGCCTAATCGTGCACATAGAGCATCAAGCTCCACCATCGGCCCACTGCTGCGTGCAGTAGGCTCGCCGCGAGGATCACCATGAGGTCAGATGGTGTCCTCACTAGCCTAAAAACTCGAACGACCGCCTCCAGCCAGTCCTCGGCTGCCTGGGTATCCGTCTCCCCATGAAACCTGGGTGGTCGCTGGCACTGGAACTCATGCAGAGCTCCGAGGTGACGTGCATCGTTAGCGGTCGGTGCTGGAAGAATCGGGGGCTCGGCGGGTAAAGGTGTCGTTGGTGCCTCTGCTGTCAACGGGCCCTGTACCGAGGCCTCATCGCTTGGCTGGCTGTCATCGTGCTCCACTCTCGGAACCCTAGCTGGCTACTGTCGTGGGGACATCCTGAAAAGGAAACAAGTGCGCCACGGTTAGAACAGTATACCTAGTGAGCTGACACAAGTAATCACGAAGAAAACTGGAAAACACACATGCAATCAATGTTTTCGTGTATTAAGTTGGAAATCAAAAGTCAGGGTCCTGGTGTATGGATACGTCAGCCACCGCACCAACACTGGACTCCCTGGACTGATAACCACACTCAATACGCTAAACACTATTGCTTCACATAGAGGAAAGATCAGAGTCTGTGGTAGAACCGACCGCCTCTGATACCAATTTGTCACGACCCGTCCATGGGGCCTGTGCCGTGACTACCCCATGCCCGCCTTCTATAGGCCAGGGGCTGGCGACTAGAACCAAGGCGTAAATCCCAGAAAAAGGGAAGGCATTGACCATGAAAAGTAAACAAGCACCATAGAGTAAGCAAGCGGAAAAGTAAACACTGTAACAAGCTGTGCTGAAAGTGAAAGGGGCCGGAAATACAAGCCCAACTGTAAAGTACAACTGGAAGGGAAAAACAGCAACTGAAAAGTAAAGCTGCAGCATCGAGCCGTCCTCTGGAAGTCCCACCTGAAGGTTGGGTACAGATAGCTCCACTGCTCCTTGGGTCCCGCCGTCCGCTCCGAGTATGTCCCGCCCAGTGGTCCACCTCCAGGTACCGTACTGCTCCGCAAGCCTCAACCACGATCAATGCTGTCCGTCGTCTGCAACCAACACAACGTAGTGCGGGCATAGCCCGTGCAGGGGTGAGTATAAGCTACTCAGTAGGGACCCCGAGACCCCTGAAGGTCTCCCAAAATCCACAAAGGATAACCACAAAGTAAAGATACAATCACGAAGTAACAACCGACACTACTTAGGTATATGCCCATACATATACCTAAGTCATCAATTAAAATGTGCTCCAACCTCCGAGCCCAAGTACAACCCGGTCCACACAGGAAAGTATACGTATTCCACACAGGAAAGCAAAACGTAATCCACACAGGATAGCACAACACAATCCACACAGGAAAGCAAACAGGTTTCATCTCGCACAGGTATACTTCTTCGAAAGACGATAGAGATGATCACTGATCCATCTAAGTCATCGGACCCACAATGGATCGATAGGTACTAACCCCCGCAAAGACCCACACAGGATCGATAGGAAACTAACCCCCGCAAAGACCCACACAGGATCGGACCCACACAGGATCTGTAGGCGCTGGCTCACACAGAACCACTGAGCGCTGACCCACACAGGATCGGACCCACATAGGA
Organism: Viscum album; assembly: GCA_963277665.1. Classification (NCBI taxonomy): domain Eukaryota; kingdom Viridiplantae; phylum Streptophyta; class Magnoliopsida; order Santalales; family Viscaceae; genus Viscum; species Viscum album. The sequence goes on along the minus strand of OY728132.1, from coordinate 1,019,807,453 downwards.
TCGGTAGCAATGATCCATATAGGATCGCTGAGTGCTGTAGTCGTCTCCATCGAATCCACTGAGGATCTCTGTACAGTCGTCGTCATCACAGTAGCAGTCGCAGCCAGCACTAGGGTTCCCGCACACAGCAAGCTCGTTCGGGAGGGTCCGCTCCATGAGCCGAGAGGCTGATACATAAACTGACACATAGTCCAGAGTTGATGTATCCAAAAGTTCCGTATCGTCAACTGGAACTCAACGTCGCAGACGGCGCGTCGATCGGACGTCCGGTCTGAGAGTTATTGGCTTTTTCGTCACAGGGACCCAGTTGATTTTTAAGGCAAAACCAACCTGACCGTACTCCACCTGTGTCCAAACCTCGGGTGGAGTAAGCCAAAAGATCCGTCTCACTAAGAGGAAACAAACAATGTTGACGGCACATCAATCGGACGTCCGTAGCTCAAGATATTAGCGTTTTCGCTCCGAGGCCCCGGTTGGTTTCGTGTACGAACCAACCCAGGTGAACACAAAGTAATCCAAAACCTTGACTGTGATATACCGAAATGACCGTCTCGATTCAAGGATCGCATCACAACAGACGGTGTGTCGATCGGAGGTCTTTAGCCCATGTTATGGGAAAAAGACCAAAGATGGTCCGAAAACGGGGGTTTCGGGCCCGGACCGACCCGGCCCGAGACCCCCCGGTCGGCCCGACCAGGTAGACCCGCCCCGGTCCGGGTTAGCCTGGCCCGGCGCGGCGCGGCCTGGTGGTCCGGCCAGGCGGTCGGCATGGCTGGGCACAGCGCGCCCAGCGCGCTGCCAGCTCGGCCGAAGGCCGAGCCGTTGGCAAGGGGGGGGGGGCGCCTGCCCCCCTGTGTAACCGTGGCCCCCCATTTATGGGGGACGTTTGAAGGCTGGCCGAGGGAATTAATTCCCCCTGTTTCACACCTGTCCGGACGGCCCGCCCTGGCCGACCTGTTCCTGCCTCCACGGGACCGGTGACGGCCGGTCCCCTTCTTCGCCGACACCGGCGGCCCGGAACCGGCCGCCGGTCATCCTGCTCCGCCGCGGCCCGGAACCAGCTGCGGATTGGTTTGTCCAGCGCGGTGCGACGGCACCACGCCCTTCCACCGCGGCCCCGCTCCGGCCACGGTGTCTTCGGTTTTATTCGACGCGGCGCGACGGCGTCGCGTCCTTGTTCTTCTTTTCACGGCGCGGCGCGACGGCGCTGCACATTTCTTTATTGCATGATTCTGCATGGTGCGACAGCACCACGCCTTCCCGTACCAAATCACAAAGGAACCAACATGAAAAATAAGGAGGAGGGTCGGCCGTGTTTGTGCGGTCCATCCCCCTCGCGTTATTCGATAACTGTTGGTTTTAATCCACGAATATCGTCAAGTCGGTATTCACGAACAAAATAAATAAATAAACCCCTACCTCGGTTTCAAGAACGGTGCACATCAACGAGTTGCGGAAAACGAGCGTCGCAGAGGTCGAGCGTCGCGGAAATTGAACGTCGACGTCGCGAAGCGAGGATTCAAAGACATTGACAGAGATTTCGTCGCAGAAAACCGTCGTGGAAGAGACGACACAGAAGAAGAATGTTGTGGAAGTAGATGTCGCATCGCAGGTCAGTGTCGCAGAAGACGGTCTCTGAGGCTCGGCGCTCCACGTCAGAGATCGTTTGTTCTTCGTGTTCTTCGTCAAAGGGAATGAAGAACTCAAGACTTCCTTAGCTTTTTCTCCAAAAGCCCTCAAACAACCCAACACCAACCCAAATAAAATAAGTTCTCCACTTATTTTATTAACACAACAAGGGTTTTGAATTTCGAAACTCACATTAAACTTATTACATTAATGTCATAAGTTATAACTTAAGTTAAAAAAATTTAATGGGAGTTGAGAGGGGTTAGAGGATATGATGGGGTGGGGTTTGTGTGGGCCCCACCACCCTTATAACCTCCCAAGGGAGGTTGGGTGGTTACCCAACTTCTATCAAGAACTAAACACTTAGAATAAAAATTGTAGAATAATAATAAATTAACTTCCACAATTTTTATCATCCACAACCGTGATAACGCAACTCCAAAACAGGAGTTACTAAGCATTTACTGGCGCTGCGGTTCCATCGGTGCCCTTGGAATTCGATTTCGGGCACCGGTTCAAAAGTTAGAAATTCCCGCTCGTTCGTTCACTAAACATACCTGAGCTAAACTTTAGATAGAAATTCTGGGCACTCCAGGCCTCGGAATCAAGTGCCTTCCGAAACCGCGTTCTTATAAAATTCCAACGAAAATTAAGAAAAAATTTCCCTTGAATTTTACAGGTCTTTACAGTTTTTAATGGTTTTTTAAATATATTAATTCATGGAGATTAAGATTTAAATATTCAAAGTGGTATGGGAAACCATGATGTTTTAAAGATTTAATTATCAAATATTTTTCATGGTTATATTAATTAACATATTTATTTATATGTATATAAAAGGATCATACATGAAATTTTATGTCTATAATTAATTTCATTAATTTTTTTTTAAAATGAATCTTTTTATATGATGTTTTTTTACTTTCCTTACCAAATGAAAATTGAATTTTTTTTCTTATATATGGTGATAATGTCTTCTATGCTGGTGTAACTATTATTTGATATTTTGATTCTTATATATGACTTAATGCTTTTTAAAGGAAAACAAACCCATTATTACCTTTTTTATTTTGATAACTAAATTTCGTTCTTGAATGAAAATGGTAATTTTGTTAAAAAAAATATTTTCATATGGGATTTGAACAGTTTTAAAAAGGGGTTTATGATGTACATGTTTTATTCATGAAATGGTACTTGATCATTATATGAAATGGGTGAGACTGATATATCTTATATGAAGGTTTTGACGCCATTATATCTTACGGGTGAGAACAATATAGGTTTTATGATGGATTGATCCCCATTATAGCACATGGGTGAGCTTGTTATAGCCTATATAAAGGGTTGTGTCCCATTATAGCGCACGTGTGAGCCCAATATAGCTTATACGAAAGGTGATACCCATTATAAATTCCAATTTGGACTTCGACTATATGTTTTTTCCAATTGAACTGGGTTTGAAAGGTTTTTATGTATGTGATTCTCAATGTCACCTAAGTGAGTTTTAATTTCATTGATACTTAGTTTTTATGAAAATATTTTAATGGGTTTTCATGTTTTCATTATACTAATGATTAAATTTTCCTATTTCCCTTAGTGATATTTTTTCTCATCCCAATTTTTAAAATATTTTTCAGTAGTATTAATATTTTTAATGAAAAGGAAGATGTTATGATGAAATAATTGAGGATATGTTTCAAAAAGAAGACATATTTTATTTTAAAAGTTTTTAGTTTAGTGGAAACAGTAGATATTGAGTTTAACTATACACATGTAATGTGTGGGTCTACTTTGTAAGAGTTTTTTCATATTCACTAAAACTATAAACCTAAAAAGACTCTCAGTGTGAATTCTCGGCGTAAATTGAGATTGTGTATTGTTTATGTTTTGTTCCTGTTAATATTATTTATATTTATATATCAATGGGATGAGACACTTCTTGAAACATTGATTCTTCGGTAGCATGATCTATATTTCTCTATCTAGTTTCTTCTCCAAAATAACATCTCAAAAAAATTTCACTAACTAGATTAATTATTATTTTCAACTCATTGTCATCATTATTTGAAATATATTATTCTCAATGATTAATTATTTCAGTTTCAGACTCCAATAGTATATTTTTCATGCATTTGACTTTGGTTAATAGGTTTAAATAACCAGATAAAGATATTACATTAATATCATTAATATCTTTCATACAAATAAGAGGTCTAATTCAAGGTTATTTATTAGGTGAAAATGTTACTTGGTTCCCATATCTAATTGAGTCATAATGATTCTTTCTGAAATATATAATCCTTTTTAAGGATGGTTTATGAAATTATGACTTTAACCTTCTCTTACAAATAATGGTGGGTTCTTCATCCATTTTTTCCATTTCTTCCTCCTCATCTTCAAAAATATCACTTCATGAAAGAATACACAACCTTACTTCAACTTATTCTTGTAGTTATACTTTGTTGTGATATTTGAAAATCTTTAGAATCTCTAGATGAAATGTAGATAGTTATATCTTAGAAAATATATGAAAATATTTTATGTCCAAATACAATCCATATATTATTATAATAATTGGTGGAATAATAGTATGGTGACGTGAATATGATAAAATTAGAGTAGGATCTTAAAAAAATTGGAGGATTTTACTCATCACATTAAATATCAATTGATATGTAAAATCTGACTTGTTATTATCGATTATAAATTGTATCATTACTTGTTCCTTCATCTAATTGAAAACATACATCATGTTTGGTTGGAAATGAAAGAAAACTAGTGATGACTTGATAAAAATTTAACAGAAACTAAGGCATTTGAAGAGTTCTCCAGAATACATGTAGGGATTATGTCAACCTCATATTTTAATCTAACCAAAAAAATTATTAAAAAAATGAATTCCCATAAAATACACATCTTTTTGACACACTATAACCCAACATTGTTAACCATGAAAATGTGTAGAGGTGGATTTATCTAGAAAACACTACATTTAAAAAATATTAGTGTTAACAAACATCCAATAGGGGAACAATTAAATTATTTTCATTAATATCATTGAATTGTTTCACGATATATCATTCAAAATTCATAGGATCCTGTATCAAAAATGAATATAAAATATGACGTATTTAAAAAAATCTTTTCAAACTCACCATTTTTTTAAGCTTTTCATTTCTAAATAAATCTCACCAGAATATTCCATTCTAGTTCAATAAAATTCACATGATTTTCTTCAACATCAATTATTTCATATAGAGATAATATAATACTTATAGATCTCACATTACCTAGATAATTTAGAGATGTACTAACTTCAACATAGCCATCATGTATAAAATTCGATATCTTCATCCATTTCCATTGATTCCATAAAAATCTATTTATAGTTTATAGTTGCAGTAACTAGATATTCACTATTAAAAAAACAGAATTTATCTAATTTAGTAAATTCATTCTCTTTTTTGTCATATAAAATTTTAGTTATTTTTCAATCAATAGAAAACTCCCATCATTTAGGATTTATTACCATTTTTTGAAAAATATATGTTCTGTCTAGCCAATTTATATTGATTTCCCTTCGACTCAAAAATTTTCTTTTGGTCCCCGATCACATGGATTTTATTAAATAATAAGCATATATTATCTTTGATTTTTCTATAGATAAAATTTTTAGGGGATGTGTTTTAGTGTAGAAATTTTTTTAGTGGTATGGAGACAAAGGTTTAAAGGTTTGTAAGGACTTTGTGAATAATACTAACTTAAATTGTTTTTTTGGGCAATCAAATTATCACACAGTTCAATGTGTATAGTAGTAACAAAAAAACTATATAACATGTCCTAATATTATATGTCTAATACTGAAATAATTAGCTTTAAAACTCAAATTAAGTAATGAATTTATAATATTTACGAAATATAGATCTATACATGTTAATATTATAACATAAAGTAAACTAAAAATCAGTAAAATAAAAAAACCAATTCATGTTTGATAAAATCAAATCTATTAGAAGAGAAATTATATGTAATGGTAACTGATAATTCTTTTTCTATGAAAAATAATTCTAAATAGATATCATTTTTTATAAATTATGTCTCATGAAATGATTCCTTAAATCAATGTGATTTGTACTATAATGGTTTCTTGGATTAAACTAAATTCTGATATAACTTATATTACCAAATTAGATTGGAAACTAGAAAAAATTTAATACATAACACACTATTGTGTATTTCATACATATTAGTAGTGCATAAAAAATTCCAACTGCAATATATTCAGCTTAAATAGTTAATAATTCATTTAAGTACTTTTTATTACTCAAATATGATAATATGTATTTACCACGAAAATTATGGTTACTGAGATTCTCATACTATCTAGTCCACCCCCACCCTAACTAAAACATGAGTATTAGGTTAAAATAAAATCAGTTGTTTTTGGGAAAGGGTGAGAAAGGGAAATGATTCCACTTAAATATATTAAAACTATTTTTGGTATATTTAAATGGTATTATTTGGGATCAGAATGAAATATAGAGAAAAAATAATGAAAACATATTTATGGTCAACTTATATTTAGATAAAGAAATATTCCAATGAATCTTTGATATAAAATATTTTCAATAGGGTTTTAAGCGTAATTCATATCCAGTTTAATATTGTTTCTTATAAGAGATATATAAGTGTAACTGTTTTAGTATTCATATATTATATATAACTCAATTATGTATTTTCATTGATTTAAAACAACTACAACACACTTTTTATGAATTTAACAACAATGAAAAATATATAACTCACCCATCATACACAATTCAAATTATTTTTTCATAGGTTTTCTAATAATCATTATACAATTTGTGTATTTTTTGTCCTAAAAATCACATCATTAACATATATTTTTAACAAGAAAATATATGATGATGAAATTTTATAAAAAATATATGATCTTACTTTTATAAAAAAAATCATTTGATCAAATTAAATCACTTAATCTCTCCTACCATGCTCTATTATCCTGTTTATGTAAATAGGGAGATTTTCTATGTTTAAAATTAGAATTTTTAAAATAAGGGTCTTCAAAAATAGAAGGTTTATCAATTTTTACATACACTATTAAAAATCCATATAGAAATGAATATTTATGATCCATGTGATAAAGTTTTAAAATAATACAATATGATCATGGTAGAAGGACTCTAATTTCACATTAACTAGATAAATGAGAAAATCTATATTCATAATATATTCCTTCTTATTGATTGTATCCTTTTTCAACTAATCTATATTTATTCATTGAGAACACACCATGATCATCATCTTTTTTTCTAAATACCCTTTTAACTCCCATAATAAGATAGTTATATGGCCTATAAACTATATTTCATATTGGGTTTCTGTTGAACTGGTTTAACTCTTACTCAATTGATATAACTCGCTTTCATTAGCTAGGGAATCTCTTATCGTTTTAGGTTCTTGCTGGGTTAGACACCATAGAATTAAACGAGATTTCCTATATTTAATATAGTTATAACGATTTCCTATATTTAATATAGTTATAACTCCTTCATCTAAACATCTTATAATGGTTTCTAAAGTAATCTCCTTATGGTTTCTAGGATTTCTAGGTGACACTGTTTTTAGGTCTGCTCTTATAAACCCATATAATACATGTTTCAACATAATCATGTTTCAACATAATCATGTTTCAAATCACCACCCTTATTTTTGTAAAATAAAATTAGTTCACATCTCATTTCCTTAAGAGAATCACTATTCTCGTCATCATGAGTCATTTTATGAACACAAATATCAATTTCAACCCAAATCACATGAGTTCACTATTCAACAACCCTCGATCATTTGTTTCAAACTGTATATGATTTTGAAGTAGTATAATTTATTAGGAAGATACGTTTATCACAAATTAGATCAAATTTACCATGATTATCCATAGTGTTTAACATATAATCCATTCTTCAAAATATAATATTTTACCATAACATTGGGTTACTACTATTCCATAACTCGTAGGGTGTTTTATTTACGATAGGAATTATTAGAACACTATTAATAAAATATGATTTTCTATTATGATCCTTAACCCAATAATAATTAGGTTTGTTAAATTCAAATAATATTGTTCTATAAAATTTTTTAATGGTCTCATTCCCCTTTCCAAAAACTACATTATTTATAGGTGTCATGGGTGTTGAAAAATTAGTATTAATATAATGCTTTGAGATCACAGAATTAAATTAATGATTCATAAATTCTTCTTTATGGTCATTTAAAAATTTATAACATTATTCATCTATTTCATTATTCACAAGTTTCCAAAAATCAATAAAAATTAAATATTTTTGACCTTTAAATATCAATAATTTAACTCATGTAAATCCGTAAATGTCATCAACCAAAAAAAGTAAAGGTATCATCGTGGATTTTTTTAGTGCTAATGGTTCTAAATAGTTCCATATAGATAATATCTTGGGTACTTCACATAGAAGCATCCAAATAAATTTTTTAATGGATGACCTATGGTGATGGCATATTTCAAATGCATCTCATAGATTTTATTAATCCAATTTCTTATCATGAAAATAAGAAATACAAATTTATTTATATAATTTTAAAAAATATTATACATTATCATTTTCAAGGCTTATTTTCCAAATCTAGTATTAATTTATGTAATCATTTAAAAATTTCACATTCCTTCTACAAAATAAATTGAGATCCAATGTATAGATACTAACTTTTATTATTTCTCTAATTATATGAAATTTTCTATTAAAATAGAGTAGAAATTAGTAGAGAAATATACAAAAAATTAATGATCAAAATGTTGAGAACTATATATCAGGTTTTCATTTAGTCCTTCAACAGAGAGTATATTATTGATGAGGATAATATATGGATTCATAGCTGATCTAGTGCCAAAAATTTGTCTTTTTTATTTTCCCCCAAATGTGACATAAACTCTTAAAATTTTATATAATCAGTTAATGTTTGATATATCTCCACTCATATTACAAGGAAATATAATTTCCATTAACTATTATGAATTTTTGTTCATGTGGAATATTCCATCATATAAATGTTACAGGAAGCATGTGATTTTTTTATTATTATAAATCTTAACTTATGATTTTAAAGATGAAAAATAACTATGTTATTTGTAAAAACTCCATGTGGTTTCCATATCCTATGTGGATTTATTCTTATATTCATCCTTCTTGAAAGAATTTATATCATTATTTTTATTTCGGTAAAACTGAAGTGATTATGACTTGATGTGTTCCATATTTTTTCATTAATAGCATCCTACGTCTATAGAATTTACACCAAGAATGTTTTTCTTGATTAATGGTCCTTTAAAACCGTTTATTTTTTATATATATTTTTATAAAAAAAAATTAAAAAATTGTGCATGTTCATTATATAGTATAGAATTACATGAGGAATCATCTTCTTCATATGATTCGAATATTTGTTTTCCCCTATTCTCTTAGTTATCATTATAATTGAAAACCATCACAGAAGAAATTTATTTCATAACCATTATATATTCTCTAGTATAAAATTCCATTTCTTCCTCACAAATCATAAAAGTTAAATTGGGATATTTTATTTTAAAATTATAGAACTTTATAGATTTTCTGATGGAAGATAATATTCCACTTCACCTAATTGTAAAAAATATTTAAACATCAAATTCATGATTAGGATCGGTGATTGGTGATCATGGAGAAGAAATATTATTCAAAATGACAGTAAGTACTTAAAAATGTAAGAGATTATTTCCATGGTCTCCCATTATAAAAAAAATCATGGTCTTAACAAACCCAATTACAATGAGTGTGGATGAAATATAAATGAATGAAATTTAATGTGTCATTACTATACATAGGTGGAAGTAAAAACTGATAGTAGATGATGACTCCCGAAGAGAAGATAATGATCTATAAAACATGTCTTTATAGGTTCTATGGTGATAGATGTTAAACATGTAATCAAAATATTGAAATATTGATTCGGGAATGTATGATATTCCTTAATTGTACATTTTTTCATTATTTTTTTTTGTTCTTACATACATATATTTTATGCATATATCCCTACAACATCTCATATTATTATTTAAATTTACTTCTTAAATAAGAACTCTCTATAATCAGAATGGTTGAGTTAGTAAACCGTTTGAAAATTTAAAGAGATAGGATCTTAATGGTGTGTCCATAAATTCCAAATATTGAATAACATTCAAAGGTTGATTTTTAAGAAAACATCTTCATCATATTTCTCCATTCATGACAAAAAGTCTTCTAAAATTAAATCATTCATTCCATACTTAGAAAACTACTTTTCTAATATGCTTAAACTCAAAATGTAAATTATCACGTTATTACACCAATGTTAGTAGTATAATAATGAAAATTTATCGGATAACATGATTATTGTAGGATAAGAATCTAGTAGTATTATTTTTGTATGATATATTTGAAGAAATATTCTGAAGATAAAATACATCATATATTGTTTTTTATAGGATAATTTAAATCCATAGATTCCATAAGAAAATTTCATTCATAAGATGATCATTCCCATTTATAAGAGGAATAATTTATACTAATGAATGTAAGATAATTATTTTATGAATATCCTCTTAATAAGATAATGTATTTTTCTTACTGATCCATATGTATCTTAACATATCATAGAAGATTTAATTCTTTCATAAGATAATACCATTTTAAAAATTTCTGAATTGATCATTAAAAGAATAAAATCCTTAACAAAGATTCATGAATTTAGTGAATATATATAAATATCTTTGTATAATGACTATGCTGCATGTAAGATTAAATTCTATTTTATGATAAATTTCATTGACATATATCTAAAAATGTATCTCACGACATAAAAACATAGTTATAGATAAAAACTAAAACACTTAATGTATACTCATTATAATATTATGAAGGATTTTTTGAGCCATGAATACCCATAAATAATTGAGATATGTTGGAAAATTTTAGTCTGTCCAACAATGATTATGTTTTAATGATTTACAGAAAACGTGTTTTTATCACATAATTTAATTAATATATGATGTTATAATTAATTACATTATATTCATCAGGAATATATATACATGAATGGTTTATTAATATGTGAAATTTGGTTCAATTATTGAACTCTAATGTATATGATATTGTTTTAATTTTGTTGAGATCATCTTGGTATACGTGATGTTATCTAAAACCTAGAGATGGTACATATTAGTTTTTTACTAACCCAGAGGGTATATATGTGGTTTGAAATATCTCATGAGGTTATAAATGTGATTATATCAAGACCAATAAAGAGAATATGTGATTTTAAAAATCCTTTGAGTGTACATGGACAATTGACTAAATCTTAAGAAGGCACACTGGTGATTAGACTATGCCTATTATGAAATTAATTTCATGATGAGAAGCCTTGATATATAATTTCGATAATTATATTTAAGGACTAATTTTATTCCATTAACATCATAATTATTATTAATATATTATCTCATCGATTATTATTGACTATTGATTATTCTAGACTGTTATGACTCATGCCATTTATTATGAAACAATTTTATACCATGACTCATGATTTATGGTTTATTAAATTTTTGGTATGATCATTAATGGTGTCATCATGTTCTCATAATATAAAAATTATCTGATTTTTTACTTGGGATCATTAATTAATATTTAAAATATTTAACCTTTATAATAATTTGATCTCACCCATTCTAATGTTTCTATTTACCTTGGTTACGAAAAAAATTTATGTATGAAACATTTGAGAATGGTGCTTTGTGTGAAAAATTGTTTTTTGGAGATGATGAATATTTCAAAAAAATTAGTTAATTATATATCTAGTGTCTAGAGAGAGTAAACATTTATGGTTTTAGTGTGTGATCTATTTGGTAGGTATAATTAAAAATCATTAGAAATGATTGTATACATAAATATATACATATATATATATATATATATATATATTAAATACATGGGTTTCCTCAATTGGAAAAGAACTAGTTTTTTGAATGTTCTATGACATGTAATAAATATTTAGAATGTTTTAGATAAAGTGTGAAATATATAGTTATATTGACTATTTGATAATGACTAATAATATAATATAAAAATAATTACATGATTTCAACTAAGGGTTTCAGGTATAGGATGTGGGAATCAAGAGTCCTCCGAAAAGGTGAGTATAGAACCTAGAGTTTTAGTTAGGCATTTCAACTAATCTTGGCTATTTTTTTCTTATCAGTGTTCCCCTCGAAGAATTTCCCTTACTATTTTATCATCCACGAAGTTGATTTCAGCCTTTGATCACATGTTTTCTCATCCTCTAGTGATTCATGACGTAGACTAGAGCTTCGTCAATCTAGAAAATGACTGAATCACTCCTACGACATTTAATATTGATCTAGAGAATCTATATCCACTTCCCATAGCTATCTTTGTTCCAGTTAATCACCATTTTTTTTAAATGACCGACTATAGGGAATTCCATTGTGATACAGATCCTACAGCCTCTGGTCATCACTTCATCCCCAAGCTAGCTCTTTCTCCCCATGTTTTGTTATTTCTAGTGATGGGTAAGTTCCTATTGGCCTTTCTATTTTATGGATAATTCCTTTCTCAAGAAATATAGATTTGATTCTTAAAATTCTTACAAGTATGTATTATTCTTAGTGGTTCATACTCATGGTGATTCATCCAATGTTGATGAGTGTTTCACAAAGTTTTCATTATCTTTAGTCAATGGTTCATCTCATTTTAACATTCATCATAAAGGATCTGTTACACACGTTATATTTGACCAGTATATGGTATCTAATAGAATTAAAGATGTTAAGCACTCAATTATTTCTTGACTCATCTTTCATTGGAGATCTACTCCTTCGAATGTTGACAAATTGTAAAAAATTCGTGCTTTTTCAATTGGTGGTGTGTGTCATTGGGTCATGGACATTTCCACATTTTTTCCCTCAAAATGTTTTAAATTAAGAGCTTAGGGGTGTGGATATATATTATTGAATCCAGGATTTCATCACATTAAAGAATGGGACCACAATTGAGATACTTTGAATGCGGGTAATTTCTCTGCACATGTTTAGGATCAGGTTTATAGATTGCATTGGATGCTTTGTCATCCAAGAATCTTCCATGATGTGGTGATGTCTCTTGGTTTACCCAAAAAGATGGATAAAGAAATAGAAGATGCAAGGTATGGGAATTTTTCCTGGATTTTGGATGAAATTGATTGAATTTCAATAAAGGTAGAAATAGTTTTCTTTTCTACTGATGATTAGGAGTATGAGTTAAAGACTGTCTATAAACATTTTCCCAAATTCTATCTAGAATGTGGAGTAATTGGCCATGTAAGGGATCGTTTTAGGATAATTATGGTTTTTAATTTATGTTATGATCATGGGAGTGATATAAATTCTTATCTGAAGTAAGAATTGAAGTCATCTCGGCCTATTTTCAATGAAGAGAAACCGATATGTGGTGCTTATTTTGAACATGTTGTTGCAACTGAAACCAATACTACTGACCTGAATAATGCATATGAAATAGTAAAGACTGTTGATGAAGATATTCATGATAATGTCATTCTAAAAACAAATAAAGTCCTCGTAGATGAGAAATTTATGGCTGAGAAGAACAATAGTGATGATGTTGTGTTGGATGCTGATGCAGTGCAGGAAAGAATCATTCTATGAACTAATACTCAGATTTTAGAAGGCACCGAGGCACCACTATTAATTCTAGTATAGCACATACGTAGCTCAATAATTGGATGATGTTATAGTCATATATTTTTATGATAAATAGATCAATGAAAGTAAGGAGTCTCTTAGACTAGTATAGAAGCTTCTAAAAAATTGTGTCATGAATACGTCTGCACTGTAAAAAAGGATGGAACATATTGAGAGGGAAGTTATTGTTGAAAAAAGGGAAGCATATTGTGGATAATTAATGGTTTCAAACAATTTCATTTAAATCTGGTTTCTTTCATTAATCACTAAATTTTTTGAATAGAAAATTGTTTGGGAAATTTTAATTGAGTTCAACAGTTTTAATGTTCCCGATTCTATTAATAATGTTATAATTCAGGGGTCCAAGCATATAGATACTACTAAAAGTTTTAACAAGATGTTACTATGCATTAGATAACATGGATAAGGGGTAGGAACCTAATGGATCATCATAGTGGATTTGTCCAAGAAGGTGTTAGACAAGCTAATTCTTCTAGATCTTCCAGGCTCACTTCGGAGAAATTGGAGATTATAGAGAAGTAATCTTCAATGATTAGCCTGGGGAACTCATAGTCTGAATAGGAATCTGTTTATGTTACAGATTTTGATCATGACTTAGATCATGATTATGAAAATATTTTTGTTTTTATTCTTCTTATGTATGTGGGCTTTCAGCTATTTTCTCCCTTTACTCCCCTTTTTATGTATATTTCCTATTTTATTAGTAAATGGTTAGGAGCATTAGATTTTGAATAGACCTATTTTATAAAATAGGTTATTCTATTCATCATATTTACATGATATATTCATATTGGATATATAGGTAATAAGGAAAAACATTTCATAATAATGTGGGAATATTAAGTTAATGCAATTTCCCAATAAAAATAGAGATTTATGTTTGCATCCCTATTTTATTCGAATCAAATTTTCTTCATTGAAGATGATTCATCATAGAGGAAATGATGAACGTGAAAAAATTTATACACATACATATATCCAATGATTTTTTTATAAGGTGGATAAAAAAAGATCAGTAAAGGAAATTTAAATAAAATTAATCACGTGAATACATTCACCTTTTTTGTAATAAAACATTTATAACATAAATAAAAGTGTTTTACATCTGTAAGTCATTAATTTTTTATTTAAATTACTTGAAAATTTTTTAAATCAAAATAATAAATATATTAAATTAGAATGAGGCATGTGGAATCTCAATAAAACAATACATCAAAAAAATATTCACATTTAATCATTCATTACCTTAATAAATCAGAATATTTCTTTAAAAATCTATTTTGTGATGAATAATATAATTACTTTGGTGAGTTATATTCAATAACCATGTTCACTCATGTTTAACCAATTTCATAATAACCGAATCTTAGTAAATTTGGTATGAGTAACCAACCTGGGTATGTCACTTATTTTCTCCTTCAAAGACTACACCATTATTTAATGAATTACAGAGTTATATTAGATTCACTCACCCCCATGTGATATATTTGGATCGTCCATCATTATCTATATTTCTTAAGTAAAATATTATGATTTTTTTTAAAAGTATTCACTTTTTCATCAAAAAACATCAGTGGATCCCATTTGGAAAACACTTTCCATATTTAAACAAAAATAATGTGAAATATATTTTTCATTTGAAAGAACATAATTTAAAAAATTCAAAAATGTGTGTGAATAAAATATAATCTGAAGAAAACCATGCTATATTTAAACTTAATCTTTATTATAAATAATGCATATTATAAAAGGAATATATGGTCATTCTATATGAATTGAAAAAAACATTTATATAAACTTTGGTAAGAAGAAATTCAAAATGACATAGTAAATATCAAAAAAACCTATTCTTAAAACATTAAAAATAAATTCAAAAGGTTGTGAAAATATTTTTTAATATTCTTTTTATAAAAAAATATTAATTGTTGTATATTTTTATGAACACAAATATAGAAATTAAAGAATTTAAAATAATTAAAAAAAATTATACAACAACTTCTTACCTTGAGACATGAATAGTTACATTCAGATTTGTACCCAATTGATAAATATAAATTATATTTTTTTATAAGTTTTTAAGAAACTTTTCCATGTTCAATAAATTTTCAATATTATCTTTATTTAATTTATCTCTATTTTTTTATCTATATAATGTAATGTTTTTTTCACCTTGGATGTTTTGGGGTCGTTTAATTTATAACCTCAAACCAACATTGATGCCTTAACCATTTTATTTGGGTTTATGGAACCATTATCCAAAAAACATTGAATATTTTATAATTATCATATTTATATATTCAATATTATTATGTTATCAATAATGTAAGGAAATCATGAAAAACTATTCATGGTATTTTAGGGAGACTGTAGTTTATATATACACATTAATGATGTTTAAATTTTTCTACATACTGAGAAATAAATAAAGTAAACAATTTACTTTCTAGAGAAACATAAATATATTATAAATGTAAAATTTATTAGTTTTTTTCATCCTTATGACCATAATTTTATTGAGGAAATAAAATTTGAATCACATTTTTTATAGATATTTTATTCCACATGTACGCACAAGTGAAATTAGTATTTTTTTAATTGAAGGAAAGCGTAAAAAGGTAAAATAAATATTATCATAAAGAAATAATATAATAAATATCATATATATATATATATGATATTTTATTTATAATTTTACACATCTATTTAATCTGAGGATGAAAAATTAAACACATTTATTTGTAGAGGTAGTATTCCACCCAAACACACAAGTTATGTTATTACATTCCATTGGATATCAAAGTAAATGAAAAAATATTTTAAAAAATAAAAATAAAATTTTAGTTTATGTAACATATTGGTGTTAGTATATATGAATTTTTAATAAAGACATTAATGACGTAGAAGAGGCAATAAACATGATATACACAGTTATGAATTATACCACATCCTTGGAAAACCTCCTTTGATTTCACCATAAGCCTTCATCGGTTAGAATTTTTTTCTGATAAAAATACCTCAAGTCTATGGGGTGAGATATTGGCTATATATTCTGATAGTTTTTTGTCATGATAAAGGCTGAAAGTGTCTGAATAAGTGGGGTAGGAGAGTCCCTTTTAATGGTGAGTGGAGTGACACAATTTTAATTATTCAATGCTTTAAAATGATATATTTTATTTTTCATGGGAAGATGGATCTAAAAATAAAATTAATCTTAAAATGTAATAATCATCATAAATATGACATCCAATAAGAATTAAGATATAATTTTTCAATGTTATCACTTTTTTTCACCTTAATGGACCATCCTTACCATTAACCACAATAATACATTTTTCTATTGTAACATTTCATAATAATAAAAACAAAAATAGAATTCATTACCAAATTTTAAAATCATTGCTAAAAATTTAGATTCCATTTTTCATGATTTATATTATGAGGGGGAATGAATTTATATTATAATAAGTATATAATACTCAATAATTATTTTTAAGAAAATATCATTTTAAGCATAAAATGTACTTCTACCAAAAGAAAATATAATTTTGACTCCTTAAAAATTATTTATTCTTTGATTAAAGATATATATTTTATGTATCTTTAAAAAATTCTAAATGAACAATTTGATTTTAAAAAAATTGTTATCATGAAATAAAATGATAGTTTTGTTGAAATTATTATTTCAATTATTCAAACAAAAGTAAAAAAAATTAAAAAGAATTAAAAAAATAATCCTAATTTATATTTTATATTATGCTATCAATAATGAATCCAATTTTATAAAATCAAGAAACATATCTTTTCAAAAAACATTGTAATTAATTGAAAAAATAGTAGCATAAAACTATTCCTTTTTAGAAATAATAATTTTTAAATTTTATTTATTAAAATATAATTAATATTAATAATTATATTTCATAATTATATATCATAGGAATAAAAATTTCATAGACTACCTAGGCTTTAACATCCCACCCCTCCCCTTAACAAATTGTTTCCTCATAATTTTAATTATTTCATAATCAAGTGGGGTTATTTTTTCCGCACAAAATTTACTATTTTACGTGATTATTCTTATGTAATATGGACCCCTCATAAAAACATTTTCATTAAATTACCATATTCAAAAATAGCTTCTATCTATGATTGTAAATTTAATATGTCTATTATTGAGATGAAATATTATTTTCCAACTATACTACCACAAATCCCTAATCATGAGAGGCATTAGGTATGTATTTTGTTACCAATGAAACATGAAACACAACATATACCAGCAATAAAATATGTGCAAAGGAAACTCTATACCAAAAACAAACCAAAATTTTCTATAATTTCATAAAGAGTAATAATAAACATACTTAACTTCCACTTTCTACCAAAATTCATAACACTTTTGAATGGGGATATACATTAAGAAAAATTGATTTCCTACCTCAATTGAGAGTTCAATCCTCCTATGAACTGCATATATATTTTTCCTACTCACATATTTCCACATGTGTTGTTGAATCATATATATCCTCTACACAATTTCTTAGACCTATTTTATCCTCAACGAAATAATTTGAGAGACATTATCCATGCATTCGATGTTCAATGACATATACCATATAATTCCTCAAAAGTATCAATATGTATACTATAAAAAAATGTTATTATAAGAAAATAATATTAATTCAATATGCAGACCCAAAAATAATTTATAATCCAAATACAAATAAAAAAATCATATATTCTATGGATTTTATCATTCACCTCAACAATACATAATATTGATGATGAAAAGTGATGCTAAAATTTAATTCAATGCTCAAAAACATCAGAATTCCTTCCCAAAAAATAATTTTAAATATTGGATCAATATAATATTTAATAGAGAGAGATATACCATATCTAATTTGACATTATATTTATGAAAATACATTATAAATTATTGAAATGTATAATATCCCAAATAGGACTATAATAAAATCATTTAGTTGAATAATCAACAAGAACCCAAATCAAATTATTTCCACAAGATGTCTCCAGTAATACCTCCGCAAACCAATGGATAAATTCTTCAATTACCATTTATAAACTAAAAAATAATGAATAATTCCCTATGGTAGATTTCAATCAAAATTTCCTTGTTTACAAGTCAAAAAATTCATAATATAATCATAAATATCTTTATTAACACCTTCAAACTAATAATATTCCTAAATTTGTCTATATAAGTTATTAATACCAAGATATATTGAAAATTTTATAGGTGTAACAATCAAAAAAAATCCTTCCACAGTTTTCAACCACTTAGAACAAATAACAACTTTTAAAATTTAATTACAACTTCTTTATCAGTATTAAAATATGAAAACATACCATTCTTGATCGATTCTACACATTTTGAAAACCCATAATCTTTTTTTGTATACACAATTATTCTTTCAAAAAAATAACACTTCACTTATACATGATCCAAAGAGTAACAGGGTTCTATATACACCACTTCTAGACCATTATTCATCATGACATTAAAAATGATCGTATTATATATGTACACCATGTTTAATAATTAATTGAATTTTTTATTTCTGGCAATCAACTTCATTGACTTATTTAACTTGATGATAGTGAATCATGCAATTATATTCAATTATATAATCCAACCATCTTATCTTCTTCATGATCAGCTATTTATGTGTAAATATATATGTTAATATTTTATGGTAATTTCCTATTTGAAATTATTGTTCAGAAAATGATGACTCAAAATTTTTAATTCATAAAACATTACTACAAGATCTATGTCTTGCATAGTTTAATTATTCATATTGATTTTCAAATGAATATATGCATATGAAATTACATTATCTTCTTACATTAAGACATAATCAAGTCGTTTTGATCAACAATCACTATAAACAATAACGACAAAATTTCTCCATAAGAATCCTAACCCTAAATTAGTAATAATTCTACATTCAATTCTTAATATCATTCATCACATTCTATTATCTATATTTTAAAAAGCCTAATATTTTAATATATGTTTACCTTTAATTAATTCAAATATTTTTTATAGTATGCCCAAAATAAAAAGAATGAAAATGATATCATGATATGAATATATTGTTAAAACCTAGAAATTTAACTTTTTTGGTATTAACATATGTTTCTCAATTAAGATATATATATATATAAAGGTTATTTTATATAAATACAAATGATTAATTATTGTGTTTAAAAAGCTATTTTTCTATGAATTCAACATTTTATTAAAAAAATAATTATGTATTGTTAAATGATAATGTTAAAAATTAAATTATTGATTTATTAGTGTTGTCTTTTTTTTGTTTTATATAAATATATTAAAAAAACTACTTCTATTTTAAAAATATTATTTTTAAAATAATTTCACATTGATTTTTATTATATTATTTGAATGATAAAATACATAAATATTGAATTTTAATTTTACTACATAACAATAATTTTGTAATTTAGAAGATAAAAATTTTCATAGTAAGAATTTTTTAGTTATTGGGAAAATAATTTTGTTGTTGAATATTTAAGTATACCGATTTTTTCTAATTTCTTCACTTTTCTAACATTATGTATAAAAGGATTTTTAAAATATTAATTTTCAAGAAAAATAATTATGTTACACTAATTATATGAAAATACTATGTTCTATTCATAAATAAATTTAATTTTTTTTAAATTATTAATATGTTCTGAAAACTAATTGTTATCAATTTATTTAATTAAGAGTAGAAATTGGGAAAATAATGTTATAGATTTGATTCAATATATAATAAATATTCTTTGATTTATAAGTTTTTTAAAATATTATTAGAATATATAACATTAAAAATATTCATGGGTACATAAACATTATGTTTATAAATATAATTTTTATAATAATTGGATTTTAAATGTTCCAATAATATGACTAACATCACTACACATACAAAGTAAATTTTACAAAATCCCTATTATATTTGAGTTAATAAAATTGTTATCATGTAACATATAAAATTTTAATTTTTGAAATATAATTTATATTATTAGGAATAAAGCTAATTAACATGATAATGGTGAAATATTTATTTTAAAATTATTTGTTTATTAATATCATTGAAGGTCAGTCAATAAATTAGAATTAACTACATTAATTTATTATTAATACTTATGATTTTCAAGTATTTAAATAAATATATTAATACTCATCTAATTTTTAATCAATTATAACTTTTATTAAGTATCCATAATGGAAAAAATGGATTTTTCCTACTAAAAATATTTTTAAAAAGTTACATTATTAAATATTACTATTAATTATATAATATTTCAAAATTAAATTTTATTAAAAAGAAGTTCATTTTTTTCCATAAAAATCTCCCCTCTATGGTTTTTGTAATTTCTCAAATAAAATATAAAATCAATTATTTTTTTATAAGTTGTGGTTGGGGCCTCTTTTTATTATTAAAGAAAGATCATATATCTATCTTGGTAGTTTAAGACCCATTATAAACCTTACATGCCTTAGAAAAATTTTCCTTCATCATGCATGTTCCTTCCTAGGTAGTAAAATCAATTAAGAAAATTTCTCAGCATCTTGTATGTTCCTTCCTACGTGGTAACATCAATTAGTACAAAACATGTTTCCAAGCATTCAAGTAAAAGTTCATAATGTAAAATTATATTGGTAAACCCATTTAACATGACTAAAACATGTCTAGAAAGGGTTTTTTCATCCATATAGACCAAAGGAATCTACAAAATTCCTTATTTATAAACATTGGCTTAATTTAGCATGGAATATTATAGTGCTATCATGAAATGGCAAAGGTTATTCCCAAAATATTCATTTTCATCACTTTAGAATGTAGATAATGTTGACCTCTCTATTGATAAATTTTCTATTAGAATTTCACTTCAACCCATACCACCAATTTCTTTAATGTATTTCACTTGATCATACATAAAATCATAGTCTATATAATATATCTTAAGCCCCTCACTTATATGTAAATCTCTAAGAGAGTACAGAGTCAAAAATACAAGAATCATATTCTTCGAAACATTTTATCCATAATGTTAATACTAAAAATATCATATATCGATAAAAATATATAGAAATTAGAATCAATATTATAAAAATGTAGTATTATATTAATCTAATAACCATTATTTATTCCTCACCATCACCTATGAAAAACTAAATTTTCATTAAATCGTTGGATGGATAACTTCCTCAGTAACAGTAAATCTTCCATATTTCATCACCACCACTAAGGGATTGATAAAAATATGTAATGGATAAATAAAAATAATATTTTCAAGGTAATTATTATTATGAAAGGTAAAATTATCACATAATTTATTTCTCATCTTATTCTTAATTAAATTGAATCATTAATTATGTATACGTGAAAATTATATCCTCCATGGGTAATAAGTTTTAATTTCAATTACCACCCACCATGATTGGAATAAATATATTTAATATAAAAAAATTATTTCCATAAATATATTAATATTCTAGAAACTTTGAAACTATTTTATTGTTCTTTTTACCATTGATAGTATATATAACGGGTTACAAACAAAATTGACAAAATAACCTCATGGAACCAGTACAGGGAATAAAACAACATAATAAATAAAAATCATATGATAATAAATATTTTATAGTAAATATAATAATAATAATTAATAATACTCCTTTTGAGATAACTAATAATCATAATTTTATTATTCTGGATGTTAGGAGCATTCGTGTAATGTTTATATAATATGGTAAGAGTTATCTCTCTATTCCCCTTCATTGAGATATGTTTTAATATTTTACAAAAAAACATATTTATATGGTCCATATACCATCAAATTATATATTTTTTCATACTATATAATTTAATTCATATGTTTTATAAAAATATATAATTTTCAAGTTTCCGTTAAACTTTGATTAAAATTTCTAAAATCCATAAGTGTTTCATCTAAATTTTTCTTTATTTGATACACATTTTATATGGTGTACCTAACCTCATTTAATAAAATTTTATCCAAAACGTTTTATATATTTTATCATATATTTTATTTATTCCTGGTCTTTTAACATTAGCATCAATCTCTCTATTGTTCTAGGGGGTTTTATAAGGATTTCATGAATCTTTAAGGGTTACTTATATAATTTTTTTAACTCATTAAGATGTCTTTCTTATTATAAACTATGATTTTATTGGAAAGGAATATCTAGTACACTAAAATTTATGAATTATTAATATATTATATTTCATAATATTTTAATTTATCATTAATTTTTTCTCTAATCAGGGTTTGATTAAAAAATTTAAAATATATAAGGGTTTTTGAATAATATTCTTCTAGGGATAAATACTAAATTGATTTTAAGAACAAATTGTATTGTATTGGGTAAATTTATTTTAAAATAAATATTTTTTTTATAAAATAGTTATCTATAATTAATGGGATAATTTAAGTGAAATCATGTTCTTTTCAAAAAATACTAATCAACTATTTTTTAATGTCATATGTAGACTATTGTTCATCCATCACGCTATGGAAGTTATAAATTGTTTATCTTTTCTCCAGTTTATCAAATATCAGTCTCATATACCACTTTTAGTTTTATATTAATTTGCCTTAAATTTATACGTATACAAATATCTCTTTCATATTTGGGGTGATACATGTTTTTAGTTCCCAAAGAAATTATCTCTTTTTAGTTAACCTAGATTAATGTAATTTTCATATATATTGTCTCATGTCAGTAATCTAAACCAAAAAACTATTAGAATCATAAATAAATAATAAACACACTAATTAATTTATCTATAACCCTCTTTTTTAAATTATGATTTTTTTTTAAAAAAATTTGTCATTCCTTATTTATAAATAACCTTTTGTTATTTTATAAATCTTTACCCAAGTTGTATGTTTTAATTTCAATCCCCTTATCTTTATATTGAAATATCTATATTGGAACAAAATGATGAGGACATATTTTTCATTTGTTTATATGAACATAAAAATTAAATAGTTCCATCTTCTCTTGTCAATAAATATAATATATCCCTTGGTTATTTCTTGAATAAAAATACTATAACCCACTTGATTTTAATGGTTTTGATCATGGTTACGATTTATGATGATTTTATTTTCATTTTATGGTATGGATAAAAATGATTTAAATTTTTATTATTGAATTTCGTAGAATTATTTATCCATCTAATGTAATAAATAATTATTTTTATTATATGATATGTTTTGCAAAGGATTAGGGAGTTATACTAAATACATCATTAAACTATTTCCACATTATAAAGATTCTCATGGGGGTGGCCATAGACTATTGCATATGATTTCATGTTTTATGTTTTTTTACATGTTTCTGATATTACGAATTTATATTCATATTCCATGTCTCTAAGATTATGATAATCCATTTCATGATAACATGTTATGCATCTTGACTGTTATTTTAGCTTTTTCCCCATGTTTATTCCCTTCTATGGAAATAAATCTCACCATTTTTGTTATCTATTTTCCACATGATATCCCATATAGTTTAAAAACCTCTATGTTATTATGGAGAAATATATTTTATTTTAAATCAAGATGTATTTTTTAGGTTTGAAAATTATTATTATTATATATTCTCTTCCAAAAATAGTAGACCTATATATCATCATCTTGTATTCATTGGAATATAATGTTAATATTTATAAAAAATTATGTTATTAAGGATTGTATTTCAATATTTAAAATCAAATGATCATATTTTTTTTTATAAATATTAGGTTCAGATAAAAATTGTGAATACCCAAGGGATATTAATAAGGGATATCCATAAGAAGATGATAACATATTTTTTTGTATGTAATGGTTTTGTGGTTTCCTATAAAATACTTCCAGGTATGTATACTAAAAATTAGATATAGGAAATTTCATTGTTTAAACTAGGATTAATAACTACTATGATATCATATTGTGTATTGAATAAACACCAACCATGTTCATGAGAAGGAGGCTTGACTATACACCTATCAAGATACTTTAGCGGGATATTCATTATTGAATAATATTCTCTTTTATACACCACTATGATGGATTTGTTTTATTGTAACATTAAGGGAGTATATTGAGAGGAAAAAGACAACCCAACATAATGTAAAAAAGAATAGTCCAAGAGGGATATAGTATGGAGAAAATTTGAGATTTCCAATATTAATATATCATTGATTTAAATGATGGTGTCATTGGAGAATAAATTTTTGAATTGATCTTCAATATTCAAAAGGCCATTAATTTAAATTATATTGATAACCATTTTGTGTTTTATTATCTTGTTAAAATATGATCAAGGAACTAATTCTGATAAAGGTATATAATAAGAAACCATTATGTATTATATCTAAATAAGGTATCCTACATAAATGGTTGATAATCCTCTTGTATTCTTATTATGATGTAAAATGATATTTTATTGGTCAACCCAAGAAAGTGAGGTTAATAACTTTGTAGAATTTTTTTTCTCACAATCCTAGCTATTTTCATAGGTATATGATATTTTTCTATGGTATTATGAATGTTATAAGGTTTGTGTGAATCCTATAAGGATATTTCATTAGTACTCTTAATGTTTTGTCTTTAAAACACATATTAAATATTAGTAATAACCTTGAGATGTGGTTTTGAAATAAGGATTACTTGGGGGATAACTATTAGAGAACTCATGATTGAGTTTTATATAATCCATTGGTTTAAATTATTGATACATTTTTGTAAAATGGAGTTAGATAGCATTAATAACAATGGAATTTTCTATACGAATAATGAAAAAAAATTCCATGATATTTATTGTAATGTTTATCTAATTTTGGGGAACATAATATATATATATATATATTAACTTGTGTATGATTTTTTATCTTTTCAATGTATATAACATACAATTTTTTTGGGGGGGATATATATATTCTTTAGTATAATGTATTGGAGAATCTATTGTTTTTTTGGAATGGTATGTTATGGAAAATATATGATTAGAGAATAACTAATCATGGGTATATAATTGTATGAAATATTGTTTTTTAGAAATATAAGTAACATATTATATCAATAATAGAGTAAGATGGATGTTATATTAATAGTTTATATCTCCAATGATGAATATTTAATGAATTACATCATATATATTCCTCTATTTGGAGTCATTAAAATTATAAGATCACAATTTATTTATGGGTGGAAAATTTAATGACTTGAGATTTTAAGTTATGATTCCCCTAATTATGTAAAATATCTTTGATAGCTTACCCCACACAAAACACCAAACTAAAATGAAACTATAATTTTTTTATTATATTTGAAAATAGTCATTTAATTTGTTTTCATGGAAATATGTAAGTGAATTGCATAATATATTAATATATACATACAAATAAATATTATTTTATACAAATATACCTAATTAATTATACTGATTAGAGATCCATCTTTGTACACAGTATACATTTTTTTAAAATAAAAGTCTGTATATTCTTATTAAATTCTATTCTCAGTAAAATATATTATTGATTGACTCATTTCTAGATTTATTTTCATTTTTAAATAAATTAATCATAATAACCAATAAAATTTAAATAAATTAATTTTTATATAATAACAATTTCTATTTGTTTTATATAATTTTATTTATAATTTAAAATATAAAGAGGGTAAATATTGAGTTTTTTATATAATAAATAGTGAAACATGGATATTATTTACTAATTCCAACAATGTTATACATTATAACATAATGGTTTTTAATCAAAATTTTCAATAAAAATATATATAATTAATTGAAATTAATCATTTTAAGATATTATATTGTATTTATAAAATCAATAAAAAACCATTTATAAAATGTAATGATATTTTATGAAATAAATTGTTAAAATGTTTCTTAAATTATGTTAATACATGGGAACAATTATGTTATTGATATATTTTTTTCTAATAAAACATCCATAATCAACAAAATATTTTAAAAATCATTATAATAAATAAAAAATATAATTTATTTATATTCATAAAAATTATTCTTAAAATTTAACATTTGTATAAAAATGGGTTTTCACTCACACTAACCATAACATTAATTTCTATCCACTTATAAAATGAATTTAATAAAATGAATTTAGTATTTGAGAATATAAATTTTATAAAAAACAATATAAAGAATTTAATTTTTAGGTAAAATATTTTAATTATTCCGATTAATGGAAATAACACTACAATGGTTAATATAATATTTTAAAATTATTATATTTATTGAAGATAATTTAATTTAAAATGAATAAATTAAAAAATAATTTAAAAATGATTAAAATATGATTTATATACATATGAATAAATTTATCTTTGAGAATATAATTGTTAATCCATAGAATATAAAAATACGAATCTATAATGGTCAAAATGTCATTTTTCTACTAAAACTGATTTTCAACACATTACATGTTTTAATTTAAAATATATTTTTATAATATTTTAAAATTGAATTTTATTAAATTTCAGAAAAATATTTTAATGGCCCGAACCTCTTAGGTCCACTACTTTGTGAAAATGCAGTGTTAGAGGCGTTCCGGGAGTTCAAGGTAACTTATCCCCAATGCTTTGCCAAAATCTTCCATTTCGATGAACCATTTCAACGGTAGATATTTGTGAATGGTAAAATCACGCTATGTCTTTAGGTACTTTTGATGATTCTAACTACCATTGTTTTGGAGTAGTGACTTGGGGGTGCGTTGGGTGAATCTTTAAGGACAACTAAAGGGGAGTAGCTTTCACACGGGTTGTGCATGGTTTGTCTAAACCGTGAGGCCATACCGTACATAGTTAATGTTAGAGGCAGTGGCCAATAAATGGTTAGCACACTGTTTGTCTAACCATGTGGCCTAACCATGCGAGGAGTGTTTGATGATGCAGTAGCAACCACATAGTTAGCGCACGATTTGTCTAACCGTGCGAGAAAATCGTGTGGGCACTTAAACTATATCCTAAAATTGTGGTTCTCAACCATTTTGCCTCTAACTTGATCTTTTAAGCTTCTAAGCGGCCATAAATCGGGAATACCCTCCCTTGAAGGTAGGAGAACCTGTCATAAGAGTTTTGGAGGCGATCTGAAAGCTTCTCTTGGCTAATCGAAGTCGGTTTCTTGAGGTATGTGATCGTTCTTCTTCGTTCTTGATCGGTTTATTAGATCCTCTTGGATCTACTTCCCCTATTATCTCGGTTTCATAGACCTACGTCCGTTATGGGTAGATCTAAGTGTCTCGACACCAAATATGATGAGATTTGGTCCTGGTTGAGTTAGTAGAATAGATCTATTGAGGATTCTTGGAGAATCAACCCGACTTTTTCTGTGTTCTTCATTTATTGGGGTTTTTGTCAAAAACCATTGTGGTATGGGATTCATTGCTTTTATTTCTGTTACGTGCAACGGTATTATTAGCATGTTTAATCCCACTAGATGATAATGGAATTGAAATGACAAATATTTTGAACCGGATAAAGAAATTTTTATCGATCGTATGTTATTGTCTCTTGTTTTGCTAGATACTGTGATATCTATGCTTGCTTTGCTTAGCTATTTGTACATGAAGAAAATCAGTAAAGAACGTAAACTGAGATTAATTGATAATTATTTAGATAATGATAAAGAGACATGAAAATGAATCTGGTCTTGTTGTAATTTTATGTTAATCAAATTGGCATGGTAAGCATGTTTAATCATTTGTGATAGCTTACTATTTAGGTTTCCCGATGTTGGAACCAACGAATTATAAACCTGTCAATTCAAGATGGATTAAAGAATTTGATTGTTTGATAATTCCTTAAAGGGTTCTGAGTTATCCTCTTTTTTGATAAAGGGACACAACCCAATTTATGTGATGGTTGTTTTTCCTACTGCTTGTGTTGAGATGTGACCCTGGAGGGGTGTTGTGAAATCTGGGGGCATAGAGGCCTTTTGGTTGTGGCAGCAGATTATCCCTAGAGTGGCGAGATGCATCTGTTTATGCATGTGGGTGTCAGGGAGGACACTAGGGATGATGGAGCGGGATGGATGCGATTGTTGGATGCTTGTTGGTTCTTTGGTTGTTTATCTACTTTACATTTCCCCACTTCTCAAGGCAGTTGGTCATGATTACCCTTCTTCTAAAAGAGGCGAAGATGCACGGGGTATGCCACGTGCTTTCCATGTTTAGCTTATCCAGGGAGGATGGGTCTACGCTCTTGCTATAGATGACAAATACTCGATGGGTAGTACATCTACTAACCATGTTGAGCCCCCTTGTGTTAGTAGCATAGAATGATTTTCTAGAATGCCTGAGAATATGGGAAAGTGTCTCTATAATGAATATTTGATTAAATGGTGTTAAACAATGGGGTTGGAGTTCACTGGAACATAATGGGGAAGTTGTAATTTTTAAAGGGACAGTAGACTTTGGGTGTGATGTCAATGAATTTTAATGTGGAATGGTTTATGGTTAATTAGTGTTTAATAAATTAATTAATGTAAAGAAGAACTAATAAAAAAATGGGAATGAATTAATCAAATAAAGTTCATTAAATGGTTATATGTTTATAGGATATCTAGTCTTAGAAGTGGCAGCCCGGAGTTCGAGAGACGTTAGCTGCAGTTGAGTCTAAGACTAGGTAATGCCCATATTGTGGTTGTGAGTTATAATATATTATATACTTTTTGTGTTTCTATATGATACTCCACCATGTTGGTAAGGGAAACTAACACCCCGGGGATTCTGAGCCCTGGGGGGGGGGGGGTGTTTTCCCCAACATTTTAGTGGGAGGATGAATTGATTACTACCCCCTTTGGCCCCGCTCTCTTCTCTTGGTAGTTACTTGTGCTCGCAGGCACAATGGTCAGTTTTACCCAAATATGTGTGTAGAGGGATGTAATGGATTTTGATTATTCTAACACATATATTCTGGATATAGTTTTATATGGAATACTATAGGTGTAACGTGTACGGGTTGTGATGGCTTGATGATCCTTACTCGGTGTATGGGTTGTAATGTCTTGAGGTATAATACGAGACATATGATACACGTTATGCGAGCTATGGTGGCTCCCGAAAACCACCTGGTTACTTTGGTGTGTGGACGTGGCGGTTTTGTTTCATGAGGTTCATATTGTGGAGCTTCACCCATGTGTCTATGGGCAATCCTTTTTGGAGAGAGATGCTAAGGACGTGCGACATTGGGGAAAAGTGGCACACCAGTGGGGAAGTAGAAGCGGGGTATCCTGGATATTCTCTACTATATGATATATTCTTGAATGCATTACTTGGTGAGAGTAGCCATTGTGAGGTTGGGAACTTAGTATACCTATTTAGGTGACGTGTTATTTTCACTTGTTGTTCACTCTGCTTTAGCGTGATTTATTTACTTTTGCACGAGAGGCTTCAGGGAGGATCCTACTAAGTATAATGTTATACTCACCCTATGTATATATAAATTGTTTTTCAGGTCACATGGAGCAAGTTAGAGATCAAGCTGGTTTTTACTAGAGTGGGGTTGTAGGAGCTGTTCGGGCTTGTGGTTGCTGCTGTCTTATTTTTCTTTTGGGTACTTTCAGTTTTTCCCTAATAGTTGTATTACTTTTTCATGACATTTCATATGTGCACTTGGGTTTCTTTTATATTCCAGTTCTTAGTTGGAGTTGGTGGGAGTTTATCTTATCTCTCTCTTCCGCATGTGTTCTCTTAGAGGGTAACGACTCCCATTTGTGTGTTTATTGTACCCTCAGTGCTAGTCTCCATCACGGGGCCTACTGGAGGTGAGAATCGGTGGTCATTATCTCCCTTATCACATTTCCGGCCCATGAGGGGTACACTTTGTGGGGAGGGGTCGTGACAAAGTGGTATAAGAGATCTGGTTGAGGGGTAGGATGAAATTTGGAGTTAGGCACATGTGAGGTTGCATGGGTTGGAAGGGAAACTATGTCAATCATGATTATCAAGTGAGGTAAACACTGGAGACCAGCAGAGATATATGCATTTAGGGCCCCCTATGATCTGATGTATGGACCTTTAAGTTTACAATATCTACTAAATAAGGTGATACTAGTTACAAGGTAGAGTCCTAGGAAAGGATCATGCATCATTCTTCTTTGTTCCTGTGTTTGAATGGGTAGACCCTCGATAGGTTAACATAAATTGAATAAATGAAAATAATTAATTAATTAAAGTTGTGTCTTCCATATTCCAGGTTTAGGAGCTCCAACGGTTTGTTATTTTACAGGTATGGCTCTAGGTCTACGTCCTCGTCAGGTTTTTGCAGAAAATATCCAGCAAGCTGTTCCATCAGGTCGATGCAGGGAAGAGGTTGACGATGAAGAAACTTGGAGGAAGAAACTACAAGAGTTTTAGTGACAGATTATATAGAAGCACGAGGGGTCCATTTCAGATACAGTCATGGAAGACTAGTTGGAGGAGGTCGACATAGGCTTCAGTTCGATCCGTTCGTGAAAGGAGCACTGGGTGTCCTTATCAGTGATGATGTTGCATGGAGCAGCAAGGTAGTGGTGGTTCTTGTACCTCAGGGATCGTGAGGAGTCAACGATCTCATGTGAGGAGTTCCGAGACATGTTTAGAGTCGATTTCCATTCTTCGACTACGATGGAATCCAGTTTCCAAGAGTTTATTACTCTTCGATAGGGGAGCTCTACTGTTTGAGAGTATGTAATCTGTTTGAAGAACCTTTTACGATGTGCTTCGGACCTGTTACCATATGAGGAGGCCAGGGTGAGGCATTTAGAGGAGGGTATGCTTCAAGAGATTCAACGCCAGGTTACCCCATTTAGGCTGAACACATATGTTGAGGTGCTGTTGAGGGAGTAGGTTGTCGATAAGACTTTGGCCAGGACTGGATCATCACGAGAGGGGGATCGTTATGATCCCTCATGAAGCAATGATGTGGTCCGGGGTTCCCAGTTTTTAGGGAATAAGAGTTTTCGTTCATCTGGGGGTAGGCCCCAGCCCTTCACATCTTGTTTCTCTAGAGGCAGCAACCCTTAGGTCTATGCGAAGGGAGCCTGTGATTTTTTTATTATGGTGGTCGTGGCCATCAGTAACGAGAGTGCCCAACCTTTCAGAGTGGTCATCATGCACCAGGTGTTGCACTTCAGGTTCCTCCTTTGAGGCAGTTCCAGCCGAGGCAACATCAGTAGCAGGTTGGATCAGAATTCAATCACTAGAGGGTAGATGGGACAGGCAGAGGACAACCCCATGACACCCCCATCCTTAGAGAGCAGAGCGCGGCCGTGGTGGTGGTAGTCATCAAGGTCAGAGAGGTCATGGAGGAGGTCGTGATTAGCGTTATGCTCTAGAGTTTCCAGCTCTCGGTGAGCCTGATGTTGTTCGAGGTAGCCTATATTTTTTTTTTCTACCTTGGTGTATTCCTTGTTTGATTCAAGAGCGACACACTGCTTCATATCACCTACACTTTTCCATGCTTTGAGACTTGAGGTAGAGAGGCTTCGAGTGCCCTTAGCATTGACTACGCCAGTTGGAGGTTGAGGTTATTTGTTTGATGTATCTAGAGACTATGAGCTAGTGTTGGGGCAACACTGATCTAGGGTATATTTCCTATTTTTACGAATACAACCATATGATGTCATCCTCGGAAAGGATTTTTTGAATTTGGTGCAGCCTATCATGGATTGCTTCAGGAAGAAGGTCATTTTCCTTGGTGTGGATGGAGAGAAAGTAGTGTTTTTTGGTGAGAGAGATCCTCAGATGGGTCATAGGCATGATCCTTCCTTATCGTCCATCATGTTTGAGATGATGTTGAGTTCTTCAGAGGTTCAGCAGTTGGTGTTTCCTAGGATCGTAGAAAAGCACCCTGATGTCTTTCTAGAAGAGGTTGTAGCATTACCCCCTCGACAAGAGATCGAGTTTGGGATCAAACTACAGCCAAGTGTGGCTCATATCTCTATGTCCCCATATTGGATTAACCCTTCTGATTTATGAGATCTACGTATACAGCTTGATTGTCTGTTAAAGTGGGGTTTGTTCGGCCAAGTGTGTCACCGTGGGGTGCACTAGTTTTTTTCGTGAAGAATTCCAACAACAGTTTGCAGTTGTGTGTCGATTATCATCGCTTAAACAATATGACAATAAAGAATCAATATCCTCCTCTATGGATTAATGACTTATTCGATCAACTAGATGGTGGAAGTTGGGTCTCAAAGATCAACTTGAGGTCAGGATATCATCAGTTTCCTGTGAAGGATGAGGATATCCCAAAAAATTCTTTCCGTTGTCATCATAGGAATTATGAGTTTGTTGTAATGTCATTTGGTATGACTAATTCTCCAGTTGTATTCATGGGATTGATGAATGTTGTGTTTTGAGAGTTCCTAGACAAGTTCATGGTAGTTTTTATCGACAACATCCTTGTGTACTCCACGTCTGAAGAGGAGCATTCAGAGCATCTACAAGCCATTTTGGGAGTCCTTCGTCAACATCAGCTATTTGGGAAGTTTTCTAAGTGTGATTTTTGGGCTCGATAAGTCCGTTTACTAGGGAATGTTGTGTCCCAACAAGGATTAGCTGTGGATCCATCAAAGATTGAAGCAGTTGTGTCTTGGGCAGCCCCCAAGACAGTGCCAGAGGTGTGAAGTTTCTTTGGTCTCGCAGGTTACTACCGGAGGTTTGTAGCCAATTTCTCCTGAGTTGCGACCCCTCTAATAGCTTTGACCAGGAATGATCAGGCATTCTTAAGGGTGGTTTTTCAGACCCTGTTTTGTTTTCTCCTTATGTGGGTTTTGGATTCTCGAGGATGATAATGTTTTGAGAGGTATCTAATGTAATGTCTCGGACCACTCCGATCCACTACATTGTAAAAATGTGGTGTTAGGGGCATTCCAAGAGGTCAAGGTAACTTATACCCAATGCTTTTCCAAAATCTTCCATTTCGATGAACCGTTTCAACGGTAGACAGTTGTGAACTGTAAAATCACGTTACGTCTTCAGGTACATTTGATGTTTCCAACTACCCTTGTTTTGGAGTAGTGACTTAGGGGTGCGTTGGGTGAATCTTTAAGGAAAACTAAATGGCAGTAGCTTTCGCATGGGCTGCGCACGGTTTTTCTAAATCGTGTGGCCATACCGTGTGTAGTTAATGTTGGAGGCAGTGGCTAATGTACGGTTAGTGCACGATTTGTCTAACCATGTGGCCTAACCATGCGAGGTGTGTTTTACGAGGTAGTAGCGACCGCACAGTTAGCGCACGGTTTGTCTAACTATGCGAGAAAACCGTGCGGGAACTTAAACTATATCCTAAAATTTTGGATCACAACCAATTTGCCTCTAACTTGTTCGTTTAAGCTCCCAAGTGTCCATACCTTGGGATTACCCTTCCTTGAAGGCAGGAGAACCTATCCCAAGTATTTTGGTGGTGATATGAAGGCTTCTATTGGAAAAATGAAGCCGGATTCTTGAGGTATGTGATCGTTCTTCTTTAGTATTCTTGGTTCTTGATCAGTTTCTTAGATCCACTTGGATCTACTTCCACCCTTCTCTCGGTTTCGTAGACCTACAACTGTTATGGGCAGATCTAACTATATCGACACCCAATATGATGAGATTTGGTCTTGGTTGTGTTAGGAGAAGAGATCTAAGGAGGATTCTTGGAGAATCAACCTGGCTTCTTGTGCGTTCTTTGTTTTTTGGGTTTTTGTCAAAAAACATTGAGGTAAGGGATTCGGTACTTCTCTTTGTTTTACGTGCAATTGTATTGTTATCATGTTTAATCCCACTAGATGAAAATGGAATTGACATAATATATATTTTGAACTAGATAAATAAATTGTTATCGATCGTATGTTATTGCCTCTTGTATTTCTAGATAGTGTGATATCTATGATTGATTTTCTTAGCTATTTGTTCTTGATGGAAATCATTAAATAACATAAACCGAAATTAATTGATAATTGTTTGGCTAATGATAAAGATGCATGCAAATGAATCTAGTTCTTGTTGTAATTTTATGTTAATCAAATTGGCGTAGTAAGCATGTTTAATTATTTGTGATAGCTTACCGGTTAGGTTTCCCGATGTTGGAACCAATGAATTATAAACCTATTAATTCAAGATGGATTAAAGATTTTTGATTGTTCAATAATTCCTTGAAGGGTTCTGAGTTACCCTCTTGTTTGTTAAATGGTTGTAGCCCAATTAATGTGATGGTTGTTTTTTCTGCTTCTTGTGTTGGGACGTGACCCTAGAGGGGTGTTGTGATATGTGGGGGAATATAGGCCTTTTTCTTGTGGTATCGGATGACACCTAGAGTGGCGAGATGCATCGGTTTATGCATGTGGGTGTTAGGGAGGACACCAGGGATGATGGAGTGTGATGTATGTGATTGTGGTATGCATGTGGGTTCTTTAGTTGTTTATTTAATTTACTTTTCCCCACATCTCAAGGCAGATAGTCTTGATTACCCTTCTTTCGAAAGAGGCGAAGACGCATGGGGTATGCCACATGCTTTCCATGTTTAGATTCTCTAGGGAGGATGGGTTTATTCTCTTGATATAGGTGACAAAGACTCAATAGGTAGTACATCTACTCACCGTGTTGAGACCCATTGTGTTAGTAGCATAGAATGGTTTTCTAGAATGCTTGGGAATATGGGAATGTGTTTCTGTAATGAATGTTTGATTAAATGGTTTTAACCCATGGGGTTGGAGTTCACTGGAACATAATGGTGAGGTTATAATTTTTAAAGGGAAAATGGACAATGGGTGTGATGTTAATAAAGTTTAATGTGGAATGGTTCATGTTTAATTAATGTTTAATGAATTAATTAACATAAATTGGAACATATAAAAAAGGGTAATGAAGAAATCAAGTAAATTTCTTTAAATGGTTATATTTTTATAGGATACCTAGTATTAGAAGTGGCAGCCCAGAGTCCAAGAGACGTTAGCTATAGTTTAGTCTAAGAACAGGTTATGCCCATAGTGTGGTTGTGATTTATAATATATTCTGTACTTTTTGTGTTTCTATACACTACACCACCCTTTCGGTAAGGGAAACTGACACCCCAGGGATTCTGAGCCCTAGGGGTTTTTTTCCCCCAACATTCTGGTGGTATGATGAATGGCTGACTACCCCCTTTGGCCCCACTCTCTTCTCTTGGTAGTTACATGTGTTGGTGGGAAAATGGTTAGTTTTCCCCATATATATCTGTAGAGGGCTGTAATGGATTGTGGTTATTCACACACATATATTCTAGTTATATTTTTCTATGGATTACTATAGGTTTAGCGTGTATAGGCTGTGATGGGTCGAAGATCCTTATTCATTTTATGGGATGTAATGGCTTGAGGTATAATACCTAACGTATGATACACATTATGAGAGCTATGGTTGCTCCCGTAAACAACCTGGTTACTTTGGGGTGTGGACGTGGTGGTTTTTTTGCACGAGGTGCATATTGTGGTGCTTCGCCCAGGTGTCTGTGGGAAATCCTTTTTGGAGAGAGATGATCAGGACGTGCGACATTGGGGAAAAGCAGCAAACCATTGGGGAAGTAGTAGCGGGGTACCCTTGATATTCTCTACTATATGCTATATTCTTGTATGCGTTACTTGGTGAGAGAATCCATGGTGAGGTTGGGAACTTAGTATACTTGTTTAGGTGATGTGTTAGTTTTACTTATTGTTCACTGTGCTTTAGCATGCTTTCATTACCTTTGCATGAGAGGCTTCGGGGAGGATCCTACTGAGTATACTATTATCCTCACCCTATGTATATATAATTTTTTTTCAGTTCACTTGGAGTAGGTTGGTGATCAATATGGTATCTACTAGCTTTGGTTTGCAGGAGTTGTTCGGGCTTATGGTTGCTATTGTCTTATTTTTCTTTTGGGTACTTGCATTTTTTCCCTTCCAGTTGTAGTACTTTTTCATGACATTTCATATGTGAACTTGGTTTTTCTTTTATATTCCAGTTCTGAGTTGGATTTTCATGGTGTATGTCATATCTCTCTCTTTCCATGTGTTCTCATAGAGGGTAATGCCTCCCATTTTTGTGTTTACTATACCCTCGGTGCTAGTCTCCAACCCGGGGCCTAATGGAGGCGGGACTCGGGGTCATTATCTCCCTTCTCACATCTCCAGCCCATGAGGGGTACACTTTGTGGGAATGGGGTCATGGAAAATATAGTTCAATAACCTCCATATTTTAAAATATATGTTACGTTAATTTTTTAAGAAAACATAAAATCACTTCACTTAAAAGAAAAATTGTTAAAAGTAAAGAGATATTGGTAAAAACTATATAATAGGTATAAATCATGCATGTAAAGCCTTTATTGAGTATTAATTGACACAATGACACCCAAAAATAAATTATTTATAATCTAAGGAGTCTTTCATAATGAAATATTGTGTTGATATCATGGAAGGATAAATTTTATTCCCTAAAGACCATTCTCTTCACTTATAAAAGGGGACAACTTACACCACCAATTGTTAATATTACAATTGTAATCTCCCCATGACCTCTTAAAAAAAATTCATAAATTTATCATTCTTAATCCATTGGTCTCTAAAATTTAGCTTAAATCCTTTACATCCAAGTAAATCTCTAAGAGAAGATCATGTCTCCAACGTTTGTATTACATTCATTGTAACTTTTTTATCCTTGATATTTATCATTTTAAAGTCATATATCCATAACAATATTATGAAATTGATATCATTTTTTACTAATATTATATTATATTATTGCAATATCAATTATTTAATCCCCTCAATCTGTCAAAAAAAATCATTAGTATGATGCGTGGACTACCACCTCCATTGTCTATTTTCTTCCCTTTTCTGTAATTCCATTCATAGTTAATAAAAAGGTTGAAATTAATGAATAAAATAGAATATATAATATAACTGTGATTCTGAAATTTCAAATAACTATATACTTTATTTCACTTTCATTCGTTCAGAAATGAAATCATTACTCATGTGTATGTGTGAACTAACACCTCTATGAGCAATGAGTCTCATTGTTCTTCCATGTAGATCATAGTTTGGCACAAAAATATAATAAAAAAAATAAATATTATATCCAAAAAATTATTAGCATTCTATATAATATGAAATGATTTTACAATGCTTTCTAACATTGAAAACAAACATAAGGAGTTGTAGAATTATTAACAGAATGACCTCATATTATAGTCATAAGAAAGAAATATATATTTAAAATAAATATAATATGATTATAATTTATCCATATTAAAGTAAATAAAAATTAATAATTTTTCTAGTATTGTATATTTTATTTTTAATGTTTTTAGGCACGTGTGTAGATCTAAACCTGAACAAGGTATGGCTCCTGTCTCAATTCTTCTTCATTGAGACATGTTTTAGTAAATTATCAAATTTCATATTTATATATTTTATAAACTACAAATGACTATATTTATTTATAAATATTTTTTTATGAATTATATTTCAATAACCATATATTTTTCATTCTTCTAATGACCTTTGATTTAAAATTACTATAGAAGTAAGTGTTTCTTTTCAAAAGGTTCTTCTTTGAGACAAATTTTTATTTATCAGACTAAATGATATTAAATGGTTTATATAATTGAAATTAAAAATATAATATCATGAAATATATTTATTCATTGCATTTTAGATTTAAATTCAATATCTCTCTCATTTAAGGTGTTTTTATTACAATGTTTGTTAAGAGATAAGGGTTTTATACTTGAATTGTTTACCCATCAAGACATATTTATTATTATAGACCATTATCTTTCTTTATTGCTATATCAAATTATCCATAGTATTTTTTAATCAATTATCTCATATATTTCATGATAACACATTTTCTATTTAATTTTTTCTCAATCATGGAGTATTTACCCAAAATTTCAAATAATTACATAGTTTTGGTCTCAAATTCAACTCTTTGAGATATGTTATTGTTTTTCTACCATGATTACTTTTTTATGGTGTAAAATAGATTTTCATATGAAGAGTTATATATATATATTATTTCATAATAATTAAATGGATATATGAAGAAAAATCATGTTTTTTTATTCAAACAACATCTAACTCCATTGTTATCCATGTAATAATGTACCTTTTGTACCTCCTTTGTGACATGTTGATTTCAAAATATATTTATTTTCAACCATTTAATTTAATATTATAAAAATGTACCTATTTTATTTTTTATTTTATCTCCCTTATATAAATATCAATTTAAATATCACATTCATTGCATGGGTTACACATGTTTTTAGTTCCCCTTGAAACTCATAATTTAACCAATCCCATATTAAAGGATAATTTATATTTATTGTCTCATTTCAACCATCACCCACATAATTTTTTTTATATTTATTGATCTAAAATGCACTTATTATTTTATTAATTATAAATAAGGTCAACTATGGTTTTAGGGGGAAATAAGGAATTTTCTTCTTTAAAATATTATTTAATTATTTCAAAGCCTCCATCAAAGTGGAATTTTTTTCTTTCTCTTCCATCATCATTATCTTGAAATATCTATAATAGAACTCAATGATCATGTAAAAAGTTTCAATAAAAAATATTAATATAAAAATTATTTTTTACTAATTTTGTGAATCCTTATGATTTATCCTTCAGTTAGTCCATGAATAAAAATTATAAAAATCACTTAATTCTCATCGGATTCATCATGATTATGAATTTTTTATGGTTTTTTCAATATTTGGATTTAATATGTATAATTTTAATTCATGTTATGTGTGGGTCCAAAAATATTTATCGCGCCTGTAAGGAGCTGAACTATTAAAAATAAAATTCCCTTTATGATTTAGTTAAATGTCTTATTATGTAATACAGTTATAGAAAAAAATTCACAACTTTTGTTTTATTATATATAATTGAATTAAAAGACCAATAATTATCATTACCGTTGATAATATTTTTTTTGAAAAGTAATCACATGATTACGAAAAATATAGGTTTTTAACAAGTCCAAATGACACTAAAAAAGAAGGTTATGACCCCAACTAGTAGGATCATACACTATAATGCCAATTAATCAGAGATTTTAAGGGATATAACATCCATTGGATTTTACCTTGACCGAGAAAAATATGAGATCCAAAAACTTAAGCCTGATTGAAACCATTTATGAGAGAAGTTCAAGATCATCGTGATCATGACCCTAATAATGTTCATCAATCCACCCCAGTAAAGTATCACAGTCATGCCCAATACCCTTAGAGATTTTCCTACTATATTAAATGGAAACATAAGAAGACCCTGTAAAAATAAATAATATAGTTCTATATATAGGATAATGAATTTATTTTCATCCTATTATTATTACATTATACATGATTTTGAATTCGATACCATGATACAAAAAATGTAATTTTAGATAATATTAAAATTTAATTAAGAAATTTATTTTGATAAATTAATTTATTTTGGAAATAAGTAATAATTTAATAGTATAATATTATTAAATAATGTTTAAAAAATATAAATGAAAATATAATTTTTAAGAAGTCTAAAGTAATTTTAATAAACGTTAAAAAACCTATTATTGTAAAAAACCCATCATTTCTACATAAACATAGATTCTATTATAAATATGGAAATTCATATAATTGTAAAATTATTTAGATGAAATTATTTTTTTTATAAACAAATAATTGAAATTATTTGATGGTTAATTTTTCATAATTTTATTAGACAATGAAATTTTTAGGTAAAATTAAAATATGGTTAATATATACGGTGTGTATTATGAACTCATAATGACTCAAAAGTGATGTAATAAATACTTTAAAGGTTATGCAGTACAAATTATATATTTATCTTTAAAATAATTCGATTTTATGTTTATTTGACTAATTTTATAAATCCATTATGAATCCTACCAAATCAATAATATATTTAAATATTTTAAAATAAGTTTTTTAAGAGTATGATTCACTTCCACATAATGAGGGGATTTATTTTATTATTCTCATTAATTTAAAATATAAAATAATTAAAAAATTAAATTTTCCAGAAATTAGGGAAAAACAATGGTATGGTTTTTGTTTTTTGTTATTTCATTATATAGAGTCCAAAACCTATGTTCGAGAAATATTTAAGAAATATGGACTCATTTACGATATAAACCCACCCCCAGCTCCATTATATATTCACAAAAAATCCTTAGAGCACGTTTTCACACTTACCTACTATATATATAGTCATATAAAGGTTTCCCCATGCTCTAAAGAAGCTACTCTCAAGCATCTAGGGTCGCACACTCAAGTAAGGGATCCTCTCATTCTCCTCTTTATTAAATGTTATTTATTATATTATGCCGTCTATTTCCTATCATAAATACTAGGATATTTTTTATTAATTTTCTATTACATCCCATTTGATTTAAAATTTATTAGATACCCATTTATCTCTCACTACACCATTTTATGGATTTTTATGTGTCGTTGTTATGCTGCCAAAATTTTATCTTGATTTTTCATGCCCAAAAAATTATGTATTGAATACCATACCCATTATCTATCAATCATGTTAAAATTTTTACACATATAATAATATGAATCAAGACATGATTGTATGTATTTCAAACTCAATGATATGGAATACAATAATATGATGAATGAATAGAAGTTTTGTGATCTATCTGGAACACTTAAGCAAGAGAATTGAATGAAACTGAAGGGTGAATTTGGAATTATATAGCACTCCAATTCTGTAGGTAAGATTAGTCTCTTGAGACATCTTTTAGGAAAAGGGAGTAAAAATGATTCATTTCTGGGACATTTTATATCATGATGTCTTGGAATTCATCCATTACCTATGTTTATGATACTTTGTTTTAAGAAGATTCCACATTCCCCATGTTGCTTTTATGATTATGATGTTATATCACACCTCATTGTTCATTTTTATTTTTTGTACTCCATTTATTACCAATTGATATTCATATTGTCTAACATGTGTTATATTCTTCATGTCTTTCAAGGTTTATTTTACTACTTATCTTTATAGCTCACCATTTTCTTATGTATGTCCCCAGGATATCCCAATATGTTTTATGTTTGATGGAATATTTTGATCTTGTTGTGGATGTTTTCAATAAATATGATGTATTTATCATTTTATATTATTATTTAATGTGTCCAATTCACAAAAAGACTAAAATTATTGATTTTCCTTGTTGTATTATGTGTAATATTATGTAAAAAATCATTAAAATGTTTAATAAAGATAATGGTTTTCATAACTAGTATCTAAGGAAATGATCAGTTATTTTTGGGTTCAAGATTACGAAAACACTAGTGAAATTCTATGGGATAACACTATATCTAAGAAAACATCCCTAAATTTTGATATGTGTAGGGTAATTATTTTATCAAGAAAAAAATACATTTAAAGATAATATAAGTGGATATGTATCTAGATGGGATGTATATAAGGGGTAATATCAGATAACATCAGGATTTTCTTAGATCAATAAGGAACCAATATGTGAAAAGGGGACTTACTGCACACCTAGTTTCACACTCATGTGGAATATTACATAGTAAATTCAGAAGCTCATTTTGATCCAATATTAAGGGAAAAAATATAATATGAATATATGTTAGGAAATAGATCATTGATAAAATATATTTAAGTCGATAAATTCAGATGTTATGAAATAAAAATAATTTATAAGTTAATTTTTTAATATCATTGGATTCCCCCTGTAGTGTTTAATAATTTAGAAATACTCATCCATAATTTTCATTTTATTCTATCCAATGTCCAAGAATATAAGGAATAAGTAAAAGAGTCAATGTGAAGGTAAATATGATTAATTAAACCAATGAGATTCCCAACCCGATGGGAGCGATAATCATGATCTTTATAATGATACACTCAATAATGACAAATGTTTTGAATTGAAACCTAGATCATGAGTATAATCCCAAACCAAAAATGAGAGAAGAAGTTTCTATTGAATGATTTATGTGACAAAGGACTTTGAGTTTCAATGTATCATCTATTCCCATAATAATGGAATAATAGATCAACTCCATTCAGATGATCTTACCCATCCCTCAATGTTCCAAACAAGAAATTTTTTTACTAGTTTTCTATCGTATAGAGGGAGAAGCTGATTAGTGGTGGAAGTTAATCAAGATATTAAATCATGATGAGGTGATAAAAATAATATAGTGGATGGAATTATGGAAATAAATATTTATAATTATTCTCCTTGCATGCTTTTTCCTAAAATGGAAAGGTATATCCTTTACCTCAAGAAAAAATATAACGAATCTACTGTGGAATTCCAGGAAAACATAACAAGACTTGTATGATATGCCTCTTGATTTTTTGTTACCCACTCTGGCACAATTGACCACATATTTGATGGGATAAAATTATGTCAGTTAAAAGACATTATGATCCAAGACATTT
The DNA here is from genome assembly GCA_963277665.1 of Viscum album. Classification (NCBI taxonomy): domain Eukaryota; kingdom Viridiplantae; phylum Streptophyta; class Magnoliopsida; order Santalales; family Viscaceae; genus Viscum; species Viscum album. The sequence goes on along the minus strand of OY728132.1, from coordinate 1,019,764,443 downwards.
ATTACTATAACAAAATTATATTATGTTCCCTCAAAGTAAAAATATAGTTTGAAAAATCAGAATGGTATCACAAGGGTAAGAATGGGAATTCTGATATCAATTCTAGTGGTCCAATGAATAAATCAAATAGTTCTAATAAATTTCAATATCCCACTTATCAATGGTGTGGAAAGAAGAACCCTGGATATTTTTTAAGGGGAATGAGGAAATATGTTTTCTATGGGGAAGAAGACCACATACCGAGAAATTTCCAACAGAAAAACTCACTAATGATGTGGAGGAATGGAATTACCACTTAAACACTCAACACAACGTTCATTTCTTTAGTTCCAAGGAACCAAGGAATGTATCATAACAATGAATTATCTAAAGGGTATTGGAGAAAACTAAAAAACTCAAATCTATTACAATCGCTGAGGTGGATCCTAAAACTGAAGTTGTGATAGGTACACTAGGTATTCATTCAAGAATAGGGAACATAATATTTTATTCTAGTTTGAAACATTACATAATATAATGATTCTTTATTAAAACTATTAAAACACCCCCCAAAGAATATAAGTATAAATTTTAGTGGAAATAATAAACGGGGAAATTATTGGATCCCATATATATAACTCCTACCTTATATTAATTTATGGGCTAAACATCCCATACGACCTTGTCATACTCCTTTTTTGGAATTTTATGGAATTAAATATATGGATTATATTTCCATATATAGATCCAAAAATAATTTTTATGAGTAGTTAATAACTCTCTGAATATATAGAATCATCCTTCAATTTAGTGCATGGGTATGGAGGAGGACGAATCTTATTTAGCATAAACATCTCAAAAATGGATATTATCTCTTGATAAGAATGAATATCTTGATAAAAAAATTAGTATAATTAATTAATCATCCTTTAAGTAATTTCCATTGTGAGGGAATACACTGATGTGTTTCCTGAGGAATTTCATAGTCTTAATTCTAGATGAGAGGCTGAATTTTCATTTGAGCTTATACCTATAGTGTTTATATTATCCAAGACTCTATATAGAATGGATGTTGTGAAACTTGAGGATCTAATGAAAAAATCCTTGATAATTTGGAAAAGGGATCATACAACCATTTTCTTCACAATGGTTAGATCCAATCCTCTTTTTAAAAGAGAATGATGGGTTAATGTGTGTTTTCATTGATTATCATGATCTCAACAATATCACAATAAAGAACAAGTATAATCTACCAAAAATTGATGAATTTTTTGATCTTCTCTGTGGATCACAATACTTCTCCAAGCTGGATCTTTAGTAGGTATATTATCATGTAATGCTAATGGATGAAGATATACCCATGACCACTTTTTTACGAGGTACATGCACTATGAGTTCATAGTAATGCCATTCAGACTCACAAATGCTTTATAAATGTTCATGTATTTAATGAATATTTGTTTTATTTATTATGTAAATAATTTTATTGTAATATTTATAGATTATATTCTAATATACTTCAAAAGAATGGATAAGGAATAGGAGCATCTTGTCATTGTACCAAAGACACTACAAAAATATAAGATCTATGATAATTATTGAAATTGTGAGACCTGGTTGAAGTAATTCACAATATTGGGGAATATCATCACAAGGAATGGGATATCTATGGATACTTAAAAATAGAATCAATTAAATAATGGTCGAGGCTAGATTGTATGATAGATATTTGTAGTTTCCTTTGACTACCTATTTACAATAATTGAGTTTTGAGAGATTTTTTTTATTTACAAACCCTCTAACCTAGATAAATCTGAAGGGAGTCATGTTTTTTGTAATGATGAGTTTTAAGAGAGATTAATGGAGATGAAAAGTAGTCTTATCACTACACTTATACTCACACTACCCACATGTGTGGAAATTTTATTAGTATTCATTGATGCTTCAAAAATGGTTTCAGATTTTTGTTAATGTGGAATGAAAAATTCATAATTGTTGCTTCAATAAAGTTGAAAGATCTTGAATAGAACTACCCAACATGTTATATAGAGTTGGCTTCTGGAATCATTATGTTGAAAATATAGAGGCATATTCTCTTTCATGGGAAATGGAAAATATATATGGATTACAAAATCCTAATTTATATACTCACACAAAATGATATTAATAATCAAAAATGAGGATGGTTAGAGCTGATCAAGGTCTATTACATATCAATCCACCACAATCATGGGAAGGTGAATAAATAATAATACTCTCTAAGTTGAATAAATCCAGTAATTCTATCATTGACGTGAATTGGGAGGGATCTAATTATCATTTATTTAGAAATTATGGACATGGAAATCATAATGGAAGGAACATAATCAATCCTTTCAGAAATAATTTAACTATTATCACTTATGGAGATGAAAAATGATTCTCAAATAAATGATGCGGTGATTCAAAAGAAAGTAGAAAATTTAAGAAAATGAAAGTCCTCAGAGTTCAGAATTAATGAAAAAGGTGTTGAAAGATGTGGTACATGACTATGTGTACTATAAAATACTAATATAAGTAATGAACAATAATATGATGCACATAGCTCTACTATCTCTATCCAAACAGGAAGCACAACTTCATTTACAGATCATCAAGATCACTATTTTTGGGACAATATGAAGAAGGATATCATGTAATAAACATCATGGTATCTTTTATGTCAGTAATTGAAAATAAAAAATAAAAAATCCAATGGGATGATGAAAACATTACCCATTACTACATGGAAATGGGAAACCATAACCATGAACATTGTAACTTATCATCCAAATAAATCAAGAATAAACAATTTTATCTAGTTTTTGGTATATCATATTACAAATAATACACTTGACATCAATTCTATAGGACTTATCACTTGATCAACGTGCATGGATATACATTAGAGAGGTTGTTAGGGAGCATAGAACACCACTATCAATTGAATTTGATCAATAAAACTATTTTAACACCATGTTTTAGAAGAGTCCCCAACACGCTCTAAATACTGAGCTGAAATCCATCATGTCTTATCTCCCTCGAAATTATGTCTTGTATTTTCATACTATCCGTACAATCATGAAAATGTTGATATTATGCTTGTTTGACTTCAAAATTAGATTGGACCGACATCTTCCTCTTATCATGTTGTCATAAAATAATAGTTTCCACTAAAGAATCCAAATAGATCCCAATGAATATCATTATTGGAAGAGGTTAAGAACACCTACATGTTGGGAAGTTGTTTGGGAACAAAAAACTCTAGGTCCTGAAATTCTCGAAGAAATGGTGGAAATGGTTAAGACCATTCCATAGAATATCGAGTGTTCTCATAGTTGAAATAATATTTATGCTAAAAGTCATCGACGAAACCTATGTTTCATGTTGTAGAAATGTTATTACTTGAAATATCTCTACAAAATAATGTGATAATATTGGTAAAAAAGGTAAAGCATAGGGCAAGATACATCTCCCCCGTTGAGATCTATGATCACATCGAAGTGGTTTCCTTTTGACTAGTACTCCCACAAAATGGATCAAATGTACATGATTTATTGCAAGTATACCTCTTGAGGAAGCACATAACAGACCTATCATATGTACTTAATCTATATGTGGAAGTTTTGTATAATGATCTTTCCTTTGAATAGAATTTGGTGAAAATCATACATTGTACATATAATGTTCTATGAAATAAGATAATGAACCATATCCAAGTGTTATGGAGAAACCAAAAGTTTGAAGAAGTGATGTGGGGACTCAAGAAGGATATGAATCAGAATTAAATGAATTTTTTTAGTGTGGGAAATGAAAATTTTAATGTATTTTTTTAGAAGGGTAGTAGATTTTAACTATTTGAACTTTTATAACTTAAATTCCCTTTATGATTTAATTAAATTTCTTATTATGTAATATAATTATAGAAAAAATATGCACATATTTTTTTTTATTTTATCCAATTGGATTTAAAATACTAATAATTATAATTATAGTTTGATACTATTTTGGATGAACAGTTATCACATGATTAGTATAGATATAGGTTTTGAACAAATCTAATTAAACAAACAAAGTGATGGGGTCAACAAGTCGGATCGTACCCTATGAATCCCATTTATAAGATCTTCTGAGGGAGGTAGAATCACTGGGGTTTTCCTTTGAAAAGAATAATTTGAGATCAAAAAACATAACCATGATCGAAATTGTTTGCTAGATAAGCTCAAGCTCTTTGAGATCACGACACAAACCTCATTAACTATACAACCCCACGAATGTCTCATAGTTTTGCACAATACCCTTAGAGAGTTTGCCAGTGTATTAAGAGATATGTATCATGACCCTAAAAAAATAAATATACACATTATTTTCTATAGAACAATGAATATATTTTTGTACTATTATAATTATTTTATAAACAAATTTTATTTTTATATAATGAAACAAAAAATAAAAAAATTATAATATTCAAATTTAATTATAAAATTTAATTTAATTTACTAATGTAATTTAAAAATAAATATTATTTTATTAAAATATTATTAATAAATAATTTTTATCAAATATAAATGATAATATAATTTTTATTATGTAAAATGTAATTTTAACAATGAATCAAAAAACTGTTATTGTTAAAAAAACCCAAAAAATATCACCAAATATAAATTCTAGTATAAAATTGATAATTCATATATTTTAAAAATTAATTATATAAAATGAATATTTTTTATTCAATCTTAATTTCAAAATTATCTAATGGTGAATTTTTCATGGTTTTCTAAGACAATCAATTTTTTAGGTAAAATTAAAATACAGTATAAATATATGGTATATGTTATGACATCATAATGACCTAAAAGGGATATAAAAAATACTATAAATGGTATTACATACCTAATATGTGTTTTAACCTTGAATTATTTTGATTTTCTTGTATTTTATCAACATTATAAATCCATTATGAATCCCACAAAGCCATTAATATATTTTAATGTCGTAAAATAATTTATTTAAGATTATGAATTTGTTCCACATAAGCAAGGATATTATATTGTTAATTTCATCTCATGTCCCTATAAAATAATTAAATCGACTCCCATTTGGTATAAACCATTTTAAAAACCATGTGATGGTATTTGGTTTTTGTTATTTTATTAAATATATTCCAACACTTATATTTCAGAAATATTAATGAAATCCCCACTCATTTTAGATATAAAGCCATCCATATTCACATTTTTATTTACTCAAAATCCTTGGAGAACATTATTACTCTACCCTCCCCTCTTTATAGTCCTCCCGAGGTACCCTGAATCACTAAAAAATCACCTCCGAAGCATTGAGATTCCCACACTCAAGTAATTTATCCTCTCATTCTCCTCTAATTTAAAGATTAATTGTTATATAATTCTTAATAATTCCAATTAATAATGTTGGGATATGTCCTTATATAATTCTATTACAACCCATTTTATGTCAAAAATATGATAGACCTCATTCTATCTCATAACTCTATTTTATCAATTTTTATGTGAAGTTGTTATGCTGCTAAATGTTAATAATGATTTTCTATGCTGAAACAATTGGGTAGTGAATATCATGACAATTTCATATCAAGGGTGATCATCTTTAAACAGGTATAATTATTTTACATTGTACATACATGTATATATTTAACACTCCTAGGTCTTAGAACCAAATATGATGATAAATGACTCCTTTTTTTATCTATGTGGCACACATAAGGATGATAATGAAATGAAAGGGATGGGTGTACATGGAATTATATATCGCTCCAATGCATTTTATAATGTTTAGTCTCATGAAAGGTTGTATTGGGATAGTGAGTGAATATGATTCCTATATGGTATATTTACCATAATGATGTCTTGGCAGTTAGCCCTGAACTATATTTATGATGTAGTTTTTTATGATGTTTCCACATTTCCCATGTGTCCTTTATGATTATCAAGATATATCATGCCTCATTATTCATGATTATTATTCTAACTCCTTTTATTACCCATTTATATGCCTATTATCTAACATGTATTATCTCTTTCATGTCATTCCATGTTTATTCCCTTATTGGGGTTTATAGCTCACCCCTTTCATATGTATTTCCCCATGTCATCCCAAGTAGTTTTATGTCTGATGTTATATTATCATCATGTTAAGGATTTTTTCAATTAAGATGATGTGTTATACATTTATGTTGTTATTTAATGTACCTAATTCTTAAATAAAATATATTCACCAATCTTATAAGATGTAAAATGTGTAATATTATGTATTAAATCATGAATAAATGTGTAATAATGAGAAGGGTTATCATAAAAACAATTCATTTGTTAAATATTTACATCTCAAGAGATGTTATGTATGGGTATAAGAAGTTAAACTTAATCCACCATGGTATTTTTTCATATTTTTTTAGATGTTTAGTGAACAATTAATTTTAATGATGATATAATATTTTATGTTGATTATAAAAAAATTTACCTTATAATACCATATATTACACCGTGTCTCTATGAAAATTTTCAACATCTTAATGATATCATGATATGCATATTGATATTCGTGTAATGTTTTATATGAATCACAATTCCCATAAAACAATTTTTGAATCACCCATTTCCATGTGTATTTTTACGATGATATTCTTATAATTTTAAAAAAAATATGGTATTTTGGAGCACTACATGGAGTTTCATATAGGGATTTTGTTTTTTGTTTTTGATGGTAGATTTTTGTTACAGTCATCCAAAGACACCAGATCTCGATATTCTCATTATGTATTTATTGGAAAAAAATATTAATAATGATACAATAATGTTTTATTTAGCATTGGGTATTTCAATATTTGAATTTAACCCATTTTTTGTTAACTTATTTATTAGGCTATATAACTAAAAAAATTATATAGAAAACAATTAGTTGTAACATGTAAATCCAAAAAATGACAAATCCTAGTAATAGTTTTGCATATTAACAATAAAACCATCACTTTTTTAAAATTGGATGAAACTTTATTCCATATTATGAAATGATATTATACAGAAAATAATTATATTTAATATGAAATTAACCTTAACATAATTTTTGTATAACATTTTTTCTCTTAATATTTTCCAAGAAAATCTTTTATTTTTTATCATATTAGTGACAGATCTTAGAATAATCTAAAATGTAATCCATGAAAACCAAAACAAATTTATCCAGAATCTATTGGAATACTCTATTAACATGATTCATAAGTAGAGTTGGTGAATTTTTATCCCTTCTGTAATAGATAAAATCTCATAATAACCATTCGAATTAGGAAATATTATCTTCATGATGTATTTCTCCATCACTTTCAGTTGGCAGTACTCAAACCTGATATCAGTCTTCAATAAATAATGATCAACCTATAGTTGGAAAAAAAAATAAATAGGAGGAACCAAATTTCTTAATAGTGATGTCGTTGAGTTATCTATAATCAACATAGTGAATCGTATGAGGTAGAACCCTAAGAGTCAATTATTATAAATAATATTTTCTTTCTAATTAAGAAACAGTATAATGCCCATATTTTTATCAATCATGTGATTAGAACTTAAATTAGAAATTTCATTAAAATTAAATTTATTAAATGAATATAATTTATGAATTTATAATGAAATTATTATCATATGGTGAATTTTAGATGTTTTTTTATTATAGTTAATTTTTTTTCAATGATGAAAAATACATATTTTACAGAAACTATAAATTATTTGAAATTATAAAATAGAAGAATAACAAGATATATTAGGAAAATTGTTGTTTTTAAAGACATATATTTAATATTTTATATATGGTTCATACAAAAAATAATTTTTAACATTTAAATATATACTAAACACTTCAAAAATTTAAGTAATATTTTCATTTGAATAAAAATTATTTTAAATATTTGCTTTTTATGAATTATTTACAAGGATACATTTTATATTTTTTTAATAAGTAGTCATGTTTTATTTAACATAATTCAATTAATTTTATTATAATCAAAACAATTCTTTTTTTTTTCTAAAATAATTTTTATACATAAAAAACACAATTACCTAAATTGGTTATCATCACGTTGTGAAAACTTATATTAATTTAATTTATCCAACATCTAAAAATGTAATTATTTATAAGGGATTATTTAAAAGGAATGATAATAATTAAATTAAGGAACAAGTTAAACCTAATCTTTTCATAATAAATAGTAAAATATTAAAAATTTATTACAGTACAAATGGTTAAAATAGCTATATCAATGGATAAACATAGAGATAAATGTCAAAGTGACACTTAAAATTTTATAAATATTATTTCATGACTAATTTCTAATTTATCTTTACGTAACATAAAATTGCAAGCCATCATGCGCCACATTACCAAGAACATTACTTTTTATTATTTAAATATTTTATGTAACTCCATGTGAGTCCCTCCCCTCACTTATTAAAGGGGACCTCTTCTCCTACCTTATTCACAAACATTGATAACTCTAGATTAGAAAAGAATTGTTCAAAAAACATCCTAGATTACATCCATTCATTTTTTATGTTTTGGTATTACCTCAATGTCATCTTAATAGTTATTAATGTGTATAATGAAAGAAGTATCTCCATGAGATGATAATCATATTTACCAACAATTTAAAAGGTTATTTATTCTAATACATATTCCAAATATTTTGTGATTGTAACATCCTGACCCAAGATCCACCTAACTTGTGGCCCAAACCAGTGGGTCATGTTGCCTCAACTGTGCTTCCATTTATGCCACAAGCTACCGACTAGCATCGAGGGTCTATGGTGATATGGTGGGGAGATTATACTATCATATAAGAGTGGAAAATATATATATAATAAATATCAAATGTATCATAATATTATTATAAAAAACACTACAACCATATGAAAAGTAACAGGTTGCAATGATATAATGATATAACATATAGGAATAGTTGAAATAATACTATAGTAAATAACAGGGGAAGATTAAATAACAAGAAAAATGTAACAATGATCAAAATCCAAAAAGATTGAGTCAAATTCATGATGATGTAACAAAAATATTAAATTAAGAAATGGGAAATAGGGTATTTCAAATACAATAAGATATACAAAAATAAAAAGATAACAATAGATTATTTCACTAGCATTTCAGGCATATTCTCTATCCTCTATTCCCAAGATTCAATTTTAATTAAGAGAATAAAACATCATCAACAAGGAAATTTTTATTATTTATTACAAGAGGCATGTAATCTACTTGACTACCAAAAGGTGGCATGAGTACGGTGTGAGATAAAAACCTAGTAGGCCACCACCAACATTTTCCATAAATAATCCAAGAAGTGTACATCGAAACATAAGAGTTCTGGTATAATTAATATTAACTAATTTTATACAAATAAATACCATCAAAATGAAGTTCTTATAGGACACCTGGTGGATCTTCTTTCTTTGACATAGGCCAGAATACGTGTTTGATCAGTATCAATATATTTAAATGTGGGAATTCCAATGAGCCTATTCCCAAGTGCTAAAGGATCTTACAAGGCATCCAAAAGACCCCGGATGAAATCCATGTAGGGGTGGAATTATTGAGTTACTATAGCAGCCATATAGCAGGGGTTACTGTAGTAGTTCTGTAGCAGCGAAGGAACTGTAGCAGTAGTGACACTATAGCGGTGGAGGGTACTATAGCAGGACTGTAGCGGTGGCGGTACTATAGCAGGTATTGTAACAGTCCAGTTACTATAGTAGTACTATTCACCGAAGGGATATTTGGGCCAAAATGGGATTTTAGGCCTTATATTCAGACCACTTAGTCTTGGGCCTTCGAGCTATGTAATGGGTCTCCCTCCACCCATTCAGAATGAGGGCTTTGGTTTAATAATAAAAATGAGGTTTTGACCCCAACCTTTTAAAAAAATCTATATGTGGGAATAACATATAGTATAGTTATATTCTGTATCCACCTATAGGCACCATGTATGTGTGGATTTAAAGAGGAATATACTTATATACTTGGTTCTGGATAGACCTAGGGTGTAACTTAGACTCCCATAAACAATATAATGGTAAATTGGATCAACAAGAGGGAACATTACCTAATTCGAGAAGCAAATGTGACACTTCATTTTCATCACTCAAGATAGGTGGTGTTAGTGTTCATGATAAAAGTCCAATATAGAGGAATGTGGAACATCATTCCCATTTCCCATATAATAGTATAATTGTTTGAGAGATCATGCATAACACATGATATAAGGGAGAGTAAAATTTTCCATTCGAAGATTCCATTAACAATCGTTTCACAAATAATTTTTGTGGAATGATAAAAATAATAATAATAACATTAGGGGTCACCTATTTATCCTAATAATCACCAACCATATTATGTAGAAATGATGTAATAGTTCATATAATTGACATATAAATGTATGCATCATTTTTCATTGCCTTTCCACCCATTATATTTCATTTCAATTTGTCAACTTTATTAATTTATAGAAAAATGTTTTTGAATATAAGACATTGAATATAAAAAACCATTTATTTAACCCTTCCAATGAGAATTCCATTTAATATAATTCAATAACTTATATTGTTCCTTGGACATGTAAATAAATATATTATAGTGAAAAAAATCCTCATAAAATCCAATATGAACATATAAAAGGTGCATCAGTTATTTAATCAATTAAATATGATTGGTAATATTAAGACGTCACAACCAAGGGGTGGATATGATTGAGGTATACATCATCCAATTGTCTAGAAAGTATCAACGGGTGTGTAAAAGTTTTCATATATCAATTTATAATCAAATTATTAATTTTAAGCAATCATGTGGAAATGGACTACATGAAGCACTATAGGCTCATAGGAAAACCTCATTACATTGAGGGGAAAAACTATAATACCTTAATTTGGACCATATATGACTCCTAATCCAATATCTTCATAACATTCGATGTAAATCCGATGAAATTAGAGAAATAATTGAATTCTATAAAAATTGGGTGAATGATCTCGAACCAAAAATAATAATACACAGGAATAATAATGAATAATATAAGAAAGATTAATTGAGATATTACCATGATCTATATAATAATTCTAAAGATTCTTTATTTGAATTCAAGATCATGGAGATGTCGAATAACGAAGAATAGTCTTATGGGAGTGCTCAAACTTGAAATGTGGTATCCTTATCAGTAGGAAATGGGAGGAATGAAAGGGTTATGTATTTATGTTCATTAAGATAAATCTCATAAATTATCCCATTGTGATGTATCTTAATTCTTTCCCACATGGATTGCCAAAATCAATGCCAACCTTGCACTACACCCCCGCCCAAAGAGGACCCTACAAGGGCTTGGTACATGGTTTGGCTGATCATATTTAAGTCATGAAAATATCACTACCCTAAGTCCCTAAATAATTTGATTATGTGTGCTCCAATGACCACGTGGTTTTAGAAAAACGATTTTGCCTCATGTAGGACACTGTGTTCCTAGCATATTTATCCCTCAGAGTTGGTTCTGACTATGTTCTAACCAATACGACCCACTCTATTTTCTCATTTCTCAATGCTCCAAAATCTGAACAAGTCCCAAATTCTTCGAAACCCATCCATAGGCCATAAGGAACATTTACCAAGTTGAAAAAAAGAATTTAAAATTTGATATGTACCATTCATAATAGTCTATGTATTACATCCTCCACTAGATAAAGCAACTCATCCCCTAGTTGGGTTGTAGAGGGAATATGAATTTCATCAGATAATACCTCCATCCACTAAGCATGTATATGATATTCCACTACAAGGAGTCATCTTATAATCTTCCATTCAACCATAATATATGTTCTCATAAAACTAACCTACCTCGGAAGGACTTCACACATTGATCTGCAATATACACTATGCATTTTTCAATGGAACAAACCAACTCTAACTCCTTATAATGTAGATGGAATATAGCTGATGAGTCTTGATAATATTAGTGAACCAAGGATAAATGAATGAATTCATGAATAATGTAACACCCCAATATTTTATAGTACATTATCTCATTGAAGTAATTTAATAGCTAATATTTCATGCAACACTGACTTGGATTGCGTTATACGCAAGACTGTGTTTCTGCGAAACAACACATTATTATTATAATTATTTAAATGATAAATTTATTTATCAATTAAATATTGTAATATGAATAGTAAAAAATAAAATTTAAATGTTATATATAATTTTTTCACATAAATAAAAAATATTTACAATAAAATGTATAAGTTTCATTAAAATAGTTATATATTTAAGAAAACTATTTTCTTAGAAGAACTAATTTTATGTCCTTTTGTGAACAATAATAAATTTAATTTTATACACTCATTATAATTGAATTTGGTAAAATAGAATTTATTTTTGAATTTAGAATATCAAAATTAACTTAGTTTGAATTTTTGGTATTTTATGATAACAGTCAATTTTTTGATGAATAGTGAGAAATACTGCATAATACATAAAAACTGACTTTTTCATATAAATAATTAATTTTAATTAAAATTTATCGTGAATTCAAAATACATAAAAAATACATATATTATTCCAATGTAATTCATTTGAGTCATTTTATAATAAGATTAGATATATAAAATTTTATGGACCTTTTTAACATATTTTACCCACCTTCTAGGGACATTTAAAATTTTGATAAAAATTTAGTTTTACCGCTTTTGTGAATTGAATTTCGAAAATCCAATAGACACAATTGTCATCAGTAATTAAGAAAATTCAATATGATGAAAAAAATTGAATAGTACATTTTGAAGTTTATTTACCACTGTTAAAAGAAAATAGTGTAATTGATGGAAAAAATAATATTATAAAAATATAAAATTACCCTAGAACTTGTCCTAATTCTATTGGTTAAGTTTATTTCTTCAAAAATCAACCATAGCACAAAAATATGATCCCTGTTGATCCACTTGGAATAGATTATGACATTTATTATATTTTATTTAGAGAAGAGTTAAAAGTGTTAAATTTAAATTTAAATAATTGAACCATTTTTAATATATGGTTACGCATAAGATAAATTAAACTATAAATATTGATTATGAATCTAGAAAAATACTACATCATAGAATTTTATTTAAAATTTTTATATATTAAATAATTAAATTTAATCATGAAACAATGATGATGCAGTAATTACATTATTAATGAAAGATTTAAATAATTGATATTATAAATATTAAAATAATTGAAAATTGAAACTTCGTGGCCATAAAAGAATTTTATAATGGAATATAACATGTTAGGGTTGATTAAATGTATTTTTTTAGAATTAATAATGTTATTATGACTTTCACAAAAACCAAATACTAAATAGTGTCAACATTGACCTAAATGAGTTTTTAAATCAAATATTATTTTATTAAATTATATAATAGTACTAAAAATCTATGATTCAGAAAAATACTTAGATAATGTTATATATGTAATTAGTGAACCACTTTAGGATCTCTTGGTATTTTATAGTATGTTTATAAACCATATAGTGTAAGAATATAAGAAGATATGGTAAAAGTCCAACTATTTAACTAAGGGTTAAATCTAAATGATAAGGCTATTATGGTAACCTAAACATGCCTAAAACCTATTGGTTGAGATGATTTCGACCCATAACCACCTTATACTCGAAATAAATTAAATTTTATCTATTTGAAACATAACATAATTTTATAATAAATTAATATTTTAAGATTTTTCTAATGTTCCCCTCACTTATCTTATAAAAGGGTAACTCCCTTTCTTTTAATTCACACCTCAAAATCCATTTTTCTTGGACAAACCCAATCCAAATATCACAAAACTTCCCTAGAATAAACCTATAGGCCTTAACTTGAGCAAAAATTCAACCAAAGGATCATGTTTGTACAAATCAAAATGAAACACATGATGAAGAGGTAATTGTTTTATCACCTCTTTCAAAGTTCATTTCTTCTTGTACATCCACTTTATTTGTTGTTACCATACTAAAAAATAACACCAGTACCTAATAAATTCTGAGATTTTATTATAAATATGGTAAAAGCATACAAATTATTCTATCCATCCTATGAATGACAAAGTCACTATGCGTGCGTACGTTCGGCTTACCGTATCCTCGTCATGGTGTTGTTTGTTATTCAATAATACTTTATTTGGATGGGTGTAATAATGAGTATAATTAATGTAAATAATTAATATAACATGGTAATTATTATTTATATATAATATAACATCCAATTAAACATTTTTTCACCATCAATAGAATGATATTTTTTCTCGCGCATACGTACGACATACCATCTCCATGACGTGATGCTATTCATCTTCAACAATCACCAATCAAGAATTTTTAAAAAAATTTATATATTGATTAAGTATGAGATATATGAAATAATATAGATAATATAATAATATATATTTATTTAGATAAATATAGTTCATTAATTTACTTCCATAATATACGATAAGACAACAGAAACAACGTTCATGCGTACGTACGGACTACCGTCTCCATGAATGGTGTTTCCATTTCATATATCTATCTATAATACATATTAATATTATCAATACATATGATATATAAATCATGTATTATATTATGTAAGTTTGTAAATCATGATCTAAGTGATACGATCAAGAATAACAAGTTAAAACACGTATAATAAAGAATGTGATTATTACTTGAATTGTTACATTAACATTCAAATTATTGTCAAATTGGTAGTATAAAGTCTTAAAATGAATCATATATGATATCATAAATATGAATATGGTTCTGTTTTAATTTAACAAAATACTATGGTCATTATAGAAGAGGTTAAATGTCCCCAAGACTAGAGGAAAGTACAAGGTAAGGGTTAATTCTTCAATCTCGTTATTATCTGATATTGCTTATGTGTAAGTATATATTGGGACATATATAGCATCCATATCAATGTTTCATAAAAACGTTTTCAAAATTAATACTTTAAGGTTTTATGGAAGGTTATATTTTACTAGATCACCATTTTAAATGTTTTAAGGACTTATTTTTCTAAATCTATTTAATTTTTGTCCATGATTTCAAAAGGATTTTTAGGATTTATTTTTATGGACATGACTATTTTAAAATGTAAATTCCTTTCAAAAAATTCAAAGTTTTATGGGAGACTATGATTCAAAATTATCTTTTAAATGACGTCCTTTATATATTGTGTGACTATTAAAAGATTTAATGAAAAGGGTTATTTATCTCAAAGAGTTTTACTTATCATTTCCAACTATATCAACATACTTTACAGGATATTATTCTTGATTGAGGATGACTTGTTAAAATACAATCTTCCATATTGTATTGAATGTGTTATGATATGTTTGACTACAGATGTGCACTTTTTATACCATTCATGGTCTATGGTTAAAGTATTGATATTTTATATGATATTTTTAATATGAATATTTATGTTATATTTCAACCTTTTCATATGAGGAATGCATTGGACATAGTAAGTGACGGGAAGGGCCTACTACAGGCTTTCAATGCATCGATAGGTCTCATGAGACAAAGTAGTGTCTTGGCATAGAGCCTTGATAGAATATTTTTGAATGGTCATCGCACAAGTCCTTGATGTAGTAGTTATTATGTCCGGTATTATGCATTCCCTCGTTATGAAATTATTTATTACAAGTGAGTATTAAACTAGTTGAATATACATGTTCATGTTTATAAGGTAATGTTTTATTTATTATTTACATATTATGTTCATGTTTATGTTTAAAATAGCTTATGATTTTATTATACATCATTACTTAAAATTTTATAGCTTCTGTTGAATTATTTAACCTTACTAAGCATCTGAGCTCACCCCTTTCTTATGTTTTATTTTCCCAGGATTCAATAAGTGTATTATGATTGATATTTAGGGTTAATATTGGGGAATAATGGAATTATCAAAGGATTATTTATTCTGTTTTTATGTTAGAATGTGTAATGTATCGTTTATGTATGTAATCTATTTTCCAAGACTACAAAACTGATCGGTACATCGGGAATTGATTTCTTGTAATCATGACATTGTTTTAAAATAATGCACTGGCTCTGGGTAACTGGGGTCGGGACGTTACACATAAACTAGAATCTCTTAAGAAGCACTATCTAGTAAGAAAATACTCTCATCTATTTTAGAACCCAAAAATGTCCAATAAACCTAGAAAAAATCATACCCAATCTAAAAAAACAACGATGGTCTAACTTGGTTAAATCCCACAAGAAAACCTTATATATAATCTCGAAATTAGGAGTTCATATTCATAGGTAAAAATATAAATACTCTATGTACTAAGTGGAAATTATGCACTTTCTATTCAAATGAATATTCTCTTGAGTCTTCTAAAGGATATGTAACCTAAGTAGAGCTTCCCCTACCTCTAACAAGCACAAAGGTGATCATAAAGGCCTACTATATAAATATTCATAAAGATATATCTCGATGGTAGCATAAATTATATCATTATAAGTGAACTCAACATGGGGTATGTTTTTATTCAAAAAACTTTTTATGTTAAGGTAATATTAATATATCATGTCCTGTAACACCATAATCGGGAACACATTCCATCTGTCAGAATATAGGTGATATGGAATTCTATGAAGTAAATGTATACCCATGACCTTATGCAACCCATTCCAAAACTGATAGTGGAGGAAAATTACTCTTTCAAAAAAAATTATTGAGGATCTCCATGAATAATTACGACCTCCCAGAAGTATAGTATCACTAATTTATCTACTGAGGCCTCCAGAATGTGTAAAAAGTGTGATTCCTTCATTAAACGATTAATTAATAAAAAATATATATCCATTTTATGATGTGATATGGGTAAAATAGTATCAAAATAGTTAGAAAAATATTCATATTTCCACTTCATATTGGAAACACCTATAAAATCCCTTATGATCACTTATGTTCAGCCTTCACCTGTAGGAATGTGGAAAACCAAGTGATAAAGTCAGCAATATCATGTTTCATAGTATGAAAACACAACTAGATATATAATTTTCAATACTTCTTTGTGACACTATAATGTACCAACCAAACTAAGTCATATAAATCCATTAGAAAAAAAAATCTGATGTCAGATGGAACACAAACTTCCCCATGAAATCATAAGGTCTCAAACTCATCTATGGTCCATCCAAATGGTGAATCAGCATATACGATGATTAATTTTAGGAAAAGCCTATGGAATCTGATATTTTCCTTGTTTTAAAATTTTCAAATAGTGTATATGTAACTACTTATTTCAATAGAATATTATATTCAGGATCCACATAAACCTCAATGTGAATTTTTGAAAACAAATACATAAGTTGCCACTCAACATAGGCCTCCTAAACCGCTTGTGTCTGAGTCTTTAGGCACATACAATGAGCTATAGATTTTCCTTTCCCAGGTATATAAGAAATCCCAAAATCAAAGTATTTTAGTTAATCAACCCATATACACATTTTGATATTTATATCATAATAAATAAATAAGTAGTTGAAGATTTTATGACAATTCAATAATGCTAAACACTCCCTAAGAAAATTGTGTCCCAAGAAATGTATATCATGAACAATTGCAGCTATCTTGACGTCTTAAATTGATAAATTTTTTTGAGGCCACAAATAATGAGACTCATATGCTATGACTCAGTCATCATACATCATAATAGCTCATAACCTGATATTTAATGGTCACAATATATAGGACCCCTATGAGGCATTGCAAGGCATGTATAATATATGATGAAATATTTTTAATATTCTGCTAAATATTTCAAACTATGTATGTAAAATTATTTCATGTTATTATAAAAAAAATAACAAATATCACATTCTCTAAGTATACATAAACATTGTAATTTGAGATGGTATTACCCAGGAAGTGAGCATTATCAATCTAGAAGTTCAATTTGGTGAACTTAAAATAAGATTGATTCTCTCTCAATGTATTTGGCACAATCTCAAGATGATTGGAATGTTCATGTTGAGAATTCGAATAAAATAATATGTTATCCAAAAATTATATTGAGAATACACCCAAAAATGGGTGGAGAACCCAAATCATCATATCAATAAAGATAAAATCTTCTTTTATGAGACTGACTGT
Source organism: Viscum album (assembly GCA_963277665.1). Lineage (NCBI taxonomy): Eukaryota > Viridiplantae > Streptophyta > Magnoliopsida > Santalales > Viscaceae > Viscum > Viscum album. Next base: position 1,019,746,222 of record OY728132.1, on the reverse strand, counting down.
CATGACTAGGTACTTATAAAGACTCAACCTACACCCAAATGATATTTGAGGTATGTGTGAAGAACAGAAAATCATCTAATGATTGGTCGACCTCAAATTAATATCTAAAATCACTCTCTCTTCTTAGAGTTGATCAAAATTGATATTTGTTTATGTAATCAGATACTTGTTCTTTATTTTAAGATGGTTCAACCATCAGTATTCCCTTAAAATCCTGAGTGTACCTTCAGCCTTCATTGAAAGGACGTTTCGTGAACCCCTTGAATATGTTTTTTGGAATATAAAAACCTTATAATCTAAATTTTACAAATATTTATAGATATCTAGAATCTCTATATGTTCCATCCTATAAGGAGGAATGGTTTCTAGTTCATCTCCTAGCAATATATCAATAATTAATTCCACCTATGACATCTGAGGTATCCTAAAAAAGTCATCAATAATTTTTCACTAAAATTATCAACTATAAAAGGGAAAACATTGTGAAATAACCTTTGATTTTCAAAGAAGTGACTTTCAATCTAGGTTGTCACACTGCCTAACCCCTTATGCTCATGTCCTGATCATGTAGCATGATTATTTTATCCTCTATTAGGCATGTGCCAACCACCCTCTGGTGAGGTAAATTTCACCCTATGATAATAACAATGAATATGGAATTGACAGATAAATAATTATTCCATCCAGATAATATCATCAAACATTATCATGTCAATGATGAACAAATTCCATATAATGATATGTCTTTCCATCTCAAGGGGTAAATCCTTACAATGGTTAATTATATCTTATCAGATACCTAATGAGGTTTGAGCATCACCACACCATATAAGTGATCGATATTAAATCCCATAATCTCCATAATATCAACATATTTAATATAGTGTGACTAGACAATGTCAAATAATGTCGATAAAAAAGTTGAGGCTACTTGAATAGTACCTAAAACTGTATATGTTCTGATTCTCTACTCATACAACATAGGCATTACAATATGTAACTAAATTGTACTAAGATCCATAGTCATATCTTGGATTCCTTGAGTAATCCCGCACTGCTGGTACTATAATTCATGATTATAACTACTTTTTCCTTCAACACTAGCTTGATCAGAGTGGTCAGTGGTATTCTAACTACCAACTTGGTGTTATACTACTAGAACGACTATGTATCATGGTGTAACTGAGGATCCTCGATTGCTAAGAATAGATGGAGAATTTATTTAGTTGTGATGGATATGAACCATCCTTATAAAACCTCCTCATTCTACTGGATCCCATTAACATTTGGGTTTTGAATGTCTTAAATTCCTACAATGGTGAAAGATAAGAAATCTGTCAGTCCATGATACTTGACTACTGCTACCCACTATGAGAAACCTCATAGCAATGATTTTATCCACTAGAAGAACTACTGGTGGACCTATGGTCTAAACCACCCTAACTCGAACCATTCGAATCCCTCAAATTCCTATCAATAATGGGGTCATGTTTGAGTATATTAGAAATAGTCAACAACCAAAAATATGATACAAAAAATGGATATCATAAACCATCCCATCCTCAATATTCCTCTCAATAATTACATCAACACTAGATTGAGTTGGGGTGAAACAATGCATCTTTGTGAAATTAGTAGAGTAATCCTTAGAAGATATATCTCCCTAATACAGGTTCATAATCACACTATCTCAGTCATTCCTCAGTGTTTGTTTGAAGAATTAGTCATAAAAGATCATCTGGATTTTTAATGATCCCATATCACAGATTCTATCTTCATAGATAATAACATCCATCCATATCTCGGATGAATCATGTAGCATATACATAGTGAGTTTGACCCTCAACTCAAGAGTCACCACCAGATGTTCAAAAATACAAATCATGACCTCCAAAAATGAGTATGTATCATGTGGTATTCCATCCCCAATAAGGTGGTAGGAAATTATAGCTGAAACACTTGAGTCAAATCTTCCACAGTTTGGGAATATCATGTATCACCATGCGTATTATGCATCATAAGAATAAATCCTTCTTATCCTAGGTAATTCATTCCCATGTTAAGAAAAATAGGTTTTCCCATAGGTCGAACTATATGGGTAATCTCTAGTTCCTTAGGTCCCACCACCTATAGGGTATGGTCACCATCTCCTTCAGCATTTATGAATCAAGGCTTTTGTAGTTACATGGCTCTGTAATTCCAAATGTAATCTTGGTAAGAGTATTTAATATTATGAAGAATCATAGATTGATAAAATGGATAGGTACATATGCTTCCAATAAAAATGATCATACTTATCTTCATTCTCCTAAATATACGTCTAGGTAATGGAAAGACCGCAATATGAGAAAATAACCATAAGAGACCTCACTTCCAACTACTAAGTCTGGGTTTCAGTTTTAATCTCTATTTCAGCTGTCAAATTAATTTAACATGTGTTTTTTTACCAATACACACATCATTTTTTAATAGAATGGATTAAAATTTCAAATTTATAAGGAACAATTCTCCTTATAAAATGAAATTAGGAACCCATTTAATCCAAACCACAACACTTACTAGCTCTTACGAATAATGGTCTATGTCTAAACATTTTATAACTAGCTACATAGGATGTATTTTTTAGATTAATCTGGGAAAAAATATTCAGGTTATGGGAGGAACTTTATGTTAAAATTATTTTTCTCAAAACCTATAAATAAGTTCAATAGAATTAAATATATTATAATAAGTCACTAATGTTATGCAACAAGATAATGTACAATAAAATTAGACATGGCATGCAAAAAACGAATGGAATATTAGAGGTATTGTTCCTATGATGATGCATGAAATATCACTCCCCCATTTCATTATTTGAAGGAAAAATAAATCTCATTGAAATAATACTAATGATAATAGTGTTATAAGGTATGTGAATCACCCAATGGTGAATTCATATCAACTATAACTGTCATGATCAATAATTACAATCACTAATCCTAGGTAATGTGTGTATCCCCTATATGTGGATTTCCTACACCAAGGAATATGATAATTTTAAAATTCCATAACCTTATAGTCTCCATTGTAATACCCAAACAATAAGACAAAGGAAAATAAGGTTATAATGACATATTATAATTTACCAACCTGGGATCCACTTAACCCGTACCCCAAGGAAGTGGGTCACATTGTCTTAAGAACGTCACCATGAACTACAAATCCCCACAACTAGTAGTGAGGGTAAATGGTGATATATTAGGGAGACTATACCCTCACATCATATTATAAAAGCAGATATAATAACTAAACAAATATAGAAAAAGCATATTATAACAGTAATTATAACCATAAGACCAATAACCTACCATAGTGGAATCATGACATAACAGAAACCCACAATGAAATTAATACAATAATAAACAACCACATGAATTTAAATAACCTAACAACTATAATAATTATCAAAATACCAAAATTATGATTCAGATACATGATGATGTACTGATATGCCGGTATACAAAAAAGGGGAAACAATAGAACAATATATTCAACATGCTCTAAAAAATACAAAAGAAAAAATTATTTCTCAATTATAACATTGATTATGTGATCAATCATCTACTCCCATGATCCACACTATATGTAAGATAATCAAACATGTGTAAAAGGGATCTTACCCCTAATTATAATATAAGCATATTATCTGCTCATGAACCAAACGATTGATCGAGTTGGGTGTGTTATAAAATCTAGGTAGACCACCCCCAATAGTGTCCATAAATAATCCTACTGTTATACATATAAATATAAGTTACTAGTTATAAATTATTATAAAAAATATGAAAAAATAAACTCCATCCATCTCATGTTCTTATAGGAAACATGGCAGCACTACCTAGTTCAACTATGCATGAATAAGAGTCTGTTCTATAACCATATATATATATATATATAATTGAATAATATATGTTATATTTATATAATGTATCCACCAATATTATCTATGTGTGTGAGGATTTAATTAGGAATATACATGGATACTAGGTGCGGGATGGACTAGGGATGAATCTTAGGCATTCGTTACCAATCTAATGAACAATAAGCACTAGTAGAGGGTATACTCCCAAAATTTCATAATAAATGTGATAAAGAATTCCCAACACTTGAAATAGGTGGGGTGAGTCTTCATACCCAAAACATGACGTGGAGGAATGTAAAAAGTAATTACCACCCCTAAATAACGGTATAACAGAGTGAGTCATTTTTATCAACACCCAAATTAAGGGGGAGTGAAATGTTATGCTGAACAAGTACCTCAACCATCCTTCAATAGCCAATGTAAATGAATTAATGATAATAATAAAATTAACATGAGGGGTCATATCTTCAGTATATGAATCACCAAGAATAAAATATAGACTATGTGTAACAGTTCTTATAATACACATATAAAAGTATACATCATTTAGTGTGGTATTTCCACCCATTATTATTCATTTCAATTAGTCCATTTAATTTATTTTTGAAAAGGAAAATATCATCAAGATAAGACAATAAATATAAGAAAACATATAATTAACTAATAATGGAAAAGTTCATTTCATGTAATCCAAGCACTTAAATGGTACCTTTTTCATAAAATCAATTATGTAAGAGTAGAAAAATCCATTTGAAATAAAAACCAAATACATAGAAGGTGTTCCAGTCATTTATCAATTAAATTTAATGTGGTTCCTCAAGCTGATTCACCCAAGGAGGGTCTATGATTGATATTGAAATCCTTTAATTTCCATAAAAGGATCAATAAGAGTGTAACATTTTTCTGATATCAATATATAAATAAAAGACTCATTTTAAGGAAGAACACATAATATTTCAGCATTAGGCACAACAATGGTCTATGAAAACAACATGAATTAGAAGAAAAACAACTACATCACCACATTAAGAACATAGATGACCCCTCATCCAACATCAGCTTCTGATACAAATTATATTCGATGAAATCAAAGAAACTATCCAACACCCTAAAAATAGGGTGAATGAGGTCACACTAAAGTACTAAAACCGATATGAAAAATAAAAAAACTACATAAATTTAAATAAAGAGTTTACCATGAGTTATCCATCACTTTTAATAGTTATTGATTTGGTGTTTTTATCTAAGAGATATTAATGAACCTATAAAATGATTAAGTGAGAGAACACTAGTGAAAGAAGGGTTTCTAGTTGCTAAAAACAGGTGGTGGAATGAAACGGTTAATCATTTATGTTTATTAGGTGAAATTTTTTAAATTTAGTGATTCTGATAGGACTGGTGGCTTTGGATCCACGGTTGTCCAAAACCTATGACTACTAACTATCACAAAACATCCCTAGGAGGACCCCACATGGGATAGCCAAACAGTTTGGCTAACTATGTGCAGGCCTTGTGATGATCACTGCCCCATGGTCCTATGAAATTGGTGTGGGTGTGCACCTAAGTCCATATAGTTGGAGAAAACTGTATGGCCTCTTGTAGGACACTGAGTACTTCGAACGGTTATCCAGCATGGTTAGTACTAACCATGAACTAATTGTCCCTCCCACCATGTTACCCATTTCTCATAACTCTTGGCTTTGAAGAACCCAAAAACATTAATGAATTCATTTAGTCTATAGTGAACATTTACCAAGAGTAAAAATGATTTAAATAGAAAAAAAGTCATACCATTGGGAAATTTCAGGCCGTTATAGTGGAAATTCCAAAATAATGAATAATTTATCATTAATTTATTAGTCTATTATTATGACTATGGTATAATATTTTCCCATATCTTTTATATCATATGGAAAATTAAAACATCACTTGTGTATACATACAACCTTATATCTCCATATACTGGTGTAATTTATTAATTTCACCACCACTATGCATGGATGATTATATATATTGTCAGAATCAATATATATTATATTTAAGAAAAAATTATTAATTTTTAAATGTATTTTTTCATTTACCTTCTTATAATTTAACACATTTGAAAAATAATATTGTCTCGTGTGTGTATGTGTGGACTACAACCTCCACAAAGTGATGAGAATAAATTTTATGATCTTTATTAAATGGATGATTAAATATTGTATAAATGAAATATATTTTTTATGTATATTATTATTTACATTCTCTTGATTATGAAATGCTTATCAAGATGCAATGACCATAAATTATGAATCGAAACATACATGAAAAAATGAAGGATTCGACATACAAAATGATAATGATAATGAAAGATTTTTATTGGACATGTGATAAGATGTTTTAATTAAAAAAATGGTATATAAGTACAAATTTTTTAATTTTACTGAAGAAAAATATATATTATTATTATATTAGAGGGTAAAATCACATATTAGTAACATTGGATAAGAGGTAAGGGACTATTCTTGAATATATTTTTTATTCAGGATCGATTATGTTTAAATTTCCATTGAATGAATGTGTAATATTATTAACATTTAGAATACATATAATTTATTTTTATCAAATTATATGGGTATTATGCATTATTTCTCTTCATTTTTATCTTTCTATGAAAATAAAATTCCTGATAAACGTTTTAAAACAAAAGATATTTGGTATTTATTTTTCATAATAAATCATTTTTTCTTATGTTTTTTTATCTCGAAAATGTTTTCAAGAATGTTATTACCATCAAACGATTATTGACATAATTTCAAAGACTGATTGACTTTCTATAAAAGGTATTAAAAGGAATTTTCATATCATTTTTTTGAATAGTTTGAAATTTATCGATTGTGTGAATATAATAATTGTAATAATGGATGCCACACGAATGACATTACCTACTATAATTACTATTACTATCCTTGAATATTATATTAATTACTATTTGTATTATTTTAAAAGAAACATGCTTTCCTAATATTTTATAAAAATATATTTTAAATAAGTGATTTCAAATTTGAATGAATTTTCAACATGAAATGTTACAGTGTCATTTTATTATTATTTTAATCTATTTCAAAATTCATTTATTTTTTACATTCATTACTAGGGATAATATATAATAAGACCACCAGCTATATTACTCTGTATGTTTTATGATCATGTGTCTCTAGTGATTGAATAGGGTAATATAGTATCCTTTTTTTCGTTTTTCAATTTAAATATTTATATTGATTATGTATTAATTTTTTTACTTTATTTTATATAATTAATTAATTGGACTTAGTAAGAGATTTCCGGGGCCCTTAATAGCCCCTCCAAACATTGGTAGATCTCATGTGGTAAAATTGTTTGGGTACATGGTGTAAACCATACCTATTTTTGTATGATTTTCTTGCATGAGGCCATGACTATAAAATTCATATTCCAAACATTATACATTCTATCATTTTGAAACTAGTGATTATATTGTATGTAATTATTTATGTTTTTATGACATATATTTATGTATTCACATTTATGTTTTTAATTATATTCTATATTTAATGTTTTACTATATAATTGATATTAATAATGTTTTATATAATGTTTTATTAGTTTTTTCATATCATTTCATGTACTTATCTTATTAGCTCACAATTTATAAATTTTTTCATTCCTCATGCAATGATGAAAAAATTATGAATTATTTCAAGGATATTATAAAATATGATAAATTTCTCATAATAATATTATGTTATATTTCATGTTTTACAATCTAATTTTGAGATTCATATATATATTTAGTATCAAACTAGTAATAAAATTTTCAATCCATCTAGATGTCATCTCATGTATCTTATGACAATATAGTAAACTAAACACCCATTCTATGTTATTGGTGTTGGGTTTCTTCTTGGAATAATACTTTTCTTAACAAACAAAATAAGAGAACCTTAATGGAAAGTGTTATGGTGGATGAATAATTTTTCTTGAAACTCACGTAACTACTTTATCAATTTTAATAAATAAACTCAATAAATTCAATAAAACTGTTCTTAAATTTGAATATCATAAAAAAATATTTCATAATTAATATAAACTTGTCGATCAGAAATAACACCGAGAATATAATCTAGATAGACATAAATATTTTAACTCACTAATGTAACATATTAAATTAAAATAGTTTATTTATTTTCCTCAATAGGTGAGTGATCGATTTAATTCTAATATATAATCATTCTCTAAATTTCATGATATGTTATGAAAACATATGGTCTCATTAATATAAATGAATTGAAATTACTTATCAAAATGGAACAGGACTTATTTTTCCCAATAATCGATCTTATCATGATAAACTAAATTCCAACCTGCAACCAAAACAATATCAAACTCTATAATGGTCTAGAAAATAAGGTTTCTAGGAAAAATTATTCCACATATGATAACAGGAAGGAATCTATACATTATTATTTTCTTGACCCTACCTCCATGAGTTTTTATAAAAAACATTTGACATTAGTTCATAAGATGAAACATCTATTATATATGTAAGATATTAATGAAATAAAAGAATATGTGGATATTGAATAAAATATGAAATTATAAATATCTAAATACATATATTATGTACTTTAAATTGATTCATTAAATGGTGCATAATCTATTATGATATTTTAAAAATAATTATCCACACCATTAGTTTTTTTCTCTTAATAATTTCCACAATGATTAACTAATGTTGGAAATGTATTTGCATAATAATCCAAAACATTTCTATGAAACCATCTCACTATGGGGTGACTATAAATTTTTTTATTTCAATTATAATAAGAACATATATCACTAACATTAATAGAAAAATAGATAATAATACGAAATTAGAAAGGCTATATAGATCCTGTAAAACATTATTGAAAATTCTATCTACTTAATTTAGATCATTTACAGGGATTAGTTATATATTTATTTAATCAATAATTCTACAATGATTTCCCAATTTAATGCATCATTTAATTTTTCAAAAAAATAAATATGTGATAGGAATATCAAACATAGATTTCACATAAAAATGAACAAACTCATCATAGATATTAATAATGAAAGATTCCAACATTATACATTAAAATAGATTGATATATAAGTCAAATCTATGAATTTTACACTCATTGTCTTGAATGAAATTAGATGCATACCAAGCCAATGTAGTAAAATTTGATACATTATCTTTCAATATGTCTTCTTAACTTTAGAATTTCCCATTAATTCGTTTATGAAAATAATTAGTGAGATAATTTTCTAGAAAAAATAATTTAATTATTATGAACTCCATTAAAAAAATTATCTTATCCATTGTATTCTTTATTATGGACCACTATTGATTCACTTCACTTTCAAAATGATATATTGAATGAGTATCCTTTTGAGGTTCCATACAATCAATAACATTAAATTTCTTCATCAATTGATTTATACATCCATCATATTTCACCCTGTCTGAGAAACCATTGAATTCATGAATGTGTTATTTAATGAAATTATTCACTATGTACAATTTATTTATGGAGAATTTCTTGCATCCTTTTCAAGGATTTCAATATTAATGGAATGTGTTAAATAAATTAACACTTCCACAAACTGTTATATTCAAACCTTTCCAGTTTCATGGTTCAAGATGTAATTATCACATGGATTCCCTACTATGCAGGTTTCTATATTTAAAATATGAAAATCCATTATAATTTTACCTGGATTAGTTAAATTAATATTTAAATCTTAAAAATCTATATCATGATTATATATGAATAAAATAAATTATCTATAAATTTTATTCCAATTTTTTATATAATGTAAATGTATCTAATCATTTTCTCTGGTACAAACTATAATTAATTATAACTAATTAACCCATGATTTCATGATTTCTTACAAGGGGTTGTTTTTATTAAATTTATTAGATATTTTTATTTTATAGTTTTACTATATTAGATAAAAAACCATAAAATAAAGTGAACAATTCTACATATGGTATGTTTTTCTAACAAAATTTCTTCATGTTTACTCCCATTCATTATAAAAAAACATTTTCTATTATTCAGTTGGGTTACCAAAATAGAAATATTGGCCTTTCTAAAATTTATACAAATCTTTCAATAATGTGAAAAATATTTACAAACATTTGATCGTAAAAATAAACTCAATGTTTGAAAAAAATAAATATCATTATTCTATTGAAAAACATGAAAATCCATGAACATATTTACCTTTTCACAGTAAAATAATAGGCTCATATATAATTTGTCTACCCCTCTAAAAATATATCATTTCTTAAAGGAACTCAGTGAGAAACACTAATAAGTATATGAAAAAATAATGATTGAGTCTTGAGGAATGTGTGATCTCATGAAAAAATCACATTAAAAAATATATCATTCACCTTTAAACATACCATACCTCGCAAAATCAAAATATTTCCATAAAAACTATTTCAAATAATAATATAAGTATATTAGTGAATAATTTTCATAACTTATGTTCAATTGTGCTTAAAAAATGGCAGAATAACTAAATCCATGTTAATCCCATATTATTAATACATCATATTATCTTACTCATCCTTTCAATCAAAGATAACATCTTTACCTAATGTATCAGAGAGATATATTAGCATTACCCAACATAATTAGTTGTATTGGGATCTCCCGCTATTGTATATAATTTTAGAGTAACATATCATGAAAAAAAATATTTAATCATTATTTTTTTAATCATTAAACTTTATTTAACCCCATGGTAAAAACACTATTCCATTATTATTAAATATTAATGTGAAATATCGAATTTCCGTGAAATTGCATAAAAATGAAAAAAAAAACAAAATTTTGAATAAATAAGATATAATTTTAAAAAAATATTAAGATCTAAAGGATGTATGATAATGAATAATGGGTACGATGAAGATAAATATTGGCTTATATGGATACATTAAAAACTAATATTTTATAATTTCGTAAAAAACGACAAAATGAACCATACATTAAATGTGAAAAATATATTTTTTTGAACCTATTAAAATAATATATTTATTACATGAAATTATAATTTAATAATCTTGTATGTATAAATAATAAAAATCATATAATATTTTGATGTGAATATATGTGGGGGAGAAAGAGGTCAAAACATTTAAGGCAGTGTATTAATGAAAAATCCCATAACTTGGTTGGTTTGTGGTCATGTTGTTTATAACCTCCATAAAAAACAATACATTTCATGTATAAATATGTGTTATTGTTAAATTACCTCACTAATCTAAAAATATTATAAATTTAAAATTTATATATTTGATGCAATTTTAAATCCTTCTATATAAGATGGTTGTTTGCTCAGTATAAGAAATTCATTATTTTAATGTTCAAAGTTCGTGTCAATAATATTATTCATATTACTCATGTATGTCATTTTTTTCATTATACATTTATTAATAAATTCATTTTGTCCGTTATAATATTATTTTTTACATTCTTTTTACCCATAAATATGTTTTATAACATTACTTTTACCTTTAAATAAGACTTAGAAGACTGTTGTTTCCCTTGAAATATTAATAATTCATTGATTTCCATTATAGATTTTCACTTTACCCTTATATATGTATCTATTTACCAATATGTATGGTGTCTAAATTTTTATTCACCCTTATACAAATTATGAATACATTATTTTACCATTACAAAGATAACACTATAAGAAAAAAAACTATTATCATCAGTAATAGGTTAATACCATTTATATTAGCTATCTAAAATAGTAGTTAATAAAATACTAATGGTTTAAGTATGTGACAGCCAGTTAAATGTTTCTACTATTGGAATTATCTAAAAACACAAGAGTATTCTATTATCATCATATTAATCTATAACCATAGTAATCATGCAACCACATGATCTTCTATGATCAATAGAGCTTGATGTAACCAGATGAGTTAGACATCAATTGATTTTTCAAATTATTATATCTCTCTATAATTATATTAAAATTTTATTTCTCTAAAAAATATTTCATGTTTTTTATTTGAAATATTAATAATATCATTTTAAAAATATTTTTCTTAAAATTTCCACAGTTGATTTGAAGAATAATCCAGACTTTCTAGAGCTTTTACTCAATATAATAGAATATCTCATTATATTTTTATCATATAATGGATAATTATAGACTCTGAAATTATAAAAAATGATAACAACCACATGTTAAATTTTACTAATTTTATTGTATATTATAAATTATTTTATTAATAATTTGGTATTCTTTATATATTCCTACATAAAATTTAAGATTATCCATTGTAAGAAACGAAACATTGTTTTTCATATAAAAATACATTATCTTTGAATAAAATATGAAGTAACGTCAAGACAGATTTAAATAAAATCCCAATGAATAAGGAAATTATTTATCATTTCTTTACTTGATCAGATAAATAATAACTACATACAATATTCTATAATATTTCAATATTCTTCAATGTTATTGTTTTCATTTGAGTTATGGTTTTATTATTTATTAAACTACTAATCAAAATCTCCTAGAGTGTATTCAAGAGTACATTGATAATTTATTTAAATATTTTATAATATCTATACCATGATTAATATTGATAATCACCTTGTTCAATTTCTATATTTAAACACTAATCTAGGTTGTGGATCAATTTATTTGTCTAATAAATGTTATTTTCTATAAGTAATTTATAAAAAGAGATGACTATTTCTCAGCATGATCCTAATAATTATTTTATTCCACTAGTTTTTCCTCTTTTTTCTTTATTTAAATATTTTTTTCAAAATAATTTTTTAATAAAATCCGTCTATAATTAATTATAAGATGTTTTTTGTGTGATGTGTTTGCTGTGATTAGATTTTTTCTAAAAATTAATGTGATTTTGAAGGTTTTTACCAAGGTTTTGATAAAACATTTAAAAAATAATTGTATACATTAAAATATATATTTTTACTGTTTTAACTTACATGAATGGTTTTATAAATTGGTGATTTTTTTTAAAAAAACTCAGGGACACAAAATTTTAATTGGAAACTCAATTAACCCCCACTTGTTTGTGCACACCAACTATAATTTTTTATCAGAGGGACACTAATTTATTTTGATATACCCTTTTACTATGTTCATGTTTTTACCTTAAAATATAAAATTTTGTATTTATTCTATATTAATATCTTTTTGAATATCAATATTCTTGAAGGTAATTCTACTAATGTAAATACTTTATTTATTGTTTCAAAATATACTTAATGGGTTATTAATATGAAGGTACATATCGAGATAATGAGATTTTATATTTGGAATGTAATTGAGTGATAATATGAAAAATATAGAGCTACTTTGGTGTATTAGAGTGATTCAACTAGACCATTTATGATACTAATTTCATAGCTATAAATGAATTATACTTTTTATTATGAGAAGTTTAATTTTATTGAATTATTACATGTTCTATTTCTTATAACATATTTCATATACTAATTTACTATCATGATGTAGTTTCAAATGTGATATAAATTCACTATAATACATAAAAAATTTATATTAGACTTGTAAAATTAAATATGGAAAATCCATTTTTTAGATTTATCTCATGTTCAATGAAATATTCAATATGATGCATGCACATTGAATTGAAATTAAAAAAACATCAAGTGATGAGACTCCTATTGTGTTTACTAGATCAATGGAGAGGAACATCTTGCTCGCTCTATTCGAGAATCATGTGTCATAAGAAAATAATATTGGAAGAAACTGATTGGAGTACTAATTATATATAAGGAAGAGTTGATAGTGAACAAATATGGTCATTAGAAAAAAAAACTATTTTAAAATAATTTAAATCAATGGTAATGTAAAAATCCATTGAAGATAGTTAAATTTAGAATGTGTTACCCTCTCAAAGTCATTAGGATATGTCTTATCTAGATAATATATTTTCAATGTTCAATATGATAAATAAATTCTATATGAAATTAAACTTTGGAGGAAAGTATGATATACGGGGAAATTGGAAAAAATAATATCTACTTAGAGAAGTGACTTATTATGAATTCAAGGGGAAATTTCTTATGAAATATTCATTTATAAGAAAAAATATTATGAAAAAAGAAATATAATAAATAATTATATGAATAAAACCAAGAGTTACAATGAGTATATTTCTAGTGAGTTTGATTTAAGGGTGGAAGGTTTGGCTTAAAAGGAAAAAATGTGACTTATTCAAAGGACATGTAAACTAATTACTTGTACATAATATAATGATTCACCACAAAAATCATATATGATTATTGGAAAAATGGGGTAATGTTTATCTTAATAATAATACACTATGAATAAATAAAAATATATATTCATAAAACAATAATGGTCACTTGTTTTATGTGAAATTGATAAAAATACAAACTGTACTAAAAACAATTCTCATTTTTTAAAATATAATAATGTACATAAAATTTCAAATGAAAAACATAAAAAGGATAAATAAATGTTTACAAAAGGAATATAATTAATGGCCCATGTATTGGGTATGTATACCACATGTATATAAACAACTGAGATTGTATACATTCCCAATCAAAGGATAATTTAGGAAAATATGATTATTCCTTTATCCATCCTTCTTCTTATAAAAGAAAATAATATTTTTTTAAACCAAATAGGATTATTCATTTTAGGAATTATGTATTATTATTGTAGAACTATTTAATTTCTTTTCATTCCCATACCCCTTATTCGTAACTTCTATAAACCCATGAATGTTTGGGTACCAAAATCATTTTTTAATTAATATTTTTATAGTAATAATTCTTATAGAGTAGAAAAAATTATTGTATGCGAAAATATTATTTTTGAGAAACATTACTAGATACATCATAATCTATAAGATATTTATAATGTTTAATGGCGGAAATGTCACTATTTATGACAATTCCGAATGAAAACTAACCGGACTAGGTCAATTCGGTATCTCTAACTATTTTTTGATATATAAATTAATATTTTTTTATAGTTTATATTATAATATTATCTTCATATCATAACAATTTGATGATTATTAACATTACTTATTTTTTTAAAAATATTGAAAATTCAGTATATTAATCTCACGTTATTCTTTATTGCAATACATAACGATAGTTTTCTTGATGTTGATTAAGATTATTTTTTTTTATCAAAATGTTTCATTTCCTATCTGACATTCAAAAATTGTAATTTATATTGAGTAAGATATAATTCCACAATAACCTTCCCTATTATAAAAATATGTGATGGAAAGGCTTAGTTATAGATCATCCAAAACTATAATTTCTAAAAGATAATGATTGTATCCCATGACCAAAAGGTAAATAACATAAGATTTAATTCAAACTAAATAAAAATATTTTAACTTCTAAACCACTAGAATATGATCATATGGATTTCTTAAGAACTTCTATATATTATATCATAAAAAGAAAAAATATGATTATTTTATAGTATATTGATTTTGTAGATATATTTTGGTACTCTTTTTATCTCACAAAAGTGATTTTTTTCCTATTTTGGAATGTATAAAAAATAGGAAAATATTATTGGGCATACTATAAATACCATAATAAGTGATCATTGTAGAGTGTTTTAAAATAACAAAATTAAAACACTATTCTTAGTATTTGGCTCTAATAAACCCATTTTTTATCATAGGACACCAAGGTAGAATGGTGAGTAGAAATAAGAATCAACACCCATCAAGAGACCTTCCTCAAAATGCTTATTTAGTGTGATATAGAAATTTAGATTTGGGAATTGGATGTTAATATGACCTATTATATTATTGATATGTTTCTTAATGGTAAATTTTTTAGGAATACTCTATATGATTTATATAAAGGATGGAAATTAGTGGTTAATTACTTAGTATTTCATGGATATAAGTTATTTATCCATGACAAAAAAATAATATTTAGATAAATTTTCATCCAAAAATGTTAAAGTACTCTTACATTGTTGATAAGAATCTTTTAAATCAAATGGTATGTTAAATAAAAGTAATAAATTTGTGGAAAATTTGTAGATGTAAAGTGTGATGAAACAGCTCTAGATGAGCCTAAACCCTCTTTAGAAAACCTACAACATGAAATTTACAACTTATATATAAATACCTCAACAAATATTACTAATTATTCAATATAGAATACTATAAAGAAATAACCTCTCACCAAGGAATTGTTTGATCTTGATGCTAAAAAAACTAATTAACAACTATATCTATTGATAGTGAAATTAAAAATCAAAATTTTTATCCATTAGATGTTGTGGTACAATATCTAGATAGTTGTACTGATACTAGTTCTTCTGTTAGAAACCAGGATGAACATCAAGACTTTATTTCACTTCCTTAACATAAAAATATCAATGAATCTACAGATGATGAATTTGGAATAACAAATATGAAAGAATAGTTGAATCACGTTTATAGAAAAAATGTTTATAAAATAGTGGAAATACCACATGAATTTTAGACCATTGAAATTAAATGGATTTTTAGGAACAAAGTTGATGATCCTAGAATTATAATAATAATCAAATCTATAATGTATTCACAATGAGACAATCAAGAAGATTGTATGGAATATGGGGAAATTATTTCACATATAGAAATACACATGGTTATTAAAATTATTCTTTCCTATAGAACACATTTCAATTTCATAATTATATCAAATGGATGTCAATATTTCTTTTCATAATGGTAATATTGTTGAGGTTGTTTTCTAAACAACACCCAATACATTAAAACCTTCATTTTCCAACTTATGTTTTAAAATAAACTATAGATCTTTTTAGCTGAAACAAATTCACAGTGTATGGTCTGATAGTTTTATCTCTTTTTTGATTTTATAAATGATTTCAAAATGGTATATATGATCAAAAAATATTCATAAAAAATAATTAACAAATAATTTTTAGTAATTAAAATTCTTATTTATGATATTACCTTTATATCATCCAAAAACTTCTACTGAATAGAATTTTCAAAATTTGTAAAAAAATGAATTTGAAATTATTTTAATATGCGAGTTAAAATTATTCATTGGTTTTTATATATTCCAAAATAAGGATGCAATAATTTTATATCAATGAAAATAAAAAAGGCGCATTTTGAAACATTTTTTATGTATAACTCAAATAAATGTTATAATCCAAGGGGTACCAACAACAAATTATATCATTATGAAACAGGGAATCTAGTTGATCAACCCATCTTGAGAGGCATGATTGGGTTTTTACATTTCGTAGAGGCTAGCTTTCCGGATATAATGATTTGAGTATTCATGTGATAACAATATAAATAAAATATAAAATAATCTCATTGGAGTGAAATCAAAGATAATTTAAAATCCATCAATAATACAATTAAAATTATGTTATTTTATTCTATTTCTAAAAACTTTTTATTACTCAGTTATTCAAATACGGATTTTTATGGTTCGTTGTTATACAGAAAAATAACTTCTAGAACATATACATATTTTGGTAAAATCTATAATACTGTGAATTTTTCATAAGTATAATTATTTTTATTTATTATTTACTAATTATGAGTATAAAGACATATTTGGTTGTTTTATCTCTCATTCAATGGATTAAACACACATTACTAGATTATTGATACCATTTTAGACATGTCCCTAATAATAGTGACAATGCAAGTCCTATAAAATTTTATAATTTTTTTGTCTTATTAAAGGATAAACCACATTGTAATAAAACATCATATTTTGAGAGGAAATTTTAAAAAAGTTCATATAACTCTTGATTTTATAGGCACGAAACACAATTTTTCTATCATATTTATAAATTATTTGAATATTGAGAGAATTATATGTATCAAATGTGATAGTGTGATGAAAATTTTTTCTTATGATCTTTAAATCCATAATTCTTTATTCTAACTGAATTAAGTCATATTTTCATTTTCTATCATTGGACTTACTACCATGAGGCTTTCCACTAGGAATCTCGCTACCATGATTTTTAATACCATTAACATTTCTACCATTGAATTCTATAATAATGGTATACTATTCAAATGTAATGTACTACCATCTGGTTTCTACCATTTAGATAGTGTAGTTAGGTAATACTATTCTGTAACATAGTCATTATCTACTGTTATATACTATCAATTATGAAGAAACAGTATTATATGTTTCTTGTTCAATAAAAAATTGATTATAGACCATAAACTCTATATTAAATGCCAACTTATATTAAAAAATAGTCTTTGTGCCTAAAATATAGTAATTTCTATTTAGAATATGAAAAAAAATCATATTTCACGTGAATAACACCCATCCCATTGAAACCTTTATTTCCCTCTTGAAACTACGTCTCAAATTAAACCTACAACATTTAAACCTATTCCCTAATTTATATAATGTAGAATTATAATGTTCCTCCTGTTGATTCATTTCCACAAAAGAGATCTAATAGTGAATCTTGTTGACTAGTTGAACAAAAAACCCCCTCTTTCCTCATGATTTATAGTGGCTACGAAAAATGGAATTTGTAATGTTATATTTATGTAAATCATTGATTTTTATTTTCATTCAAGAATAGGGATGGTATGAATGGTTCTATATGAATGTATTTTATTTCTATAAATTGTTATTATATGATTTATTTCTCTTTTATCTCATTAAATTTGGGGATAAGAATGATTTTATCATGACTCTTTTTGAATGAAATAAGATAATTTTATATTCAAGGAAGTGGGATGAATTATAAAAAATTATAATAAAGTAATATATTAGGATTAATATGATTTATATAATATTTACCAGGAAAACAATTTCATCGATGAGCGCCTTCTTGAATTTACTATACATATTGTTGTGAGAAGATTTGCCACAAGAGATCTTAATATATATTCTCAGATTATATATTGTTTCATTCAAAACAAATGACCTCCATGGATGTGGGGTTTTAGTATAATGAGAAATAAATAGAACTTATTTTTTCACATTATTGGTAGAGGTGAAAAACTAAATTTTAAAATTTATTTCAAGGTACACAATTTGGAGAAATGAAAACCCAATTAGAGGTAAAATTATATTATTCATCCATACAAGATTTATTCTTTTTAGAAGATAGAGGGACATTGGATGATATTTGAGTGAAAATCACCTATTGGGGTGTCTTTTATATAATCCAAGACATCCATAAAATAATTAATGTTAACCGAAATCCATGGTTAATGAATTGTCTTGTCTCCAATGACCTGTTGTGTGAGAAGTTTAATATAGTAGGGAATCCATCTAGATTAATATTTTTAGATAACCGAAGAATTAATCTAGAATAAATAGTGATTTATTTTTGTGATTATGAAAAAACTCAGGCTAATGATGATGTTGAAGATGAAATTATGACTATGGTGGAAGGATGTACTAAAGTTAGTGCTGATAGATAGTAGGCATACTTTGGCTTATCTATTTAAGTAGGATGTTATATTGTCATATTTTTCAGTCAAAATGTGTCATATGAACTAATTTAATAACCACATTCCCCATATAATAATGAATATTTCAATTAGGATTTGGAAGATGATGATTGTGAAGTCTCAAAGTTTTCTTCATTTTAGGGATCTACTTCAATGATTAATGATGTAAATTTTGAGTTATTTTTGTCACTGAGTATGATATCAGTAATAGAGATGAGGATGAGAAATTAAATCCTTACCTTAATATTTCTTAATCTTATAGAACATTCGTTATATATTGGGATTGTATCTCCCAAATTTTAATAGTGATTCTGATTGCTTCAAGTCCAATTAAGGTAAATGATTTAAATGAAGGTGAAAAGGATGAAAAGTCTAAAGGGGTTAAGTCCCAAAGATTTTTTTTTCTATTCCTAAAATATTTTTACTATTAAGAAAAAGTGGATGATGCGTTTAGGGCCATATATTATGGTAGTTCTTCCATATTGTATGTTCAAAGAGATCCAAAGGGATTTATAGATGAAATTATAGAAGAGGGAGATTTATTAGATCTTTTCCCTTTATGGTTTCTTATTGTTAATGTCAGTCATGAGAATGTACCTTCCCTTTTCAAGGGAAGCCTTCACCTCCCCCTCCTTATCCTCCCTAGGCTAGTTATTCGACTCGATATAACTAATATTATATTAAGGATGTATTTTTATTTGATATCAGTGGTATTCTCTTATCATCAACCTTCTAGGATAGAACACTCATTAAGGATGAAATATCATTGATTATTACCATCATGGTATATTATCTCCAAACAAAACAATATATATGGATTTTAAATTAGGATATAGAGAATAATAACATGGTATGGTAAATTGGGGTTTTTCATTTAACCTTAGAGACCTTGATAGCCGACCTGTTATAGATAGGCCAATCTATTCCAGGATGGAATGAATCATGTTCTACAACTAGGGATACTTATTAATGATATCCTCATCGAACTATACCTATGTGTTTTTATGTTGAGTTTATTATATGTATTTTTAGATAATTTAATTATGAAATTATTTATAGTTTATCTACCTCTCTTCAAGATGAGCATTTTCATATAAAATTTCATAGAGGGAATATTTTAAAATACATTAGAGAATTCCAAAATAATGGAATATTTTTTGGAGAAAACATGACCAATGACCAACAGTATTATCATTAGATTCATTTAGAAATTATAAATATATAACATATTTTAATTTCATAGAATAAAATCATAAGATACCTCATGTCACCAGGTCCTTAGAGAAACTAGTTATTCAGTTGATGTTTTTATCACCATTTTAAATGGAATTTATTGAGGTGAATGAAGATTTATTTCATGTTATGGAAAATTTTGGTATATCAATCACTTAGTTTTTGAATTCTTGGACACATTCCCCAATACATCTCAGATATTAGTCATTTTGCCTATAATTTTTAATATGATTGAATCAATTACTACACAATTATCAGAAAACCTTCCAAAATCATCCATTTCTATCAGTCATTTTTGACATACTCTTGCTGTGTATGGGAGGAATTTTGGGATAGTTTCATCAACATGTTTTTTCATAAATAGACTAGGATTTGACAGATCGTATTTATTATATATATCTATATTGATGTATTCTTTATTAATTTTTTTCAATAAAAATAAATTCTTATTACTAATATTTTTATACTTTAACAATTTTAAGATTATTCTTGATATATATATTTTCTTCACTTCTAAATAATCCTAAAATGTAGAGAAAAATGTATAATGGGGAATGGTAATGTATGTAGATATTTAGTAATATTAAAGAGGCTTTTAATAAAAAAATTACTGAAATATTTTTCATTTCAATTCCATTTCTGTAACATCCCCAAATTACAGAGGGTTAAATGGATAAAAGATATGACTCATATCAACAAGGTGTACCTTCCTTTTCAAGAGCCTGTCTAATTAGAACTCCACAGTTAAGCATTCTTGGCTTGGAGTAGTGTTTAGGATGGGTGACCTTCTGGGAAGTTTCTCATGGTGTGTGTGAGTGAGGAAACATCACACTAGAAAGGACAAGTGTTGGCATGTGGGGACTGTCATTAGTCAGATGACCTGTTCTGGAATGTTGGTGGACCCTCGGGTGGGCCCCACATGTCTGTGGGGAAACTGGTGGTGCTTGGTGGGCTAGGACCCGACAGCAATGTTAATGCGGGGTGGTTGTGTTGTCACTGGGGCCCAGTTGTCACATTTGGTATCAAAGGAGAAACCCATCCTTAAGTGCGGTGCACTTCCTGGGTTGAGATGTATGGCCCACAACGAGGTTGTTGTGCCCTAAGGAGGGGTGATTGTAACATCCCTAAATGATATAGGGTTAAATGACTAAATGATATGACTCATGTCAACAAGGTGCACCTTCCTTTTCAGGAGCTTTTCTGATTAGAACTCCACGGTTAATTGTGCTTGGATTTGAGTAGTGGTCCGGATGGGTGACCTTCAGGGATGTTTTCCAGGGTGTGTGTGAGTGAGGAAAAAGCACACTGGAAAGGAAAAGTTTTGGCTTGTGGGGACTGTCATTAGTCATATGACCCATTCAGGCATGTGGGTGGTCCCTCGGGTGGGCCCCACATTTCTGTGGGGCAACTGGTGGTACCTGGTGGGCCAGGACCCAACAGCCATGTTAAGGCAGGAGGGGTGGTTGTGTTTTCACTAGGGCCCAATTGTCACAATTTCTAACCAAAATTATTGATCATGAAAAGGGGGTGAGTTCCAGATCACTCAATGAAATTAATTATCTTAATGTTCAAAAATAAAGTTAATTAAGTTAATATTATTAATAATGAAAATAATATTATTCATGTTTCCATTATTATTATTTGAGGTTCTAATTATTAATTTTTGGTAATAATTTTTTGTTTTACACTTATAAATGTCTTATAAACATAATTTTACATTAATATATGTCTTATAAACAATCTTTTACCCTTTCATAATCATTACAAATCATTTATTACTTTTATGGACTATTCAAATACCCTTACATAAGAATATTTTTACCCTTAATTTTGGTGTTAAATGTTTTATTTCCCCCTCCCAAATTATGGAATGTATATTTTATCTTCAAATAAAGTCTACCACATGAAAACATATAACACTATCAATATTAGCTTACTACCATTAGGAGGAAATTTATTCATCTGAAATAGATTTGAAACTACTAGTTAGAGTGTGAAACCATTAGTTGGTTGTTTTTACCATTATATATATCTTTTACATCCATATTACTATTCTATCTCTTGATTATTATACTAGCGCTAGATAAATCCTCCATCTTCTAGATCTGCTACCTTTAGTAGATCATTTTACCTACATATGAGTTATCTATAAGTGTATGATTCTTACAACTATATTTATCTCCAATAAATTCAATTTTAATTTCACCAATGACAATATTATGTTATTTAATGTGTATCATCTCAAATGGGAATCCACTTGGTGGTTCCCTAAGCCAGTTTTCCACATGACCTCGTGAATTCATCCCTATATGAAAGAGGATTTTGACTTATAGTGACAACCCTGGGTATGTCCTTAGGGAAAAATTCACTCTTCATAAGAGTGTAGTGTAATAGTAAATTATAATTATATGGACTGAACCCAATAATAAATAAGAAGTATCAAAATGAAAAACAATATATTTAAATTAATGTGTGGACTCTAAGTCAATATCAGATACAAAAAATGTATAATTCTATGATGCTATAAAGTAATAAAAAGAAAAAAAGTTTACTACCCTTGAATCATGATCACAGTCTTGGTCCTATAATCCCATACTCCATAATGTATCATAATCACGCAGAGTATTCTAGATTCTTCCCTTTAGCTATACATATAATCATGAATTCTTCTTAGGTACCATTGGATGCATGAGCTGGCTGTGAGATATACTCAGTAGTCCACAACCAATAGAGTCTAGTAAAATCCAACCAATGCATATAAAATGAGATGTGTGAAACTAAAAAAAGTATGAAATGATTAAAAATGTAAATATTCTTGTTCGGGTTCTAAAGTATAATGGGAAGACACAACAAGCTTCAGCCTAAACAAGATGATCTCTAGGGAAGTGATCATATGTATACATATATATGGTCTATATACATAGTGATACCTAATGTGATATATATTGATACTACTTTTATCCAAAACCCTAGGCATAACACGGTTATCCACTATATATAGAATAAATCTCATATGTTTTCTAGGGATTTCATGAATGTGTATCATAAGAATATGGGACTTCATGCTCAAGTATCACAAATGTAAGGGAAACCATGACTGAGTGTCATATGTATATGGTACATCGTTCCTGAGTATCACAAATATTTGGGATTGCATGACTGAGTAACACATCTATATGGATACATTCCCAATTTTCACAAATGTAGGGAAATCCATGACTTAGTACGACATCTATATGGGATCCATGCTCGAGTATGTAAAATATTGGGGGATCTATGACTGTTTATTGCATGTATATTAAACTTCATTCCCAAGTATCACAAACAATTATGATGTCATGCATGACTATCACATATCTACGAACATTGTGCCTGAGTATTAAAATTATAGAGATAACATTCCCATATATAATATTTATATAATGTTAGTCATTCTTTATTGCAATCCAAGTGTTGAATTACTATTCATTTAAAATTTCATTTAATTTAGGGGAATATGATTATTCACAATAATTTCATGGAAAACTACCATACTACACACTCCCATTTAATTTTTTTGTCCGATTAACATCGCAATAGGGGTAGATTATTTGAGGCATAGAACATCCGACTATAAGAAATAGGGAAAATGGTAATGTATAAAACATAAAAAACAATGAATAAGGATAATTGTTAATTAAAGATGATGCATGTAAAATTTGGCATATAGTATCAACCCTTCAATCATACTAGAATATGGAAAATTGAAATAATAAAGGGAAAACCTACAAACATAAAATATAAGACAACACCAAAATATTAAAAAATATTGAGTGTTAAATGATCAAAGTTAATGCGATGATAATATTTTCAATTAGGTTCCAATGCACTTGATAATGAATCAATAGGAGCTCAGATAGAGAAAATTCCGCAATTCCATTATTTTATTTGAAGAGGGGATATAAATGGTGGGGTTCTATGTTGGAGGAATGAAATAAAATACCAAATAAAAAATAATTGGGTCTTCCCCTTAAAACCCATCCTTAGTATTTACAGGGTTCTAAATTCATTTCACATCATGTACTCCTTGGGGGTTCCCCTCCTGGGGAAAAACATTACGCATCATTAATGTGATCATTATTTCCCAGTTCTTGTAGTTTATTTAATTACACATCATGTATTTGGTCTACAGCCAAGTTCCATCCTTCCATCTACTCCGGTTATAGATGAAAAGTGACCCTCCATTGGGCATGAATTCCGGGTTTAACCAAAACTATAAATAAAGAACGCCTCACTAAATTATCAGGTAATTACAACATCCCCTTCTTGAATCAAATAAACCTTGAGTGTCCCTTCTTAAGGTACCAACGAATTGCCTAAGAAATTATCATTTCTCTGAGAATTTACATTGACTTATCTATCTATATTCTCATCATATACATCAATGTGATGCCATACCACCAATATAAAGGGAACTAACAAACCTCAGAGAGCCTTTGTACTCTGACCTGTGATATGAAATAGATGCCCCTCAAAGGATGCATCTACCTATAGATCAGTATCCTAATGATCGAATTCATGAAATATGTTTTAATAAAAATAGTGGAGATGTGGTACTAGGAAAACGTCATTTAGGGCATGGTACCAATGTGGAAACTACAACTAATAGAGAACCGGCCAGACTATCTCCATTATCTAAAACGTCCCAAAGTAACAAGGTGATAACACTACCCATCTCTGAATCCATCTGTTACACAATTTATGTGAAACTCATATAATGACCAGATATCCCACATTGACCACCATAGGTCAGTATAGAATATTTTTAAAAGATTTATTATAGGATTGAGCCTCAACAAATTGTTTTTGAACTATTTAAAACTTCACTAATGTATCCTGAATGAGATAAGTACCGAGTAGTGATACCTCACATACCTCTAACTTGGATAGAGGTGAATGGAAGGTCATATCATAATGGAATTCATTTGGATCCATCCAAATAGTATATTCAAAAAATTTATTTAAGGAAAAATAAATAATATGTACGTGTTTCTCCTCAAAACCATAGAAATTAAGGATAGATAACCAAATAATATATCCTAACACAGATATTGTATTCTCTAATTACCATTTGGAATTAGGGTGATATGATATAGTTAATATCACCAATGAACCTAATGATTTTTTTAACCGTTTCCAGAACCACAATATAAATAATGAGTGTCTTTGTCAGATATGATAGAATGATGAATACCATGAAGGAATACAACATATAGAATATAAATCATCCCAAAATCATAAATTTTAAATTTAAAATAGAGAGATAAGAAGTTCATGACCTTATTAAACCTATGGAAAATCATAGACATTGCATCACTACGTTTTAGGGATCTTATAAAACTAATCACAATATCCATAGTGATTTCATTCCATTTCCACTCCAGAATAGATAGATGTAATATAAGAAATTCATATCTCTGGTGGTCTTCCTTCACCTACTATCTACTGGAAACCTCATGATAAACCATGCATGCTACCACATCATACCTAGACACAAATTCCATTGAGGTACGTCTCAAAATATCAAGGTATGACCTGCGTGAAATTCCCAGACTGAGACATGATATTTTAGAATCAATTCATTCTGTTTGTCAGAATTCACCTACACATACATGGGGATGTATAGTATCTCATTATAATCAATAACTCAACTATAAAATGGTTCCTCAACTGAGACACTCACCATTAGGACCAGTCCATCGATATCTAAATTATGACTTTTCTACACCCATTTCAGTTGGGAGGATGTAAATACTAAATCTAATATAATAGGAACCCCATAACCCTTTTTAAACTCTTCATTCATCTCAAAAAATATACCCATGAACCCCTACTCACTACTATCCTCCTAGATATCCTATTTATGAGTTGTCTAGTTTAGTGAATCAGACATAAAATTAACCATTTCATGTGTGTAAGAAAGATCCAAATCAAGGGACAATACATAGTATAAACACCTGAACTACCTGAGGTCAAAATCACGTTGTGAAAATTTATATTTATTTTCCATATAAACAAACAACCACTCCCCAAATAAATAATTTATCCAAAAATATAAATCGTCAGCCATGACTACTATCTCAATGTCTTGCATAAGGTAAATTCCACTGATGAGTCCTCAAATAGAGGGACATGTATGAAACAACTTAATCTTTATACATCATAACTACTCCATGATTGATCCCGGATGAATCATAAAAATCTATATAGATTCATCCAATATACAATGCAATCATGATAGATTTTAATGTCAGTATCCCTTTTAACTCTTAAATGGTTTTCTCTTGAGATTCAATCTACTAGATCATCCCACCCATCCTAGTCAAGATCATTATAGGCACTATTATGCATGAGAAATCAAGAATAAAACCCTTATAATATCTATATATCCCTCGAAACTCTTTATATTAAATAATTTCATGGTTTTGTCTTATGAAACCATAGTACTAACCTTTTCTTGGTTAATATTCACTATAACCTCTAATATTATTAGATATGGTAAGTTAACCATATAGATCCAAAAGTGTCATTTAGTGAGATTAGAATAGAGATGGTTCTCTTTCAGTGTATTCATTATGATCTCATGATATTTTGAAGTGTCATATCAAGTATGATAATACACCAATATATCATCTATAATTTTTCCACTTCTATGTTTTGAATTTCAAGAATCTGACATACACGATTACAATCAGTATAATGTTTGGAGTACGATATGAGAAAATTAATTTTTAGTGAATAGTAACCTACCCTTATTTATATTAATATGTCCCTTATTAATATTAAATTTTCCAAAATAATAGTATCATCTCCCAAGAATGTATAAATAAAATTTAGTCATATTATAAGTAACAATATGACCACAGTAAAAGTATTCGTATTTTTTATAAGTTATAATTAATTAACTAATTTAAAATAAAATGTGTTATCCTAAAATGTGTTCATAATTTAAAAATTATATGTATTCTGGTTTTAAGATAAATTTATAAGACCTTATGTAATTTTTGAAATCATTATAAAATCAGTTTTAATTTTAAAAACTGTAATTTTCAAGTAAATTATGATTTAATTGAAAATTAAATTGATTATATCAAGAAAATTATTTTTAAAAAATGGAAATTATTTTTGTATTCTAAACATAGAAAAATTTTTAGGGTTAATTTTGGGAATTTTTCTGGAATACTTTAATTTTTGTGAATAGTAAAATGAATTAATTTACCGTATAAATACATTATAATTAAAATCCACTATTCCTGACATAGAAATTGATGTAAGCAACCATATATCAAACTCACATGCCCTATTTACTGTACTTTTTTATGGAATCATCACTATTAATTATCTTGGTGGAAATTAATAAAATAATGATTAAAATATTAAGAGAACCCCTCTCCCCTCAACTATAAATACCTCCCAACACAACCTCATTTTCTGCCACCTCTCAAGCTTTATACCTTATTGAAACCATGCCCAAGAATCTTCAATATCCCCTCCCCCACTTCCAATATCTCCTAGGATCATCAAAATTACATGCCTAGGTTCCATAAGGAAGATCTCTAGAGGAGGATTGAAGAGGTAATTCCATCTCTCTCTTTTCCTTTAATTTCCTTTCAATTTCTAGTTTTCTTCTTAATATCTACCCACCTATACTCATCCAAATGGTATGGTAACTCTTTTATCTCACATATACTATAATATTATGATACTAATTGTACAATATATCATCCAACACACTTCCCCTCTTCATTTTATTTTGTAAAGGAAAACGTTGTTCGTGGGGTGTTAATTTATCACCATCAAGAACAACATGTTTTTTTCCATTACCGCCTTCAGATCTGGTCATGAAACCATTTTTATGGTAAAACAAGATTATATTTTATTTATTATATACTATTTAATGTTCTATAACTAACTTATGTGCATATTACTAAATCATTAAACAAAATAAGTTTGTTGTAGTCGAAAAAACGCTCGAATTAACCCAAACAATCATCATTAAATTCTTATCTAATGATTCATCCACATTATATATAACATAATTCATTATAAGATCATTTTAAATTCCTTAATATATTTAATAACCTTAAATATCAGTTCTATATGTTTATACATGCTGTACATGAATTTCCATTTATGAATACAAGTGAACCGCTTAATAAAACCAAAAAATCGAACATTCCCGAACAATGTATTTAAACACTATAACTCATACAATGGAACATAAAATAACTTAATGAAACCATAATGAAAAATATTTGTGTAAAAATAATTCTTTAATTGGTAATTAATCAATATAATTTCATTATAAAAGACATTAAAGCGAATAAAGCGTTTATATACAAGGTAAGGGGAAATTCTGGAACCCAACTTTCTTTCTTCGGGTTCTCCCTCTATTAATGCATGTTCAGTATGGGTTCTCCTTAAAAAGAATTTATTCATCATTATCTTACCTTTTATGGGATATACATTTTTGATAATTTATTTTATTAAAAACCTAATATTTTCCAAATGAACTCTTCTTTCAAATAAACGAACCCTTTTTACTTCATTAATATCAGTTCAATCTTCACACATGGTTATTGGTTTTATGTCAAGAATGGTATTCCCACTTTATTTTGGATACCAAATGTTTATTAAAGTATTTTTTGTTATTTGAAACCCATTTGATTCCATGTTTTATGTTATGTTCATGTTTTATATATTTCTAATGTGGCATGCTTGATAATTTGAATATTATGATGTGACGGGTGCACCCAGAATTATATTGTGCAGTATAAATGTTTGAATGTGATGGGTGTGCTCGTAAATATATAGCAGTCCAATGAATTGGGTAAAGTGATTAATCTCATGATTAAAAGGAAAATTATGTGTTAACATGATGCTATCATTTTTCACAACTATGTGTGGTATTTGACCACTAAGACATGATGTTTCATTTTTATGCATTCCACATTTCAAGTATTTTATTACTGATTCATATCATCTTCATGATCCAATGCATATGTTAATATTGTTATCACCCATTGTTATATTGTTAATATATATCTCGTTACTTGGATTTTATCTCACCATTTTTGATGTATATCCTCATGTGACTACATGTACTAAAGACAGGTCAAGAGCTAATAAGAAGATAGAGAGGAAGGAATTAAATAAATATTATTGATTGTTGTTGTAAATGTTGTGTTTGGTCAATGTTTTTTCAAGAAACTAAACCTCTAGATCCTCAGGGTGTATTACTATTAAGTTTTTTATCTTTATAATGGCGTGATATTAACATAAGAGAATGTTGGGTAACTATAGTATACTATCTGATCGAACACCTAACATTGTTTCTAGAGTCACTAACTATATATGTACTCAATTTCTACAACTAATACTTCTATAATTTATTAATTTATAAAGTATTTCAAAGACCCTATATCAATTAAGTGAAATACTAAATTATAGGATACTATAATAGCACCCCCATCTATAAAAGCCCCAAAAATATCCTCCTCAGGAGTAGGTTATAGTGGAAAGATATTACGAGACGCACAATATTGAGATAAAACTGTTGAACCCTGAGAAGGTATACTATTATAGAATAAAAACTTTTAAATATAAATACCTTATCCACATTCACCTCATCCTCTTGATCAGCCAACGGTATACCACCTCCCTGCCTGATGTGGGGATACTTATCCCAATGAAAAAATTGGTATATATCCTCTTCCACTGGGCTCATATGGTTGATTCCAATAGAAATATTGAAGATTCTACAACATGGAACAACCTTTTCATTGTGTTGGATCTTTAATACATTGGGGATTCATATTATTTGGCATTATACACTTGTATAATACCACATAACGATTAGGTGCTACCAAAAAGCTACTTATATACTCTTGTTCATATTCAATGTGATGGAACCTGATTCTCAAAGAGCCCCTTTCCTTTGTTGAAAATGAACCTCCCTAAGGCACACTTCTATTTTCCCATATCTTCCTCTCTTTGAATTTTTTATAGTTTAATATCTTTATACAGTGGTGAGCCAAAAGATCTCTACATTAAATGGAATTGATTTTT
This sequence comes from Viscum album, assembly GCA_963277665.1. NCBI lineage: Eukaryota > Viridiplantae > Streptophyta > Magnoliopsida > Santalales > Viscaceae > Viscum > Viscum album. Next base: position 1,019,715,416 of record OY728132.1, on the reverse strand, counting down.
ATGCCCATCCATAAATATTATCTCAATCATCAACTCTATCTATCCAGTATTGCTGAAAAATTGTAATTTCCATTGAAACATTCCAAATACTCCATAATTGACATAGAACCCTATTATATGTGAATAAATTCTCAATTGATGTCGGATCTTAACATTTCTATGAAGAATTTTTCATAGAAGACTATTTAGAAGACTTCCCAAACCATAACATAATACTGAAAATCATGAGGAATGAAATCCTTGAAATTATTGGGGATTTCATGGATCATAAATTTTGTGTGTTTGACCTGCCAATCTAGATGCATATCATGATTACCTTATTTCAAAACATAGCCTATAGCCATTATTTTTTCGATTAAAGAGCATCATCCCCTAAGAAGGTGGGAGGGTCATACTGCTGAAAATCTAATATCAACTCTATAATAGTTGGGTAATGTCATGGATATCCCTATAGTTATTTCATAAATTAAAATAATATATCTCAAAACATAGCATCAGTGCCCATTTGAGGAAGAATAAGTGGTTCCATTAGTGGAACTACAGGAGGTTATATTGTTTTTTTCAGGGCCACCACATTCGAATCATGGTCTTCCCCACCCTCCTAGCAATAAAATCAATGATTTCATGGTGGAATAACTCTACAATTAATGAGTGTATAATTTAGTTAAGATTTAATATTAGATAATATCAATCATAAAAGTAAAATTATAGGTAAAAACATCCCAGAAATGATTCAAACCCCTTTGGATACTCCATAATTCATATCTAGGTGACCTAAAATGTCATAGAAATTACAAGAGACGCTACTTACTACCCACTAATATGTTCTAGTAAGGGTCAAGATCTCACATATCATAGAAATATTTATGATATATTGGGTTTTAATTACATGGTATAGAGTAAAAAAACCCTTATATTGAAATGTGAAAACCCATTTAATGGTACCCATTTTATTTAAATGATGAAATTATTTTATGTTTATACTAATTTATAATTATTTATTTCATAGTATAATTAGATACATCACAATTCAAAATTTATAAAGGTACATATTCTTTATAAACTATTATTTATACATCATGTAACTATGACTTGAACTTTAATTATGATATTAGGATATACTAGTTTTTATAAAATGAAATTACCTGATGATTCATCATTCAAAATGATTGAATTATTTTATATTTATACTAAAAATAAATCTTACCTCACAAAAAAAATTGAGATGTTTCATAATGAATATCATAAAAAGTTAATTATTATAATGATCATTCTTATAAAGGCAATAATTTCATTGAATATAACTCCATACCTTCTAGACTTATTAGTCATCTTAAGGAATTACCTCTTTTTTTTCTTGAATGGATAACTGGAGACTCTAAAATGATATAGTGTCTAAAAGAAAACTCATTAACTTGTGTTGAGAAGATTCGATTTTTTGAAAAACATTTACTACTATTGTTATATTGTTGATATGTTTGTACTAAAAAATAGATGATTCTCTCATGAAGAAAAGGACAATATATTTTTCACCCAAAATATAAACTCTACAAAAACTCATGAAGTGTCTTCAGCAACATATTTAATGAGAATTTAAAATAAAAATAAGAATATTCCATAATATTTTAATTCTTGATCAGATAAATGATAACCACACAAAAAATATATTAATATTTCACACATCTTCTCTATTTATGTTGGTTTATTAATTCATTCCTGAAAACAAATATTTATAATTTTATTGGAGAATAATTTGATACTCTCTTCACTTATTTTATAACATTTATCCCATATTGAATTATTAAAGATTATTTGTGGGGCCTAAACTACATTTGTGTAATTATTTTATGTAAAAATTGATCATGGTTTTGTATCATTTTTTTAAACATGTTTCTAAATGGTATATTACAATGTGGAGAGGAAAAGACAGTATATTGAGACTGAATTTCATTTGTTATTCGACTGTGTATTCCATTTTTTTGATTACAAATAATTTAGGTTTAAATTTTTTAATATAAACTTCCAGTATATTTATCTTTAATTAGTTGTTTGTTTACTATGATTAGTGGGATTATATTTATTTCAAATGTTATAGTGATTTTCATGTTTTTGAACTAGGTTGTGACAGAGTCTTTGAGAATTCAATGGAAGACATTAAATTTCATATATCTAATAATTATTTAGTTAGGTTACTATTTTAAATTTATGAATTTAGTTTTAAATTAATTAAAAATGTAATATTTTAATAGGGACCTAAATTTACCCTCGACATGTTTTTCCACTATGGCCAACAATGGTCATGAAAACTAAATCACATTTTTCAAATAGATGGTAGTCCTTATATTCTTATGCATAACATTTTAACTTTTATAATGTATATAAAATATATCAATTAGATAGTAATTTTGATTTAATTATTCATAAATATGTTATAAATTTCATATTTATTCATTAGTTTCATCCTTATGTCCATCTTTGTTATGTGAAAATGAAAAAGGAAACACATTGCTTCATGGACGTGGAATTCCACACATACTGAAGAGCGACATTATCAATTTCCAATGGAAGGAAAGGGAATAGAGATAATTAATAAATTATAGTTATATAATAATAAATATATTAATAAATATCTTATATAATTAATTAATCCATCATTTTAACTAATCAAATTATCTAGTGATGAAAAATCAGACACATCACTTCATTGACGTGGTAGTCCACACATAGGCATGAGGGGTGATTTTATTATCCGTAAGAGGAAAAATAATTATGAAATAGTTTTTTACTATAAGAATAATGAAATTTTAGTATATTAAAGTTAAATATATTATTATTTCATCATTTTTAAATAATATTTGATGTCAGTGGATGAGGAGGTAAACATGATCATCATAGTTAAGAATTATACCTCTTCTTTCAAAAACATCATTTATCTTACCCCTTATGACCTCAATAGTTTTTATTTTGGTGAGACCAATAAATCTACCAGGTCACATGAGATGTTGTGTTGGCATTTGGATAGGTATTGGAGGAGTTATAAATCTCAATTTTTGAGAAGAGGAGAGTACAATAGGTTCCTTTTATAAATGAGGGGTGACATAATTGTAATGATTCAGAATATATGACAATTTAAAGACATAATTATGATAATTTGGGTATATATTAATCTATTTTATAATCTAATGTGATAATAAATTGGATAAAATCATCCAATTATTATTATTTTTAGTGTTTTTATCATTAACACATACTTCTTGCCTTAATTAACTACTTAAACCCTTTTCTGTAGTAACACATTTTTATCACTTTTAATTTTCTTAATGAACAAATAATTAAAATTAAACTCATTAATAAATTTAAAAATCAAGGTTAAAAATAGTTAATCATTATTTATTTTTTCAATTCAGCTATGTTTTATAAAATAATTTTAATATAACTATAATGACCCATGCTATATGTGTATGGATATTTCATCATTTTGGAGAAATATAAATACTATAAAAAACACACTCAAATTCTATATTGGATCAATGAATTTGGAAATGTAGAACATAAATATATATTCTAGTGAATGATCTTTAGTGTTTCCAACATCAATCTTTCCCTTCATTAATCCTACCTAAAAAATATATTTATATCCTAGGAAAAAACATAAGAATGTGTGAGCTTGGATGATCATTAAGGGTAAACAAGTGATATATCCACCATATCATAATAAAATAAACATTGAATTTGAAAAATAAATATTGAGTATCAATTATCATGAAATCATATTCTGGAATACATCATAGAAGTTCATCAAATAACATGTTCCTTCATATCATAACATAAGACATGGAATTTTTTGCATACACATATGAATAGAAAATCATTTAAATATTTTTCATGGAACATTTACAAGACCATCATATTTGAAAATTTCATTTACTGAACCATGTTTACTCCTCATTCCATCCATGTGTCACTGAACCCATTTTACATCCTGTTCCAGCCATGTATTACTAATCAAGGTTTAGTTACCATTCCATCCATAAATTACTGTACCGATATCATTTCCTATTATAGTCTTGTTTATCTCATGAGACATAAATATTTAACAAATTTATAGGAATTATATATAGGTACCAGCCATCATAAAATGAAAACAATGCATATATGTTCCACAAAAACATAAATCTTTTATCATATTAGAACACATTAAATAAAATTGGTTTCATAAACATCATTAAATCATAAATATCCCATCTAAAGAAATAGGTTTCATAAATATCCTTCTTCCATAAACATAAAATTAATATATACATAATAGGTATAACATCCTTGAATAATATCCACATTAAAACAGAAGTAACATTTGAGATTTCACATGAAAATAATTCTTGACGAAAATATTCATTCTACTTTGAAAAATTATTCTTTTATTAAAATGTCTTGAAATTTTAAAATAATAAAATTTCATTGAAAATAAACATTTATCTTTTTAGTGGAATATTCATGTTACTAATTCATTATAAACAATTAAAAATCCATTCAGGTTGTATAATTTTAAAAAAACATTCTTCTCATAATTTTTCTAGAAAAGTCCAAAAGTGCCTCATATGAAAATGAAAAAAAATTCCTTTAATACCATTTAGTAAAAACTGATACATGGGTAAAAAATTCTTTAAAAATTTTTAGAATAATAGTAAACAAATTATAGAAATAAATTTTAAGAAACATGGATATGGAAGATAAATATACACCAGTTAATACTTACTTATTAATAATCTCATATAATGATGTGATTGTGAAATTAACCCTTACCTTATGTCTAATTTCCTTTGAAATTATCTAAAAAACCTATATATTTTATAAATTATTTAAATATATTTATAATAAACAAAACTATTTTTATTATATCATACATGATCATCTTATCGCCCATTTGTTTATATTTTTTTGTTATTACTCTTCTTTTGTGTGTTATCTGTTCTATTTTCTTGTGCATGTTTTGTTGTGTAAGTTATGGTTCAGTCACATAGGATATAGTTCTATAATTTAAAAAATCATATTAAGTTAATATATATAATATTATTCAATCTATAAATTCATATATTTATTTTTTCATGTTGATCATGGTGAATAAACTGTATTGCGACGTGGAGATTCTAAGTCATACACACGCATGAGGGGTGATATCATTCCCTTAATTGTGAAAATTTAATGAAGTGGATGGAGTGTATATTATTCAACTATCAATATCATATAATAATAATAATATATCATTATAATTTCCATCATTTCAATGATCCATGTAATGTGGGGATGATAAATTGATTACACCATGGTGTGGAGAAGGTTGTTCATCCATACGAACGCGTGGTGATATCATTTTTTATATGGTGGATAAAATGTGGAACATGGTGGTTACATAATCATAATAACATCTTCCCATATAGGTGATACATTATTTTTTTAACTTATAATAGAAACAACATAATAGTAGGAAGAATAATAAGAAATACACTTGAGTAATTCGGTAAAGTGGATTATATCTTCCTTGGGGAGATCACTATAGAGCTCTTATTGGAGAAATAATAGTTGTTATTTAGAGAATACCATTGTCGCGAACCAACCCATGTCAACCCTGAACCGTTCACCTGAGCCAGTCCGCAACATGGCCCGAGAGGCATTCCCGATCCTCCCGGGCTGGCGACATGTGCTAGGGCATCAAAAAAGAACAACATGGGAACAACTTCTCCCAATAAATATAAATTAAGCAGCAGAAAGAAAATAGAACAACACAAAACAAATAAAGGACATGAAAAATAATAAAAACCAACAACAACAAACAAACCTAACCATGGCCAAAACTCCTCATGACCCCAAGAGTCTCTCAAAAAACCACAACCAACTCTCTCTCATGGCGAGCAAGCTCAAGTCAAACCAGCTACAGAAATTTTAAATAGGAAAACACTATAGGCATGAGTATTAAAACTCAGTAGGAGTGCCCAACAAACTATCCCCAAAACACAATCTTTAAATAAATAATTTACTAATTCTAGGTTTGAACTAAATTATATGAAATATGGGCTTCCACACACACTTTTATTTCTAAAACAAGTAACGGCCCACTTCCCTTATTTATTTAAAAACAAGTTTAATGTTTGAAAGAAACAAGTTCATTGCATTTTAAAACAATTTTTCAAAAAATTTAGAAATCCAAATTCTAGTTGCTATTAAAAAGTTAAACCACACACAACACACAACACACAGTAAGGGAAATGAAAAAAGATTCACACAAGGGCCATCAAATGAACTAGACCTCTCAATCATCAGCTACATACAAATAAACACTAAAAGATACATGGGTCGAACCTAGGAGCTCATGAAAAATCTAGAACATACTATACATGTGACTCATCCTAAAGACATGCCTACTCTAGATGATGTTATAACTCTCAGATGCTTTGTATCTCCCTACCTGGCCTAACCGAGGGGCCCAATCCCCTAACAGCGTATAATATGTACTAAGGGCCACTAGCCAGTGCGTAATCTAAACTTGTGTAGAAATTGTTCTCAGAAGATTCACTTATTGTGTCAAATTCCCATGTCAACATGTGTAATAAAAGAGGGTGAACCAAAAAATTCAATCAAGCAACCAGTCATGCTTCACAAACATCACACACAACTCACCAAACCAAAATACATAAAAGAATCATCCCTGATTCACCTCAAAAAATATTTTCCAAAATAAATTATTTTATCAAAGTGCCAAATGGGACATAACCAACTTTAAAGAAAAATATCATATCTCAAGAGACACAAAACACTTGCTCATGCATAAAAAGTAATCATTTATCATCAAACCAGAACTACCCTTGAAATTCTATGATTTATGTTTAGAGGCCAAATGGGCATTCTTTCACTTTTGTGCTTAAATTCACCAAGAAATTATTTCGAGTGATGTGCATAAAATATATATATATTTTTACATAGACTAATTATTCCAAACATAAATTATCTAATACTATTTCTATTTCATTAAAATTAATAAAATATCATGAAATTAATAAATTCTAAATTTAAAGGCAAGTGTAGTTAGGGGCCTACCTGATCTCACAGTCCAAACACAAAGGCATGTCACGCCTCACAGAAATTCACTAGAACACGCATACTGATGACTATAGTTTTGCGGAATTACCTTACCAATGTGCTGGAACGAATTCAAAACAACTAAAAAACCCATAACCACTGACTTAAGACAATACAAATTAACAAACGGTGTAAAAACCACCTTGACATGTTTTTAAAACATAATTTTCACCATTTACATTATTTTCTAAAATATTTTAAAATTTATGAAACTATTTTCAAAAATATTCTCACAGCTTTACACACCCAAAAATCCCGTCAAAACCCCTTTTATATTCAACCGTAGATCCCCAACATACCTAAATAGAAAATGCATGACTCGCACATTTGAGTAAACTAATTGCACAACCTAATAAAAATAGTTCACATGTCAAAATCCGTTTTGAAACCATACACACGTTGCTTTAGAACCTGTAAACTGAAGGTCCAATCGAGGAAGTTCAATTACCAAGTTTAGCATCAAGTTTATACTTTTAATCCAAAACATGTATTAAGAAAAATAATTTTGAATCACTTTCAAAACCAACCAGCGAATTTTAAAATAAAAAGGATGCGCACTATTTAACAATTTACGCCAAATGGTCAAAGTAACAGAACCAAAGCCCCACATATCATAATGATTGAGTATAAAAAATATACCAAATCACTAAATAACAACTATGGGTAGTGAGAATGAAAGAACTCAGTGAAATCCTAATTTTAAAAGTGACCTGCCAAGGGTACTTACCTCAACACCAGTGTGGAATGAAAACGCATGCCCGAAACCTATGAGCGATCTCAGTAGCACCTCAACAGTATTCTTTGAAACTTAATTAAACCCTGTGAAACAAGATTTAACCCCAGGACATTGGGTTTTAGTAAAAATAAATAAACTCTCATCAAGGAACACACAACCAAAAATACATTACCGAAAGTGTTGGGTGTTGCTGGAGGGAGAGGACGCTGTCGAGGGAGAAAAGTCAGTGAGAGGGCGACGCTAGTGAGGGGCAGCTCATCAGAGGCCATGGGTCGGGGTGGTGCACGCTGAATAGGGGACGTCGGTGCGTTGCGGGCTGGCTGATGGAGGTCTCGGACTGGTCATTGGGTTACCGGTAGGGGGTTTCAAGCTGTACAGAGGCACTAAAAGGAGTGATCATCGGTTGTATGACAGGCGCTGGAAGTGGTTTCTATAGAAGGGAGGCCGGCCACGGTTTGGGGGTGGCATGCTGGAGGTCACGGGTAGATGATAGAGGTTAGGAAGGCGATATCTGGAGATGCTATGTCAGATGGATGGCAGCCAGTTGGCTGGACGATGCGTAGGAGGCGGAGTAGAGAAATTGAGGGGTGTGTTGGTGAAGCGGGATGGGTGGACTATTCACAGACAGTGGATGAAGGGTGGCTCGAATATGCCTGCCTGGGAGAGGGGTAGTGCACCAGCCGGAGGAAGGTGGAGCGCTATAGGGAGCAATGGGGAGGAAGAGAGAAGGGGGGTGCCTGCACTGGGCACACACAAGGGGTAAACCCTAAATAAAGTAACAAAAAAATAAAGATAAAACAAAAAAACAAAAAAACTAAATATAAATAAATAGATAAATAAAACCTTAATAATAATAATAAAACATTTATAACAAAATTAATGGAAAAAGTAATTCTTTAATAAAATTAATAATTTATTTTGAGACATTTATAATAATAATTATAATCTAACTTTAATAAATAATAACAATAATAATAAAAAATATTTATAACACATTCACTAATATATATATATATATTCTCATTGTCACACTTAATGGTTTATTTACATTATCGTTTAACCAACTAATTTAATTAACCTTATAGGTAGGCAATTTCACGATCACCCCTCACGGCTTAGTCGACTGTGTGCGGACCGTGCGGGGGCCCCTTCACACTTTGGCAGTGACCGCACGGGTAACCAAACTGTCTGCACTACTTCCACTAAGATGCATCATGCTCGCGCGCCAGCTAAGAACCTGCAAACTTCTCCAAACTTCAAAAATTTGAATTAGGAAACACTGGAACTTTAGAAACAAAACACTCGACACCAAGATAAATAATAGGAAAAAACATTTGAAAAAGTCGGGTGTGATAATCTTCCCACCATAATGATTTCTACCACCAGAAAGCCACGACATGACTAAGACCCAAAGATGAAACTCCGTAAGTGTCACTCACCCTGAAATGTTTTGTCTCCTCCAGTTGATCGATCCAAATAGACACTAAAAACCCAGGACACACAACTCATCCTAAAACAAGAACACCTTAACCAAAACCCAATAGAACCCAGGCCATCTGTTTCAACCAAGTAACGAACTTAAACCACTTCCAATGTTTATTCTTATAATCATAGTCCAATAGAACCATTGGTTGTACTCCAATGCCAACTTTTAGTCAATAGAAAGAACCTAGGATTATGTGGTTCCATATGAGACCACCTACCACCAAACGATACTTTAAAATAAACTTTGGTACTGACATGGGGAGGCCCAAATGGAATCCCCACCATAAGGATCACACTAATACTATACTACATCGGGTGTAACTCTGTGAAACCCACTATGGGTATCCCCACCATTAGAACTGATGAGATAAACCAAACCTCAAAACATTCCACACGGACTAGAAACCCCACCACAAGGGTAGGGGAGGGAAGGGTCCAACCAATAGAGAATAAAAACTACTGCCACTGCTACCTTAAAGATGTCACAGCCACGTAACAACACAAACCATGCCACACTAAAGACCGACATTAAACCATGGTCGTTCTTCATAGTTGGGGTTCTCCTAACTACGTGTCAGCTTCACTCCAGGACCTATGGTGGGAGTAATGATGATTGAAGAATCCCTATTCTTATAGTCAGGCTTAAAAAATTCCCAAACATAACACACAACCCAGAATTTTACCAAACACACTTCCAATAAAAAAAATTCGAAGAGGTTCAACCATAACCATACTTATACATAAGGAAAATATACACCACAAAACGCTAGAGGATATGACCACTACATCCATGGAAAACTATAAATAGAAAACCTCAAAATAATCCCCAAACATCGTCCTACTCCTGCTGATGGTCTGAGGTAACCTTCGAAGAGCTAGATCCGTCTTTAACGCGCTTCTTGGAAACGCCACGGTAGAATCGCTTCAAGTGACCCAGACATCCACCGGTGAGGCAGGGTCTCGGAGCACTCGGGCATGTCAGCTTACTATGACCTTTCTTGCCACACTGAGGACAGATCATGGAATTACGCTCTGAAGGTGGGGATTACAGGGTCTGAATGCCTCTTAATTCCTCTAGTATACCCACCAGCATCAGGGCACTTAACATTCTTCCACTCACAATCCCCTACACTACTTCCCATGGCCAGGGGAGGATTCGCCTCCTCATGTCCTCCTGCCAACTCAACTTCAGCCAGAAAGGATTTCCCCACAACATCTGAGAAGGTGGTTAGGTTGATCTCTTCCACTTTCGATCGCAGTTCATTTCAGAGTCCAGTCTCAAATTGTTGAGCCTTCTAAGGATTGTCTGCAACAAAACATTGGTTATACAGAACTAGGTCTAAGAAATGTCGATAAAATTATAGTACTAATTCCGCACACTACTCAAGACAACACAGCTCCATCCTCTTCCTCAGCTTCGTCAACTCAGAGAATTATTGTTGGATCAATGAAGACTTGAAGAATTCCCATGTGAGATATTCCCGAGGTTTGCTTCGAGATACGGACTTCCACCATTTCCAGGTCGGACCTTCAAGTATAAAGGTAGAAAACGTCACCTTTAATGACTCAAGAAATCCAATGAAAATAAAGTTCCTCTCAATCTTCGGCAACCACTATTCTGCCTCAAGTAGAACTTCTTGACCATAAAATAGGGGAGGGTTCAACTTCCATAATTCAAGAACATAGTCAATGGGCTGATCAACTGGAGTATTTTTTAAGGATGCACCACCCGAAGCTGCACCTTGGCCATCCATTGAACATTCGTGGGGGAAAAACTAAAGAACAAGAAAAAAAGGAGCATGATCAAAACATGGTTATTGCCATTTCAAATTCAACTTTCCACAATTTCCAAAATAAAACATTATCATAAAATTAACAGAATGGAGGAAAACCCAGACAATTCACTAGGGGGAAACTACTTATGATGGGTGACTCAGACAAATGGTTGGCGGCCATACGCCAGTCACACCACCATCACTTAAAGCATTTGTGGGTAAAGTCCATGGATCCACATGGATTTCCAAGCCCTGCGAGCTCACGGGGCTACTTTCCCAACTCCCTTTTCATTTCCCAACATCAAATAATTCACCACAATCAGAGTACAACAGCAAGCCCGGACATCCCATGGCAACCCGAGGTTCAGAACAAGCAAGGGTTCATCATGTGATTCTCGTTCGTATTCTGCGAGTCCCAAAAATTCCACTCATTCTACCATGATAACCACAAATAACAATGGGAACTTTGAAAAACAAGGTCTACTCAAGAGTCGGCCTGCTCTGATACAATTTTGTAATTTACCTACCTGGGTCGACCATGAACCGGTTACCTGAGATGGTCCACAACATGGCCTGAGAGGCGTTCTTGATCCTCCCAATCTGGAGATAAGAGCCAAGGATTCAACATAGAACAATAGGGGAATTATTTCACCCCATAAAAATAAATAAAGAAGTAGAAAGAAAATAGAACAATGAAAACTAAATAAAAGACATGAAATGGAAGAAACCAACAACAACAAACTAACATGACCATGGAAAAAACTCCTTGCAACCCCGAGAGTCTCTCACTAAACCATAACCAAATCTCGCCCACGACGAGAAATCTCGAGTCAATCCTGTAATAGAATCTAAAAATAGGAAAAAACTATAAGAGTGAGTATTAAAACTCTGTAAGCGTTCCTAAAAAATTATCCCCAAAACACTACATTTAAATATATAATTTATTAATTCTAGGTTTGAACTAAATTATATAAAATATAAGTTTCCACACAAACTTTCAATTCTAAAACAAGTAATGGCCCATTACCCTTTTTAATTTAAAAACAAGTTTAATATTTGAATGAAACAGGTGCATTTCATTTTAAAATATTTTTGCGAACAATTTAGAAATCTAAATTCTAGTTGTTAGTAAAAAGGAAAACCACACAAAACACACAACACACACTAATGGCAACGGAAAAAGTGGCACACAGGGGCTAGCAACCGAACTAGACCTCTCAATCATCTGCCACATAAAAATAAGAACTAAAAGAAACATGGATCGAACCTATGAGATCGTGAAAAATCTAGAAAATAAAATACATGTGACTCATCCTGAAGGCATGCCTACTATCGATGACGTCATAATGCCCAAACGCTCGGTATCACCCTACCTGGTCTAACCAAGGGCCCAATACCCTAGCAGAGTATAATCCGTACTAATGGCCACTAGCCAGTGCATATTATAAACTAGTGGAGAAATCATTCTCAGAAGATTAACTTACTATGTTAGGTTCCCATGTCAACACGTGTAATAAAAATTGAGTGAATCGACAATGTCAATCAAGTAACCATTCATGCTGCACAAACACCACACACAACTCATATAACCAACATACACCAAATAATCACCCATGAGTCACCTCAAAGAACATTTTCCAAAATAATTTATTTTATCAATGTGCCAAACGAGCCTTAACCAGCTTTAAGAAAAACCACATTTCTCAAAAGACCCAGAACACTTGCTCATGCATCAAAAGAAATCATTTATCATCAAACCAAAACTACACATGAAATTTTGTGAATTATTTTCAACATCCAAACGATCATTATTTTACTATTGTGTGTCAATTCACCATGAAAATATTTCAAGTGACATCTATAAAATAAACAACTCTTTTAACTTTGAGTAATTATTCCGAAATTAAATTATCTAATACTATTTATCTTTCATTAAAATTAAGAAAATATCATGCAATTAAAAAATTCTGACTTTAAAGGAATGTTCATTGGGGGACCTGCCTCGACTCGCTGTCCAAACACAAAGTCGCATCACGCCTCGCACAAACACACAAGCATGCGCAAGCTGACGACTGCATTTTCATAGAATTACCTTGCCAATACGTTGCAACAAACACAAAACAACTAAAAACCCATAACCAATGACTTAAGACAATCCTGATGAACAAACGTTTTTAAAAACACCTCGACATGTTTTTAAAAGATTCTTCGCACCATATACATCATTTCCTAAAACACTTTAAAATTTATGAAACAATTTTCAAAAAGTATATCATAGATTTACACACCCAAAACCCCATCAAAACCCCTTTTATGTTCACCGTATATCCCCAACATTCCCAAAAAAAACAAGGGACTTTCACAGTCAAGTAAACTAATCACACAACCTAATAAAAATACTTCAAATGTCAAAAATCCATTTTGAAACCATACACACGTTGATTTAAAACCCGTAACCCAAAGGTCCACTCGAGGAAGTTCAATTACCGAGTTCAGAATCATGTTTATAATTCTAAACCAAAATATGTTTTATGAAAAATAATTACCAATCACTTTCAAAACCATCCATCAAATTTTTAAATAAAAAGGGTGTGCACAATTTACTAATTTTTTCCAAATGGTCAAAAAACAGAACCAAAACACCACATTTAACAATAATTGACTAAAAAAATATACCAAATCACTAAATAACAACTATGGTTTGTGAGAATGAAAGAAATTAGTGAAATATTAAATTTAAAGGTGACACAAAAAGGGATATTACCTCAACCACAATGCGGAATGAAAACACATGTGGGAAACCGGTGCGCGATCTCAGTCGCACCTCAACTGCCTGCTATGGAACTTAATTAAACGCTACACAATAAGATTGAACCCCAACACATAGGGTATTATCAAAAATAAATAGACTCTCATCAGGGAACACATAACCAAGAACCCATTACATAAAGGGTAGGGCGTCGCCGGAGGGAGATGACATTGTCAAGGGAGAAACGCTGGTGAGAGGGCGACGCCAGCGAGGGGGAGCTTGCTAGTGGCAATAGGTCGGGGCGGTGCGCGATGAACAGGGGAAGTAGGAGAGTTGCGGATCGGCTGAAGGTGGTCTCAGACTGGTCTGAGGGTTGTCGGCAGGGGGTCTTGCGCCCCACAGAGGCACTAGAAGGGGTGGTCATCAGCTGTATGGGCGGCGCTGGCAGTGGTTGCCGGATAAGGGAGGTCAGCCGCAATTTGGGGGTGGTATGCCGAAGGTCGCAGGTAGAAGATAGAGGTGCCGAAGGCAGCTAATGGGGAGGGCATGTCGGTTGGGTGGCAGTCGGCTAGCTGGACGACGCACAAGATGCATAGGAGAGAAGTGGATGGGTGCGCAGCTGAAGCAGGAGGGGTGGACCGTGCGCGGACAGTGGATGAAGGGCAGCTGGAGGATGCCCAACTAGGAGAGGGGTAGCACACCGATAGGAGGAAGGGGGAGTGCTAGAGGGGCACTATAGGGAGTGATGAGGAGGAAGAGAGAAGAGGGGGTGGCGTCGCCAGTACCGCACAAACACAAGGGGTAAACCCTAAAAAAGTAACCAAAAAATAAAGATAAAAATAAAATGAAATTAAAAATTAAAAAATAATAAAAATAAATAAATATATAAAACCTTAATAAAAATAATAAAACATTGATAACAACAATAACGGAAAAAATAAATCTTTAATAACATTAATAATTTATTTTAAGATATTTATAATAATAATTATTATCAATCTTTAAAAAATAATAACTATAATGATAAAAAATCTTTATAACACATTCACTGATATATATATATAAATATATAAATTTTTATATATAAATGTATTTATTCGCATAGTCATTTTTAATGGTTTTATTACATCGTCGTCTAACCAACTAATTTAATTAACCTTATTGGTGGGCAGTTACGTGGTTGCCCCTCACAGCTTTGTTGACCGTGTGCGGGCCGTGCGGTGTCCCCTGCTCACTTCAGCATTGACCGCATGGGTAACCAATCTGTCCACATGACTTATAATAAGACTTACAGTGCTCGTGCACCAGCCTAAAACCTACAAACTTCTTCAAACATCAAAAAAATTAACCAATACTCACCGGAACATTGAAAAAAAATACCCGACACCAAGATAATTAATAGGAAAAAACATTTGAAAAAGTTAGGTTTGACAACCATAACCTCTAAAATCTAGTTAGGGATGTTGAGATGGGAAATTGGTTGGGTATTTATAAGATTTACGGGTAAATTACTGTTGATGAAATAAGGGAGGTTGTGGCCCACTATAAAGTGTGGGAAAAAATTGGAATTTCAAAATATATTGATTTATAATAAATTCAATTTCATTTGATATAGCAAAAAAAATTGTATATTCGAATATGATGTGAGATAACAATGTAATGTATATAACCAATATATTTTAGATATGTTTTGGAATTAATTTATGCCTTGTCCTTTTAAATAACCCATTGTTAACTGATTTTAACTTTAACTAAGGTACCAAATTTTAAATATTAAAAGATTTAAAATTTTAATTATTTGATGTAAATTACAAAGTAAATTAACAATTTATAAAATTTGAGAAAATATTATAATTATTTGGTAATCTAAAAAGGTTTAATTATTTTTAAATAATTTAATAAAACCTAATTTTCATAAAATATCAATAGTGTCAATTTGGGAAACAATTTCATGGATTTTTTGGAATATTAAGATAACAAGTTAACTTTGAACCAAATATTTTATTATATATTTATGTGTTCATTTTTATCTATAAATTTCTTTGATAATATTAATTAATCAAGATTATATTTATTTTAATATTGTTAAAACCATTTATTTAAAATTTTCATTAATAAACTAATTACTACATCAGCATTGTCTAATTTATTATTATTATTATTATTTCTTTAGTAAAAATTGAAAATAAAATGAATTCATGTGTATAAATACTCTTGATCTCAAAAAATATTTATAGTTGAATTTATTTACTTTATAACTAAATATTTAAAATGATATATTACTTAAGACATGAATGTCACATCTTTAAATTTCTATTAATAAAAATAATATAGATAACATAATTTCATAAAAGTATACCTAAATGTCGAAATTAAAATTTTTCCATTAAATTTTGTTTCATAAGTTAAAAATTTCCATTTATATTCATCCATAAAAAAATTACCATGTGGATTCAGAAGGAAAAATAAAGAAAAAAAATGACATTTTCTGTCATTGTTTTATCTAAATATTATATAAATATTTTTCATGAATAAGTGTCCATTAAATGAAATTATTTATATGATTTGGTGTTAAAGGTATAATTTTATTCATCCAAAAAAATTTTAGCCTATGTAAGGTTAATTTTATAGTATATATAATTTTATATTAAACCAAATTTACCAAATTTACCCTTTAATGTGGTAACAAAATTTACCATGGTTACTATTCATATTGGTCAAAAATAAAAGGTAACTATTTACTAAATTTTTACCTTATAAATATAATCATTGAATAATTTTTTTAAAACTAAAAACCCAAATGTTGTAAAATTTAATTTAAAAAAATCGATAAAATTCAATAAAAATTGTTTTTTGAAAATGTTCCCTTTCAAAACATAAATTTTTTGAGTAATAAAATAATATATAAATTTATTTTTGGAAAATATAATTACACTATTTTAAATTTACAGTAACTAATTTATTTTTAAATGTTTTTCAAAGAATATTTTTTTTAAATACTAAATAAAATACAGTTTCTTTAATAAAAATTTGTATTTAACTATTCATCAAAACATGAAACATATGAAAAAAATACCAAAAAAAAATTAATAAAAGTAAATTATGATCTACCTTTTTCAAAGAAGATTTTTAGTTTTTAATTTTTAAATTATAAAATTGTAAAACATTATATTTTCCACAAGTGCATCATCAATAGGGTAAAATAGACTTTTTTAAAAATAACTCTTTTATGCGTAAAAATAGATATTTTCTTATATCATGAATAGAAGGCACGTAATATGAATGTTTAAAACAGGATTGAATTTATTATATATATCTCTTGTGAATATAATCCAACAAGGGTTATTTATTAACTTATTGGTATAAAGCAGACTTTTTCATGTTTAAATAGTTTTCCAAAAAACATTTCCTTTTATTTTAAAAATAAGAATTTAGCTTAATTTATAATTTATTAGTAAAAGAATTATATTTACCTTTTTAAAAAAATTCATAATTTATTTAATATTATTCATTGTTTTCATTTAAAATGTTAGGTTATAATTTTCTTAATTAAATAATTACAATAATAATATGCTTTTTTATAGAAACTAATTGTTGTGTGAAAAACCAGATACGTTGGTGTAGCATCCTGGATCTGGATGCCACTCAAAGGTGCAACATACCCGGTTGGACGCATGGCCTTAAGCATATTCTGCCAAACACTACATGCTTCCATCTAATAGCGAGGGCCTAGGTGTGATACTAGGGATAATATGCCATCATTGGAAGAGTATAACACAATAGAAAATAATAATAATAAAATTACATAATAAGTAACACCATAAAATAGATATAAATATCAAAATACTGATAATATAAATAACTAGATGTCATGTGTAAGAACCCGGATCTCTTTTTAGAAATGTTTTTCCTTTTTCTAGAGTTTTTGAGAAAAATAAATTTTCTAGAAATTTCCGAAGTACACGCTGTGTAATTTTTGAGTACACGCTGTGTACTCTGTTTCGGCTCGAAGCCGTGTGATGGTTGTGTCCGGGCTACACACACGGTGTGTAAGGCTGAGGTGGAGGGCGGTTATTTCGGAGTATGGAAAATTCAAAGTACACGTCGTGTACTCAAAAAGTACACGCCGTGTACTTTATTTTTTTTTCATTAAATGGATTGGGGTCGCGTGTAACCCTCATATTCGTCTTCTTCTTCAGTTTTCGACTGCCTGAGAGCGACCGTACTGCCAGATCTTCGACGAACTCCCGCCCCGCTGTCCGTTCTCTGATTCGAGCACGGTCAGTTGCGTTGGAATCACAGCGGTGAGTTCTTCCTTCTGCTTTATCCTTGTTTATTGATTCCTCCTCGTTTCCAAGTTATCATAGGATGAACTTTTTGTGTGTTTTCTCAGATCTACATCGTTCTAAGGGGAATCTATCATTGAGGTTCACGTAGATCGATCTCCTCAGATCGAGGTAGGTGGTTTGTGCCTTTCTATAGAAAGTTGATGAATATTTTGTGCAAATTACACCAATAACCTTGAACGGGGTATTGCGTATTTCCTGTTTTTCCCTTGTTACTTGCCTGCTTTGCTTGATTTCCTTAGTAGAGGTTATTGCTTGTGATTAGAGTAATTTGTTTTTGCTCAGATTTCTTTTCCATGCTTGTTCTTCCTATATGAAGTTTTTCCAATTGCCATGCCTAGTTGTAGGATAGTGGAACTGTTGTTTTATTATTTCTGTTGAACCTTAGTTGTTATCCAAGTAGTTCTTGAGGTTTACTTGGACGACACACGCGCGCTGAGCATGTTTAGTTATACTCAGGACTGTGAGAACCTAGATTAGTAGTCCAAAGGGAGAATTGATGGAAGGGCTTCTCCAGAGTGTCTTTTAATTACGACGTGGGCCACAGGGGGAATTGACGTTGAGTGCTTCCCCAGAGAGACTTTGGCACGATACGAGACTATAGGGGGAATTGACGGTGAGTGCTTCCCCAGAGAGTCTGCTTAATTTACGTAGCTGAACCAGAGGGGTGAGACTGTGTGTGCCTCCCAGAGGGTTGCTAGTACTTAGAGGTTGAACCATTGGGGTTAGACTGAGAGTGCTACCTAAGGGGTTACCTGTTTTTCTTTTTGTTATTGACTGCTTACTTGTGTGCCTACTTGTTAGAACTGTGGATTGTAGCTACTTGTGCCTTTCTGTTACTGCTTCTTGTTTTGTTATTTCCATGTATTCATTGACTGTTAGGCAAAAATATTTAGGTGATTGCCTACTAGGATTTTATCTCACACCATGTTTGGGCCATGGTTTTGGGCCCAAGGAGACTATGTTGCTGCAGGTATAGATAAGTGAAAGCGCCCTTCTACTTCGGGATCTTGACTACATTAGGAGATGGGGAGCATGGGACCGAGCCGTGGCTCGCGATGCTGAGGAGCTTACCTTGTTTTTCTTTTGCACTTGGTTTCAGTTGTATTTCATCACATTGTTCTGTTTGCGGTTTTCCTTAGATACTTGTACCTGCTGCATCATTGTCATCATAGTCATATATATACATTGCTTCCGCTGTTTGGATTCTGTTGTTATGCATATTGTTTACTGATTCTGCTGTTTATTGTTGTTTCTTACCTTGTATACCTTACCGAATGAGGGCATAGTTTCCCCACCGACTCAGCAAGGCCCTCGCTTCTAGTGGGAATCCTCTACCGTTCGGGGAAACGAGATTGAGGTCATGTGGTGAACCGGGTATGGGGCACCAGTGGAGGGGCTCCGGACTCGGGTCGTTACAAAGTGGTATTAGAGGGGTTCTTTTCTCTTGCTTTACTATTTGGAGACCTTATCCAGGGATTGGACGGATTCGGTACATGGAATTAAGTTGTGCTTAGGAGTAGCTAACCCGTGTATAGGGAAAATCCATACTACCTCGTTAATTGCAGTTTTTGGTTTTGAGATTTTATGGTTGAACTGATTTCACCTAGAGTGATTCACATGGCTTGTGCTATTATTGTTTTGATATTTAAGTTCTATTTCTATCGCATCCCAATGAGATGAGGGTATTCCATATCATGCATCATATAGGCACTTGTATAAATCACATGTCATGCATTCTTTCCATGCCATCTAGGGTGCATTAGCTATTGCATGCTGTTGTGATAGGCTCTGTGTAGATTATGCATGCTGTTGGGATAGATGCTTGATAGATTCTCTATTGTTGTGTTAGAAAACTGTTTTTTTGTTCCTTTATTAAAATGAATTCCAAATTGTGGTTCTTGAGGTGTTATGGTCCCTCCCGGATCATAATTTTACATTTTTTCCCTTGTTTTTAGTGTTTCTGGAATTCTACGCAGTTTCTGAGCTACTGCCCAGAAAATCCCAGAATACACGGCGTATACTTTTCGGGCACATGCCGTGTAGTTTTCAGGCAGTTTCACTGACTGTGTGAGCAGAACACTGTGTCGTAGAAGTAACTTCGGGAACACTCCCTGTACCATTGGTACATGCCGTGTGAGTTCGGAGTCATGTACCCGACCGTGTCACTAACCACACGGGTTGGGGAACCTCGGGTAGAACACGTCGTGTTCATAGGGAACACGTCGTGTAGTCTTGTCCAGGTACCCGGCTGTGTCACGAACAACACGGGCCGATGTGACCATCTTTTCTGCACACCGTGTTTATAGGGAACACGCTGTGTAGTCCTGTCCAGGAACCCGGCCATGTCACGACCAACACGGGCCGGTGTGACCTTCTTTTCCACATGCCGTGTTTGTTCGGAACACGCCGTGTAGTCTTGCCCAGGTACCCGGACGTGTCACGAACAACACAGGATGGTGTCGCCTTCGCCTATGCACGTCGTTCTTGTTCAGAGCACGCCATGTGAGGTCCAGCTGTGTAGACAGTCGTGTACTCAACAACACGGACCACTGAAGCCTTGTCTAGTGCACGTCGTGTCTGTTTCGAACACGCTGCGTAGTCTCGGGTTGAGTCGGACCGTGTGGGTTGGCCGTGTCAGGAGACTCGGACAGCGGAATAGTTTCAAGAACATTCTGTGTGTGGTGGCCAACACACCGTGTAGTTTGAAGTGTACATGACTTGTAGGGTGAGAGTACACACCCATGTCAGTGGATTCAAAAGACAGGCCGTGTAGTTTTATACACACTGTGTATTCTTGTTTT
The DNA here is from genome assembly GCA_963277665.1 of Viscum album. Classification (NCBI taxonomy): domain Eukaryota; kingdom Viridiplantae; phylum Streptophyta; class Magnoliopsida; order Santalales; family Viscaceae; genus Viscum; species Viscum album. The sequence continues at coordinate 1,019,694,387 of OY728132.1, read as the reverse complement.
TCAATCATGTGTGTTTTTCTTCCCCTATTTCCTTTTTGTGCTCTTGTGTTCTCTGTCCTTGTTTTTCATGATCTAAGGTGTGATTTTGATCTTTTAGAGCTCTGCCTCCGAGACGTCCTCTGGTCGTATGTCTATCGTCAGGCAGTGATCAGACACCAGATAGGGCTGATGAAGGACTTCCTCTCAATCCCCCAACTGAGCCATCCTTGGCACCGGTTGTCGTACCAGTTTTAGGCGCTGATGTGTAGTTCAGGGAAGGTTTCATGAGGATGATGAAGGCCTTCCAATGAGCACCACCTCCTGCCTTGTCTATGGCAGACTTGACGCGGGTCTTTCAGCAGCAGCATCCTCCCATGTTCTCGGGGGAGGGAGGACCTCAGGCTGTAGAGTCATGGCTGGAAGCCATGATGACTATCTTCGACCATCTGGAGACGCCTCCAGAGAGGCAGGTCAAGCTCGCCACCTACATGCTCTGAGACTCCGCCAAGAGGTGGTGGGACGTGATCTCACAGGCAGGTCAGTAGCAGGCTATGACTTGGGAGGAGTTCCAGCACGTGTTCTATGACTACTTCTACCCGGAGACCCTGAGGGACAATCGAGCCCAGGAGTTCATGAGATTAGAGCAGGGTACTCTATCTGTCATGGAGTATTCCTCTTGTTTCACTGATCTACACCATTTTACACCCCTTTGGGATGGGAGTGGGATGTTCTTGGCGAGGAAGTTTTAGGACGGACTCAGGCGAGAGATTCGCTCGTAGGTAAACATCTTCCAGCTGACATCCATTACTTCCATCGTCAACCAGGCACTGATTTCGGAGTGCAATCTGAGAGACTCTGGAGCTGAGAGCCAGGGCGGTTCTGCTTCCAGATCTAGCTTTCCATCAGATGACAGCAAGAAGCGTCGTAGGGAGCCTACACATGGTGATTCAAGGAAACGAGACGCATCATCAGGCATCCAGGTCACGTGCTACCAGTGTGGCCGGATGGGGCACACGAGGCCGTAGTGCTAGAGGGACCCCGTGGAGTGCCGATATTGTAGCAAGATGGGTCACCTTCAGCGTTTCTACCAGGTTTTCTCACTAGCAGCTGGTGACCGGGGTTCTTCCATGACTCCTCGTTCAGGAGCAGCCCCACCAGTCTCTCACCAGTCAGGGAACTGGAGTTCTTCCGACCGTTTGGGCCAAGGTGGAGGTCGAGACCATGGTATTCAGCCACCAGTTACTCAGCACCAGTAGGGAGGTTCAGCTCAGAGTGGTCAGCCAGGGGCGTAGGGCCGCGACACGGGCTAGTCTTTCGCCGTGGAGCAGACTTATCATGAGTAGGATCCCGACACTTCTACTGTTCGAGGTACGATTTTAGTGGCCTCTGTTTTATCTTCAGCCCTTTTTTATACTGGTTCTACACATATATTTATCTCCGTTGTTGTTTTGGAGAGCCTTGGACTCTGTTTCTTTTCTTCTGCCGACTCGTTGACACTAGACACACCATTGGGAATGAGGACATCTAGTGTACGCTAGTGTAGAGAGTGCCCTCTCAAGTTTACAGGGTATCACTTCTTATGGGATCTCTTTTTCCTAGAAATGACAGGCTATGATGTCATCCTCGGCATGGACTGTTTGATTCCCTTCCAGGCATTCGTTGACTGTTATCGCCGCATATTCTCTTTCATTTCACTAGAAGGTGAATATTTACTTCATAGAGGCGAATGAGACGTTTGGGCGAGTCGGGTGGGACTCGAGAATCTTGGGATAGGAGGGGTGACAGCCTAGATTTCCAGTCTTTATCTGGATGATCAGGGGACTCCACAGTTGGACTTTCCTCCAGCGGTGAATCGCTTCAAGGACGTCTTTCCAGAAGACTTTTCAGGATTGCCTCCGGAGCACGAGGTAGACTTCTCTATTGAGCTTGTTCCAGGAGCGGCAGTGGTGTCCATTCCTCCCTATAGGATGGCCACACCTGAGTTGCAGGAGTTCAAGAAGCAGTTGGAGGAGCTACAAGCTAAGGGTTTTATCCGACCCAGTACTTCTCCTTGGGGTTCACCTGTTCTGTTTGCAAAGAAGGGAGACGGTACCCTTCGGCTTTGTTTAGATTATTGGAAGCTGAACCAGTTTAAGGTCAAGAACCGATATCCTTTTCTGAGGATTGATGACCTTTTCGATCAGCTTCGAGGAGCCCGGGTGTTCTCGAATATCGACTCGAGGTCCGGTTATCATCAGTTGTGTGTTAGACCATCAGATATACCTCTGACAGCCTTCAGGAGCAGGTATGGTCTATACGAGTATACAGCCATGCAGTTCGGTCTCACAAACGCACCAGCAGTTTTCATGGCACTGATAAACCGAGTGTTCCATCCTTACTTAGATTCCTTCATCGTGGTCTTCGTGGACTATATCTTGGTGTACTCTCACACTCGACATGACCATGCCACACATCTTGAGATAATTCTGAGTACACTGAGAGAGCATCAGATTTATGCCAAACTCTCGAAGTGCCACTTATGGATGGATCAGATTCACTACTTGGGTCACGTCATCTCGGAGGCAGGAGTATCTGTGGACCCAGAGAAAGTGAAATCTGTATTTTCCTGGGAGCAACCGAAGAACGTCATTGAGGTACGGAGTTTCCTAGGGCTGTCTGGATACTACAGACGCTTCATTCAGGAATTTTCTTGTCTAGCAGCACCTTTGACAGGTCTGACCAAGAAGGGGGTGAAGTTCTTATGGTCAGATTCTTGTGAGTCAGCCTTTCAATAGCTTAAAGGGAAGTTGACGTCAGCACTGATACTAATCTTTCCGAAGCCAGGAAATAGCTACACTGTTTACTGTGATGCTTCCGGAATCGGGTTGGGTGCTGTGCTTATATAGGGAGATGTAGTCGCTGCATACAGGTCTCGGCAGTTGAGGCCACATGAGAAGAACTACCCTACGCATGATTTGGAGTTAGTTGTTGTTGTTCATGCCTTGCGCTGTTGGAGACACTGTCTTCTGGGAGAGCACTTTTTGGTCTTCACTTACCACAAGAGTCTCAAGTATATCTTCATTCAGCATGATCTGAATCTGAGGCAGCGCAGGTGGGTCGAGTATCTTCAGTATTTTGATTTTGATCATGCCTATACGCCAGGAAAGGGAAATGCCATAGATGATGCGTTGAGAAGGATAACTCAATTTCAGGCAGTTCAGGAGGCTAGTAGCGAGTGGTAGCTGATGGATCTGTTCTATGAGATTCATCTGGAGGTGCACGATAGACGGGGATAGACTTTTCTATCTTCTGTAGCTGTTATCTCCACGCTACATGATCGGGTAAAGATGAGGCAGCTATCAGACTCAGAAGGCTTAGTCCTATGGGAGAGTGTGTCAGGAGGGGATCCTCTTCCTAGATGGACAGTGGGAAAGGATGAGATCTTGCATTTCCAGGGACACGTATGGGTGCCAGCAGACATACGCGAGGAGCTGATGCGGGATTTCCATTCCTCTATTTGGGAAGTTCATCCTGGCGTCACCAAGATGTATCGGGACCTTCATCGCCAATACTAGTGGCCAGGTATGAAGAACGATGTTGTTGGTTTTGTCATGATATTTTCTACTTCTCAGCAGGTGAAAGAAGAGCATTAGAGACCAGTAGGCCTCTTACAACATTTACCCATTCTGGAGTGGAAGTAGAACGATGTTGTGATGGACTTCGTGACCGGGTTTCCGAAATCACCTTGAGGAAATGATGTTGTTTAGGTTGTCGTCGACAAACTTACAAAGCCTTCTCACTTATTTCTGATCAAGGATATCGTCAGTTTCGATGATCTGGGATAAATTTACATCAGAGAGATTGTACTTCTGCATGGAGTTCTGCGCTCTATTGTTTCAGACAGAGACGTGTGCTTTACCTCTCGGTTCTGGCAGGGACTTTAGAAGGCCTTGGGTACACAGGTACTTTTGAGTACAACATACAATCCCCAGACTGATGGCCAGTCCAAGCGCACAATCCAGGTGCTTGAGGATATGCTCTGAGCTTGTATCCTTGACTTTGGAGGGACTTGGGAGAAGCATATTCATCTAGGGGAGTTCGTCTACAACAACAGTTTCCAGGTGACCATTTAGATGGCGCCATTTGAGGATTTGTACGGTAGGCCATGCTAATCACCCTTATGCTGGCTGGAGGCAGGAGAGGCAGCTTTGCTGGGACCTCGTCTTGTTCAGGAGACTTCAGAGCAGATAGAGCTAATTCAGAAGAGGATGGAAACAGCGCAGTCTCAACAGAAGTCTTATGCTGATCATCGGAGACGACCTCTGGAGTTCGAGGTCAGCGATCAGGTTTTCCTATGCGTCGCACCGAGGTTGGGAGATAAGAGGATTCGGAGACAGGGTAAGCTTTCACCGCGGTACGTCGGGACGTTTGAGGTCTTGGAGAGAGTGGGGTCAGTCGCCTATCGGTTGCAACTACCTCGTAGGTATCGGGCCATGCATGACGTCTTCCACGTCTCTCGGCTCCGACGTTACTTTTCAGACCCATCTCACACCTTTCAGCCTGAGGAAGTCGAGCTTGAAGCAGATGCGTCGTTCAAGGAGCATCCTATCCAGATTGTTGATCGTAGTACGAAGGTTCTCTGCGGGTGGTATGTTCCTCTGGTACGAGTGTTATGGTAGCACGGGCGAGTATAGGACAAGACCTAGGAGAGGGAGGCCGATGTATGATCGCAGTGGCCGGAGCTGTTCGGGGTTTCACCTTCTCCGCCTCATTAGGGAAATTTGGGGACGAATTTATTTAAGGGGGGAAGTTTTTAAGAACTCGGATCTATTTTCAGGTATGTTTTTTCTTTTTCTGGAGTTTTTGATAAAAATGAATTTTCTGGAAATTTCATAAGTACACGCCGTGTAATTTTTGAGTACACGCCGTGTACTCTGTCCCAGCTCGAAGCTGTGTGCTGGCCGTGTCAAGGCCACACACATGGTGTGTAAGGCTGAGGGGGAGGCCGGTTATTTCGGAGTACGGAAAATTCAAAGTACACACCGTGTACTCAAAAAGTACATGCCGTGTACTTTATTTTTTTTCATTAAACGGACCGGGATCGCGTCTAACCCCCATATTCGTCTACTTCTTCAATTTTCGACTGTCTGAGAGCGACCGTATGACCGGATCTTCAACGAACTCCTGACCCGCCGTCCGTTCTCCGATTCGAGCACTGTCAGTTGCGTTGGAATCGCAGCGGTGAGTTATTAATTCTACTTTAGCCTTGCTTCTTGATTCCTTTTTGTTTCCAAGTTATCGTGGGATGAACGTTTTCTGCGTTTTCTCAGATCTACGTCGTTCTAAGGGGAATCTGTCGTCGAGGTTCACGTATATCGATCTCCTCGGATCAAGGTAGGTGGTTTGTTCCTTTCTGTAGAAATTTGATGAATATTTTGTGCAAATTCCACCAATTCCCTTGAACGGGGTATTTTATGTTTCCTGTTTTTCCCTTGTTACTTTCATGCTTTATTTGATTTCCTTTTTAGAGGTTATCGCTTGTGATTAGAGTAATTTGTTTGTGCTCACATTTCATTGCCATGCTTGTTCTGACTATTTAGAGTTTGGCTAGTTGCCATGCCAATTTGTAGGATAGTGGAACTGTTGTTTTATTATTTCTGTTAAACCTTAGTTATTAGCCAAGTATTTCTTGAGGTTTACTTGGACGAAACACACGCGCTGAGCATGTTTAGTTATACTCAAGATTGTGAGAACCTAGAGTAGTATACCAAAGGGAGAATTGATGGAAGGGCTTCTCCAGAGTGTCTTTTAATCATGATGTGAGACCACAGGGAGAATTGATGAAAGGGCTTCTCAAGAGTGTCTTTTAATTACGATGCGGGCCACAGGGGGAATTGACATTGAGTGCTTCCCCAAAGAGCCTTTAGCACGATACGAGACTATAGGGGGAATTGACAGTGAGTTCTTCCCTAGAGAGGCTGCTTAATTTACGTAGCTGAACAAGAGGGGTGAGACTGTGTGTTCCTCCTAGAGGGTTGCTAGTACTTAGAGGTTGAACCATAGGGGTAAGACTGAGAGAGCTACCAAGAGGGTTACCTGTTTTTCTTCTTGTTGTTGACTGCTTACTTGTGTGCTTACTTTTTTAGAACTATGGATTGTAGCCGCTTGTGCCTTTCTCTTAAAGCTTCTTGTTTTGTTACTTCCATGCATTCATTGACTATTGGGCACAAATATTTGGGTGATTTCCTACTGGTATTGTATCTCACACCCTGTTTGGGTCATGCTTTTGGGCCCATGTAGACTATGTTGCTGCAGGTATAGATAAGGGTAAGCGCCCTTCAACTTCGGGATCTTGACTGCATTAGGAGCTGGGGAGCATGGGACCGAGCCATGCTCACGATGCTGAGGAGCTTACCTTGTTTTTCTTTTGCACTTGGTTTTAGTTGTATTTCAGCACGTTGTTGTGTTTTATGTTTTCCTTAGATACTTGTACCTGCTGCATCATTTTCATCATAATATATATATACATTGCTTCCGCTGTTTGGTTTTTGTTGTTATGCATGTTGTTTACTGCTTCAGCTGTTTATTTTTGTTTTTGACCTTGTATACCTTACCGAATGAGGGCATAGTTTCCCAATTGACTCACCAAGGCCCTCGTTGCTAGTCGGCAGCCTCTGACGTTTGGGGAAACACGTTTGAGGTTATGTGGCAAACTGGGTAAGGGGTACCGGTGGAGGGGCTCCGGACTCGGGTTGTTACATCATGGAATACACAAGATGATGTTGGATGTGACTTTTTCTTGGAAAATAGCCAAAATAAGGTACACTGCAGTAATACATGATATAAGTACCGATAGTAAATCAATGGCCAAAAACATCTGAAGCATTGAAAGCCCCAAATTGGTCCCATGCTCACCTGATCCTAAGAAGCATATGAAGTACCTATAAAATGGATCTTTCCCTTATCTACACCTATAATAATATAATCTACTTGGGCCCAAAAACATGACCCAAATTGGGTTTGAGACTGAATCCCATTATCCAACAACCCATGTTGTATTCCAATCTATCAGTGGATATATATATATATATATATATATATATATATATATATATATATATCATGCAGTGTACAATAGTGAAAGCAGTAAACTAGTATGTACTCATAAGTAAACAGTCCTACAAGAACTGGTTTCCATTTACATTATATCAGGTACATTTATAGTTCCATTACATTGAATTATATAAGTTTCTGGATTTGACAGAATCCTATAAACCCCCATGTAAATTAATCGCAACAGATATCTCAAAACACCATTAATGTAATTATATGTAAAGACTAAATCCAAGCTTGTGCTTTGGATTGGAAGACATGTCATAAGTCATTCTATTTCAATATTAAATTTATAACTTGAGTCTATTGTTGACATTCCTATGCTAGAATTCAAGTATCACCCTAGGTGAAAATCTACCCACATCCTATGACCCCATCCAGACGATCCTCTTGGGAACCCGGTCTTACCCTAGGTGTGGAGTGAGTATATGTATACTGAGACATCCTAGGAACCTACAAATAAGACCCAAGAATTTTCCAAGACATATAAATAATTTCAATTGAACTTGTTCATGGTATCCCTCATTGCATGAATCATTCGGCCTTTAAATAATTTTCCCATGGACCCATCCAATACATTCATGGTTTTCTCACAATGTAAAAATATAAATCAATATTTAGTCCATCCATGCAACCCCTTAATGGATCAATGTGTCACTCAAGGTAAAAGATACAATATTTACAATAACATGTTCCTAGAATTCTAATCTGAATCCATGATTCACTAATTTTTATTTAACCTTGTATCATTTACGATTAAATTAAACTTTTCACTAGGTATACAATAGTCAAATCCAAAAAATCTAATATAATGTCAAGTAAGAACCATCCTCAAGAGGCTTTTCCTTTCACATACTCACATGGTCACAATTCTCATAGCATGAAACACATATAAATTAAACTATTACATGTCTTTAATGTTAATAAACTCATGTGGGCATAATTAACCTAATAAGAAACACATATAAATTGAACTATTACATAGTTTAATCATTAATAAATTTATGTGGGTAGGCCATTATAATATGAAATTCAAACCAACATGCTTAACAAGGAATTGGAAAACAATGGTTAAGGTGAAATCCAACCATCCCAATACCCATAACCATCTCAATTAGAATTTATCCACCATGTAATTCATTAATATTATAAATTTATTTTTAATAACCCATGAATGAAAAAATAGGAATCCATCATAGGCATCATAGGACAAACAGACATAAGCAGTCATCTTAGGGAAACTCACCAAATGGGGTGGCCGTAGATCAGGTTAAATAACCCTATACATTAACAAGGACACATATTCTATTACCTTAACATAAAAAGGCACCAAAAGGTTTCAATTCTAAATCAATGTGACACCCATTAATGGGTTCACGATACTCATGCATATATAAACAGATTTACTATTAAAGAAATGCATGAGACCACCTAATTGATACTCGAAAGACTCTCCTTGTCCAGTATCAGCCCTTAATTGGCCGAAGAATGTAGAATATATACAAAATGAGCATAAACAGAAAGCCTAAATAACTAGGTCGAGGGAAAAAATCATGAATAATGACTCAAGAGGAATCATGAAATTATAAATGTGGTTCCAACACATCTGACAGTGTTCGAATTAGAGTTCAGATGACGAATCAGGAGGCCAATATTCATCCAACACTTTTGTTTGAGAACTCCCAGGTTAGGGTTCTATCCAAATAAAGAAGATGATGTTACGTCATGTTTAAAAAGAGAGAGAAGTAAACAGCTTGTAATTGAGAATACAAGTTGTGTATATTCCAATTTTCCCTTCTTCTTCTGAAATCCCTTAAACATCATAAAAAGGTCCTGTCAGCTTTCATTACATAGCCTGTATGGGGAATACATGACATGTAACCCCCAGTCACATTGTGTAACTGACTTCTATCCAATACTCGACCTATTTTCTTCCTTTTTCTCAATTACAAACCTAAATGAAAAAATATGTACCACAAATGAAGAACTAGGTTCTTATAATGGGCGACGTGTGTAGCATAAGACATCAATGGAATAAAATTATTTAAAATTAATCTATTTCATAAAAATCTTTGGGTTTTATAATAAGTGCATAAAATTCAATGAAAAATAGTTCATAGAAAAAAAATATTCAAAAAAATTGATCTTATAATAAACCAAATAATAATGGTTATTCATTTGTAGTTATTTCAATTATCTGTTATAAACTGGATATTATATTACATTAAAATAAAATACAATATATAATTATAATTAAAAATTAATTTATTTTATGAATTGAAATAATAGTATTCTAAAAATTATGATTTTTCTCTTTACATTAAAAATTAATATTTTTAGAGACATTCTAAAACAATTTTACAACCAATATTGGATATTCTGATATAAAAATAATTATATTTTATCAAATTCAATTTCAAAAATCGAAGAAAAATTATTTTAAATAAAACTATGTAATTCATGGAAAACTAATTAGTTAAATAACACTATTCATCTTTCAATTGAAAACATTTATAAAATTATTTATAAAACTATAATGAATATAAATCTATAAATTGAATAATTATAAATCATTATATTTATAAATTTATCATATAAAAGTTGTTTGAATAGCTTCAACTCATTCATAATTATTTATTTTGACATATACCTCTCCTATCCTTTGTTATAAATGTTAGGAAAACACATTTTTGGATAATGTTAGAATATTTAAAACGATTTAATTTTTTTATCCCAACTATAAAACCTTATCATAGTCTATGTCTTTTTAAAATCTAGTTTAATTAAAATATGATATCTGATTTTATCTTATAGAGTTAATAAAGGTGGAGAGTTTTTAAATCTAGAAGTAGAATAATTCTGGGAATAAAATTGTCATTATCATAAATTTTCAGCCCCCTAGACACCTAATAAAAATGAATTTAATGAGTCAAAAAATTAATTTTTATAGAAATGTCAAGAATCATGATAAAAAAATTTAAAACATCTATATAATTTTTCCATAAGTCTTAAATAAGACTTTTTATATGTTTAATATAGTCTTGTTGAGACTAATTTTAAAGAAGTTGTTTTATTATATATAGAATAGAATAGAACACAATTTTGTTTATCTTAGAGTATATGATAAAACATGTATATTCATAACACTCAATATTAATTATATGATTTGATAAAATATATATAAGATGTATTATTTTGGATTTTATGATATTTTTTAAATATTATAGGGTTAAAAATAAAAGATTTATAGTGTTTAAATATTCTATTCATGACAATGTCGATGAAATTTATGTGAACAATAAACAATGGGGGTTAAAAACTACATGATGAAGCCTTTAGATATGATAATTTTTCATATAAATAACCTTAAAATTATAATTCACATGTTTTTGGGGTGATTCTCCCTATTAAAAGAACATATAAATTACATTCATTTCTCACATTAGATATAGTTATCGTAAATGCAAATTCATCATTTTAAATGAGAAATTGGTTAAGGAATTTTTGTTCCTACAATGCATTAATTTTTTATTTTTATTAAAAAATAATGTTATTGAAATAACTAAACTAAAATAGAAATTTTTTGTGGATAAAAATTTTAAACTGGTTTTCTAAAAATAAATCTTCTAATTTTGTTTAATATCCTAAAGAATAAAAGATATAGTCACAAAACATATTTTTGTGAATATACATGATAAATCAATAAATATTATTATAATTATGTCCATATTAGTTGAACAATAAATTATACAAGAATAAGGCATAGATTATGATGAAATATTTTCCCTAGTTTCATGTTAATAATTTGTAAGAATATTATAAGCATTTATGTCATTCATGGACTAATTTATTTTCAAAAGAATATTACCATTTCTTTTCTAAGTGGGGTTATTTCTGAATAAGTATTCTAAGACAACTCACTAATTTTGAAAATAAAAATAAACTTAATCATGACTTATATTTTACTAAATCAATTTTGAAAATTTAAAAATCTCCATGATTTTTTTCTTAAGAAATATTAATTTTAATTTGGAATAAAGGGTGAATAAAATGGAAAGGTTAATCAAAATTTATTAATAAATAAGATTTATAAAGAAATTTTAATTAATCGAATTTTTTTCATTATTATTACTTTTTAAACATAAAAATATAATTTTGGTAATGAATTTTTTAAATTAATGTCAATTTATTTTGAAATCAGTCTTATGGAATACATAAAATAATTCCATGGACTATAAATAATCAAATACAAGAAAAGAGTTTTCAAAATATGTCTATTTATTGTAATGAATTATTGGAATTACTTTTTATTTAATAAATTAAAAAAAAATCCCATATGTACTTCATATAAACAAGATGCTAATAAAATATTCAAATTAATGGATAATTGAATTTTTATAGGTTTGATTAATATTTTTTTTAATTAATTGATTCCTTCCTTGAATTTATGTTTTTAGTTTTTATTTGTTGTAGATTTTGATGAGAACCAAAGAAAAATCATAAATACTCTGTCAAATTAGTAATAAAATATATTAATATGTCCATAAAATGTGGTTTATTCTATCCTTATTTTAAAAAAATATTAAAAAGCTTCCATATTCATATCTTTATAGATGTAACATATATTTAAATTGACATATTGAATGTGTATATTTCTAGGAGAATGATTAATTTCATGGAGTTTTAAAAAAGACAATAGATTTTTATACAATATATGAATAATATATATATATATATATATATGACATTTTTTTGACCAATACATATATAGATTAAGAAAGCATTAATTATTTTTTGTTTTTCTAAAATGAAATGATACCTAGTTTTTTATAACTCAACTAATATTTCTATTTCTAAGAATCCATTACAACATTTAATAAGAAAAAATACATATGTTAAATTTTACTTGTTTCCATACATTTTTCAAAAAGCAAATATTTTTTTAAATATGTTTCAACTGATTATTAACAAGAGGGCATATTTACATAACTTTCAGATTTATCTACAACTACAAAAAATAAATCCAATATTGGTAAGATTAAGGTAATTTTCAATTTTATTATATTTTGGTGGAGTTTATATATTTATAAAATGTTTATGTGGATATAGACTATGTGGTACCTCTTATAAGATACACTCTTTCCACCTTAAAATCTCAATTTTTTTCCATCATTACTATTTTGGTCAGGAATCATATTTAATAATCTTTTATTTTCTATGTATTACTAATATGTACTTAATATTTTATCCTATATAGTATTTATTTTTTTTTATATATTGAGCATGAAAATATATTTCATCTTCTATTTTACTATTATTTAAAATAACTATTTTTTTGTTATAATTCTGTGAATATTAAATAATTCATTCATATATCTATGTGTATTTTAATGAATTTTTAGGGAGTATTTTAAAAAGATCATACAAAATACATTTTAATTCTATAAAACAAATATTTAGAATCCTCACATGTATCTTTTATTATGTTGATTTTTAAAGAAGGTATAAAATCTTATATTAATGTATAGTTTCACTACTTTTATTTTATTCCTCCTAGTTTAATTTTTTATTTAATTCTCAATAGATTATGTTTTTAGGGTTCATTGATTTATGGGAGGTTTACTATTTTAACTTTTTTTATTGTCCAAATTTCTTACTTAGATATTTATGATTAATTTATGTTATTCTATTTTAAAATATACTTTGATATATGCCAAAAAATGGTTTAGTTTAAAATGATTTCTTTATCTCATATTTTATTTAATTGTAAATAGAATTTATTTTCTTGAGTTTATTTTACCAAAAAGTGGAAATATATGATTAATTACTTATTTTTAATATATTTGAAAATTTCAAGAGGATGATACATTTTTGAAATTCTATTTGGCTTTTAATGTATCAGAGTGGGTAGATTATTTAGAGGAACCTTACTATATCACCCAATAATGTTTTCAAAATAACATAATTATTATATTATTTAATCTAATATGAGTTTATAAATGTTTTTTTAAGATATCCTTACTAATTGATGACAATATTTTTATTTGTACATATTTTAATATTTTTATATGTTTTATGTTTTATATGAATTTATTTTGGGGAAAATTACACTTTAGGGAGATTCATGAAATGGCTCATACAATAAATTATGTCCCAAAGTTTTTTTCTATGTACAAATACATAAATATTCTAAATTCCTGAAATCTTATTAAATGTAATATGTTTTAAATTTTTTATAAATTTCACAAAGTATAATGATTTACATTGAAAAAGAAATTTATTGCAATTAATAGAATGTAGTACAGGAAACTATAATTTCTTTTAACATAACTAAATACTTAAATTATTTGTATAGTTTCCTACCCATATATTAAATGTCATACAAAATAAAAAATCCCCAATTTATATAGTACTATTGGGATTTTTAAATTACTATGTGATTTTTCATATTATTAATGGAAAATGACTTATTTAAAACATTATTTCATAAATTTTTTATTTAATGTCTTATGAAAATAAAATTACACCATTTATAAATTCACATGTGGTATATAATGTCATATATAGTATATAAATTCATACACAACATATAATGTCATATTTAGTCTGTAATGACTTGTACGGTCTATAATGTCATACACAACTTGTAAGTACATATGTATTGAACTAAATTTATAATTCAGTATATAAATATTTTACCTAATCTAATATATGGAGAATTATAAATTCATATGGGACCCAAAATTCCACAATGACAAAACCCAAAATTAAATTTCGAAAATACATATGAGATTCATATGACATGATAGTTTGTTTTACAAAAATATACTTGGTTTCTCTGATTGTCATAATTTTATCCATTGTATATTGTTACATGATTTCACTAATTTATTTATTTTATAATTTCTTATTAATAATTTTTATCTTATGGATTTTAATTTTGAAATATTCTATGTACAAATAAATTTAAATCATCAATAATGAAGGGTTTATAAATTTTGGTGTTGTATATTTTGGAATTTTATCTTTTCTTATAGCCACATAAGATTTATTTTCATTGTTATTTAATGATTTTATCATGAATGTTAAATTGGAAAATTCATGTGTGGAATTATTTAGGTAATTTATGCTGAAAACTATGATTTAGTTAATTGGTTTTAAATATGCAACTATATGCCAAAAAGGATGAATTGAAAAATCTACAATTTTAATGGTTGTTATGATTAGAGAAAATATATAAAAAATGCTTTATAGAACCTATGTAATATTGATATTAGATTGTTGATGTTACCATAGTTTTCAAGGATACATAACATTTATTATGCTACTCATTATTAATATTAGACTCTATATTGATTTTTCATGGAAAACATCATCATGGAAACCTTATGTATTAATGTGATCACTACTACCTCAACACTCAATATATATAATTTTCTAATATTATTTAGGAATTAATTTATTATACCAATTATTTTTATAATGATTGGATTTTTTTAGGGGTTTTAATTCAAAATCCGGACCTTAATGTTGTGTTATACTATTCCTATAAATGGTTTGTTGGGTTTGGAATCATAGTATAAAAATTTAGATCCTTGGTTGTTCTATGGTATGGTAAAAGGTAGAGGTATCTGTTTCTTCATGGATTAAAGAAATATAATGTTTGTTCTATTTCAACTTATAAAGGATTTTTTTGGGTTGTTCCACCTATGGTGAAAAAGGACATATAAGGGTTGTTTGTCCAGGTGTTGAAACAATAGCTGTAAATTGTTATGGCACTTCTTCAAGAGAAAAGTCCCTATATAGTGGGTTTCATACACCCATGTTAAGAGTTTAAAGATATTGTGTTGTATGAACTTAATCAAAATACTATAAAAATACTTGTGTTCATATATATTTTTTAATTATATTATCTTTTATTATTCAATTATTTGTTATGAATGTCAATTAGTCCCCTTGTTACCATTTCAGTACCTTTACTACGTGGATAAATTAGTAAGAGGTATTTTTTGAATAATATTTTGTAATCATAATCATGATCAATGTTTTTATATTTTTGGGTGTAGTTCCAAAATTTGGAATTAATCATTATATAATTGGGTGTAATTCAATCTATGGGAGATGGTTATGGTGTAGGTTTCATATAATGCCTCTGAAGATGGTTGTGGTTTATGTGGGATTTGAGCCCTCATGAGTTTTTTGTGATATGGTTTGGACATCATTCCACTAGATATATTTGTGATATGGAATTTATGTGATGCCTCCTGAGATAGTTTTCATTAATGTTGGACTTGATTCCTCATAATATTTTTTGGGTTATATGTAATGCTTTATAAGAAAGTTGTGGCATTGGATGGATTTCATTCCACCTAAAATGGATACGATGTGTGTTGGACATTAGGCCTCCAGATATGGTTATGGATCATGTTGGACATCAAGCCGCATGAGGTGGTTGTGATAAAGGATACAAATTTATTCATATGATATTTTTTTGATGTGGGTTTAATGTGGTGCCCCATGAGATGTTCTGATAAGGTTTAGATATGATTTCTCTCTAGATAATTCTGGTGTGAATTGGATTTGATTTCCCATGATATGGTTGTGATGTGGTTAAGATATGATTCCTTCTAAGATGATTGGGTTTAAAATGTGTGATATACTTCCCAAAAGTTTTTAAATTCTTCATATATTCGGTAACTAGTGGGAAACCAGCCATTGAACATAGGTTTTTTCTTTTGAAAATTTTTATGAATTAACATGAAGATGAATGGTGAAAAATTTAGGATTTTAAAATCGGCTAAAATAACTATTATTTAAGGTCACTATCACTATCATTTAGTGTTATAACTGCTTTAGAATGTCTATACTAGATTTTGTATTAGAGGAAATTTGAACCGATTTATTATTATAATTAAAAAATAAATTAGATTTCAAGATAATATATATTAATAAATGAAATGAAAACAACATTTGTCATTGGTTATTTTCATTAATGATGTAAGAACTCATTATATGTTTTTTTAAATAATTTATAATATAATTATATATTCCATATAAAATGGGAAAATGTAATATTAATAATATATAACCATTTCAAATTGTATAAAAAATAAATATATTATCATTTCAAAAATTACTACAACATCATTTATCGTGACATTACAGATACAAAAATATTTCGGAATAACATATAAAAATTAGTTAAATATGTAAAATACTATTTTAATAATCCAATAAGATTTTTAATTATATTTATAAATTTTATAGAATATCACAAAATTATACATAAATAATAAACATTTTAACATTTTAGTACAAAATATAGGATTAAAATATAAGAGTTAGAGTGGAACTTGCTTTGTACAATTCTGCAATCATTTTGAAAGTGATAATGTCAAAAATTAATCAAAAATCATTATAACCACATAAAAGACTCAATTTTTTCAAATTACATTTTAGTTATGAAACATGAATTTCAAAATAACAATCAGTATAAATATATTCACTTTAATTATTTTACAAACTAAAATTCCATCTATATACCCGCACATACACATAATTAATTTTATTTGGATTCTTTCTCGACATGTGACACATGATGAATAACTTTCTTGGACTATTTCCTTTGTAATTCTCAATTAAAAAATAATTAATGTGAAAAAAATAACATTAACGAGAAAATATATATTAGTAAAACATATTAATTCAATAGATTTGGAAAATATTAATTAATATTACCCAGTGAAGAGAATAACATGTATGTTTTGTATTCATTTAGGAAAAATATGCATAAAAAATGATGTCTACTAAAATAGAAAATCACTTTATGAAACATAATTCAATTAATATTTGTTCATAAATATATTATTATTCATACTAAAAATTTAACCCAATGAACCAAAAAATTAAATATCTATTAGTCATTTTAGAGTTATATTTTGAAATTTAACATGCTTCAATAAGTTGTGTATATTTGTTAATTTATTTTGGATCCATAAAACATAAACTAATGTTAAAAATATTTTCTTAAAAATATACTATAAAACTAATTATGAAATTAAAAATATAAATTATATTGTGTTATATTTTCTTAATTGAATGAAAATTTATAATAATATTTATATACATAGAAAAAATTGAAATACGGGTACCAAGAGATCATCAAAAATAACAAACCCAATGATAAATTTTGAAATTACTCATTTAAATTCTCTCCCACATATGTCAAAATTCATCAAAAAACTCTGCAAAATTATATTACATAAATTACTCATTTAATAGTTTTGTTTATGTGAAAATCAATTATAATCTCAAGGTGTTTGTTCCAAAAAAATTTTTATTAAAATGATTCATTAATGTTATGATATTATTATATAATATAAATATAAAAAATATTACTAGTGATATGAACTAAATTATTAATAAAAAATATAATATTAAAACATACCTCATACATCTATAAAAATATTAGGATGGATGCCCAGATTATTAAATTACACCAACTTAATCTTAATATTACCACCACATAGGTAAAAATGATACGTGAAAAGTGGGTTGAATAACATCATGTACCTTCCTTATTATTATAAATGAATAAATAAGCTACAGATGTAAATAATATCCCATATTATATATGATTATTTATGCTAATATATATATAGGGATCTCCAATAAACAACTCATTGTACAAAATCAAGTATGAGTAAAGAGATATTAGGGATAATATATAGGAAGGAATTTTTATGACATATTCCATCTAAAAATCTCCAACATTGACTAATCAACCTAAAAATGATTATCTATTATGAATTTATTTTTCTTTAATATTCTCCAAATATTGATGTATATGTAGGGTCATGAGAAATGTATTGAACACTAATAGTCACCCCATAGCCTCATATATTTCCTGGGTGTTATTCCATACCTAATAAGTTGCGAAAATATTATTCCTACCATTAGGTAAAATGTAACCCTGTAACAAAATACACTAAAGGACATCATAAAATATAATATTAAAAAATAATATTTTTATGATAAAAGTTTTTTTAAATCATATTTTTGAAAGTAATAACTATTTTCAAATAGTATTATTTTTTATGAATTTGAATTGGTTGATAATGTACTTCCCATTTTTTCATTCTCACCCATTTCAATTTATCATGATGATTCTAGTTAGATGGAGTACTATGTTGAACCACTTTTTAGTTTTTAATTGATTTTTATTTTAATTCTTCAAATATTTCTACTATAATTAATTCCTCCAATATAGAATACCCTCCATGTCAAAATTATGAGGGTAAATATGTTGTGACTGGTTATCCTAGTGAGATATCAAAGATACTCTTTATATAATAATAAATGAATAATTCATTTTGGAGTTTCCATCATATTAAAAAAAATTATTTATAAATTAAAAATATTATACAAAAAGGGAATTATCCTTCTTTTTTGAGACAAACATCTACCATGTATCTTTATCTAAAACCTGTATTTTAGGAATTTAGTTTAATTATCCTCCTCCATGGAAAAATAATATAAAAAAATATGATCTGAAAACCCCCCAATGTAATTTATATAAAATAATTTCCCTTTTATTATCAACTTGTGAATTTAGAAACTATAATTCCCTGTGAAATTTTATATATTTATAGGTAATTATATAAAATATAAAATATTTAATTATTTCTAATGAATTATTTATTTTAGATATTTTGTAATTATAATTTCCAACAACAGAACTATCCTAGCCATTTTAATTAAAAACTATTAATGATATAATATGATAACATTTCCTTGACTCAACCTGAAAATAAAACTCTCAATTTGAATTATATTTCACCAAATGTGGTCATTGTTATCACTGATATTTCTAGTAGCCTCTTATTTTTTCCATAAGTGAATCTCATGGTAAACATGTAATCTCACATCTATAAACATTGGTAATCATATATTTTTAGAATTATAACACCTCAGAACATTATTCTCATTGGTATTGAAGAAAATAATTTCATAAAAATTAATATTTATATATTAATTTAACTATTATTTTTGTATTTATATAAAGGTATAAACTCATATATCATTGGATGTGTAAATACATCCAATTCCATTATTTAAATAATTGTTGGTTAATTTAACGTAAGTAAACATAACTATTTAAAAAATAAATTAAATGATTGAAAATATAAAATATATTATAATTTATAAATGAAATAAAATTATAAATATTTATCTATTTCATATATCTCTAAAAATGTATGTGAAATAATAAAAATAAACAGGAATAATAGAATGAAAATAATGATGTTAGGATAATTCAACCTATATGTTTTTTTCTGTAAAATGATCTATATAAGAAAATGAAAAAATTGATTTATTAATGAAAATAAATATATTATAATATTAATTTTAATAATATAATGTTATTCAACATGTGATAGTTTAACTAAAAGACATAATAAATATTACCACTATAAAAGTTATAAAGTGATTAAAGGAGTATTTTAAAATGTGCCATATATGGGAAATTTTTATATAGAATGATCTATATAGAAATAATAGTCATCATTATCAATATGTAATAATGTAATATAAAAAAATATCAAATAATTTCCCATCATTATCGAAAATCTCATCACTTAAATGATTTTTTAGCATGATAAATTGAGACATAATCATTTGATATATAAATTAAATAAGAAATCTACTTCACATGTGTCTCTATGTTAAATGTTTCTCCTTTCAACTAATAAATTATAAAACAATATGTTTAAACCAAGAAACATCATGGTTCACACCATTTTACTATCTGTCCAGTTATACATAAATACTTGTTCTAAAAATTTCATTTCATAAATTTTCCTTTTAACCTAAACAACTCTAAAATGATCTATTGAGGTAAAAATTGGGTTCTCAATTCATAAACATGTCAATTTATTGATGAATTAATATAATATTTGTATTAGAACTCTTCTTTTACTAATACTTTCAAAAAATGTATACACATTAAATTCAAATCTATTATATGTGATCATGATATTACATAGTTCCCCAAATAAATATTTTAGTAATTATGATGCAAATAATTTTGTGGTGACATTTTCCTTATACTATGAAACACGTACCTTTCTAAACTTAATCATAATTTTAGTTTCATTAAATTTTGTAATTTTTACCTTCAATCCATTAATATATGACGACATATATTTTTGAATCTCATATTTGCTGTTAGAAATTTAAAAATGTTATTGCATCATTTAGTACAATTTAATTAACATTAGTTTTTAGACTACAAGTAACATTCCATTAATCATTGAAAATCAAATGGAAAGATATAGGGTGACTAACATCTACCACTTGATATAAATATTTGGTTAAAACCATAATCACTTACTCAAATATTTATTTTGAGCTAATAGAGGCCTCCTGTCAATTTGGATAATTTACAAATCCCTTAAAAACAATCCAATTCCGTTAAAAATAATACATCCTCTAAAAATATATAACCAAAATTACCTAATATCTCACACAAAAAAAATAATTAGATATACCATTATATCAGAAATTATTATATAAAATAAATCTAATATTGGAAAAATATATGATAAATTCTCTTTAAAATTTTACAAGATTAGATATAATAAACTTATGTAAATGAAATGGAACTTGTAACTCAACTTGATTATAGTGTTTTTGATATAATTAAATGATAATCCATGAAGTGAAACTTTCCGGAATTACTACACCAATACATTATAGTCTTGATATTTCATGCCTGTTTATTAAAAACTATCTAATTACACTAAATTTATCATATTTTATGAATATCTAGAAGGTACATTAATAACATTAAAACATTTATAAAATTTATATATTTTCACTAATCAATAGCATGTGAAATGATATAGGTATTTATGTTATTTATCCTTTATTATTGAGAGATAAGTTAATACAATCTTCCATTAATAGTTAGTATAATCTTACATGTAATCAATCACTACTCTTTCTATCATTTTCAAAAAAAACCAATAATACTGAACATGTGTTTTTCATAACATAAATATAATCAATTCATAGTTTTACATAAAAAATATATGATAATAAAAAATTATATAATTATAGAATTTATTCCATTAATTTTGTTAATGAACATAACATTCTATCATCAAAAAATTTAAAGTTTTTGAATCTCACATTCCAATAATATTCCACAATTGAAATGGATTTGGATATGACCAAAAACATATTCCATGTTACTTTTTTAAAAATATTTGATAAGGGTGAATCATTTTAGTAAATATTTGATAACCGAGATACATATTAATTCTCTCATTCTAGATAGGATAATATGAACTCTCATCAGTTAAAACTTGATATCAATTATGCACTTAACATTATATAAAGATAATTTTTCCTAAATAAGGAGGTTGTGTATAGTGAACATTATCATTTCATAGACATGAAAATACAATTTTTATGCAGCAAACACTTTTTAAACTTCCTCCTATAACTATTTAAATTCATCAAATAAAAGTGACACATGACCATAAAAATCATTTTAAGGAAAATTTGTTCTAAAAACCATGAATCCTATTATATTATATTTTATATTTATATATATTTTGGGGATAATTTATAAAATACAAATATTAGAGTCTAAGAACATGTTGATTATTGAGGATTCATTATATATTTACATATCCTGGGGGGAATCCCATTATGATATTTATATCATCATTTAAAAATTTGAATGTATATTATAAAATTGAATCAGTAATTTTTCATCAAGTGAATGATATTGTATTATTTTACATATTATAAACCCAACAAATCTGGAGGATATTCATACAACTTGGATGTCATTATAGATAAGAGAAATCAGTTGAAAAGAAAAAACCATCTAATATAATAAATATAAACTGAAATGTTTTGAATAAAACCACAATGTGACATACCTTAGTCATAACTCTGTGATATGACATGAAGTTAACTCTATGGTACATCATATATAAAAGTATATGAGAAACAACTTCATTTATACATGATTTCACCACTATTTGATTAAATTATCATCAAATACATAATAGAAATGAATATAATGTTAGGGTAGAGTAAGGAGGGGGTTTTACTGAATAAAAATGATGTATTATACCAAGAATCACCAAATAATCAGGTCAATATCTATCCCACCGTAAGGGAAACTCAAGGATGATGTATGGAGGATAGGTTATCTAAATAGTCTTCTTTAGGGAGTACAAACCTCTTTAATCCCAATGGTTTCAAAACATAAAATGTAAAAATACATCATATTTAATTATTTTATATGATTAACACACCATAAATCTTATGGTTCTCACCATTAAGTCTTGGATTCCAGTACTTCCCCTAGGTGACTGTCAATATGGGAAACTAGCACATGATGGATCGTCAACTAGCTGGTGATTACTACACCCACAAAAATACTTTGGTAATTGTATATTTTTCCGTACAACACCTATAATATTACATGATCTTCAAAATTAATCCCAAAACACAATTCGAGAAATTTAAATGCCTCATACATCAAACATGAGCCTCTGTTTCTGAAACAAACCATCCACTGAATAGAAAATCCAAATTTCCTTGGGAAATTCCAACATAAAAATATAAGGGTTCTTTCATGATCCACACTATATAATTTAAGAATATAACATCCTAGAATGTTACTGAGATAAAATAAAAAAATTTACTACACATTTCCATAAGTTTCACATTAGTTTTCTAGTGACTACCAAATTAAACATCTACATTTAAGAGTGATATTTCCCAAATTGGTGTCCATATAGGTGATCTCTTGGGATGTTGTTCAATCATATTTTATGAGTGAGGAAACATCATACTAAAATAACATGTGTTGTATTATAGGGATAGTCATTACTCCTATAATCAATTTTAGAGTAATGGTGAGCACCACGAGGAAACACATTTATGTGGGTCTAATGGGATCATCCATCAACCACGTTATGACTAGGTTCATATTCTATCGGTGGATCCATGTTGTTACAATAGTATCGAATGGGTACCCATCTAGAAGTGAAGAGGTATTTTCCTAAGTTCAAATATGGGATTCATATCGAGTATTTCATTCTCTAAACGATAATAGAATATAACACCCATAAATTTTTGTAGGTTAAAATACATTTTGATATAATCGATGATAAAAATGTGAATCTTTAATTTTGGGATTCATCAATATTACATCTCTACATTTAAGAGGGGACCAGAATGGATTATGGTTAGGATGAGTGACCTCTAGGTAAGATTCTAATGGAATTTTTGATTGAATAATTTGCACATAGAAAGAACTTGTACAAGCTTGTGGGGAGATTTAATTGTATGATGATCCATTCAGGGGCATGTACAAGGGCTCTAGGGGGATAGATATATCTGTCGTGAAAATCAAGGTGTCTATTAGGATATGAACATATAGACATGTTATGTTTGAATTATTGTGATATTATCATGTATTAGTCCTTTTATAATTAATGGATGGATTATTTCTTTAGGGATCATGGGTTCCTTATTGGAGAGGTGATAAGAGATTTTAGGTTTTTTTAATTCTATTTTTAAGATAATTGAATTATTCATAGTAATGATTTGGATTCAGGATTTTATCTTATTTAATAATCATTATTGTCATTAACATGATTTATAATTTTTTTTAAAATTATGGAATCAAAAAAATTATTATAATAATCATTTAATTAAGGATGAAAGGAATGTGTTGATTTCATGAGGTTCATACTATGTTATATTCAAACAGATATTTACTATATAGTGTGATATCAATTGATATTATTTCTTTTATTCCATTGCATGGTTTATATACATGGAAATTGGATAAAAACATAACGATTATATAAAATGTGCACTAAAATTGTGGTATTTTCAATAAAATAACCATTTTGAATGAAAATATATGGAAGTAAAAGTCATTTTTGAAGAATTTATATAGTTGAATCAGAGAAATTATTTTATTATTTTAAGATTCATTGTTTATGAAAAAATATCAAAATAATACCTTCAATCCCTTATGGGAAATAAAAAAAATTAAATAAAATGTTTGTGGCTGTTGTGTGACCATATTTGGTTGCTAAAAGAGTGTATATTGTGGTCTTGTAGACAATGTTTCCCATTGAGTTTGTTATATTTAAAACATAATTTTTTTTATTTACATGAATTATTTTTTTATTTATTTTGATTATTTCATTAGAACATGTTCGATTCGGATAATCGGAAGGTGATGGATGTCCAAAGTTAATGGAAATGCTTTATTGTTTCCTGTTGTTAAAATGAGGTTGGGGTTGGGAAAGATGAAAGTGGATGAGGGTTGCAATTTCATATTGATTAATTTTTCTTCATATATGTTGAAATGTTATTTTCATTTAATGGTTTAATAGTTGTTATTTCCATTTTTTATAATGTTTTCATTTTGATGACTACTTTTCTTGTCAATCAATTATTTTGATTTGAAATACTATATTATAGCTAGCCTATAGATTATAAATATGTATTACTTTTTGTATTTCAGTTCATGTCCTAGAATTCCATGAATATGTGATGATAAATTGAATTATAAATTAATTCATTATTTTTTGTGATGTTAATGGTAATAATATATTAAATAAGGACCAAGAGTTGGGTTGATTAATTCTCTATGAAAATTTGTATAAATTATATTACCGAAATATGAATTCTAATATATTACTATCCTATGGTGAAATTTAATTTTTAATGGGGTAAATTAATCATTTGTAATTTATAGTTACTAAATTTATTTTTTTAGTGATGAAAATTCATTATTCTTTTGTAAATATATGGGATCCAGTTTCTGTGACATTAGTTATGGCCATCGGGTACCATGTGGGATGATAACTATAGTATCATTATAAAGATCGGTAGATTCACATCATTTTTCTTATTTTATATACTATTCATTATATTTTATGATTTCATACACTCAACCTCCTATGTCAGACAACGATCAGACACCTTAATATTTTGGGTTCAAAGTCTTTTCCCCAACAACCATTTTTGTGAGAGAATGGATAACAGCTACTGGCACTTCATCACCCACCTCTAAAATATTGTGTGTCTTGTAGGTGAATCTATTTAACATCCTGATATTTTATGATATAGTTATCATTAAATAAATTAAATTTCTTTGCGGTATTTCATTACACTCAATAATGAGTTTAAACAACACATGAAAGACAATTAAAATGGTATTATCTATTTAACATTATATTGGAGGGTTATAATAGTTCTAAATAAATTAATAAAATTTAAGTTTTACATAGATATAAAATTGACCCATTTCTATGAATTTATTGAAATGAAACTAATATATTTTTAATGTAAAAGAAATGTTTTATGGAAGAATGGTTTTTTTCATGCAATGAGTTTTTGTCAAAGTAAGTTAAAGTAATCATAATTTTTGAATGATTTTAATGAAATTTATATTTTCTATATTCAATAAAATTTATTAACATTGAACTAATGGTTTTTAATTTAAATTAGATAAGAATAAATTTTTCTTTGTACTTAAAAACACGTTTATCTAAAAATAATTTTAGTTTCATTACGAATTCTTATTTTAAAATAGATTTCTCATTATTCATTATTTTTATTTTTGAGAAATGTATTCCATATTTGAAATAAGATGTACAAATTTGGAAATTATTCCCCATTAAATTGTATCCATTAGGCAATGTAATTTTGTTTAATCGTTGTCCCATCTCAGAGGTTAAATAATGTAATTGTGGTAAAAAAATATTGTTATAATGCATTGACAATAAATCTAAAAGATGCATTCTTTCTATTTGATGAGTTTCATTCTACCATCCTAATTCTGTATTATATGATATATAAGCCCTATGAATTTTTTTTCATAATTACCTTTATATTATTCTTTGAAAAAGAAAATAAAAAATTGATACAATTAGAGTTTCTATAGTTTATTGCTTTTCATAAGGATAAAAAGTGGTTATTTTCAATATAAAATATTTATATCCAATATTTACTAATTTTATTTATCATGATTTTTAAAAAAAACAATATTGACTGGATAAATACCTACAATTATTATGTAAATAAAACCCTATATTTTTTTTAGTATTAGAAATTTAAAATAAATAATTTTCCAATAATTAAAATAAATAAATGATAAATAGACTATTCTATTCAAAGAATATATAATTATAAAATAATAGATGTTTTTAAATGATTTTATTTCAATTATCTTCTAATTATGTTTCCTTAAATGTCAAACTATGTCACCATTCTAAATAAAGATTTTAATGGCATCTTATGAAAAATAATATATTTTTAAATAAATTAAAATTCATAAAAATTGAATAATTTTCCATGTGAATGGGATATATTTGATAAAGGCATCCATTTACTTCTAATGGGCCAATTTTCATTTCATAGTACCATCCTTGACACCGAGAGAGTAAAAAACATTGATATCATGGCAATTGTCAAATGTATGAATGGGGTGTCAGAAGTAAGGGATAAGGGTTAAAAACCTGTATTCTTTGAAATATTATTGGATAAATTTATTTCGACTAATAATCATCCAATATTATAAGTATATCAATTTTTACCCACATCAAAATGAAAAATAAAATTATATTAATTTTATTCTTTAATTAATTCTAGGGTTTCCCTCTACTCACTTGTAAAAGGTCACATTCTTTCCACACCTATTCACAAATGTTAATCCTTTTTTCACAACCATTACCCACAATAATATCATCATATATTCAATATATACAACATATATATTTTATTACATTCAAAATACTATCATTTAATCACTAAAGGTGTAAGAAAAAAATGATTCTCAATGATGAGTTATGAATCTAAACTGAGCACATCCTAATTTATGTTTTATTCTACCTTGTATTAAATATCAGGTATATGTTATAAAAATTTAATTTAATATATTCAAAATAATATATTATTATTATTAATATGGAAACCAATTTCTACCAAATTTCAATTATTTGGGACAAAAAAGAAAACATCAATCATTCATACATGTGGACTATAACAATAATGTCCTGATGCATTTCATTTTTCATCGCCAAAAAACTTTTTATGGATATGATGATGGATTCACATAATATATATGGAATTTATGATATAATAATTATTTTTTCATGGTTATTAGTTATTTACATTTCATTCATGTTATCCTTAAAAAAATTTAAGCATAACTTGTGTGTACGTACAATGTACTACCTCTATGAAGTGATGTAATCCATCTTTCATCATAGATTTATATGAATAGTTATAAAATTTAATATAATTATGAAATATTGTTTTCATGAAATTAATAATGTTTTTTATATTATCTATCCATGATCAATATCAAAATATTGGGACTTTGGTATCCAAACATCCATGAAAAACGGAGAAATTATCAAACAAAATAATGATTTTAATGGATAATTGTTAACATATGGGATATATAAAGAAAGACAAGACTTGATTTAGCAGATTTATGATTCAATATGGTTTTAATATAAATGGTTTCAGATTGAATTTATATTTGTGAAACTATATGATCATTATCTAATAATTTCCATTAATTTTTCTTATTCTTTGGTAATTCTTAGATTTTCATTATTATATAACAATTTTACACTCTTTGGTACTCAAAATGATTCTGAATGTTTTCTTAATAAAAGAATAAATTAATTTTTCAATTTTGGTAAGAAAACAAATTTATTCCATATCTATATTTTCTAAAATAATTTCTATTTTTTTACTATTGTAAAATTATTTGAAATTTCGTTTTTACAAATGTTTTACTTTTCAATAAATATTATAAAATGAATCTTATTATAATTTTGGGGGTGATGTACTTTTTTATGAAGGTCTGTAGTAAATATTTTTCTATCGATTACTACTTGAAGAAAATTTCCCACCATCATGAACACTCAATTATTGGAAGATTCATTTACTATTTTACAAGTTTATTTATAAAAAAATGGTTTACATATTATTTGGATGTTTTTTGCATTGAAATAACTAGTTTCAAAATTAAAAAGGTACCACTTTTAGGAAATTTTTTGTTGATGTTCTAATTAAATTTTTCATCTAAAAGAATATGTTTTTATATAAATTTTAATTTAATAGGTATATTATCCAATAATAATATCCTTATAATATATATATATGGTTTCTTAATATGATGATGTTATTTATATTAAACCAATTCATTTCCATTAGTTTATGTTACCATGAATTTATGATATTTTTTAAACATGTTTATTTTTCATGAATTTTTCAATAATGAAATAATGAACATTTCATGTTATTGTGAAACACATATATATTATTTTTGTTATGTGATAGGTGGTTAAATTAAATAAATCTAAGTCATTGGGTAAATATATATATCTCATTGAATAATTAAAGTAAACAAGATTATATGCTCGATCCACTATGGAAAATAGGTAGGAATTGTTGATCTACTATGGTATAATAAATAGGTGGTGATGCCTAGAAAATTATGATATTTGAAATATGTAGTGATTCTTGAATCTCTATGATATGCTGGTCAAATTACATAAAAATTATATAGAATTTTTATATAATTCCTTTTGTGTTACCACAATATTCTAATGTTTTTCTTCTTTATGATTTAAAATTATTATTCATGATTTATTTCTAATAATTCCCAAACATAAAATTCATGTATTTTTAAATGATATTGTTTTATTCCATGAAAAATATTTATTATCTATAAAAAATATGGTTTAAATTATTTATATTATGATCAGGGTCATGTACCCATTTGTTTATCTTATACTTTTATATGAACATTAATTGGTATCTCTCCTGTTCACCCTCACTATGAATATATGCTCACTCTTTATTACGTTTCCTTTCTCTAGGTTATGAAGTCATTTTTTATGTGGGATATACCAATAATGGTTATAATATGATAAGAATAGTGTGGTATTTATTGATGATATATGATGAATATATTGGTTATGCATCTAGTCTTCATGTATATATGTCTAATATGGGTCAAGGACATGTAATGTAGTTATATGTATTAAATATTCATATAAAATGATGTAACATTTCCATGTGAAAAAATTGGTTCCCTCGGTCAGTAAAAAATCATAGTTTAGTTACATTCTCGGATTATGATTATATAATTTTTTTTAAAAACCATTGGGATAAGCCTGCGTATTGTATAAATATACTAAAGTTTTTATATAGTAGATTTCATGTGGTTTTCATAGAAATACATCCCACTCTGAATAATACATGTTGGTGTGGTTTTGCATTGAAATTACCTTATGGTAAAAACCAAGAATATATTTGGTTGAATATATCTCTTCCATAAGCCATGTTCATAGTGAATTGGTCCTTATAATGAAATAGTTTTCATACTCTCTTGGGATATGCTTGAGTTAATTCACATTCTCACTATGAACAATTAGTATGGATTTTAATATATAATGGCCATGAATTTAAATCTATAAGCCTATAGTTTCAATTATTTAAATGAAGGTGTAAAATTTTTTACATCTAATTAATTATTGTACATGATTATATGATTTCTCACTGTCATGATTGATTCTCACACGAACCGTTTTAGCTTATTATGTGAATAAAGATAAAATGATGATGTTGAGGTGGTGACTATAATGATTAGAAATTAATTTATCTTAATTTATCTTATTCATATGAATCCCATTATATAATTAGAACCTTGTACAAATTATTATTTAGACATTCGATTATTAAATATTCATTTAGAGGAAAAAACACTAACTAGTGACATTATCAAATAACTAGTCTATATCTCAAATTGGATAGAAGTGTGTCGGAATATTTATTATTAAAATATTTTAAGTCACTTTCTAGTATAATTGTACTTGATTTTTGGAATATATTGGATATCTATATAGATATACAATATCAATTATTAAATAAGGGATGTCGCGTTTAACTTTCCAAAACAACATATGATTGTACTTTACAGTGAGGATTATTTTAAAATTCCAATGGAGTTACAACTATGGTATTAGTCTTACAACCAATTAATGAGTGGCATTTATCTCATATAATTTGGGAGTAACTCAACATTACAGATATTTTTATTGTAAAATAGTGTGTTAATGTGTTTTTGTAATAGTTTCCTAGTCTTCATCTTAATCGTATGGTTGAATATTCAATCGGGTTTATGCTACACATTTGTAAAAGATTCCATATATAATGGTTGTGATTCAATTGTAGAAATTGTAGAAAAACTCTAGTAGAATACTAATAAAGGATTCAGACACCCAAGTGTGTTACCATGGTGTTCAACATTTTATTTTTTTATGAATACTGATGGTTCAATGCATCATTGGGTTGATTATCTGAAACACATCAATATCATCATCAATATAAAATAATTACTCCCTCGTATCGATTAATGTTTTCGAAATTATAAGAACTTAAATATATTCAGATGATTTAATTTCATTCAAGATAAAATCAATTTATCATTAAGAAGGTTGATTTATGCAAGGAATAATTCAATATGATGTATAGGCATTATGAATTTGTAGTGATTCATTTTTGATATAATAATGTTTCTATTATCATTATAAATTTAGTGAATATATTCTTTAGATAGTACAATAATAATTTTTTTATATTACATAATTATTATATTAATATATATTCAATGATAATGGAATATCAAGATGATCATTTGTGAATTGTGTTGAAGACAATATGGAAGGAGATGTATTATTCTAAATCTACCATGTTCGAATTTTGGCTTCAAAATGTTTCATTAATGGGTCATATAATATAAAGTAAATGTATCTCTATGGATCCATTAAGTATTGATGTTATTGAGAAATGTAACCTAATAAACATGGTTACCCAAATATATCAATTTATTTCGTCAGATGGATTCTACTATCATTTTTGGGAGATATTTTTCATGGCTATCTAATATAATGAACTTGTTGACTCCAAAAGGGGAAAAGTCCTTTTGGAAATATGTATTTGGAGAGTATTTCAAGGTGATGAGGTGAAGTTAAGTATGTGGAACCTTTTTCACTCAACCCAATATTGTATAATGTCTCATTTTAATAAATACGCAACCAATAAGGGAATGGGATCTTTCCTCATGAAAAATGGTATGGTGATAGCATATTCCTAATGATAATTGAAAATAAAAGACAAAAATTACCCAAATCATGATTTGGAGATAGAAGGGGTAATTTATGTATTGAAGATATCAAGGAGTTTTATTTATGGTAAATTTTGTGACATATATATGGATCATTACGGATTAAAGTATATATTTACATAGAAATATTTGAATATTTTCCCATGGAATATGGTTGGAGTTGATTAAGAAATATAAATCCTCAATACATTACGACCATTGGGATGTGAAGTTGGTTATGCTATTATCTAAAAAGAACCATGATAATTTTGACATGATGAGGATTTACATTTGTCCAATACATATGGTATTGAAAAAATAGAAACTTGAAATCACAAGGAAAGAGAATTTATCCTATCTTTCACACATTAATGTTCATCCATACATCCATATGAGGATTAAAGAGGAAAATAATGTGGATGTGGAAATGTACAAAATGGTTGGAAATTTGTGTGAGTTTTACTATGCTTCTAATAGAATTATATGGTTTTTTAATAGTGTTTTTGTCCATTCAATAACATAATTTAATAGATAGTCTTTGGATGAAGCTTCTAGTTCAACATTCACAGTTAATCCTATAAGTATGATGTTATATAAACACTTAAGTGAGTATTTCTAGTGGGATAAAATTAAATGGGAAATTTAATATTATTTTTCTAGGTTCTTGGTATTAAATTACGTTATGGAAGATAGAAATAATATTAATGGAATCTTACAAACATTAACTATACCACAATAGGAATAATAAATAATTACATTTTATTTCATCATCAGACTCTCCAAAATATCTAAAGGGAAAAATATTATTTGTATTATAGTCGATCACCTTATAAAATTAGTACATATAATTTTAATTATATAATACTTATCTATTTATTATATTTCCAATATATACATTTAAGATGTGGTGAGATTGAGAAGAGTACAAGATTATATTTTATATGATCATGGTTTAAGGTTTACAACCATTTTCTAGTGAAGTATTATTTAGGATCTAGATAAAAAGTCGATATTCAGAATAGTATTTAAATCTCAGATAGATTTTCACTCTGAGAGGACCACCCCAACTCTGGATTATATATTGGGAGCATTCCCTATGAATTTCAATGATGTTTGGGATCAACACCACTCTTTTCTTCTTAAAAAATAGCATTCACTCAATAATTCATATGAATAAAAATAAATTAATATATGGAAAGAAATGTATAAAACCAATTTTATTGGATGATGTTTGTGAAATTTATATATTAGTACCATATCTCGATGAGGAAATGGAATATAAGGTATAGACCACTCTGTAGCACATAAGGGTACCTTAGAGTCGATATAAATGTTCTCATGGAAATCATCAATGGGATCTAGAGTTTGAAGATGTGGATAAGTTTTCTATATAATTATGACCTTGTATGATAGTTATGATATTTGGAAATAATATAATCCTACACCCTAGATATATATTGGGAAAAAATGACCATATCGTGATGGTAGCTTATCACCAGGCACTTCCACTATTTGTCTCTCAAGTTCTTGATGTGCAGCATGTATCTCTTATAAGTTAGTACATATATATTTATTAAAATGTAATAAAAATATTGTTTATAACACTCTATATATTTGTCTTTATTTATAATTAACTATCTAATTTTATGGATTATATAGAGATGTTTCTATGAATCAATATGACTAACTTGATCAGTGTTTATTGGGGGAAACCACAAATTTCAGGAAGCTATGTGGGAACCCG
The DNA here is from genome assembly GCA_963277665.1 of Viscum album. NCBI lineage: Eukaryota > Viridiplantae > Streptophyta > Magnoliopsida > Santalales > Viscaceae > Viscum > Viscum album. The sequence goes on along the minus strand of OY728132.1, from coordinate 1,019,661,337 downwards.
AGATGTTATGAGATAGAAGTATATATCATTGTTTATATCAAAGTGATGGGATTTTGAAAGTTTAATTATTATAATGGGGGTATAGTAACACAGATATATTTTATGATATATTCCTCTTTAAATAAATATTATTATTTTTCTAACTTAATTTACTTGCAACACCATGTTTAATAGATCCCAATATACTATTATGTTATTATTATTTCATATCCTTTTCATTGGTGGTTTCGAATAAAACTAAATAATATATGAAAAACAATGTTTTAATCTTTTAAAAAATGAATTTCAATGTTATTAATTGATTACCAATGTAAATAAATTCATTTGAATATAAAAAAGGATGTTTTTATTGAAAAGTTATTTTTATATGGAATTTTTTTATATTAATAAATTTATTAAATTACTATTGTAAAATTAAATTAATAAAATTTATATATTATATATTATGTAATATTTTTTAACATTCATCAAATAGTTTTTACTATTCATGGGATAATAATAAATAATATTTTATGCTTAAAATGCATTTTTTCTAGAAAAAATCATTTGGTTTTATATACTTCTATTAATTAATTTTTATTTCTACCAATTATAAAACATGAATCTTCAATGATGTATTCCATAATCTAAATCATTATTTACAGTTTTTTGAATTTTTTACCCTTTATTTTCAATCAATAATAATATTAATTGTGGTAAACATGTGTCACCTCGGTATGGGTAAATTAGATAGTTGTAGTTAAAATTATTGTGAATGAGCTTTATATGTCTATTTATCACATTCCATATCTATATTGGAAGAGTTTAGTTCATAAATACTCTCAAATATATTATTATTTAAAAGACATGGGCAATTTTTTTAAAAATGATCTTTATATAACTTTATGAAAATGATGCATTCCAAATACCACCCTCATTGTTTTAAAATGTCAAAAAACAAATTATGGATAATAAATGTTATATTTGGTTAAAAAATTTCATATGAATTACAAATAAAATATTTTTTCATGATGAATTATTTTAAATTTTTATTAATGGAAAATTTACCACAAATTATTGTGCTATGTCGAGACAATATTTGTTTATGTAATTGAAAAATAAAATAAATGATTTTAATAATATTAAGTATTAAAATTTGGATAAATTATTTCATAAAAATAATTTTTTAAATAAATTTTACAGAATTTTTATGTTCTAAATTTTTTTACTTCAAATCCATTCCATCAAAGTTTCATTTAATTTCAAATAACCTGAATAGTCTCAAAAATATCATTTATAGTATCTTATGTAAATCAACATATTATTAAATGAATTCAAACTCATAAATTACATATAATAAAACAATGGAATGAGATAATGTCACTAATATTAACCATTTTCCTTTCGTGGGTCACTTTTCCTTTTATAATAAAAATTTTGACCCCTAATATGTGATAAAATATTATTATCATGGTAATTTTAAAAAAAGGTTAATAAGGGGAGGAGTCGAAACTAAGAGATAAGGGTGAAATAAACACTTAATAGTGTATAAATATTATTTTAGGACATGATTTATAAATAGTATTATCGTATAATAATTATATATTTATTTGGTTAATCTTGAACCTGAAAAATCAATTATATTAATTTAATAATTTATAAAATTCCAATGGTCTCCTCCCCTCACTTATAAAAGAGAATCTCTTCTCTCCCATTATTTAAAAATTTTGAGAATTTTACCACCCAAAATTTCTATAATAATATCCTAATACATTATATAAACATATCATATGGCTTCTAATCTTTACAAAATACCATCCATTCAAGGATTCACGTTTAAGCGAATGATTTCATCTCAATGACGAGGAATAACTCTGAAGCGGATACAATCAATTTTATTTATTATTCATTATTATATAAATATATGGTAATGATTATAAATAATGGTATGAGTATCTTAAATAAAACTAATATTTATTATGTTCAGGTAATAACCATTATCTACATCCTTTATATCGTATTTGACAAGAAAATACCCCTCGTGCGTCTGTGGGGACAACCACCACCACAAAGCAATGTGTTTAGTTTTTCATCCCTACTTCATGTTGATGGATAAAATGATATAATTAATATATATATATATATACATATATTATTAATGTTATAAAAATGCTTTTGGAATTGTGAATTTTTATTTAACTTTCTTTCATTCCACCAATCTATAGGTGGAAGCATGACATGTGCATATGTATGAATTATCATCTCTTCTTAGTGATTCAATCAATTTTTCATCACCGGTTTATATGAATAATTAGGAAATTATATAAAATTATTCAATATTATAATTCTTAATTTAATATTAATATAGAGATGATGGATCCTTGATCAATGTTAAAGGATTGGGACTGTCAAACTAAATCATGCATGAAAAATGAAGTAGTTATCACACAGAATAGTGATTTTAACAAGGAATCATTGAAAAACGGGTGAAAAAATGTTATATGTTTACCATATATGACATTATATACATGATTATTTAGTAATAAAATATTTATAAGAAAATATATATTTATTATACAACAAGTTCAATCATGTATGATTCTAGTGGAAACCTAATGCAATGTATTTATGTTTCAACCACATTTTAACCAAAAGGGGGTATTAAGGAATTTATATTTAAGAAATTATATGATAATTTTCTAATAAACCAATTTATATTTTCTTCCCATATGATTAATTATATAAGTTTTATGTTTTTTTTACCATTTTCCTCTTATGGGTACTCAAAATGGATTAGAATTTATTTTTAAGAAAAGTCGCCCTTATTTTTCCTCTTTTGGTTGAAAGGAGTTTTTCTTATATATAATTGTTTTATAAAAATATTATCAATAATTCTTTTAGATTTTATTAAATAATATTACTATGAAATTTTTAACCATTTGTACCTTTTTAAACAAATTAAAAATAATATAATGTTTTTTCAATATGGGGTTCATTTTATTGATGGTGTGAACATAATATTGGTTTTAATAATTGTGGATTGAACAAAATTTCTTGCAATCATGACAACCCAATTATTTGAAGATTACATTACTTGTTTACGTTATTATTTTCAAATATAATGTTCTCTATAATAATTTTTTATATTATTAAATATTAAAAATGTGTTATAGATTAGAAATGGTATTTTCCCCATGAAATATTTCAAAGATATATAAATACATTTTTCATCATTGATAACATCATTTCATGTTTCATATGATTTACATGGGATATGATCTAATTATATCATCTTATTCATTATCTTTATGTTTTATTATTCTTATTTTGTAATGTTTAAAAACTCATTCATTTCTAATGGGTATGAAATGATGAAATTATGAAATATTTGTGAAACCCATTCCTTTTTCACTAGTTATACTATAATGAAATTGTGAATGTTTTATGATATTATTCCACCCATATATATGGATTTCACAATATGATCGGTGGGTTCTCTGACTATCTTAAATTAAGTGTCTAAATCCTTATATTGTCTGAGTAAATTATAGGAAATGATTTGATGTTCTCGATTAACCATTTGAAATTGGTAAGGATATATTATCCACTATAATTTGGGAATCATGTGGTTATTCTTGGTTCATTATGAAATAATAAATAGGTGGTGATACATGGTGTACTATTATATGATGGTATTAGTAGTCATCCATGACATATGATATGGTTTCTATACCTATGATGGTGCCACACTTTTATGGAAATTTTTTATGATTTATGATTTGAACTATAGGTTTATGATTTAATTATGATGACTCCACACTCTAATAATTCATATATTCTGAAATGATAATGTTTTATTTCATGTACCATGTTTAATTATTAATATTTATTCTGGGTAAACATTGTATATTATGATCATGATCTCAATCCATTATAATTATATTACGGTTACATAATATCATCATCTGATATCTCCCTTATTTAACTGTATTGAGTATTTGATATCATGCTTTTCTATGATTCCATTATATAGGTACTGATGACTTGTTTTAAGTATGGTATACCAAAGAATGTGATATTTTGAGAAAAACCTTAAAGAACATATTGAGTATCAATAATGGAATAAGTTGTTTTTGTATCTTCTATACATTCATACAAAACATTTTAGGGTTTTAGAGAATTTAATGTTATTATACGTATTTAATATTCATCTAAAAGATAAAAAATATTTTATATAAAATTATTTGATTGCCTCAGTTTAAGAAGTGATGTCTTAAATTATATTATATGTGGCTACACAAGTCGTGTTTAAAATCATTTTTCCCATACATGTGTGTACAAGAGGTAATAAAATGAGGATATTACAAATACATATCTTCCATATATTATGACTACAGTTATTATGGTCTACTTCGATGCACTATGATGGAATGATGAATAATGCATAATACATGGGATATAGTAGATTTTAGACAAGTCACATTGTTGTGAGATGTGATTAGGATATGTGTGATGGGAGTACAGTATAGGATGACGATATGGATATGACATTGTTTTATGGGGTGTGAGAGAGACCAACCACTGGAGTATTATTATTATACATAAACTATTGGTAAATAGTTTCTTAATTATATGAATTTTTTGGGGAGTTATTCTTAGTTAGGTTGGGATATAGTTGAACCAAATTAGGTAATGAATTTGTTAGTTTTGTTTATTAAATCGGATTTTGTATTGTTCTTTCACTTTTTCTTGATTTCTTTTTGGGGAGGATCATATTGAGTATATCTATATGCATACATGATATATATTGAAATATATTTTTTATTTTTTATGATTAGGTTGGTGATCAAGTAGGTAATTACTATCTGAAGTGATTGATCATGCACTATTAGAGCTCATGGTCACTTCTTAGGAATTTTTCATAACATTTTCTATTTTTTTCTCTATATGACTTTGAATTTTAATATTGGGATGGTTAATCTATTATTAATGTGATGGAATTATTTTTTGGATATTATCTATTATACATAAATATTTCTTTTAAGGGAAATGGATCCCATTTGGATAAAGTTTATACTCTTAGTTCCCATTACTATCTTTTGTCCTATTAGAGGTGGGAAACAGGGTCATCCCCATCTTCACAACTAAACTATGAGGGGGGTACTAATGGATTTGGGATATGTAGAGTAAGAACCATATAATCTATATATCTCTCCCTTATTATCTTTATTTACGGTTAAAAAATACTTTACTGAAGAGGGAATCGATCCTAATAACTTGGTGGTTCAAAACTGTCCAAAAAGGAAATTAGAATTATATAAATTTTTAGATTATTTTACTTATATTCATCAACTATGATCAAGAAGAATAAGTATCAAAGATTCAATAGTGGTGAAAAATATTATTCATTTATGTTTTATAAAATTATAAACAATAGATGGATCCTGTTTCAAAAAGGGTTTAGGGGTTAACTCCAACTATCTTTGAAACATATTTATCTATAGAAAAATCCTTTAAAAAATGTTATATATATAAATCCCATATAAGATAATTATTTTTTATATTTTTATATATTAACTTTAGTGATATGATATATCAACATAATATCTAACATTTCTTATTTTTAATCATTGAATTCTATAAATACATATAACCTAATATATTTTTATAGAATTTAATATATTTGAGAGTACATAAAATTTATTGAATTGAAATATAAAAAATATGATTTATATAGGTTATTTTTATCGAATATTATATAATTTTTAAATAATAATAAAAAATTTATAGAACATTTTGTGATATTTAATAAAATTTTAAATTTTTTGTTAATTTTATATATAGAAAAGATTAGTGGGGCTCTGACATTCGGCAGAGAGCCCTCTATGCCATTAGGTTTTCTATGGCGACGGGTATCCTCCAGATCAGTGAGTTGTAGGCAGGAAATCTGGTGGTGGTACTCAGTGGAGTTGGGGGAAATTGCCATTGTGAATTTTTTCCCTAGAGAAGGTGATCAGTGGAGGACGTCCAACTTCTTCAGCGAGTGGCACAACAGCTTTGTGATGGGTGATACTTTCAGGGGCTTCATGAAGGAAATTATATCGGTGGTTGATGGTTTCTCACAGGGATATGGATATGGAGGGTAGACTCAGTGGTGTCCCACTATGAATGTGGTAGCGTAGGATGGCTGACGGCATAAATGATATGTGATTTGGATGAGGTGAGGTGGTATTGTTCAAACGGTGATGGCGGTGGTGACCAATGAGATGATGCCTCTTCCATGAGTTTTTCGTGGAGGTTCGAACTGTGGAGGTCGGATTTCGGTTGATCTTGGGGTCTCTATGGTCAGTGAAATAGAACACTTCTAGAGTCTTTTAGTTGGTCATGTGGCAGTGTTTTGGGCCCTTGGGCTTTTATTGTTGATGTAGTCCAATGGGACTTCAGGTTGTGTTTTTTTTGTGGCGTTGTTCTCTTGTTGGAATTGTTCGATTGGACTTTTTAGACACCTGAATATTTTTTTCTGTCTCTGATTGGGCTCCCGGGTCACCATTATCTATGGTTATAGGTTTCTGGCCATATGGGCATCTTATGGATCTTCCCTTACCCAGGTCAAATTGGACTCTTGTTTTATTTTTATTTTTTAATAAAGGGGATTTCCCCCAATCATTACGGTATATATTTAGAAAACATATATTATATATTTAACATGATTATGATATGTATTATAACTATAAAGTATCAAATCACACTAATAGTTATTTAAATTGGGTTATTCTAATTTCCCTATAAAATATATCATATTCCTTTATTAATTTGATAATGTTTACATATCAATTGAAACCAAACATAAATGATATAAAAATATGAACATAAATTGAAAGGACACAAGGAATTTTACATCTCTTAATGGTTTTGAAAAACATTAAAAATCCCATGATCTGTGTATATAATAAAAAACAACTAAATTTCAATTTCATAATTTAAATGGTTTAGAATGAATCAATTTTGAATCCATGTAATATGAACTTTACTTATATCACTACTCTCATTATTGATATAATGATATATAATAGGTTTTAACTTCATATATAATAGGATGAATGGATTCATATATTCAATAGCACACCTGATTATCAGTTACAATAATAAAAATATTCAGAATTATAGATTTAATAATGTTTATATTTTTTGTTCATTATTTCATAATTCCCATATAAAAATATTAAAAATAAAAAAATCAATTTTTTTTCAGAAAAAATTAATATATAACACCACATTCCCCCTCTGTTTTATTTTCAATACCATCTATACTAATCAGGTTAAATCTTTCAATAACTAAAAAAATTCATCCTACAATTAAAATATTCAATATGATAAAATATCTACATATCAAAGATATCATAGCACAATCAACATTTTTATGATGTAATGAATTCCAACTAATATACATATTTGAAAATCATGGACAAAAAATTATTTAATATCTCAAAAAAACCCATTGAAATTTGAAAATATCCTAAGATATTTCAATAAAAACATAACATTTTAAAATATAGTGTAATGAATGAATACATTCCAAATTATGACCATCAATTAACTTATGAACTTTAGAGCATACCCCATAACAATAAAATATTGTTTAAATAAATAACCCTAAATAATTAATTCATCCTATCACAAAGTGATAAAAAAGAAATAACAAATGACCCTAATTATATCATACCATGGATTCTTGTTGGAGTTTTTATTAATTTTAAATTGGATAATTTCTTCAATGTTTTAGCTTATATAACTAAAATAATGCTACATTTTTTCTTCATTATGATGTAATATTTATTTTATAAATGTTAAAAGTATCAAAAAAATAACCTAAAGATAACTATATTAATAATTTAATGATATTTTCCTTCTTCAAAAAATATACTCCAATGTTACTAAATATCTCACAAAACAACTTATCAAATTTACCAATGGCATGATACCATAAAAATAACATTTTCAAACAATTATTACATTCTCATTACTTGATCAACCTCAGTTCCTATATTATACCACATTGGTGTTATTTCTAATAATAATTTCAATTCATATGTTCCTATGGTTATAAACAAAATTATTGAAAATTTCATAATATTCATCTATTTAGACCCCCATGCTTTCTTAAGTGTTCTATAATTTCTCACTATAATACACACTAATGACCAAAGACTATATCATCCCTAGAATATCATAAGAATCCCCCCCCAATAGTATATTTCATCCCCATTACATGTATGAATGTATATATACATTAATAGTTATTTAAACTCATTCCTCATAAATATCTATGGCATCAAATCTCTAAAATTTCCCCATTAGAAATTTATAGAAATGTTATGATTCATATCATAATTGAGTATCCAGGATAAAATATAAATACCTAAGTGGAGGGGGATAAAAAATTCCCAATAATTAGGTGGTTTCTGAACTCCAATATTCAAACAATTTTTATCAAACAGTGTTGTTTCCAATAGTTTTGTTATAATATTCCACACTTATTTCTTTTAATTAAATTTCCGATGACCCTTATACTTAATGGTTTAATATATATTAGTTTCAAATAATATTAACATAAATTTAGTGGATTCATATCGAGTATAATTCAGTAAATTGTCATTATAGTTTTTCAATTAAAATAGATTTAGTCACCAACCAGCCCATGTACCCTAGTAACCCAATAATCGAGACAGTCCTATAATATCATGAAGGGTGGTCCCGATTCACATGGATTAGAGAAAAGATGCATGCATCCTATAATACTAAAGTTAAAACAAATTTTCCACAAACACAATAGAAGAAAGAGAAACAAGTCTATACACATACAAGAGAAACCCAACAAGTAAAAATGTACCCAAAGTGATATAGATATAAACAACCCAAAGTACTATAAAAAATATATTAAAAATAGGATAACATCCAAACATAAAATGGACGCAACTCACCTAGCATGAGGATCATAAACTACTACCACCTCCCCGTGGAACCTTAATCTTGTTCAAATGAGGATGAAGATAATCTAGAAACACATTAAGGCACAGTTATTATATGATCTAAAATCCCATTATGGTCTCCACCAGAATTCCATATTATGACCCAAATATTTAATTAACCAAATAAATTTTTCAATTTTAAACAAATATGCAAGTTAGTTCAAAATAATATTTAATAAAAAACACAATTTACATTTCAAATGATGAGAATGCATTAAACTAATGTATTAATAAACATTTTATATAAAAATAGTTTATCTAAATTTATAAGGAATGTAAAATAGTATACAACCTCAATGGAATTTATTTTAAATACAATAAAATGAGAAATATGGTCATGTGACAACTTGTATGATTGTTCAAGGCTATGGGACTCCCTCACACAATAAATATTTTCTAAATAACATGTAAATACATTGGTCCTCCCTAATACTAGCCAACGTGGGTGCATCACCTTCCCATCCCGGATTTGACCTACTAAATATATGCATTTTTAGTGTTTTCAATCATAGAGTGTTCTCTTAATAACTCACTAACTAACTAGTATTGCACCTTCTCTAATAACAACCAATGATGGTCAATTTATTAAAGACTATTTAAAATATTATTCATGACATTCCCCACATCAAATATTCCATTTTTCCAATTCGAAAACCAAAATTGGGTTTTAATCAAATCATTCCATTTTCAAGATAGAACCATTGGGTTTGTGTCAAAATCACTTTCAATCCATTTTTACTAAAATTAAAATTTGAAATCAATTCCATAAAATCAATTTTACAATTTAATTTCAACAATTTAAATATCACAAAATTCCAACAATTTCACAAACACACAAATATTCAACGGAGTTGGGGGGTTTTCCCCAAACCCATGCCCATATGAAATTTCAAAATCCCAATTCAATGGAATTGGATTTTTAATCAACAAAATGAAATAAATTTCATTTATATAAAACATTTGAATTTAAATCAGGCAATTGAATTTTTATATTTATGTTTTGGGTTAATAAAAATTGTACATGATAACAATTCCACCAAACTTGGGATCAATAGATCATGAATTTCAAAGCTCTAATCTAGAAACCTCAATGAGGAATGCCAATGATGAAGATCCAAGAATTAAACCTAGATTCAATTTCTAATGTAGAGGATATTAGATTCACTAACAACAAAGAGATCTGTAAAACCCTAGGGAGAAAAGAAGAGAGAGAGGGATAAAGATAATGGGTATTAGAAACCTACCAGTTATTTATCATACACCATTTTGGAAGATTTATTCTTTTTTTGGAAGTGTATATAGGGGAAAATATCAACTCTTGGGAACCTCCATAGAGGAATAAATCAAAACAGGTCCTTTGAGAACCATAAATGAGGATATCTAGACTTTTAAGTTATTTTCTGGATTTAAAAATCTCATACTCATGATGAACTGGGAGGGGCCACATAGTTTAGACAAACAATAGGGACTAAATATAGCACCTTTTAATTATGTTTCATGATTTCTCCTCGAGGGATACATGGTTTTTTAGACCATGTGGTGTCCATGCAAAACCGCTATATCTAGGCATTCACAATTTCCATTGAGAGGGAGAATGGTTTGGGAAAACCATTCCCCAACCATTCATATCCTAGAAACATCCAAAATTTCAAAAAAAAATCACCTGAAACAACCATGAACAAAATCCATCCAAATCATATTATAAAGGGGGGTTTAGAAATACCTAAAAAAATAATATAATGTTACAAAATTTCTATCATATAAACCTTATATCCTTAGAAATCTTACTTAGAATCTTCCATGCTAAAAAGGTGAGGTGGATGGTCTCTCATCAGTGCCTCCATCTCTCACATCTCATAAGTATCAGAACTATGTTTCCATAGAAGTCAAACAGAATGTGTCATCCTACTAGGAAGTTTCTTTGATTCATAATCATATATACCTACTAGATGCTACGTAATTAATAAATCATGTTTAATGTCAAAATCACTCTATCTCAAACCAAGATATTTATTACATAGATATTTTTGGAGCTACATTACATGGAATAAGTTATGTATAGACATCAGTAGAAGTGGAAATATGAAATGGTATGCCACTTTTCCAACCTTCTCAATAACATCAAAATGTCCCACAAAACGTGGATAAGTTTCCCTTTCCTTTTAAGCCATCAATTACCCAACTGAGGTGAAATGTTCAAGAACACCTTGTCACTAGATGAAAATTCCAATGGACTATAACAATGATCAAAATAAGACTTATATTTCCAATGTACCATCAACATTCTATGATGAATAAACAGAGTCATTGATGTCATATCTTCAACCAAACTAGGGCTTTCCAAGGAACATTCAACAATCTCTGACCAAAACAATATAGATTTACATGGATAGACATACAATGCCTCAAATGGAGCCTTTTATGATCCTAAACTTGAAATTGTTGTTATATAAAAACTAAACCATCCCTAGATGGTCAACGCTAGCACCACAAAAATAAAGAATATAGGTACTATGAATATCCTCAAGAATCCTTATATATCTTTATATATGGAAATCTAAATGTGGATGTAATTTCACGTTGAAACTAACCTGAGATCCTAGTTCCTCTTAAAGGCATCTTAAAAATGAGAAGTGAACTGAGGATCCCTATGAAATACACTATCATATGGAACTCTATGAAAACAAAAAAATATCATTTACATAGATATTTTAGAACTCCTAAACATTTGTTTTATCATAAACGTGTATAAATTGATACTATTTATTCATTCGATCGATCACAACCCATATCAAATTCTTCTTTCTCTGGGTATGTGGAAACCTAGAATCAATTTCCATAGTGATCTCATCCAACATTGGGGTTTTAACTGGAAGTGGATGATGTAAACCTGAAGAATTATGGTACCCATCCTTGACATATTGGAATGAATAACAATGAGGTAAAAAATCAACAATTCCTCGCCTCATTCCTGACCACCATAATTTCTGTCAAATTTCATAGAACATATTCATGTTTTCAGGGTGCCCTACCCACTTGGAGTTATTTCAATGCCACATAATAGCATTCTTTACCGCTAATGACAAAACAAATAGATTTTGATAAAATAGAATTCCCTCATTGGAGAATGATCATTCATGACCAGTCCTCACACCATAAAGATATTATCTAATTCAATAGAAATCATCATCGATATATTATTCTTAAAGAATCAATTCGAGAAGAGTGAAATTCAACTAAACACTATCCAAAGAAACATTGGCACTTGATTCCCATAATCCAATACGCAACAATGAAAAGATAGACAACATGTTACACAATTCAATTGACTCTTTCACATTCCGAATCATAAGATCCCTACACAAATCATCCTCAATGACATTCTATTTCTCTAGAGTATAAGTGTTTTCAAAGTCAAAATGTTGATGGTATTAAACCCTACACACCCAGTGGATATTCAAATCTTTTTGTGAAAAGATATAACACAATGTATTTTGGTTGGAATAAAAGGTAAACTATTCTCCATAAAGAAATACCTCCCACTCTTAACCACATGAATCACAACATATAGGGCACTATCATGGGTTGGATAGCTCTTCTATTATGGGAAAAGTTGATAAGAGACAAAAAATGACATGAAATATCTGCATAAGAACCCTTCCCAACCCTAATCTGAATTCATAATAAAACATCACATATCCCTACCCATCCTTTGAGAGATACATCATCGACACAATAGTTAAAAGAAATTTTAAATCAATAAAATAGCTATAACATTTTTCAAACCAATAAAACTATGCACCCTTCTATGTTAGAGAAATCATCAATAACTCCAACATTGAGAAGTCCATTACGAAATGGTGATAATAGAAAGTTAAAACCAAGAATCTATAAATCTAGAAAAAATTCTTTGGTTGTTCCCATGTTATAACACTTTCACCTTTTCAAGATCAATTACAATACCATGTTTCGACACCACGTTTCTACATCAGGTGTCCCAAGATCTTCACTTCCCAAATCCTGAAATGACATTTCAAATTCCTGACATAATGTTGATGATTTATCAAAAAATTCATAACTTATCTCAAGTGACACACATGATCCTCCTTAACATAGATTAATTGAGGATTTAATCCATAATGACAACCATGAAGGTATCAAGATACTCATGGAAAATTAATTTAATTATATCCATAATGGTTGTTGGAGAATTGGTTAATCCAAATGTCACGAAAAAGTAATTATAATTTCCATTCATTCTCTTAATAGTGGTTATATGAATGTCAAATTTCTTTATTCTCTACTGATGGTAACCTGAGTAAAGATCAAGATTATAGAAACCCTTTTCTCCAATAAACTAATCAACAAGATCCTCAATCCAAGGAAAAAGATACATATTCTTTACCATAAATTGAATTAGTTTTCATTAATTATCAAATATTTTAAGTGAACTATCAACAATATTAGAAAAGATTACTAGTTCTGCCCATGGTGATACACATGGTCATATAAATCATTTCTTAAGAGGATCATCCAACTGATTCTTCATCTCATTCATTTCATCGGGTTTCATGATATAAAAAGGAATACATAGTTATTGAGTGCCAAGAACAAAATCTGTATAACACTCTACCATCATTACTAGTGGAAAATCAGAGAACTCAGAAGGAAAACATTGGGAAACTCGATAAAAGCTCTAGGAAGATAAATACACAAATATTATTTCTCAAGATATAAATAATAAACTAATATTACTTTACCCAACTCTGAATAATATGTTTCATATTTTCTTGACCTTGGGTCCCATTCTCTTTGAATGTTATAGCACACATAGTTGGGTGTGAAAAAAGAGACTCATTAATGATAACAATCAACCCAGGATTAATTTTCAACAATCCAATCCATCAAGTGTATGATTTCAAGAGAATTCATGTTAAGAAAGAGAAAACTCCAAGGAAGCATGACATCTGATAAAGATAAAACGCACCATTTAAGAATTAGTATATTAACAATACGGGTAGAATTAAATTAATGATTTGAACCAGTATCAAATAGATCTATAACTAATGATGAATCTATAGTAATGGTACCTCTCATGGTCACTTGAATCATATATTCTTCCTCTAGAAAGACTATCGGTGCATGACGAAGCTTCATTCTGGACATCATAGCTGGAACCCCTTTTCTCATGAACCATCTGATTTCACCACAGGTTTAATAGGAACAGGTTACCTCATTCAACAAAATGGGTTGGAATGAAATTATAAGAGTATATAAAAGTGACTTATGTGTCCACATGATCCACATATCATAGATGCTTCAATGAAATCCCTCTTTTAATTCCCAGGCCTAACACACTGGTAAAAAATCAAAGGGTCACTTCCTAGACCAGTATGAGGTCTAGAAGAACCCTGCACTGTATAACCACCCCAAGAATCATCACACTTACTATTTCATTAAATGGAACTCACACTGCCACTGGGAGAAAAAGTAACTCCCACCAACCATAACTTTCAAGATTGGTCCATTTCAACTATCAGAGCCTTATCTAGTACATAAGCATAAGAGAGAAGTCTCAGCAAGGTCTGAGAGAAAATATAATATCGAATTCCCAACTAAAACAATTAAGTATTAACTTTCTTATTGGATATTTTATTAGGTTAAATTTTAACTAGCCTGCTAATTTTGAGAAACTCAATAGTTGTGGCCAATAACATTGAATCTGGATAGAACTAGTTGGTGAAAAGTTCGTTGAAGTATTTCCAAACTAAGACCTCATCTTTCATCACGAAAAACATCTTGTCCCACCATTTAATTCTTATTAAATCCATCACAATGTGTCACATTTCACCTTTATTTTTTCATGTGTCTCCAAGAACTCAAACAAACACACTATCCTACTCAACCATTCTTCAGCTTCTAAAGGATCATTGGATCCTTTGAACACTATTGTCATCTGGTGAAGAAACTCTTTAGAATGATTCCACTAAAAAATCATTTGAGGTTATAAAATATGATCATGAATGGGAATAGGTGTGGGTACATGTCTCAAATATTGGACAATACACACAATCACCTCAACCACAATCGAGTCCAGAAGGGGTTTCACTCATTGAGGTTCATCAACTGCATCATCCTAGATTCTATTTTCATGTCTTCTCGGGGAATTTAATATATTAAAACATCATAAAACAACATTAAATACATTATATTGAAACTCATATTGTGAAATTATGTAAATTAATCCCAATGAATAGAAAAACAACACTTGGAATTAAATATCAACAAATCAAAAATAGGGAACATTGTAGAACTCATCGTCAAGATTTCCTTCCTAAACCAACCCTAGTGACATAAGTATCATTACGGTGACAACCATACAGGAACTCAATTATGACTTACACCTATGTCCCTACAATAACAACAAACTTCATACATACAATAATGCATGATACAAAAGAAGTAGCATTGACACCACTTTGCCGTGAACTATCCTAGGTACAATGGTAAACTGATAACTGAGTTATCCCTAACAAAGATCGATGGTTTTTATTGATTCCCAGGATGTGGATAAAAGCACATGGAACCAATCATTGTGAAAGAGTTAATGAATTTTCGACAAACATAGTGAATGAATGAAAAAAAATCTATACACGCACAATAGAAACTCTATAAGGAGAAGTACACCAGAAGGGAAATGAGTATAAAAAACAAATCGTACTATTGTAATGTAATAGAAAAACAAGATAAATCCCCAAGTACCAATAGATGAAACTCCACTTGTCCAAGTACCAATATCTATTACATCCTCCAAGTGTCACCTTAACCTAGATCATAATTAGAATAATATAATCTAGGAACACCTGATGACATGGGTAGGGTGTGAGCTAAATTCCCACAAGGGTATCACAAATGATTCCATAAAAAGTTTCCATCATTTAATTATCCAAATTGAGATTTCCATTTAAAATAAATCGGCATGGTAGTAAAAATTATTATTATAGAAATATCCTTCTTGACATATCAAATGATAGAAATACTTTAAACTATTGGCTTAATAATCATTTTATATAAAAATAGTTTATATAAATTCAAATGGAATGTAAAATATTTTACAAAAAAAAATGGAATATATTTCAAATAAAAACAAATGAGCAATATGGTCTTGTATCAAAAGGTATGATAGTTCTACGATATGGTACATCCTCACACTCAATAAAATTTCATAATAATAAGTGTATAAAAATTTCCTCCTTAATAATAACCAATAAGGACACTTCACTATCCCATCGATGTTGTAAAATCCTATGTTTATGTATTTTCAGTGTTTTCAATCATAGAGTGATATCATAGTAACGGACTAACTACCTAGGCTATCATGTTCTCTAATAAAAATCAAAGATTCTAAATTTATTTTATGACTACTTAAAATTCAATTCTTCCCATTCTCCAATTTCAAATATGAAAATTTTTAATTACACACCCAAAAATGGGATTGCAATCTAATCATGCATTTTTTGAAGATAAAACCAATGGATTTCTATCAATATAATATTTAATCCATATCTACAAAATAAAAATTTGATATCAATTCCATCAAATCAATTTCACTATTTAAATACAACAATTTAAATTTCACAAAAATCTAGCAACTTCAGACATACCATCAAATTAAGTGGAATTTGGGTTTTTTCACAAATTTATGCCAAATTCAAATTTCAAAAACACAATTCAAATGAATTTGGTTTTAAATAATCCAACTAAAAGTAATAAAAATAAAATAAAGAAATTCAATTTAAATCCAACAATAGAAATTAAATCATGAAATTGTCCATCATAATAGAACAACATTCTTTGGGATCACTAGATCTCAAATCACAAAGCCCTAATCAGGAAACTTCTACAATGAATACAAGAAAAAATAAAAAATTAATCAACCTAGATTCACATTATATAACTACCGATATTATATAATCTAACAACATGATGAAAAATTAAACATTAGGTCGAAAAGAATAGGGAGTGGGAGAAAATGAATTGGATGAAGAAACATACTAGGTACTGGTTGAATGACATTATCCTAGCTTCAACCGGCTTCAAAAAGGGTGTAGAGGGGATACAATCACCCCTTACAAGCCTCCTTGGAAGAAGAAATCAAAATAAGTCAAAATAGGTCCTTTTAGATCCATAATAAAGGAATTTAAACTATTTTTTAGATTTAAAAATCTCATACATATGTTTAGCAGGGAAGGGCCAAACGGTTTAGAAAAACCATGAGCCTTAAAAGTGCACCCCTTTTAATGGGGATGAATTTATATTTTAGGTGGATTCATGGTATATTAAACCATGTGATAGCCATTAAAATACCACAATGTTTGAGTTTTCACAGTTTCTATAGAGAGGGTCCATGTTTTGAGGAAACTGTGCACCAATTGTGCATAGCCCAAAGACATCCAAATTTTCCAAATTTTCTCCTAAAAACCCCCAAATAAAACCCAACCAAATGAAGTTCAACAAATGGGATTAGGAATAACTGAAAACATTAACATTATGTTACAACCTCAAAACCATATAATCTTTATGTCCCTAAAAATCCTACTCAGAAGCTTCCATTTCAAAAAACGAGGCCACTACTGTATCATCAGTGCCACCCTCTCCCATATCTCAGGTGAATCAGAAATATGCTACCATATAACATGAAGCAAATGTATCATCATCCCATGAATTTCCTTGGTTTTAGAATCAACTATCCTATTTGGATGCTGAGTCACTGATAAATCAGGTCCAATTAAAACATCACTACTTCTGACAACATGATATGTAACAAATAGATACTTTCAGATCTATGATACACCCAACATGTTATGAATTGACATCATCATCAAAGTAAGTGATAAATGGTAAACCAAATTTCCCTCCTATTAAAAAACCTCAAAAGGCCCCACAAAATATTGATTAAGATTCCCTTTCCTTCAAAACCATCAATGAATCAACTAAGGTGTAACATTCAAGAACACCAAGTCACTAGTAGAATATTCCAATGGATTGTGAAAAAAATCGACATATAACTTATACCATCACTATTCCATAAACATTCAATGATGAATCAACTAAAAATTTTATGTCATCCCTTGAACCATGATAGTTCCAACCATGTAACTTTCACTAATATCTGACCTAGACAATATAGATTTACATGGTCATTTGAACAAGGCCTAAATAAGATCTATTCAGATCATAGACTGGTAACTACTATTATAAGAAAAATCAACCAGCCTGAGAAGGTTATCCCAAGCCCCATCAATGTCGAGATTGAAGATGTGGATCATACACTACTGGACAAATACCTTATACCAACGTTTTGGAACCGTTGGTATAGGCCCTCAAACCGTTGGTATAGGTTATACCAACGGTTTGGAGGACCGTTGGTAAGTAAGCCATGACAATAGGTCTATACCAACGGTTTTGGGAAAACTGTTGGTATAAGTAATATGAAAACCTATACCAACGGTTCTCAAAACCGTTGGTATATGTATTTCAAAAAAAACATTTGGTGGGATTTGATCCCAGGACCTCTTGTTTATAATTGAATGACTTAACTACTAACCTAACATGACTTTTGTGAACATAATTTCATAAATATATATATGTATTTTTATAATAATTTTGAATTTTGATTTATATAATGTTCTCAGTAATAATATTCGATTAAAAATCGAAGGACCTATACCAAAGGTTCTCAAAACCGTTGGTATAAACCTATACCAACGGTTTTGAGAACC
This sequence comes from Viscum album, assembly GCA_963277665.1. Classification (NCBI taxonomy): domain Eukaryota; kingdom Viridiplantae; phylum Streptophyta; class Magnoliopsida; order Santalales; family Viscaceae; genus Viscum; species Viscum album. The sequence goes on along the minus strand of OY728132.1, from coordinate 1,019,642,547 downwards.
GTTGGTATAGGTCCTTGTATTTTAGGACCTATAACAACGGTTTTTGACAAACCGTTGGTATAGGGGGGACCTATACCAACGGGTTTGGACAAACCGTTGGTATAGGGGGGACCTATACCAACGGTTTGGCCAAACTGTTGGTATAGGGTCTCTATAATGGACCTATACCAATGGTTTGGCCAAAACCGTTGGTATAGGTCCTATAGTTCCCCCCCTATACCAACGTTTTGTCCAAAACCGTTGGTATAGGTCCAAATTAATGAACTATACCAATGGTTTGGCCAAAACCGTTGGTAAAAGTCAAATTTCTAGTAGTGATGTCTTAAGGAATCTACATAGATCGTTATATATGAATAGTATGTCATGCTAAAATGGACTTGAGATTTTTGTTCCTCATGAAGGACTATCCAAAAAAGATATGTTAACCCATGATTCCTATAAGATAATATAGCATATCAAACTCCATAAAATTGAATAGTCTATTTTACATTGACATTTCAAAACTCCTCATCTTTGGATATCCTCAAATGGGTATAAATTAAGCCGATATAGTCAACCAATCAACCAAAACCCATATCACAGTCTTTTTTATCTAGGTATGTGACAAACCAACCATAATTTCCATAGAGATATAATACCACATCTATGTACGCACTAGAAGTTTCTAAAGAAGACCCGAATGTTTCAGGTTCTCATCCTTTACCTATTTGTATGTATAACAACAAGATGCAAAATTGGAAGTGATCCATCTCATCCCTGGACACTTAATTTCCACCACGTTTTATAGAAAATATTCTTGGTTCTTGGGTGCACAACCCACTAGGATTTATTTCAATACACTATCTCATCTTTACTTTCCGCTAACGGAGAAACAAAGTGATTCTGATCACATTGAATTCCCTTGGAGTAGAATGAAATTTAAGTAAAAGTCTCCCCAACACAAATAGAATCTATAATTATACATAACTCTTAATAAATATGCTATCCATGAAGAATAAATTCAAGAAGAGTGGAGGCCAATTTAATATTGGAAAATAGTCCTCGACCCTTGATAGACAGATTGTAATATGCAACTATGAAAAGAGATCCATCAAGTTCCAATCTTATGTGTATTCTTTCACTCCATGGGTCTGAAGATTCATAATCAATGGATCTGAAGCAACATTCCCTTTCCCTTAGGTATATGGGATGTTATTGTTTAAATATTGCAGTTATTTCACCCAACACCTCTTGTAGATATTAAAAAAATTGTGAGAAATTCTAACTCAATCTCTTTTGGTCAAGATACATTGGAAACCGTTATCCATAAATGTAATTCTATGAACTCAAATTTATATACATCATAGATTCCAGTTTATGGTCATGGGATAGATAACTCTTCTTGTGTGTCCTAAGATGATGAGATGCAAAAGCAAAGACATGAAAACCCTGCATAATAACACATCCCAAACCCTATCCTGATGCATCACAAAAGACCAGAAATCCATGCCCAACCTCTTGGAGAGTCAGCACAAGTGTTTAAGTCAGAAGATGTTTCAACCCAACAAACTAAATCCATCATTTTCAATCACATGAAAACACTACTCACTTATAAGTTACAGTAGTCATCATAGAATCCAACATTGAGAAGTAAATTACGAACCAACGAAAATAGCTAGCTAATCCCATGAAGATCTAAATCTGAAAACCATTATGTGGTTCTTCCCCTGTCACAACAACTATCACATTTTCATGATCAACTAAAATTACATGTTTTTACACCACATGACTTAATAACTATTATTCCCAAATCCATAAATCACATTTCAAATGATGTGAATAAATTCACTAATTTCAAAAAAAAATCAGAATTTCTCTCAATTGATGCACATTATACTTCTAAAATATAGAGTAATCAAGGATTTCATCCACACAAACAATCGTGAAGGTATCAAGATACTCATGGAATATCCTATTCACTATGTTTATAATGGTTGTAATAGCATTGGTTAAACTAAATATAATTAAAATGTACTCATATTGTTTGTACCTTCTCGGAAAGGCAATTTTATGAATTTTAGATTCTTTTATTCACAACTGATGGTAACTAGAGAGAATATCAATCTTTGAGAACTGGTGGTCCACATTAAATTGATAAAAATATCATTAATCTATGGGAACATAAATTTCTTTTAACATAATTTGATTATGTTTTTAGTAATTAACTCCAAGGATAAGGGAACTATTATCTATCGTATTGAATACATCCAATGCTTCATAAGTTTACACACTCGGGAATATAAATCCCTTCTCAAGAATATCATCCAACAGAGCCTTAAAATCCTTTATTTTTTCTAGTTCCATGTTGTAATAAGAAATATATACATGATGGATTCCGAGAACTAAATCAATCAAAAACTCTACCTCCCTTGATGATGGAAAACTGGAGAAGTTAGAAGAAAAAATATAGAGAAACGTGATGAACACTAGAGGGACATCACATCATAAATATTATCACTCCATATCAAAATAAATCCTTTATATATATTTCCTCAACTCTGGATAAGAAGGCTGGGTAATACTCGACCTTGGGTCACATTCTCTATAAAGTATACGACACATTCCAGTGGGTGTGGTAAAGGAGACCCCTCAAAGATAACATTCAATCGAATATTTATTTGAAATAAGCTAATAAAACACAAATATGACATCCAGAGGTTTCATGTAAAGAACAAGAAAACTCAAATGATGTCTTTCCTTTGATTAGGTGAAAACAAAATCATGGCTATAGAGACCATGCGGTCCCATATTTCCAAAGGGTTTAGTAATATCCATTGAATAATAAGAAATCATTTTAGGAAGATTTAGTAGATTGAATATGTAAAGAACTGTAAATTTCAAGGAAATTTTTTTCTTAATTTTCTTTGGAATTTTACAAGAACGCAGTTTCTGACGGCGCTTGATTCCGAGGCCCGGTGTGCCCGAAATCATTTTCCGAAGTTTAGCTCGGGTACATTCAGTGAATGAAAGAGCGGGTTTTTCTAACTTCTGAACCGGTGCTTGGAATCGAATTCCAAGGGCACTGATGGAATCGCAGCACCGTTATTTGCTTAGAAACGCCTTTTTCGGAGTTGCGTTTTCTCGGGTGTGGTTTTTAATTTTTTTTGGGGGTTAAGTGAAGAAAATATAATAAAGTGGTCAGACAACTTTATTTTATTTCACTTAAAGCCACTTAAAGCCACTTAAAGCTACTTAAGCTGAGTTGAATCGGATAGGGTGCAATCCAAAATATACTACCCTCTTGGTAGGATATTTGTGAGGTGGGGCCCACATGAGCCCCACCGTTTCTTTTTCTCTATGTAACGCACCTGCAACCCCCCTCTTTAATGAAAGTCAACTGTGTGTTTTTCTAGTTAAGAAACGCCTTATTAATTGGGCAGTTAAATCGTTACAATTAATTCATTGAATTAATTGTTCGTTTCTTTTCTTTTGAAATTCAAACGTGTCATTTGCGTTAATAAAATAAGATAACTCTTATTTTATTTCTGTTGGAACTTGTGGCGTGGAGAGGATTTGGAGGAAAGTGTTCTTCTTCGACGAAGAATGCGAAGAACGCGAAGAACGCTCCGACCTCCGACGAAGAACGCCAAACCCTCGGAGATCGACGACGCGACGTCGTGTACCGCGACGTCAACGACGCTTCTTCCGCGACGTTTCTTCCGCGATGATCCTGATCTTCCACGACGGTTAATTCCGCGACGAACTCGCGTTCGACGACAACGCTTGAGGTAGGGAATTATGTTTTAAGAATGATTTTATTCCCCTGTTTCTTTCTTTCTAAAGAAAACAATGAACACAGATCAACTTATTACCTAGTTGATCCGTGAACATTTTCCTTGCGGGTTGGGAATAATCTTTTGCGGGGCAAAAAAAACTGTTTGGGTTGTTTCTCTTTTGTTCATGAAATTTCCTTTTTGTTCTTCGTCTTTTGGGCCGCTTATTAACAACTTAACGGGAGGAGGTCAGACCGCACGAAAATGGCCGACTCTCCTCCCTCTTTTTTGTTTGATTCGTTGCGGCACGAACAAAGGCGGCACAGTGCAACGGCACCATGCGGACACGAGAAATAACATGACAAGGAAGCGCGGTGCCGTCGCACCGCGCCATTGAGGTCAAACGAAACCGTGGGCGGAGTTGGGGGCCGCGGAGGTGATTTGAAGACCCCGTGTTTTTTTGTCGAAGTGAGGATCGACGGACGATGGTTAGGCAGTCCGCGAAGATGTTTTGAAGGCTTTGCAGCGAAGGTCGGGTCCCAGGATGATCACTGGCGAAGACCGCAGGCGAATCGGACCACCGGAGTACGGTCCCGCGACCGCGCGGGACCGGAGGGGGTCGGCGGTACGCGGCCGGCTGCCGTGTCCACTGGCACGGGCAGCCCCACGCGGGGCCGCGATTCTTCACGCGGGGGTAGCACCCCTCTCCGCTCCGCTCGACCGTAACCGGCCAAACCGACCCACCGGCCGGGCCAGGTCGGGCCCGGTCCCGGGTCGGGCCAACCCAAGGGGGGTTGGGCCGGGTCGGTCTGGGCCCAGACCCCCCGTTTTCGGATCACTTTATGTCAAATTCTAATATCTTGGGCTACGTACCTCCGATCGATGCACCGTCAGCGGCGATGCGATCCTTGGACCGAGACGGTCGTTTTGACATATTACACTCAAGGTTTCAGAATACTTTGGGTTTTGCCGGTTTGGTTCGTGCATGAAACCAACAGGGCCCTCGGAGCGGAAACGCTCATAACTTAAACTCCAGACATCCGATTGATGTTCCGTCGACTTTGATGGATTCCTATAAGTGAGACAGATCTTTTGGCTTACTCCGCTCGAGGTTTGGATGCCGTCGGAGTTCGGTAGAGTTGGTTCGCTCACGAAACCAACCGGGGCCCTGGAAAGAAAAGGCCAATAACTCACAGACCAGGCGTCCGATAGACGTGTCGTCTGTCTCATTGAATTCCTCTTGATGAGATAGAACTTTTGGCATACTTCGTCCGAGTTTTGGTAGATGTTGGATACTAGCCGGGTTGGATTGTACCCGAAATCCAACCGAGCCCCTGGAACGGAAAAGATGGTATTTTTCAGACCAGGCATCCGTTTGACGAACCGTCAGTGGCGTTGGTGATCAAGTTGAGAAACGGTCCCTATGAGTATACCCTATGAGAGTTCGAGGTACAGTTGAGATACAGTCGAGTTGGTTTGCACACGAAACCAACCGGGCCCCGGGGACGAAAAGGCTAGTAACTCATAGACGGGGCGTCCGATTAACGCGTCGTCTGTTGCGTTGAGACCCTTATGATGAGGCGGTCCTTTGAGATACTTCTTCGTGAGACATTGAGATACTTGGAGTATCGACTGTAGCTCGTGGTGCGGACCCTCCCAGAGACGATCGTGTGGAGTACGGAGACTGTGTAGCCAACTGAGACCTAACGACTGCTTGACCGACTCAACTTGGAGTGAGTCGACTAGCCCAGTGGACGGAGCGTCTGGTATTTGGAGGCAGACCCATAGCGGACGGAGTGCCTGGTAGTTGGAAACAGACCCGCGGTACTCGACTGGAGGAGTACCTCTATAGGCTATTAGGGGGAGCGCCCGGTATTTGGCGGCAGACCCACAGCGGACGGAGCGCCCAGTATTTGGCAGCAGACCCGCGATACTCGACAGGAGAAGTACCTCAGAGACTTGGATTAGTGAGAAGTACCTTGGAGTCGTGACAGGTCCAGTGTACACTCCAGAGACGACGCTCTTCAGCAGTTACGGTTTCGATAATGAAAATCCTGGTTTGAGCTGAGTCTATGATCCTTGTGTTTCCTCATGATTGAGATAGGTTATTTGATAAATTTGGTATATGTATGGGCATATATCTAATTAGAGGTTATCTGTTGAGATCTTCTTTTTGGTTATCCTTGTTGGTTTTAGTGAGACCTTGAGGGTCTCGGGGTCCCTACTGAGTATTGTTATACTCACCCCTGCACAGGCTTTGCCTGCACCTCATTGTGTTGGTTGCAGACGACGGGCAGTGCTGACGGAGACCGAGTGTTCGAGGACTGGATGGTACCCGGAGGTGGACTACAAGACGAGTCAGTACCCGGAGGTGGAATACAGGACGAGTCAGTATCCGGAGGTGGACTTCACGGCGAGATGACACTCGGAGAAGGTTGGCGGGCGAGAGCATTGTGGAGGCAATATGTACCTACCCTTCAGGTAGGATCCATGGTGGACGACCTAGGAGTTGCGCCATCTGTACCTACCCTTCAAGTAGGATCCGAGAAGGACGACCCAAGAGACGCTTCCGTTCTTCCAACTGTTGTCTTTTTCTATTGTACTTTGTTCAGTTGTAGTTGTACTTTCATGCGGGTTTGTATTCTGGCCCATTTACCTTTCAGCACTTCTCTTTGTACTTAGTGTTTTACTTCCTCTTGTACTCTATGGTGTTTTGTTTACTTTTATAAGGCAATTCCTTCCTAGTTATCAGGATTTACGCCTTTGATGCTAGTCGCCATCCCCTGGCCTATGGAAGGTGGGCTTGGGGTAGTCACGGCACGAGCCTCGAGGACGGGTCGTGACAAATTGGTATCAGATGAGTCAGTTCTACCGCAAAACTTATAACTCTGATATTTTCTTTCTGTGAAGCAATAGTGTTAAGAGTACCGAGTGTGGTTTTCATTTCAGGGAGTCCAGTGTTGGTGCGGGCGGCCGACATATCCATACACCAGGACCCTGACAACTGATTTCCGACTTTGTACACGAAAACATTGATTGCTTGTGTGTTTCCAGAAGTTTTTAAATGTCAGCTCAAACTAGTTCAGCTCACCACGTATAATCGTTTGACTATGTCACGTTGTTTCTTTCAGGATTTATTTTCACGGACGACCAGCTAGAGCCCAGAGATATGTGTGTACTGACAGCCTGTCGAGCGACGAGGCTTCGATACAGGGACCTCTTGCAGTTAAGGCACCAGCGGAGGCACCAGTGGTACTACCATACATTGGGCCACCGATGCCACCAGCCCCAGCAGTAGGTGATGCATGCCACTTGAGTGCGCTGCACGAGTTCCAGCGCCAGAGGCCACCCAGGTTTCGGGGAGAGACGGACCCACAAGCATCTGGGGATTGACTGGAGGCTGTGGTGAGAGTCTTCAGGCTAGTAGGGATGCCAACAGACTTCATGGTGATCTTTGCTTCCATCCTTCTTCAGGAAGTAGCAGGCAGGTGGTGGAGCCACTTGTTCCAGTTTTGCGATGAGATGACCTTCACATGGGAAGACTTCGAGACCTTCTTCAGGGTGGAGTTTGTGCCAGTAAATCTGCACCCCCAGTGTGTTCAGGAGCTGCTACCTTTGCCACAGTATTTTCGATCAGTAGCCGAGTCATCTATGGGCAGTAGACAGATGATGCAGAGGTCCAAGTGGACCAGAGCCAGCCGTACAAGAAGCAGGAAGTGTTATGAATGTGGCAGGAAGGGTCACCTGGCACGTGACTGTCCGACCCTCCGCACTGTCGATCCGCAGGCGTTGGAGGAGCCACCGAGGCAGAAGAAGCGACGAGTGCTTGAGCAACAACCGAGTAGTGGACAAGGCAGTAGAGCTCCGATAGCAGGTGGACATGAGAGGAACTAGTGTATATGTCCCTTGTACTTCTAGTTACATGTTTCTGTTGTATTCGTGTCTTTGTTCTATGAGCTGCAATAATAAAAAGACACTTATAATTGTGATGTTTTCTTTCCTGTTCTTTTGTTTGATTGATACTGGACGGTACACGGAGGTGGACTACACGACGAGTCAGTATTCGGAGGTGGAATTCACGGCGAGACGACACTCGGATGAGGTTGGCGGGCAAGAGAAATGTGGAGGTTATCTGTACCTACCCTTCAGGTAGGATCCATGGTGGACGACCCAGGAGCTGCGCCATCTGTACCTACCCTTCAGGTAGGATCCGAGAAGAACGACCCAGGAGCCACTTCTGTTCTTCCAACTGTTGTCTTTTTCTGTTGTACTTTGTTCAATTGTAGTTTTACTTTCATGCGGGTTTGTATTCTGGCCCATTTACCTTTCAGAACATCTCTTTGTACTTAGTGTTTTACTTCCTCTTGTACTCTGTGGTGTTTTGTTTAATTTTATAAGGCAATGCCTTCCTAGTTATCGGGATTTATGCCTTTGGTGCTAGTCGCCAGCCCCTGGCCTAGGGAAGGCGGGCTTGGGGTAGTCACAGCACGGGCCCCGAGGATGGGTCCTGACAAATTCATGCCATGGATGATGTTGTAAGGCAATGGGCGTGGTTCATCCAGGGGATGAGACCTAGTTTCTCATTTCGGAAAAGGAGAAATTTTAGCAGCTCTTTTTGATCATATGCAAAGAAGGTGCAGATCATCCAGGAGCGGATGAAGACTGCACAGTGTAGTAAGAAACAGGAAACCTGCTCCAGTCTTAGATACTTGAGCGTGTTAAATGTTTCAAGAAGAGGAATCCTTAAGGAGAGATGAGTCTGTGGAGCAGCAGACGTGGAGGCAGATCTAGGAGAGCAGCATGAGGTGGTGTACATCTTAACATGCAACAACCACCTGCCTTAGTTATCCCTGCCAGGCTCAGGGAGTGGGAGGGCGGAGGAAGAGTGCGGCTGCATGCGGTCAAGGAGTGTGACCCAATGGCTCTAAAAATGATTCAAGGGACATTCTGTTTCCACTACTAGCTGCTGTAGTAACGGACGTCGATATGAATCATTCCTTGCTTTCACAAATCTTGTTCCAGACCTAGAGTTTCCAGTAAGCCGTGGACTTGACCCTCACGTCTGGAGATACCTGGGGAGGAGACTCGATAATCACACTTACGCCGACAGTGTGGTCAGACCCTCGAGGAGAGAGTTTCGGTGGGAATCTCTTGGTGGAATCCTCGAGGCCTTACGACGTTGGTTTGAGTATGGACTGGGCAATCACAGTTCATACACAAAATGACGGTATTAGGCAAAAATTTTGTGGTTTAACTACAACGTCAGAATGGGTTTTCCTTGGTCGGAGAAAAAGGAAACCCCAGGTAGTACAGGATAACTCTTGCACAGGAGGGTGCGACCGATCACTCTTGAGTCGGTCAACCTTACCCTCGTGGCAGCAGTCATCTGAGTTCCAGTTCTAACAGGAATTGGAGACCTCTGGAGTTCGAGGATGACGATCCCGTCCTTATACGGGTCTCACCTCGATGAGGTTTACGAAGATGTGGCCAAGGCGGAAAGTTATCTCCGAGATTCAACGGACCTTTCTAGTTCCTCAGATGGGTAGGCGAGGTGGGTTATCGCTTGACCCATCCACCTCAGTTGCACTAGGTGCACGACGTTTTCCAAGTATCTCAACTGAGGAGATACGTGCTCGACCCTTCGCATATCATCGACTAGGAGGAGCAGGACGATGGCAATGGGGTTACTTCCACGGAGGTTCCAGTGGGGATCGAGGATCGACAGGATCGGATCCTACGAGGACGGTCGATTCCTCGTGTGCGCTTTCTTTGGCAGTACGGGAATCTCCAGGTAATCACATGGGAGCGGAAGGCTCAGGTGCGAGCTCAGTACCGCTTTTGTTTCCCTAGTTAGTGTTAAAACTTTACGGGGACGTAAAGCCCTGAGGTGGGAGTAATGTAAAGACCCAGAAATTTCAAGGAAATTTTTTTCTTAATTTTCTTTGGAATTTTACAAGAACACAGTTCTTGACGGCGCCTGATTCCGAGGCCCGGTGTGCCTGGAATAAGTTTCTGAAGTTTAGCTCGAGTATATTCAGTGAACGAATGAGCGGGTTTTTCTATCTTCTGAACCAGTGCTCAGAATCAAATTCTAAGGGCACCGATGGAATCGCAGCGCCGGTATTTTCTTAGAAATGCATTTTCCGGAGTTACGTTTGTTCGGGTGTGGTTTTTAATTTTTTTTGGGGGTTAAGTGAAAAAAATAAAATAAGGTGGTGCGACAACTTTATTTTATTTCACTTAAAGCCACTTAAAGCCACTTAAAGCTGCTTAAGCTTAGTTGAAGCGGATAGGGTGCAATCCAAAATATATTACCCTCTTGGTAGGATATTTGTGAGGTGGGGCCCACACGAGCCCCACCGTTTCTTTTCCTCTAAGTAACTTACCCGCAACCCCCCTCTTTAATGAAAGTCAACCGTGCATTTTTCTGGTTAAGAAACGCCTCATTAATTGGGCAGTTAAATCGTTACAATTAATTCATTTAATTAATTGTTCGTTTCTTTTCTTTTGAAATTCAAACATGTCATGTGCGTTAATAAAATAAGATAACTCTTATTTTATTTCTGTTGGAACTTGTGGCGTGGAGAGGATTTGGAGGAAAGCATTCTTCTTTGACGGAGAATGCGAAGAACGTGAAGAACGCTCCGACCTCCGACGAAGAACGCCAAACCCTCGGAGATCGACGACGTGACGTCGTGTACCGCGATGTCAATAACGCTTCTTCCGCGACGTTTCTTCCGCGACAATCCTTCTCTTTCGCGACGATACTCTTCTTCCGTGACGGTTAATTCCGCGACGAACTCACGTTCGACGACAACGCTTGAGGTAGGGAATTATGTTTTAAGAATGATTTTATTCTCTTGTTTCTTTCTTTCTAAAGAAAACAAAGAACACGGATCAACTTATTACCTAGTTGATCTGCGAACGTTTTCCTTACGGGTTGGGAATAATCTGTTGCGGGGAAAAAAATGGTTTGGGTTGTTTCTCTTTTGTTCGTGAAATTTCCTTGTTGTTCTTTGTCTTTTGGGCCGCTTGCTACCAACTTAACGGGAGGAGGTCGGACCGCATGAACACGACCGACTCTTCTCCCTCTTTGCTGTTTGATTCGTTGCGGCACGAACAAAGGCGGCACAGTGCAACGGCACCGTGCGGAAATGAGAATGAACGTGGCGAGGAAGCGCGGCGCCGTTGCGCTGCGCCGTTGAGGCCGAATGAAACCGCGGGCGGAGTCGGGGGTCGTGGAGGCGATTTGAAGACCCCGTATTTTGTTGTCGAAGTGCGGATCGACGGAAGATGGTGAGGTGGGCAGCGAAGGCATTTTGAAGGCTTTACAGTGAAGGTCGGTCCCAGGATGATCACTAGAGAAGACCTCAGGCGAATCGGACCACCGGAGCGCGTCCGGTGGTCCGCGGAAGCCCCTGCCAACGTACCCCGCCGGCGCCGGCGGTCGGGGGCGGCGGTGCCCGGAGTTCCTTCGGAAAAATCCGCCACAGCTGAAGCCACGGCGGTGGAGCGCGGTCCCGTGACCGTGCAGGACTGGAGGGGGGCGACGGGACATGGCCGGCTGCCGCGTCCGGTGCCACGGCCGACCCCACGTGGGGTCGCGGTTCTTCACGTGGGGGCAGCGCCCCGCTCCTCTCGCTCGGCCGTAAACGGCCGAGTCGACCCACCGGCCGGACCAGGTCGTACCAACCGGGTTGGACCCAGACCAGGGTCGGGTCGACCCGGTTTGGGCCGACCCAGGGGGGTTGGGACGGGTCGGTCCGGGCCCAGACCCCCCGTTTTCGGATCACTTTCGGTCAAATGCTCATATCATGGGCTACGGACCTCCGATCGATGCACCGTCAGCGGAGATGCAATCCTTGGACCGAGACGGTCGTTTTGACATATTACACTCAAGGTTTCCGAATACTTTGGGTTCGGCCGGGTTGGTTCGTGCACGGAACCAACTGGGCCCTCGGAGCGGAAACGCTCATAACTTGAACTCCGGACGTCCGATTGACGTGCCGTCGACTTTGATGGATTCCTCTAAGTGAGACGGATCTTTTGGCTTACTCTGCTCAAGGTTTGGATGTCGTTGGAGTGCGTTCGGGTTGGTTCGCTAACGAAACCAACCGGGCCCCTGGAAAGAAAAAAGCCAATAACTCACAGACCGGGCGTCCGATAGACGTGACGTCTGTCTCGTTGAATTCCTCTTGATGCGACAAAACTTTTGGCATACTTTACTCAAGTTTTGGTTGCTTTTGGATAGTGGCCGGGTTGGATTGTACCCGAAAGCCAACCAGGCCCCTGGAACGGAAAAACTGATATCTTTCAGACCAGACGTCTGTTTGACGAACCGTCAGCGGCGTTGGTGATCACGTTGAGAAACGGTCCCTATTAGTATACCCTATGAGAGTTCGGGGTACAGTTGAGATACGGACGGGTTGGTTCACACACGAAACCAACCAGGCCCCGGGGACAAAAATGCTAGTAACTCACAGACCGGGTGTCCGATTGACGCGCCGTCTATTGCGTTGAGACCCCAATGACGAGGCGGTCCTTTGAGATACTTCTTAGTGGGACTTAGAGATAATTGGAGTATCGACCATAGCTCGTGGAATGGACCCTCCCAAAGATGAGTGTGCGGAGTACGGAGACCGTGTAGCCGATTGAGACCTGACGACTGCTTGACCGACTCGACTTGGAGTGAGTCGACAATCCCAGTGGATGGAGCGCCCGGTATTTGGCGGTAGACCCATGGCGGACGGAGCGCCTGGTATTTGGCCCTAGACCCGCGGTACTCGACCGGAGGAGTACCTCTGTAGGCAATTAGGGGGAGCGCCCGGTATTTGGCGGCAGACCCACAGCGGACGGAGCACCCAGTATTTGGCAGCAGACCCGCGGTACTCTACAGGAGGAGTACCTCAGAAACTTGGATTAGTGATCAGTACCTCGGAGTCGTGACAGGACCACTGTACACTCCACAGACGGGGCTCTTTAGCAGTTATGGTTTCGATAATGAAAATCTGGGTTTGAGGTGAGTCTATGATCCGTGTGTTTCCTCATTATTGAGATGGGTTACTTGATAACTTTGGTATATGTATGGGCATATACCTAAGTAGAGTTTATCTGTTGAGATCTTATTTTTTGCTTATCCTTGTTGGTTTTAGTGAGACCTTGAGGGTCTCGGGGTCCCTACTGAGTATCGTTATACTCACCCCTGCACGGGCTATGCCCGCACCTCGTTGTGTTGGTTACAGATGATGGGCAGTGCTGACGGAGGCCGAGTGTTCGAGGACTGGATGGTACCTGGAGGTGGACTACACGACGAGTCAGTACCCGGAGGTGGACTACACGACGAGTCAGTATCTGGAGGTGGAATTCACGGTGAGACGACACTCGGAGGAGGTTGGTGGGCGAGAGCATTGTGGAGGCTATCTTTACCTACCCTTCAGGTAGGATCCATGGGGGACGACCCAGGAGCTGTTCCATCTGTACCTACCCTTCAGGTAGGATCCGAGAAGGACGTCCCAGGAGCCACTTCCATTCTTCCAGCTATTGTCTTTTTCTGTTGTACTTTGTTCAGTTGTAGTTGTACTTTCATGTGGGTTTGTATTCTGGCCCATTTACCTTTCAGCACTTCTCTTTGTACTTAGTGTTTTACTACCGCTTATACTCTATGGTGTTTTGTTTACTTTTATAAGGAAATTCCTTCCCAGTTATCGGGATTTACTCCTTTGGTGCTAGTCTCCAACCCCTGGCCTATGGAAGGCGGGCTTGGGGTAGTCACGACACGGGCCCCGAGGACGGGTCGTGACAGAATATATGAGTTAAAATAAATGAATGAGATACATCCATATTAAATGTAGTTGTCACTAATGATGATGTTATGGTAATGGTAATTATCATGGTTACTGGACCTGTATCCACTTCCTGTACAAACGATTAAACCATATGAAGAATCTTCATTACATATGCATATGGATAGAACCCGTTTATTTTTGAATCATCTAATTACACTGTTGTTTTAATAGGAACTGACGATCCCACATTACTATATAGAGTCTAATAAATATGGGAGAACTTTTATAAGTGACATGATCATACACATGAGCTTCAAATCATGGGTTCCCTAGTAAAAACATCTTTTAATACCCTTTACTTTTACACTGGCAACTAATCATAGTGAATCTTCTAGTCCCTTCTCGAGTTCTATAAAAAACATTTCTATCAAGAACCACCATGAAAACCATGGAGCTTACCATTTCCCTTAATGTAACTCACACGTCCATTGGGAGTAAAAGGAACTCCTGAAAACCCTAACATTCTAGTAAGCTCTATTTTAAACATCAAAGACCAATATAGTACATAAAAATAAGTGAAAAACATTAGAAAGAAAACCAAATAGAAAATATTATATCATAGGAAAAGATCTAAGAATCATGTCTTTATCTTATCATTTTTACTATCTTAGGTGAAAACAATAGTAGCTTTACAGAACGGTTTTCATACTCCGACACCGTCTTGTTAGCTTAATAAAGTATGAAAAACTCAATATCCTTAGCCAAAATCATTAACTCTAGATAGAACTAGTCCATAAAAAGGTCCTTGAATTATTTATACTCTATGACCCCATGTTTCATCACTGTCCTCGTCATGTCCCACCATATCTTTATTGGTCCTCCCAACATGAAGGTGGGACACTTCAACTTTATTTCACGTGGTTTATATAATAACTCAATCAAACCCTCCATCCTTCTCAACAATTTTACAACCTCTTGAGGACCATTAGAGCCTTTGAATGTTGGTGGCCTATGCAGAATTAACTCTTGATAACAGTTCCCTAAAACAAATCTTCGAGGTTCCAAAATAAGTGCCTGAATGGGAACTTATGGTGGTGAATGTCCTATAGCATGGACAATATGAAATGTCACCTCGACCATACTCTGGTAAAAAATATGGTTCAATCACTGAGGTTCATCATGATCTTCTTAAAGGAAAAAATTCATCTCTCTTCTTGGAGGCATGATGCTACACAACATCAGTAGAAAATATTGAATACATCATAATAACACTCAAATAGAGAAATGTGGGAAATTAATCCCAATAGTTTGAAAATAAAGACTTTTATTTCAACTATCTAAGTCAAATATAGGGTAAATACTAGAAATAATCCCTTGAATGTCATCCCCAAACCACCCATAGTGACTTATGGTTCATTGTTGTGAGAGATGTCTAGACACTCAATTGCAACTACCACCTATGTCCCAAAATGAATTAAAAATTGGATACTGACATAAATGAAAGATTCAATACCTTCAAATTTAAGAACCACTTTATAAAGAACCATCAAGGGTACGTGGGTAGCCTGATAACCAAGCTGGTCCTAACATTTCCCAAAGGAATTCCAGATCCCCAATTGTTGTGACATGCACATGGAATTTTATAATATAAATATGGAAACAAATTATCCACCAAAAAAATGGAAGAAAGATAAACAAGGAAGTATAAATACAATATAAATTCAACAATGAGAAATGTACCAGATGTAAAACATGTATACACAACCCAATGTACTATAGAAAATTACCAAAAAATAGGATAAATTCCCTAGTCCAAACAGATGTAACTCTCCACACCCAACGATCCACAGCTACCACCACCACAAACTGGTAGCATACCATTTCACTATCATATAAGAATATAATCTATATACACCTGAATTAATTGGTATGGAGTGATATAAAATCCTATTATGGTCTCACCATGAAATCCATATAATTATTCTATCATTTAATCACCCAAATGAATCATTCAATTTTAAACAAAATGGAAAGGTCTTTCAAAAGAATGTTTAAAAAAATCATTCATTAAATTTCAAAAGATGGAAATACATTTAAATAATTTCTTAATAAACATTTTATTTAAATAAAATTATATAAACTCATTATTCTTGTAAAACAGGTTAAAAACCAATGACATATATTTCAAGCAAAAAATTGAGAAACATGCCATATGTTAAAAGGTAAAATATTTTTATTCTATGAGACCTCATCACACTCAGAAATGTTTCATGATAATATGTGTATACACACATCCTTCTAAATACTGACCATGAAGAACATGTCACTATCCCATTAAGGTTGTGACATCTTTAAATTATGTATTGTTATTGTTGACAATCATAGAGTGTTTTCTAAATAACTCATAAACTATCTAGGAATTCATGTTCTCTAGTACAAATCAACGATGAGAAATTTATTTAAAAAATAATTAAAATGCAATTAATCCCATTTTTCCATTTCAAATATGATAATTTCCCATTTAAAAACCAAATATGGGTTTTAATCGAATCATTTCGTTTTGTTGATAAAACCAATATGTTTCAATAAAATTACATTGTAAACAATTTCTCCTAAATAAAAATTAGAAAAGAATTACATCAAATAAATTTCTCAATTTAAATAATAAAAGTCCAAAAATTTAGAAAATACATCCCAATTCAATGAAATATGGGGTTTTCCCAAATTCATGGAATGATCAAATTTCAAAACCCCGATTCAATTGAATTGGGTTTTTAATCGACCAACCAAATAAAATTTCATTGAAAATAAGAAATTTAATTAAAATCAAGAAATTAAATTTAAATCATGTGATTTAGGTTCAATAAAGATTATCCATCATAATGGAACCACCTACCTCAGGATCACTAGATCTTGAATAAAAAATCCATAGTCAGGAATCTTAGATAAATAACACTTTCTTTGAATAAAGAAGAATCAAACCTGGATTCACAATCCAAAACATCAGTTATTAGATTTCCCAATAACATGATGATCTATAAAACCCTAGGTTGAAAAAAGATATATTAGGAGATACTGATAAGAGGAATCCTTCCAGGTAAATATCAAACATCATTCTACATGATTTAATTCACTTCTAGAAGGCTTTAGAGGCGTAAAAATCAACTATTTGGAGCCTCCTTGGAAGAAGAAATCGCATTAGGTCGATATATGTCTGTTGGGTACTTTAAATGTGGGTTTTAGGTATTTTAAAAATAACCTTTATATTTAAATATCAAGTTCACATAGATAGATGGGTAGTTAAATCCATCTTCCCAAACCATACACCCTAATTAATTAGGATACATGGTCTCGTATAGATAGATTCATGGTTTTCCAAACTGTGTGTTGGCCATGCATAACCACATTTTCTAGCATTTTACGGTTTCCACTAAGAGGTTTCATGGTTTAGGTAAAATTTACAACAAATAGGCAGAGCCTAAAAAAATCCAAATTTTAAAAACTTTTCACATGAAACATCCGCAAACAAATCCCAACCAAATAACAATAAAAATTAGGATTTTGGAATTCCTAAAAACAATAAAAATTTGTTACAAAATTTTTTTTTTTATAAAGAATCTAATTTTTAACATATTATATGTTTTTTTAATTTATATTTCTATAATTTAAATTTTAAATTCGAAAAAATGAAATTAATTTTTATCCTTAAAAGAAAAACTAGCTAATGTAATGACCCAAATTATCAAGGCATTGATGGAAGTTATTATGTTGATATTAAATCCACATTTTATCCCAGAATAGGCTAGGGGTGATTTCGAGGTTCGACAAACCATATCAGACACATGGGAGTCCTTATCAAAAAATACCTTCACACACACATATCCACACAAAAAATATAATGGAGAAGATAAATAAGTAATACTATAATTTAATGCACATAATCTCATCCCATAATAGAGTATTAAAGTATTAATGAAATTCAAAATGGGACAAATAGCATCCCAGTAGTACTGTAAAGGAGTATAACCTGGAAAAAATAGAGGAATGCCACCGAATTAAAGTTCTGAGATATTTCTACGGTCTATATGGCTCAACAACTATCCACTTACTGCTTGTCAACATAGGACTCAAATAAAAGGCATGATGTATATATGATACATGAAATGGGTCGAAAAATCCCAAGTAGCTGTGAGTATAGACATACCCAATAGGACACTCCAAAATAAAAAAAAATAAAAAAAACAACAAAAGAGTCTTATCTAAAGCAAAAATAAAGTGAAATAAAAAAGGTAACCATGATAAATTCAAAGAAAGACAAAATTTCATAAGGACATGTATTTCATCACTACTATCCAATGTATTCTACTATTGGTTCCAAATAACATTTTTATAGAGAATTCACTCATCAGGTCTCTCTTTGATGATGACACTCATTTGAGTGGAAACACATGTTGAGACAATCCATGATGTAGCATAAAATTGAACACAAATAATATCAATATATGTGTAGGGGATGGTTAATAGGGCCTATTTCAGATACCTAAACCTCTACAGAATAACTAACTATGTGGGTGATCACACAACCTTGATGTTGGATACTGAATACCAGACATAAATAAGGTAAGAATGAGATAGAGGTTCACAACTAAGAGCACATAGAGGGACACTTGAATATATATATATATAGCCCATATAGGGGATAACTCACCCTATTCTCAATAGAGGATGTCACAGTTTTCCCTCTACGTAATGGAATAGTATAATACAACCACTGAAATTGAAAATTTAATGATGTGATCATGGTCTCTATCTTTCCCGAGCTAGAGTAAAAGATGTTTCTAATTGTATATAATTTGTGTATCATTGAGTGTTCAACTTCTTATTTCATGTTGTATCACATAACATGTTCATATAGATACACACTATATTGTTATAAAAATAAAATTGAGTGTTCATGTTGACAATAATAAATGTCCTTTTTCTGATTCCTATATACTTTTTGAAGTATACAGGCTATTACCTAACACACATGGTGTGTGTGGTCAAATATCTTCCTTGGAATTTAATCCCAGAACATGTTTTTCTAGATTTAAAAGCATCACATTGAGGTGGTTCCCCCAATTGGTATGTGATATTTATCTCTCTATGTAAACAAAAGACACCACACAGTGTAGTCTATATGGTGTGAGTTCTTATAAACTACACATAGTGCAGATCTGAATTAAAAAGAAATTAAATATTTCTAATACATCTTGTCTCCCAATTCTGTTTCCTATTCTTCTATAATTATTCGCATCTAAAATTCCCATAATGATATTTACCAAGCCTACATCATAGTTAGTGGTTTTATATTTACCTCCCTTTTATATAAATATCCAGTAGCTTCCCAAATGGACAATTCAACTTGATCCATCTCGTGAAACCAGCATCTCTTATGCCATCTTTTGATTTCGATCATCATTGCCACACATTAATCATGTCTCCAATCCCAAATCTGAAACCCTAAAAATGATCTATTTTAAAATGAAGTGATCAAAAAATGTCGGTATCATGTTTATAGTACTTTAAATCAAGAAGACAAATTCATATGACGAATCTAGAAAAACAGATGGATAAAGACATAAAACAGAAAAGTGATTTCAAATTAATGTTATGTTAATTTATCCATCATTTATAGATTCTGAAGAATGGGTGGGATTATAAAATTATTAATATAATATTAATTTAAAATTATTAACTTTAAAACGTTAAAAAATAATAGGATAATCAATATATAACAATCCAAGAATTGATTTATAAAATATTTATTTCATTTTTGTCATAGAAATTCATTGAACATGGTCTTAATAAAGAAATCTTTGCCTCAGATTTTGACCTATCATTGATGAAGAACATAAATCTGTCACTTTGATTCATGAGATATTTTACATTCTTCAATGGAACCTCAATTATCAAATATCATTAATCATTAATCCCCAATCACATGAAAAACCAACAACTTTCTCACTACTAGTGTTTTCTCAATCCTTTTAATTCAATAGGTTTACTAGAAAAAACCTGTTAAATTCGCTGATGAGATGTTCAAATGGGCTTTAAGGAGGATAAAACATTAAGTATATATATAATAAAAAATATATTCATTTTATTAGTTTTACATAATGTTAAATATATGACTATTAGAAAATGAAAAACTAGATTCTGACAAAACTTATTTCACACATAGGGTATGACCAACATCCTATATTTAATGTGAATATCAGTTTCTTTATATGGGTCATAATTCCATTGGTAATTATTTATTTAGAAAAACTACATTTATGTGAAATAATATATTAAACATTTTCAATATATAAATAATGAATATCTGTGAGGCTATAAATTATTTACCAACTCTCTTCCTTACTCAATTTTTTTAAAAAAATAAATTTTAAATTATATAACTAAGAAACAAAAATTTGATACATTCTCCCCACCTCAGATATTTTTTCCGGAAGATTAGAAACCTACTAAAAATAATGAGGGTGGAAAACTCTCATCTTTTTATACCACTCATAAGATCTCTCATGGATGTTCCTTTGATACCATGAAAGTTTTCCAATGGAATGAATTACCCATAGAGGATATTTTCATTCACACTCTATTACCACTACACACTTGATAAATGATGTTCCAACCTCAATTTCCAACTCTCCCTGGTTGATAACATGTGATGGATCATCCACATTCTCTTATCTATGGAATGTGGCAAGAAATACACACCCAAAATAATTTTAGTTTTAAGTTCAGTATGATTTCCATCTCCCTCATGAAAATCCAAAATACTATTTCATTAGTATGTATCAGAAAATTTATGGTTATGGATAGTCATCATATACTCCTAGATGTTCATCAACTTCCCTGTCATCACTTCCTTCAATAATCTTCTCAAAAAAATCACCTTTCATTAAACCATCCAATAAAGTGGTGACCTAAAATGTCTCTCATGGAGGGCCTCATATTGTTACATACCAATGGTGGAATGATAATAGTTGATGTATTTTAACTCCATTAAGGGTTAGTGATCCTTCTAATAATGAACAAAACCATTCTTATAATCATTCAAGATGTACTGCATAGATTGAATGGTATACTATAATTGGAAATAATTCTGAAGTTGGAATGTCATTCTCACTCCGAACTTATTTTCTAAGAAACCCTATATTACTCCCCATAATAGGAATATGAAGTAAACATCATGGAATGTAACAATAATCTAACGTATGATACAATTTCGGGATACCACAAACAAATATTGAAATCCTAATCTCTCAACTAGACTCAACTCTTGGATGGAAAGGAATCGGATGACCTTGTGAGTTAGTCTTCGATGAACTACATTATTTCATAACCAATATTTTATTTTGGAGGTTCAATTATAAAACACAGGGTGATAAAATCCCAATTCTACTCATTCACCTCAATGGGTCTTGAAAGACACATTGGATCAGTGTGTTTGGGCTTCCCCTATTGGATGTTGAGTCATTGAGAGATAATTTTAATAACTCTCCTCTTTATCTATATCCAAAAAAACTATGGTAAATTTTAATGATACATCTCTACCAATCCTGATGTACTACATAAGAAGATTCATTAAAACCCCTTATCACCTTCTCTTAGAGTGTGACCAATACCATTGTTCATCATTGGAAAGCGTTGGAATTCTCCCCACCTTCATAAAATACCCCAGGAACATGTCCTTTGAATATCTAGTCATATATGAACTCAAAAACTAAATGTATAAAATAAAAATTCTAGATATTATTAAAAATTATATAGGTCACAACCATTTTTTAGAGATACACCATCCCACCCTCATCCACAAGGGTCACCTGTAATGTGGTCAATTGCACTATTTTCATTCTCATCAATCGTGAACATCAATTCTTACTAAGTGTATCTACTATCACATTTCACTTTCTGAGAGTATAGAATATATCAAATTCATAGACTCATAATTACTAAAACTATTGAATATACCTCATTATATGATATTTCTGTGATAGGATATACCTTAGACTCTTAAATCTAGAATTCATGAGGAATCTCTCTCCCATAAGACAAAATATCGAAGACATTAAGATAAAAAATAAACTAGTATCTCCAAGTCAAGGCTTGTGAAACTACGCTCTCATGGTGTCTCGAGTGTCAGGACCCATAAGAAATCACCTCATGCCCCTATATTAGAACACAACAAAGAATATATCTAAATCCATTATGTAATAAAAGATAATAAACACCCTCCTACAGTAGTCTATAGATGTTGGAACTCTTCCACCACTGTAAATATCCTAAAATGTTTGCTGAAACTCCAATATACACAAATATGGATTCACATTTTTGGATCAGGGTTGTAATTGGTTCCCTGATCTTTAAGAGATCATACATGAATTTGTAATAATATCTTTTCAACCCATTTTAGTGGGGCACCTAATAACACACTTGGGTGGATCCCAAGACAACACTTTCTAGATCATTACTTGGTACACTACTACACCAACTTTTGAGATTAAATATCCAATAAAAAATACCTCTCAAATCTATAAATTAAAATTTTAGATAATTCCATAAATATGGATATCCCTATACATGTATCGGACCATCTTAAAATGATTCATGTTCTCCTCATATAACATTGAGTTCACGAAGACATAAACTATGATGAATAACATGAATTATTCTACATAGGGACAAAATAGTTCAAGAATCCCATGAACACTTATGTGGAGTTTGACTTTCCAAAAATATATTACCATGTAATCATTTTGAAAACTACGACACTAAATTTCAGCTTATGTATATCCTAATATAAAACATATTTCTTGTGATATCCCCTGCCGATGTTAATCTTTATGACCAAATGATCCCTTTTATATAGGTTGATGAGGTTGTTGATTCATCGAATTGGGTAGTTATTAAAGATTTTAATTTGATTCTATTAATGAAAATACGTGTATAAACTCTATGTCCCATCCTCCATTATGGTGGAAAACACTATGGTTGCCTAGGGGGACACACTATATCTATAAAATACATTACACTATTCATAGTATACATATATCTTCTGCTCTCAATCATATTTAGGGTTCATATGAAATGATCATGTAGATATTGGAATTTTCCCTAGATGTTGGCCTACATAGAAATTGATCTTTCGATTTGAAGGAAGTATTGAGTCACCCTCTACGTAGACTTCTTCGCACTACTCCAATTCTAGAGGAAACTAAAAGATCATGTAATATAATACCTCGGAAGAAAAACTAGATGACTACCAATAAATATGTGGATCCCCTGGCATACGAGACCATCCTTATATTCCTAATATTTTAGTTTCATAGATGAAGGAATAACTTATCCCACCAGTTCATGCACACTGAAACCCTCACCGAAAATAGTAAAAATTGCTATGGAAAACGTTAAACCATTGAATAGTAGAAAAACATCATATGTACACATCGCTACTATAATGTGGTACCAAAGAATTGTCCTTTATCCATGGTTCATGTGAAACTTCTAGTAATGATTCAGTATCATCAAAACTTCCTCCATTGGTGTCAATAGTCGGAAAGGTCAATCTAAAGGATCTATTATAATCTCCATGTCACAGATAATGTATTCGGGATGGAAAAAGTGGTCACTACCCAAGTTTACCAAAACTAGAAATAAATTATAGCGTTGAATGACCATACCTTATATCACACCCATAGTCTTTAATTAATTATCTTCAACTTCATGTAGTTCTCTATTCCCATTTCTACATGTTCAAAAAACCCATAGTTATCTTCGACCCCTCTTCTCATCAAAAGAAGCCTCAACCATATGATTCAAAAGAAACACATCCACAACTCCATGATTAAATATTCTTTGCGTGTCCTTAACTAAACAATAAAAAATGAAAATTAATCATAAGAGGATGCATATTGGTTGGGGTGTCACACATTTTGGTATGCTCAAAGTCACATTACAATAATCTATCACATAACTCCATGAGAAAATATTCTTTGCGTGTCCTTAACTAAAAAATAAAAAATGAAAATTAATCATAAGAGGATGCATATTGGTTGGGGTGTCACACATTTTGGTATGCTCAAAGTCACATTACAATAATCTATCACATTGATCCAAAAATAATCAAGTATTTCTCTAAATTAGTATACATATCAGGGACACCATTTAACCAAGAGAGTCCCTCCGACGGTTGAATAACAAATACAACATTACTATCTAGTCTCTTACAACAAATAGGGTCATTGAAAAGTAATACACTCTAAAGATATGATCAAAATATATCCAATAGAGTTTCACCTCACCACATATCATTGAATCTAGATTCCACCATCACCATAATGATACTGGGAAATAGCTATCCTCTTGGAATAAAATTTGATATATATGGAACCTAACCCTACACAATACAAACGCAACGAACTCTAACCATATCTATACCGCTAGGGGGTCTTTCTCACCTTGAAACCTTAGTGGCATTTACCTTTGAAACTAATAAAGTGAAAGCATAATATGTATCTCACATGCCAATACAATAATGAAAAAGTACACTAATCCTGATGAAAAAATGCATATGAACCATTGGGATTGATTTAACATGTTACTCAATGGGTGGAGGCTCTACTCATTGTCCACGCAGATGAGTCATCTCACGATCAGGTCTCAACATTATCGACTCATCATTAGAATGATAGTCTTCATGATCCCTCCATGTTACTATCAATGGTTTTCTACACTAAGGTGTCTTTTGGATTAAATATATACACCAAATTCAAATATAATATCATGGGATCTGACTAAACAAGGACATGAAAATCAAAACCCATTCTTATATATTGTAGGAAATATGTTTTCCCCACAACTAGTGATTAAATATATCGAGTCAAAAATAATTTTATTATATTCCATGTTAATAGATATTTTTACAACTAGGCCATCACTAGGATTTTATAACCAAGGGATAAACATGAGAAACATTAAAATTAATTCCTTAGTTGAAAAACCAAAACTCAAATCTAGAGTAACTATAATATCAGGTTCTTGGATGACCAGATCTAATACCACTCTTCCAGGGCCTAACCAATCAGGTCCTAATTGATGGAATGTAATGTCATAGTGACACCACAAGGACACCTTCAATAGGCCATGGTCTAGTGACTAGTGCTGAGTAGGCATATCAAACCCATGGTTATCCTTATCCAAATGCACCTGCACACACCCACACATCATCATACAATAATATAATGAAGAAGTTTAATAACTGACACTATATTTTAATTTTCATCATTTACCATATTTGATTTTGGAAAAAAAATTATAAATAAAAATAGGACTATATAGTGGGAAAAAAATAATAAAAATGTGTCTTATATACTAAAAATGGTGGATTTCACCCAAACTAAAACTACGTGATTCGTATATAGTTCATCTAGATTAACTAAATTCCACCTACTCATAGTCCACCTTATAATATTCTGAAAATACATTCATATATATAATACACAACACATTATTGTAAATCCCATGCATGGGTGAGTGCAAAATTACCCACTAAGAAACACCAATATCAAAAAAACATAACTCATTAAGTAAAGAATCTGATCTAAATAAAAAATAATGGGAAATAAATAGGTTAACCAAGATATTATCAAATAAACAATCTATGTCTCATGGTGAGGTCGTTCCTCACTACCATCCAATGTATTAAACTCAAGTCTCAATGGTAACATTAATTTGACATAAATAACTCATCGGGTCATTCTATGATTATGGTGTTTATCCAATATGATATACTTGTTAAGCCATTGTATGATGTATTATGAACTAAAACACACAAGATATGTGCTCACATGTAGGAAATCATGATCGCATTTAATAGTCTATACCTAAACTTATCGTGAATAATACACTAGGAAGGGAATCATGTATACTAGATGTGATATATGATATGCCTGACCCAACATAGGCAAAATGAAATAGTGGATCACACAATCGGACACAAATAGGGAGAACTGACACCATATTGAACTTTCTAATAGGGGGAATCTAAAATTATATGAAATTTAAGGGATTCCAAGAATTACCATTTTATGGAAAGATGAAGGTAACATTACCATTGAAAAAGAAACTACACAGAAGTGATTTGGGGCTCTAACCAACCCAATAAGTAGTACACATTTTTGTCCAAATGGATACATGGTGTGTCCCACTATGCCTAGTACGTTCCATTTCATACCATATGACATGACTTGTTCCTTGACATACACAGTATTTTGTTACAACACATGGTTGGTAGTGGTGGTATTACACTTAGATATGTGTTTTCCTCCCATATAGGTGTACTTTCCAATGTACCTAGGGTATTCAACAACAAATAAGAAGTGTAGGGACACATAGATTCTTTGTAATGTACTACCTATACAAACAGAGATAGCCTTCTATGGGTCACACAAAATGTGGGCCCCATATATGGAATTTTTTATTCAGTACATTGTGTAGACCCTTTACACTACACAGTTGGGTCCACATGGAATGTGTTCATCCAAACTACATGTCGTGAAGATAGGAATATAATTCTAATTACAAATCATTTAAACCTTTTTAAACCAAGCATAATGTCCTCTGACTCCATTGTGATTTTCATTCATAACCAAGTGATTCTCATTAACGATTTCTTAATCGTCATAGGTGATTATATTCTATCCATTGTTTTCTAAAAAATTTCCCATTGTGGTACTTCTAGAGAATCCCAATCAATTTGGCTCAGAGAACCATCATCATTGATACCATAATCGAATTATCATATTCTTCACCACTTTGTGAAATCTCTAATCCCAAAACTGAACCCAAAACAATGATCTGTTGAACTAATATGTTATTAAAAAATTAGCTATTTTATGGGTATTGTAAAATTATTGGCCAACATAAATATCAATGATGATTGTTTATTAATATAGGGAGAAAGGATTGAAATAAAAAATTTAGATCATGTAAATGTTTTATTCATTTTGAAAAATATTAATATAATTCCATTAATGTGTAGGATAATCAAATAAAAAAATTTATTGTAAGTTAATAATATTTAGAAGATTAAATAATTGATATGTTAAAAAAAATGAATGATGCATGAATTAATTTCTAAAATAATTAATTCATGTTCATCATGAAAAATAAAATAATGTGGATTTAAGAAATAAAGTAGAATCCAAACCTTATGTTCTGATAGATATTTTGAGAATAATATATTTTTGTTCATTTATTTGATGAGATATTCCAAATTCATTATTGGGTACAACGTTCTCTATGTCCATTCATCATCGATCCTCACTCCCAAGATCACCCACCTAAACACTTGCAAGTGGTACTCCCTCTAGACCCTCAATACTCTAAGGTTATGTAGATTAACCATCCAAAGATAGTTTCAAATATGAATTATTGTGGGTAAAATATTCATTATATAATAAATTAATTAATAAATAAAATGTTTTCATTTTATCATATGTTGTCTTGGCTACTGCACTAAATTCCAACACCCAATTCAAACCAAACTTATGTAACACAAAGGAATAACTGACATTCTGTATTTATTGGAATTACTGTTTTCTCCATATGGGATACCATTCATGAGATATTACATTATTTCATATAAGGTGTTTGTGGGAGATATATTATATTTATTATTTATTTTATATCAATGTTGTGTCTCCATATGGAATTTAATTCTATTGCATCTCCAATTAATTCTTTCAATATATTATTGAAAATATTACAATTTTTCTATCCTCTAAAATGAATTGCTTACAGTTTCAAATTATTTTTTGATATTTTTATGAAAAGATTGATTTTTATGAAATAATGAAAAATACTGATTTTGAAAATCCGACCGCATTAATGAAATTACCATGATAAAATGAATTTATTTTATATGAATAATTTTTAAATAAAATAAATATTTTTTATAAATACACTAACCCTAGAATCATAGAGTTGGGGATTCATTATTACCATAGAATTAGATATGGATAGTCACGTCCCAAAGGAATTAATAGTAGAGTCCCGGAGCTTGACGTACATGGACATTACATTACTTTTGTGGAATACTTAATACATAACAAAAACAGACACACAAGGACCGTAATAGTTCAATGTCTTTGGAAACTTGGAACTTAATCTTCTAATCGTGGTGAAAGATCTTCAACATCTCCCATAAAGATCTTCCCCTTTGGTTTTCTTACCTAAAACATTTCTTTATATCCTGGGGAAAAGAAAACATATAATGGGTGAGCTCAAATTCTCAGTAAGGGTATGAATGGATAAAATAAAACAAATCATATACATTTTAACTTAAAAACATAAACATAGTGTTTAAACATCAAAAGTTTGAGCAATGACATAAAACATGGAAGTACGTAAGACATAGATCATAAAGAAACATTAAGCATGATAAAATAGCATGGGAGTAAAACATGTAATTGTGGAAACCATTCAGCACATGTCATGATTTCCATAGTAGCCAAGGCATTGCTTCCAAGACCATCTTAGTGGACAAAGTCCCTTTATGAATTGAGTTCACTCCTCGTTTCAGTCCTGTAACACTGAACCGGATTAACTTATCGTTCCGGCCATGTCTATCTCATGAGAAATAAATCTTTACCCAATGAATTGGATGGAGATATAGGTCCCACCCATCTCATAATGAAATCATTCTTACTTGTTCCACAAAATAAACTTAAAACATTCATCATAACCCAAAGAATAAAATGGGTTTCATAAACATCGTCCCATCATTTCATAATCCATATAAAAAAATGGACATTTCATCATAAGAAAAGTGAAACCATGTAAATCATAGAGACATTAAACTTTAAACATACACATATGAAATAATGTCATCTTATATGGAAAATGGTTTTGATAAAACATTTGAAATGAACTCCTGAGGAAAATAGCCTTTCTTCTTCCAAATCAATTTCTTTTCACAAAACATCATTCAATTTTAAAAGAAGGATATTTTGTTGAAAATATTCATGAAATATTTTGGAGGAATCTTCATGAAAATAATTCTTTATAAAACCGTAAAAATTCATTCGTGCCGTATAAGTTAAAAAAACATTCTTCTCGTACTTTTGCCGAAAAAGTCAAAAAGTACCTCTTAAGAGAAACATTCCATACATACCTTGTAGTAAAAGTAAAAAATGGGTAAAAAGGACATTAAAAATACATGAAACAATTTTTAGGAAACATGGACATGGATGATAACAATAACCCCAGTAAATACTTACGAATAAACAATATCGGATAAGAACGAGATTGGAAAAGTTATCCCTTACCTTAGGTCCGATATGCTTCGTACGTATCCGAACCTCCTGTATAATGATTTAAATAATGTCATTGACTTATTACATAATCATATTCATTGTTATGATATCATATATGGTTCACTTATGACTTTATATTACCCGTTCTTTTGTAAATTCCATGTTAAAGAGCGTTTTGGGTAAAATTGTTTCATTTATCGTCCGTGTTTTGACTTGTAATTATTCATATGATTACTTAGATCATGATTACTTAATTCCAGAATATAAAACATGATTTATATATAATATATATTCACAATATACATATATATAATACATCGATAAATGGAAAGAAATACACTGTTCATGGAGACTGTATGTCGTACGTACGCATGAACGTTGTTTTTGTTTCCTCATTGAATTGAATGGAATTAATTGGATAACATACATATATATATACATAAATCCAGTATCATTATTATTTCATATATTTCATGATTACTTATTATATATACTCTATATTCATTCATGAATGGTTAATCATTGAGAATGAATCTCATCGCGTCGTGGAGACGGTAGTCCGTACGTATGCACAAGCGACGATATGGTTCCCATAATTATTGAATTGAATTGGAGTATATGATACAATATATCATAATCAGTATGATGTTATAATAACTATGTATAGTTATTATTTACACCATTATACCCATCCAAGTAAGGTGGTGTTGGAAAAACAGATTACACCACGACGTTGAGACGGTATTCCGTACGTACGCTCGGTGATTTAATTTTCCATAGGATGGATAGAAGGTTAAATGGGGTTGTTTCATATTTATAATAACATATCATTATATTAGTGATACTTATTTTTTTACTTTATAATGAAAAATATAATGAAGAAAAAGTTGAAGAAGAAATAAGCTTGAAATAATCGGTAGAAGAGATTGCCTCTTCTTCGACGCACATCCTTTAAACTTCTTCTTAGGGCACTAGGGTTGGTATTTTGAGAATACCAGTAACATTATAAGGTTTATAGGGAAGTGGGGAAGTTAAAAGGGCAGAGTTTTGCCGAGCTTCAAGTCTCAAAATGGTGTGAGGAAGAGAGGGAGGAGGTGTCCTTTTATAAGGGAGGAGAGGGGCACCTTTGGAATCTTCAAAAATATTAGTTTAATATAAATTCAAACCCCATATAAAAACCTCCATAAATGACTCAATTCGAAGATTATATGATATAGGGTTGTAATCGCATCAAGAAATAAAATTTAGACATGTTTTGATCTTATTTTAAACATTATTATTTTGATTCATCCTTATTTAATCTATTTAAGTTTATTTGTGGTATTAAAATTAAAAAATTTAAATGGTTATAAATAATGACTTATGTGTTGTTAATTTTCCATAATTGGATACTTTATGATATTTTTGACTTTATAAATTTCAATTTATAATTTTTAGATATTTTTGTGATTTTTAAACAATTTAATAATATGTTATTTTTATACAACAACAACAGTGTCAATTTTAACACTATTCATTTATTTGAATTTAAATAAAATCTTCACAGAGGATATATTCGAACTAAAATATTTAATAGATTCCTAACATGTAAAAGTTGTCTAAAAATCGTGGAGCACATTAAATAGTTTATATAATATTTATTTTAATATTTTTAAAACCATTTATTTGGTTTATCTCTTAATAAAATAATTAGTACAACATTTTTGTATAATTATTTAATATACTTATTTGTTGCATAAAAATTAAAAATAAAATCCTTTGATGAAGATAAATATCAAAGATTTTATAATAATAATTTTGCTCGAATTTATCATCTTAAAATAACAACATTTAAATTGTTATCTTTATTAAATTATGAAGATAACAACTTTGGAATCATTTAAAATAAAATATTATAAGTCTCATAATCGCCATAATAAGGATCCAAATGGTCAAAAAATCGGCCAGTGGATGATTAGGGTTTATATATACACTACTAATAAGTTTTGTACAGATTTTTGGGCCTTTTGATATGTATTAATATTTCAATAAAAACTATATTATTGGTTTTTCACTAAATAAATAATTTCTGCATCATTAATGTATAAGATAATAAGGTAATTAAATAACACTTAAAATTTACAAATAAATTACCATGATAAAGAAAACATTTTATATTTAAAATGAGTATTTATAACCGAATTTATATTCTGTATAAACTTATATTAAAAATACTTTAATTATTAAACTTGAGTGAGACATATTTCACTTTCTTTTAAATAAAATAAACTAAAGGTCTTTATCACCTCCAAGTGGGTTCTAATGGATTCCATTTCGACCCAAATATGACTTAGGACGAAATATAATCATCCAATTGTATTAATACAAGTATTATGATAATTTTATAATATTATATTTACCCTTAATTACCCAATTTACCTTTTACTATGGTAAATAAAATTTACCGTTGTTACTATTCATAAAGCCCAAAAATAAAAAGTAGTCTATTAATATAATTTGGAACCAATGATTCCAAATATGGAATCCATTTTTCCAAATTCAATACAGAGAAGTTGAAAAAATTAAATTAAAATTAATCTCGTTGTCGAAAGAAAATGGGTTTTTGTTTAAAACATTTCAAAAGATTGAATTTATTTATCCTACAAATTCAATGTAAAATCAATGCTAATTACATACATTATATTAAACGGTAAAAATATATTCTATTTATACTTTAAAACCATTCAATATTATAATTTAACCACATAATTTATTACGATGAAAAAAGTTGTTTTTAATTAAAATATAGCGTGTTTTTACTATTCATTAAAATATGAAAGTTATCAGAATAATATGAAAATTTTATCCAAGGTAAAATTTTATTTCCTGATTCCAAAGAATAATTTTATTTTGTAAAATTAAACTTATAAACACGTCAAAAACTAGATTTAAAGTTGGTGCGCCATCAAAAGGTGGCAAAACTGCATTTTTTAAAAAATACTTCTTTTACCCGAAAAATTTATTTTGTTCTCATACTATGTTCTAGAAAATGTGTAAGTTGAATAATAATGTTATAAAATTCAAAACATAGTTAATAATATTCATAACTGCTAGTTCTTGATAATATTATAACCATATATCGTTGTTTAGTGAAACCCGGTATTGCGTACAACACACGCTATCGAGGAAGGTCGGGAATGCGTGTAATGCAAGCCAAATCCGGGTTGCGTGTAGTGAAAGACTCCTTTGTTGTTTCATATATCAAAATACAACCATATTTCATTTATACATTGAATATATATATATATATATATATATATATACATACACACTCAATGTTGCATAGAATAACAACTATCAAACAAACTTGAAATTGTGTGTAACATGATCCAAGAATAATGTTGCATATACTGCAAGCTAATATGGTGTTGCATATAGCGCAAGATAATCTTGGTGTATTTTACAACAGTAGATATGAATGAAATTAAAAATAATATATCTTATAAAATCTCGGGTTATTACATTCTACCCCCCTTAAAATGAATTTCGCCCTCGAAATTCGTCGGGGTTATAAATGGTTTTCTACTTGAAAGTTTCTTTAATTGAAACCCACATCGTAAAAAGGAATACCAAAACTTATCTTTAAAAACCAAAGTATGAAACGTAAAGGTTACCCAAATAAACTAATCACTGGGTTTCCACATAGGATAACATAGGTGAAAATATGGATATAGAAGAGAAATCTAACCACCATGTTCTGATAGAGAGTGGTAGAGAACATGGCTATTAAAAATCCAACAATCACAAAGCCATAGATTTTTGATGATCTAAGGTACCATCTGATTCATCGGATATAGGGGCACTAGGACAACATTTTTGGTTTTCAAGATCATTTCCCTAAATTTGATGAATTAAAAGAAATACTTACATGATTTTGGTACAATCTCACTGTTGTTCGGGAATTAAACAATTTCCACTTAATCCCTTAAAGAAATGAAGTTGAATTTGTTATTCGTGATGTGTTAGTAGATCATGTGATAGAATGATGGGTCATTACATCTGTTTCAAATAAAAGGTTAGAAAAAGTTATAAGTCCATCTTATGGTTAGATTAATCGTATATGGTTCCAAAAATGAACTTACACTTCATATATCATACCACATAATAAAATAAAACTAGTTTATTCTAACTAGGGACTTCCTGTAGGCCAGTGGTAGGCGATAAAGGCCAGTTTCACTTCAGTTGTGGGTTCGATTCCCACAGCCTTGTCCGATGTGATGGGATGTCACCCATCCTGCTGGTTGCCCTTTTTCTAAAATAATATCGAAAAAAGTTCTATCCTTAAACAATAATAACTTATGTCTAACATAATCCATTCCAATCTTTAGGCTTATCTAAAATACATCGGTCCAAGATCATATAATAAAGAAAACAATTACTAGAAAGGTTATCTACCAAGAATGTGAATACAAACATTTATCTCACATATATCATAGGATATATCTTGTTGGTTTCATTCCAAACACATGAATACTTTAGTCATATATTCTCTTGAAACATAAATTACCATAGAACCTTAGTGAAAACATGAATACTGTCCAAAGGTAACTCTTTCCTCATACCAAAATCCCAAACATCTGTATAATCAAACCCTAATATCACTTATTCCTTATATCATTCATGATATCCTAAATACAATCAAACATATCATTATCTTCTTATCCCTTCATTATGCGCATATCATCTACTTTCCAAAAATATCTGAATAACCTTCCATGGTTACTGGTACCATTCAACATATAATTCCAAATACTTTAGGGAAAATAATAGTGTAACAATCCTTAGATGATTCTTTATTCCATAGTACCATACCTTATACTTTATAAACAGACAATCATTCAACTAACTTCTTAAACCCCTGATTGAGCTTCATCATTTCTTTCATCTCATATTACATTTGTAGTCTCTTCATCATCATCCACATAAATACTACTCATATGACCACGCTGATTCTCTTCATGAGATTTTACCTCAGGGCATTGGTTTGCATAATTCCCATACATTCCACATTTAAAACATCTAATCATTGTTGATGTCGTAGAAATACCATTATCCTTGTCCATGGTGTTAACTGAACCTTTTCCTTTGCACTTACTGGCTTTTTGTCCTTCTTTTCCACACCCAAAGAATCTTCCAGTTCCTTTGAAACAATCTCCCCGATGCCTCTTCCCACATGATTTATATGAGGGAAATTGAACTTTCTTTCCTCTATGATCATCCTGAAACTCCATCTTTCTCTTATTATCTGAGTCGGGAAACTTACCAAAGTTGAGATTATTGCTCATATTATGAGATTGCTGATTAGGCGTAATAACGATGTTTGGACTTCCAAATCCCATTTCATTTGGTTTCTCATGAAGAATATCATTCCATTATCCATCATATCCTCTATTATCATGAATCTTCCTATTTCTAGCCATTTTCTAAAACCCAAAAATAATAGTCTGAGAGGCAAAAATCATGTTAGGGGAAATAACATAGTAAAGGGGGAGTACCCTCAATATCTAACATCTTATGTTAAATTCTAAGATTGTTACTGTATTTCTAGGACTATATCCTATACGTATACTTATCCTTAGGGACATCCCTAGGCATACCTTTGAAATATATCTAGGGATCTCACTAATGTTTTCGCATCCTCGTTTCCAAAGGTTGACTAAACCTTTCCTCTGATACCAACAGTAGAGACCCGAAGCTTGACATATATGGACATTAAATTACTTTTGTGGAATACTTAATACATAACAAAAATAGACACACAAGGACCGTAATAGTTTAGTGTCTTTGGAAACTTGGAACATAATCTTCTAATCGTGGGGAAAGATCTTTAACATCTCCCATAAAGATCTTCACCTTTTGTTTTCTTACCTAAAACCTTTTTTTATATCCTGGGGGAAAGAAAACATATAAAGGGTGAGCTCAAATGCTCAGTAATGGTAAGCATGCATAAAATAAAACAAATCATATACATTTGAACTTAAAAACATGAACATAATGTTTAAACATCAAAAGCTTGAGCAATGACATAAAACACGGAAGTACGTAAGGCATAGATCATAAAGAAACATTAAGCATGATAAAATATCAGGGGAGTAAAACATGTAATTGTGGCAACCATTCAGCACATGTAATGATTTCCATAGTAGCCAAGGCATTGCTGCCAAGACCATCTTAGTGGACAAAGTCCCTTTCTGAATCGAGTTCACTCCTCGTTTCAGTCCTGTAACACTGAACCGGATTAACTTACCATTATAGCCATGTCTATCTCATGTGATATAAATCTCTACCCAATTAATTGGATGGAGATATAGGTCCCACCCATCTCATAATAAAATCATTCTTACTTGTGACACAAAATAAACTTAAAACATTCATCATAACCCAACGAATAAAATGGGTTTCATAAACATCATCCCATCATTTCATAATCCATATAAAACAAATGGACATTTCATCATAAGAAAAGTGAAACCATGTAAATCATAGAGACATTAAACTTGAAACATAAACATATGAAATAATTTCATCTTAGATGGAAAATGGTTTTGATAAAACATTTGAAATGAATTCTTGAGGAAAATATCCTTTCTTTTTCAAAATCAATTTATTTTCACAAAACGTCATGTAATTTTAAAAGGATATTTATTTGAAAATAGTCATTAAATATTTTGGAGTAATCTTCATGAAAATAAGGATTTATAAAACCGTAAAAATCGGTTCGTGCCGTATAAGTTAAAAAAACATTTGTCTCGTACTTTTGCCAGAAAAGTCAAAAAGTACCTCGTAAAATAAAGATTCCATACATACCATGTAGTAAAAGTAAAAAATGGGTAAAAATGACATTAAACATACATGAAACAATTTTTAGTAAACATGGACATGTATGAGAACAATAACCCCAGTAAATACTTACGAATAAACAATCTCGGATAAGAACGAGATTGGAAAAGTTATCCCTTACCTTAGGTCTCATATGCTTCATACGTATTCGAACCTCATGTATAATGATTTAAATAATGTAATTGACTTATTAAAGAATCATATTCATTTTTATGATATCATATATGGTTCACGTATGACTTTATATTACCCATTCTTTTGTAAATTCTATGTTAAAGAGCGTTTTGGGTAAAATCGTTTCATTTTCTGTCCGTGTTTTGACTTGTAATTATTCATATGATTAATTAGATCATGATTACTTAATTCCAGAATATAAAACATTATTTATATATAATATATATTCATAATATACATATATATAATAGATCAATAAATGGAAAGAAATACACCGTTCATGGAGACGGTAGGCTGTATTACGCATGAATGTTGTTTTCGTTTCCTCATTAAATTTAATAGAATTAATTGGAAAATATACATATATATATACATAAATCCAGTATCATTATTATTTAATATATTTCATGATTAATTATTATATATACTTTATAATCATTCATGAATGGTTAATCATTGAAAATGAATCTCATCGCGTCGTGGAGACGGTAGTCCGTACATATGCACGAGCGATGATATCATTCCCATAATTATTGAATTGAATTGGAGTGGATGATACAATATATCAGAATCAGTATGATGTTATAATAACTATGTATAGTTATTCTTTACACCATTATACCCATCCAAGTAACGTGGTGTTGGAAAAACAGATTACACCAAGGCGTGGAAACGGTATTCCGTACGTACGCACGCGCGGTGATTTTATTTTTCGTAGGATGGATAGAAGGTGAAATGGGGCTGTTTCATATTTATAATAACATATCAGTATATTATTGATACTTATGTTATTACTTTATAATGAAACAACTAAAGAATAAGATGTTGAAGAAGAAATAAGCTTCAAATAATCGGTAGAAGAGATTACCTCTTCTTCGACGCACCTCCTTTAAACTTCTTCTTAAGGCACTAGGGTTGGTCTTTTGAGAAGACCAGTACCTCTATAAAGTCTCTAGGGAATTGGGGAAGTGAAATGGGTAGAGGTTGGCTCAGCTTCAACGCTCAAAATGGTGCGAGGAAGAGAGGGAGGAGGATCCCTTTTATAAGGGAGGAGAGGGGCACCTTTGGAATCCTCAAATATATTAGTTTAACATAAATTCAAACCCCACATAAAAACCTCCAAAAATGACTCAATTATAATATTAGATGATATAGGGTTGTAATCTCATCAACCAATAAAATTTATACATGTTTTGATATTATTTTAAACCTTATCATTTTGATTTATCCTTATTTAATCTATTTAAGTTTATTTGTGGTAATAAAATTCTAAATATTAAATGGTTATAAATAATCACTTATGTATTGTTAATTTTACATAATAGGATATTTTATGACATTTTAGACTATATAAATTTCAATTTATAATTTTTAAATATTTTTGTGATTTTTAAACAATTTAATAATATGTTATTTTTATAAAATAATTATAGTGTCAATTTTGACACTATTAATTTATTTGAATTTAAATAAAATCTAAACAGAGGATATATTCCAAATAAAATATTTAATAGATTCATAACATATCAAATTTGTCTATAAAAGTCGTGGAGCACATTAAATTGTTCATATAATATTTATTTTAATATTTTTAAAACAATTTATATGGTATATCTCTTAATAAAATAATTAGTACAACATTTATTTATAATTATTTAATATACTAATTTGTTGCATAAAAATTTAAAATAAAATCCTTTGATGAATATAAATCTCAAATATTTTATAATAATAATTTTACTCAAATTTATAATCTTAAAATAACAACATGTAAATTGTTATATTTATTAAATTATGAAGGTGACAACTTTGAAATCGTTTAAAATAAACTATTATAAGTGTCATAATCGCCATAATAAGGATCCAAATGGTCAAAAATTCGGACAGTGGATTATAAGGGTTTATATATACACTACTAATAAGTTTTGTGCAGATTTTCGGGCCTTTTGATATGTATTAATATTTCAATAAAAACTATATTATTGATTTTTCACTAAATAAATAATTTCTGCATCATTAATGTATAAGATAATAAGGTAATTAAATAACTCTTAAAAATTACAAATAAATTACCATGATAAATAAAAACATTTTATCTTTAAAATGAGTATTTATAACCGAATTTATAGTCAGTATAAACTTATATTAAAAATACTTTAATTATTAAAGTTGAGTGAGACATATTTCACTTTCCTTTAAATAAAATAAACTAAATGTCTTAGTCACCTCCAAGTGGGTTCTAATGGATTCCATTTCGACCCAAATATGACTTAGGACGAAATATAATCATCCAATTGTATTAAGACAAGTATTAGGATAATTTTATAATATTATATTTACCCTTAATTACCCAATTTACCTTTTACTATGGTAAATAAAATTTACCGTTGTTACTATTCATAAATCCCA
Source organism: Viscum album (assembly GCA_963277665.1). Taxonomy (NCBI): domain Eukaryota; kingdom Viridiplantae; phylum Streptophyta; class Magnoliopsida; order Santalales; family Viscaceae; genus Viscum; species Viscum album. The sequence continues at coordinate 1,019,604,189 of OY728132.1, read as the reverse complement.
AAAATAAAAAGTAGTATATTAATATAATGTGGACCCACTGATTCAAAATATGGAATCAATTTTTCCAAATTCAATACACAGAAGTTGCAGAAATTAAATTAAAATTAATCCTGTTGTCGAAAGAAAACGTGGTTTTGTTTAAAACATTGCAAAAGATTGAATTTATTTATCCTACGAATTCAATGTAAAATCAATGCTAATGAAATGCATTATATTAAATGGTAAAAATATATTCTATTTATAATTTAAAACCATTCAATATTATAATTTAAACACATAAGTTATTACAATGAAAAAAAAATTAATTAAAATATAGCGTGTTTTTACTATTCATTAAAATATAAAAGTTATCAGAATAATATGAAAATTTTATCCAAGGTAAAATTTTGTATCCTGATTCCAAAGAATAATTTTATTTTGTAAAATTGAACTTATAAAGATGTCAAAACTATATTTAAAGTGGGTGCGCCATCAAAAGGTGGTAAAACTGCATTTTTTTATAAATACTTCTTTTACCCAAAAATTTTATTTTGTTCTCATACCATGTTCTAGAAAATGTATAAATGTTATAAAATTCAAAACATAGTTAATACTATTCATAATGTTTAGTTCGTGATAATATTATAACCATATATCGTTGTTTAGTGAAACCCGGTATTGCGTACAACACACGCTATTGAGGAAGGTCGTGATTGCGTGTAATGCAAGCCAAACCAGGGTTGCGTGTAGTGAAAGACTCTTTTCTTGTTATGTATAACAAAATACAACCATATTTCATTTATAAATTGAATATATATATATATATATACATACACACTCAATGTTGCGTAGAATAATAACTATCAAACAAACTTGAAATTGTGTGTAACATGATACAAGAATAGTGTTGCGTATTCTGCAAGCTAATATGGTGTTACGTATAGCCCAAGATAATTCTGGTGTATCATACAACAGAAGATATGAATGAAATTAAAAAGAATATATCATATAAAATCTTGGGTTATTACATTAATAGTTTTTTTTTATTTATAAATTGGATACATACTTGGAATTCACATTCATTTTAAATAATAAAATACACAATGTTTTTTAATTTAGAATTCAATTATTTCCCGTCAAAATATCCATTCAAATCAATCATAAAAAACATACTGAAAACCTAGGGAAAATAAATCATACTAAATGGGTGATTTTAGGTATAAAATAATGGTAAGTATAAAATTGAATCTACAATGATGGATAATCATAATCAATATGGAAAGGAAAATGACTAAAATATGTTCCATTTTAGAAATACCTTAACTATAATATGGACGAAATAAATAGTGATCAAATAAACCCATATAAATAATCACATGAGAAAAAAATCATATCCATGGAATTTTTACCTAATAATATAATCACATTGATATCAATAACTAATCTCATAATGAGGTAGTTCATAATTCATGATATCATAAAAATATTATAAACAATATTAAAAAATTAGTATAAATCTATGGGTAAAAACCCAATTAGTTTGGCCAGCTAATATGTCTCCTGAGACCTACCTATGCATCTAGGGGATATATAGTTATGTTCCCAAACCATTACATAATAAGTGAAATGCATTCCCAATACGAAATAGGAGAAACATTAAAAACATAAAAATTAATACTAAAAACAAACACACTAAATGAAAATACATACCAATATCAATAAACATATTCACAAAAAATCTTGATTAATATGGTGAATGTTAATAGATTTGTTCCTACCTATTCAAAATGTTTATTGACCATCCAAAAATAATAATAAGGATGATAAACATACAAATTTTCCCCAGTGTATCGTAATTAAAATAAATTGTTTATTCCATTGATGAATAGAAGTATCATAAAAAATTCAATAAAAACATTCATAATGAGAATTAAATTTTCACTTTGAAAATCATCATCTAAATTAAATGTTAAAATTTCATTTTCAAAATAATTTTTTTAAATAACCATTTTAATTATTTTAATTAATCCTTAAAATATTGATTTTTCATGATGGTAGGAAATATAATACTTTTCGTATATGTTAAAAAAACTTTCAGTTCATACTATTTTAAAAATGATAAAAATTGAATCATTCATAAAATAAAAATAATATTACCTTAAAACCATTTTTAAAAATAAAAAATTTGAAAAAAAAATTATTTATCAAATAATTTAATGAATATTAAAAAAATAAACTATTTTTCAAAAAAAAATATTTTGATGAAAAATAAATATTGAGTGCATAGTGAAATAATTTTAAACTTTTTATTACAACATTATCTCAATAATTGTATGTTCAAAAGGGAGGAAAATTGTATTATTACTTGAAAAAGTCCTTGAATAACAATAGGATAAGAAAATATATTGAGTTTAAGAAAAAAATATCATGGTATTGTCTCAATGGATACATAATCATAAGCATTCCTAAATAAAGATAAAATTATTAAATACACCACTTCAAATTTAGTATCTTTGGAATCATAATCCCCTTGAAAGAAAAAACATCAAATGATATTTTAAATTAAATTAAGTGAAAAAAATTCATGACATAAAATTTTAAAAGTATAAGTATGTACAACACAAAAATTAATAATTTTTTCATATGGATTATGTCTCACATATGTAAGAGTGAGACGAGAAACCCTTACCCCTGGTCTAATTTCTACTATATGTGTCTAAATCTCCTCTTCTTTGTAAAAAAATCTTATTTATTTATGAAAAAATACATCCTGGGATAGATTTATGATCAATCAAAGGATTTTAAGATGTTTTGTGACAAGTAATCAATGAATTTTGGAATTTATTAGATAAACCAATGTTTATTGGATGTTTTATGAGGAGAGGAGAGGAGTGGACTTTTATAATATGGGGATATGACATATAAGGAATATTTAAAATGAATAAAGTGTATAAATGATTTCCACATGACAAAAGGCTCCCTAATGGGTCATTATATAACCTTATTGGTGATAATGTTTATATAAGTCCATAAAATGGTATTTTACAAGTATTATATCGTTTTTAACACTTGTCTTCTTAGTATAACCCTATAAAACAAATTTCACCTTAACCACTGTAATTAATTTTTCATATTTTCAATTTTCATTGTAGTAAAAATAATTATGTTGATATCGTTAAATAAAATACACTACTCTTATTCCAAATACTAAATCCATTTTTTTAAATTCAATTCAAATAATTTCTATAATTCAATATAAAATTAAACCCACAAACGTGTCAAAAAATATATTTTTTCCAAATAAAAACATTCAAAATATTAAAATAATTTTAGATCAAAATTAAATATATTATTTATTCCAATTACCTAAATTATATAAATATTAATATAATTGAACTATTTTGACATTAATAAAAATAATAATTTAATTTTCATTTTTAAAGAATATAAACTAAAAGGTGGTTTTCAAAAAAAAGTACTTTTAACTTTTTGTCAAAAATTACTCTTTTCCAAAAATTCACAAAACATCACTCCAAGATAAATTTTAAATTATTTTTTAAATATTTATTTTAATATTCTATATTAAATTTTAATATTGTGGTAAAATATATAATTTTAAATTATGTGCACAAAACATGACTAAAACCCCTGTTATAAAAATAATATTTTATAGAAAAAAAATATTTTATTATAAATTATTCTCATTTTACTCCTTTTAAAAATAAATCCATTAAATTTATTTTATACTTATGAAAATGATATAATTTTTTTTAATTTAGTTATTCTTATTCATAACCACCTACTTAAGTCGAATGTTATAATAGTTATTGTTAAATAATATTATTTTAATAGTGTGTTGTGCTTCATTTAAACCCGGCGTTGTTGGAATCACAAGACATCACTGAGATTTAATTTATTTACAAGAAAATATATCATAAAATATCAGGAAGTTTTGTTCTCTTTTATTCTTATTATTGTTTTTCATATATTCTATCAATCATGATGTTCCTATTTTTAAATATTGGGGTGTTAAATTTGACCCCCATTACTAAATTGTGTTATCATATTTCAGTCGTGATCTCATTCATCAAGTGGTTGACATTTTAAAATACACTTATTAAAATACATTATCATGATGTGGAATAATAAAACATCACCTTGGTAACATGGAATGGGAATTACAAAGGTCGTATGTAAAAACACGTAACTAGTTTACCAAATAGAAGAACATTGGTGTGAAGTGAATTTGTGAACCTAGCTAAAATGTTTAAATAATTATGGATAGTGACAACAGACATTGATTATAAGATTGTGAATGATTATTCTATTTTCAAAAACCACAAAATCAAAAATCTATAGTGTGTGGAATGACTACTAGTTCATCGAGTACAAATGAAATAGGATCACATTTTTGTTTTAAGCCCATTTTCCTAGAGCTGAGGGATTATTTTACTATTACGGTAGAGAACAACATAAAATATAATTTACATTTCACCCTATAGTTTTGATTCGATCATTTTTTAATTAATTTCATAATCACCCAAATGAATATCCAAGATGGATTTTTATTATACTTGATGAAGTAAAATTTACTTATAATGGATCATATGATCCAAAAAATAATGAAAATCCATTCCTTATGACATCAGTTACTTAAACTTTATCCAATCACACGTAAACCACAACATGTTCCTTTTCATAAATGTTTATACTTAAGGTTCCTCTAGAATATTTATGACTAGACACATGATTTAAAAATTTGGATTAAAGGATACTAATTTTTAAAATCAACATAACTGTAACCCCCATAAAATATAAAAAAAAATTAGAATAACATTCTAATTATGTGAATACATTGATTATATAGTCTCATGAAACATGTAAATGACCTAAATTACGAAAAATTATAAATGAAAATAGGAAATATTATAAATAAATACCATATTTTTTAATCTATTCCATAAATCCAAAAATTCAATAAACAACAGAAAAAACATATAAACCATTAAATCACCCTCCATTTTCATGGTCACCAATATTGTTCCATAAAAATATATTTTTCATTAAAATATCAATATGGTGGAGATATTAATGTTTAATTTAATGTTATTTACATAATGTGAAACATTGCAGTAAATCACTTTTCTTATTACCATTCAAGACAATCTCTCCAATCCATAATGATATACTACGACAATACAATCCATATACATTTAATGATCTATATAATGATAACATCATTGATAGAATACTTCTATAATATATTTATTCAATAAAAATTTCATAAATTTAATCATTCAACTTCAGCTATATCAATAGAAAATAATTTATGATTATTCCTTGCCTTATTCTGAGTTATAGTCCCTTGACTCTTAGGAATTTATTATAACAATGCATTAACTATTTATATCTAAAGGACTACATTGTTTGGGTTTCTCCATTACCCTTTAAACCATGATCATGGAATCCTTTTTATCCCCACTTGACGTAAAATCTTTTTCCTTTTAGGAATATACTAAGGTGTTTCTCTCCACAAGTATCACATTTGGGAATTTCCTTCTTTCCCTAACTCCCCTTATACATTTATTTCACTTCTATATCCTTCTTCTATTTCTACCCATTTAATCCATAATACATGGAGAATTATTTATGTATTTTTTATGGAACATGATACTATATCCTCAAATGATGAGACTATTTTGGACACTAGTTTACCAAAGAAGTATTCACATAAGCCCATCAAATACATTTTCAATTTTTCACTTTTTATTACAAACATAATATGAAACACGCCATGCTATCATTATAAATTTGACTTCAAGATTATCAATATTTTCATCTTCCATATCTCTTAAGATCCGAAATTGTATATATGTATACACTTGTTCCTCATAAGGAAAACATTGTCTATGATTTTTACCTTAAAATAATTCCACTCTTTTTTTTATTTCCTTCTCATCCATATTTTTATGATTTAATGACCAACATTTATCTACATCAACTGAGAGATAGTAAAAATCTATGAAAATTTTATACATTTCATGGTATTTTATATATAAAGAATATCTTCTCTAATGGTACTCATATGTTGGTAAAAAAATGGATTATTTGTCACATTAAATGATGGACATTACTGATTCATGAATGTTCATAAAATTTTAACACAACATGGTAGACCAGTAAGCTTCCAAATTTAGGATTTTTTTTATAACATGAGTCAGCTTCCCAAATATTTTTATAATTTTTTTACTTCCAACTATAACTCTATATACATGTTTTTTACCTTTCCTGTGATTTAAGTCCTTATATGGAGTATGAGAATTAATATATTTTACATTATTTAAATTAATGACAATTTATAAACAATGGAATACACTAAATTCAATCAATACTTTTTTAAACATAATAAATAATCCCAAAACTACTCAAACACTTAACATTAATTTCATATTGTTTTCATGACATATCTCATATTTGTAAATTTGGTTCCCTAGGGAAATTTTCAATACACAAAAAATTATCAAATCTATCATAATGGTTTATAAATAAAATGTTAAATAACCTATTAATATCCACTATAAGAGTTAAATATGTGCATCTTTTGGATTTATTAACCCTAGGTAAAATTATGCCCAGTTGTAACATCCATAAATGGATATATATCTTGGAAAATCACATAATATATACATTAAAAAACTTTACTATGTTGTTATATATATATATTATCCTAAATGTTAGTCCGAGGGTTATTTTTCCTAGTTCATTTTTTCCAAATTCTTGATCCTAGGGATTCTACAAAACATTCTATAATTCTAAACATTAAGAACCCTAACACTAGTAGAACAGAGTCGATGGATTATTATAGTTAGAATATAAAAAATAAATCACCTCCCAAAGGACTGAATAAGTTTTTAGTCTTAGTAAACTAGATTTATACTTAAAATTTCCATTACCTTTTAAATCAGGAAATGTAAAAAAATCATCAAGAATTATATTATTCCCCTAATAATAATCCATTAATATATATCATAAAACAATTCTTGAAAACCTAAGGAAAATAAAACATAAGAAAGGGGTGAGATTTAGAGCTCATTAAGGGTATACGAGCAGTGGAATATATAATTAATAAATACTCATAAGCAATGTAGAATGGTAAATAAATGAAATATATTCTATTTAAAAATATAATGAACAAAACATATAATAAATAAAATTTGGCCAAATAAATCCATATAAATAAACACATGATATTAGAAAATTTCCATATAGATTGAAAAAAATAGAATAATAACATGTACATTAATAACTAATATCATAATATGGGAATGTATAATTCAAACAACCTAAAAATAATGTCATTTACATTAAAAATTTGTTTAAAATAATTGTTAAAACCTCTATTATTTGGCCAACTGTTTTGTCTCATGAAACATACAGATGCATCGAGGGGCTATGAAATATCAGGCCCCACCAATAATATATTTTTTCATATGTGCTTTATATATAAAATGGGGGAAATATAATCAACATAAACATCAGTTTTAGACTGAAAACACTTTAAATGTTAAAATATACCCCATTCAATAAACATAATCATAAATCATCAAGAGTAATATTGTGAATGGTAATAAAATTGAACATCCACAATCAAACTGATCACAAAACATCATAATAAATAGTAATTATGATTTCAAATAATAAAATTCCACTAGTGGATCATAATTTAAATTAGGTAATGATACATTTAATGAATAGAAATTTCATAAAAATCCATTATAAAATTATTGAGGAAAATATCCTTTTAACTTTGAAAATATTGTTTTCACAAAAATTACACTGTGTTTTTTATAAATACTTTTATTTAAACATAACCACTAAAAAATATAATGGATTATTCAAAATATCAAGTTGTCTTGATTGTAAAAAAATCCAAACATTTACTATATACTAAAAAATATTCTTTTCATACTATTGGAAAAATGTTAAAAAAATTCCTTGTTTTGAACATGACATGAATATTCCATTCAAGAAATTTTGTAAAATGTTAATCATGGTTAAAAATATATTTAATATGTTATTTTTATAATGTAAATTTTTTTAATCAAATTTATAATACATAAATTTGGATGAACAAGGGTTTTCGAATGAAGAGAGAATAAAGTCAATTTTTCATAAAAACTTTATGTATTTTATTTTAAGAACCAATGACAAAAAAATTGCACTATTATATTAAAAAGGTCATGAGAAAATATATTATACCAAAATAGATTTATTTTAAACTATAAATATCAAATAATTCCCCATGTCTGAAATAAATTAAATAATCCTGAACAATTACGAGACTATAAAATACACTATTACCACTTTGGTAAAATTTGAATCAAAATCCCAAAGAAAGAAATAACATCAAATGAAACATTAAATATTATGAGGATAAATAGATTCATGAAATAATATATAAATTTTTTTCATATATAAGAAACAGAAAAAAATTGATGAACATAGAATATGCCTCAAGAAAGTAATAGAGAGACATGAAAACCATACCTCATGTATAATTTCATTCATTCACGATTGAAAAGCCTCTTTGTCAGACACATTATTAAGGATTGCATCTATGGATTTCCATATTTTACATTATAATAATACCATGGACTATAGGATGTTGGGAGTGGAGTAAAAATTTTATTAGTGTAGGGCATGGATAAACCAAAGGCTTTTTAAAGTGTGAAGAGGATATGAGAGTGGGTGGACTTTTATAAGTGGGGGAGAAGAGACACGTGGAATTTGTTAAAAGAATAATGTGTACCGAAAGGAACCAAAATATAATGTTATAAAACATTATATGTGATATGGTCAAAATATGCCCATATAATGGGATTCAGACAATTTATATGTCATTTTAACTATTATTATCTTAGTTTAGCATCAGATAACCCATTATCAACTTACTCATAGTAATTAAATTTTACTTATTACACTAATGATTATGGAAAAAAATAATTTAATCATATTATTTAATATAAATTATGTTTACTAAAAATATAGAATCAATTTATCCAAATTAAATTCATTTAAGAAATATAATTAAATATTATATGGAATATATAGACGTGTTGAAAAAAGGGGGTTTCTAATAAAAAAACATTCAAATATTTTTATAAAATCACATCAAAAATCAATATGAAATTGATTTAAATTAAATAAAATAGTTAAATTTTAATAAAACTGAACTAATGTTAATTAAATCCCAATTTATAATGTGATTTATCTATTTAAATAATTTAATCAAAAATGCAGTTTTTATTCAAAATCAGTATTCTAACTATTTATAAAAAAATTAATCATTTCAAAAAACTTCTACAAAATTTACTCTTAGATAAATTTATCAAATTGAATTAAAAAATTAAAATAATTTTTTATTATAATTTTTTATAAGTTTTAATAATTAATATTAAATTATTTCAACAAATCATGACAAACCCCACTTTAAGAACAATACTTTTTTTTCTGAAAACATTTCTTTTTTTATTAAATCATTTCATTTTTATTTATAATCATTAGAAAGAATTTGAATTTATTTTAAAAATGAGCTAACCATATAATGTTGATAATTTAGATAGCACTATCTATACCAACCAACTTAACAACTTGGTTATAATATCAATTTTTAAATAATAATATTTTTATTGTGTTTCATGATTCATATAAAATTGAAGTTGTGTGTATCACAACATTTCGAGGAGTGTGATTTTTTTGAAATGAAATATATCATAAAGAGTCGGGGTGTTACATTATCTTCTATTTTAAGTGTTGGGTGTCATATATTCCATCAAATATGAATATTCACTTTCAAAATATCGAGGAATTATATTTTTTATATAAAATAAATAATTTAGAAAAATTATGTTGAATTTGTAAATATACATTTAAAATTTTGAAACTTATGTATTTTTTTAGTCTAATGATTTTTTTTCCTTTTTATATTATGTATTAAAAAAAATTGTTTTTTGGATTAGTATTTATGTAACATAAAATTCATTCCTTTTTTAATAATCCAATAAATATAATTAGGAAAATTTTTATTCCTTATTTTTTTAAAATCATTTTTCTACGTAAAATTCATTTTAAAAATATGTATTCTTCATTATTTCATTATTATTTATATGGAAACTAATTTTCACCAACTTTATAGATTTAATATTACAAATTGTTTGTAGTGGTTGGAATAATATAATTAAAGTTAGAAAATATTTTCAACATCATTTTTAATCCTAAAATTATTCTATAGTATTAAAAGATAGTCACATTTTTATGGGTCAAAAAGGTTACAGAGGTAGTTAGACTAAGGTAAAAGTATTCCAATAACATTTATACTTGAATGAATTTGATTTTATGTTTGAATTTAACCCCTTAATTACTTAATATTTAAAAAAATAACAACATGGTTAAACTTTTCCATGATAATGACATTAATAATATTTTAATGTAATTATTATTTACAAGAGATCCACTCATCTTATATAGAAAAGTTCCTCTACTCACCTCCATTATAAAAAAAACATTTATTAAATTATCTAGAACAATAATTAGGAAAATAACTTCCCAACACCCTTATTTGTATCTCATACCTTTCAATTTTTCCAAAATACTAATCCAAGAATCTGTAAGGTGTTTTTCATAGGAGATTGTATGAGGAAGATGTATATGTTCTAAATATGCCATTTCATCTTTTGTTCATCTTAAAAATTATTCAAATATTATATAAATATATGAAAATAATAAAATCAGAATCATTACTATAATTATAATTTATTATGTAGATAGAACAATCACACTTCATATTATTTCAATCTATAGAAAAATGAAAATGTTTCCAATGTGTATGTGTAGCCTACCACCACTAAAGACTATATAATTCATTTCTCAGCACTACCTCACAATTCAATTTAAAAAGAAAAAATAAATAATTAGGCCTGATAATTATAATATTTTTATGCCTTTATAATGACAATAAATAATTTAACTTCTTTCCTTCAATCCAATTGGAATGTGAAAGCATCATTTCTACATACGTACATATTAGAGAATCCATCAAATATATATATTTTTTCATCATAACCTCACATGGATGGCCATATAGATATATTTAATTAACAAATATGAAATTTATTATATAATTATTATTTTAAAATGATAAAAAAATTTCTAATTTATTTAACTTTCGTTTATTTGAAAATGGAAATGTTATTCATGCATACGTGAAAAAGTTAGACTCCATGAAGTGACAAATTTTATTTTTCATTTATACCTTCCATTGATAGATCTCAAAGTATATTTTAAAAATATATGATTTTTAAAATATTAGTAATCTTATATAATGTTTGTTGAACCAATTTTGGATTAATTTTTACTTATTTAAGGCTTCAAAACTATTTTTAATCAAACGACCTACATTAAATAAACTAATTTATTAGAAAAATATAATATGATAATAAAAAAAGTAAATATGATAATGAGAATGGAATAAAAATAAATTTGGTTCTTAATAAAATTAGTATAAAATATAATTTTATTACACAGGAGTGTAGAGATATTATGGGGTGAGTTGGGGATCCTTGTAATATATTTTTCAATAATACATTATTCTAAATGTTTTAAACATATTATCTTCTATATCAATGTTTAATAAATTTTTTCAAGAATGTTATTCACTATACATAAAATATTTATTATGTCATTTCTAAATAAAAGTTTACTTTATTTACATTGTTTCTAAAATGAATATTTTTAATATTTCATTTTTATAATATCCTATTTTTTTTACAAAAGTGGGAAAATATTTTTTATATATTTTCTCAGGAACAAATTATTAAGATATAATATTTTTTATTTATTTTAAATATTCTTCTAAATTATTAAAAGGGTATTCAACATAAATCTAATACACATTTTTTGGTAACTTTTCATTTTGAAGAGTTATCAAAATGGGTATTTGTATATATTTTTATGTGATAACTGGATGTTATTATTATTATAGCTTCAAATATATTTTTACAGTTTTTATAATGATTTTTCAATCCTATATGTTTTTTGTTCATGTTATGTTCATTGAAATTATATATGATGTTGGGTTTTTCCAATATATCTCTATAATGCATTTGGTAACATGGGTAGAGTGAACTGGTTATAAGTTATTACAATTTAGTGTGCATAATTAATTATTAATAAGTTACTCCTATAAAGATTTTATTATTATGAAGTTGGTTGAAAATTAGATACTCTTATTAAGAAATAATAATTATTTATGTCAGTTATTCTATAAAAAGGGTGATTAATAGAATGATATTTAAGGATTTCCAATTTATAATAAGTTATTTGGTTTTCACCTTTATTATTAATTATGAAATTTTTTATTGAAAAAATTTGTAAAATATGTTTATATCAAGATTTAGTCTGTTATCATTTGACCTCCTTGTTTATTACATGAAAATGGATACATTCATTGAGGTTTTATTATATTTTCATAGTGGTAATAGTTTTCCTTTTTATTTTATATCATTTACAGATATATTTCTTGCTCATAACAAGTTTTTATATGTTTTTCACATGGTACAAAGGTGATTGGGTACATTTAAAAACTTAAATATCAAGTTATAGCATTTTTTTTCAATGGAGAATGTGCTTTAAAAATGAAATAGGAGTATAAAAATAAGATCCTACTTTTTTTGGAAAAATTATAAACTTGGTGAAAGTGTACCCTATGTAGTGTGTGGGGATTTATAATAATATAAAACTCATAAACTAAATTATTGTAATAATGTCCTAATTTACAAAAATTATTTTTATAAAACTCAGAATATTTTTTTTGACTATGAACATGTTGTTATAGTCAGTATTATATAATATGATTGAATACCATTGGAGGTTCATATATTATTAAAGAATTACTATTTGATTTATAATTATAATTTAATTTAATTACTCTAAGGTTTTCCATGTTTTTTCACAATATCTATGCCTATTTTAGAATATCAGTCCATAGAGGTAACACTGTGAAGAATGTTTAATGGAAATAAGGGGATTGTAGTTTTTAATAAATTTTTATATGTGTTTGGTGTTGCAAATTAAATTTTTTAGATATATTATCTCAATTAATTTTTTCTCTAAATTGAGGTATAAATGAATGACAAAATACTTTTCAATGAAAAATTTTAGCAATAGATAATTTCATAAGGAAACATCTTCAAACATTTTGTGCAAAATCTAACCAAGTCATGGACGAAAGCTAGATAAATTCATCAGAAATGAAATTGTATGTGTTCAGTTATTTAGAGCATCAGAAAATAACTCATACCATTTACTTCAGTGAAAGTAATGTTTATTATTAATTTTCATTGTTGATGAATACAAATGAAAATAAAGAGGTTGATACCTTAGGGTGGAAGTTATATGAGTCTAAATTTCATGGAAAATATATTCCTAAATTTATTCTACATATGATTGAATGGAATATTCTAATGTAAAAAATATAAGGATGATAACTCGGTTTCTATTTATGATGAGAAATTTACTATATTATTTATGTTTACAAAAAAAATTATTATAAGTTATGACGGATTTTTTTTTATTTTCAGAAGTTTTCAAACTGTGTTATGGTAGGACCCTTATTACAAATCAATTTGGAAAATATTGAGGAAATAGTTTATTGTGTGTAGATAGTTGAGTTGGAATTTTTTAACTCACATGTATCTTATTTATTTAAATATAAGAAAAAGAAAATATGGAATAAAATTGTGAAATAGTCAACATGGAAATATAGATGACATTTTTTCCCTCGCTATAACTCCTATAAGAAGCTTTATGGGAAGTGTATGATGAAATCTATAATGTTTTAATGGTGTGGTAAGATTAGACATGTGGAACATGACTCCATGAAATAAGTAACTATTTTGGTTATAATAGTAATTCAAAATAATAAATGAAATATTTTAATGGTAATGAGATGATTCACTAAACCATTACATGCTCAATCATAATTATGAAAATGTAAACCATAAGAATCATAACCAGAAAGGTGTTGTGATATGATTTTCTACTACTACATCTAATGTGGTTTGTTCAAACGAAACATTGATTTCTCTATAGTGAATAATTTTTCTAGATGATTATACGTAGTTATATATATTACCAGTTTAAATTTAAGAAACACTAAATTTTAAGGATGAGTATCAGAATATTTATTGTTACTATGAGTTTGTTTTTATTCTATATCAAATAAAAAATTAACACATATTATTTATGGATGATATAAATTTTTTTCCGTGATTTTTTATGTTATTTTGGTGGTATTCATTAAGGTATTGTGTCATATTATAAATCTTGTAATGACCATGAGGAATTTCCTAGTACTTTTCCAAAGAACATCAAAGAATTTTTTTTTTAATTTAAAAAATTAAATTTTTTCTTATAGAAGATTTCATTACAAGGAAATATTTTTTATTAAAATGATATAACATTTTAACATGTTAAAAATAACATGTTAAAAGAGTTTCTAAGACATAAATTTGTCGAATAGATTAATTTTTTTCCTATATTAATGGGATACTACAAATGTTTTTTTGGAAAACAATTTTGGAAATCTATCCTGCTAAACGAGTTGACTTGAAAAGGAGCTAAATTAATTTTGAAAAGAAATTTGAAAAATATGTTTTGGAATTTTAAATAAGATTATTTAGTGCTATTATTTTTTCCATTTCATTTAGAAATGTAGAGTTTTTTATTTACCATAATGCTTCATTGAAGGGCCTTGGTTTTGTTTTGGTGAAAAAGAATAGGGTTATTACTTATGCATAATAGTAGTTAAAACCCCATAAGGAAAATTACCCATACATGATCTTGAACATACAATGTAATTTTTTTTTAAAAATATACTGGTACTATTTATATAGGAATAAATGTTATATATATATATATGTGTATCATAATGTTTTAGAACATATTATATTAATACAGATTTGAAAATAAGGAAATGAATGTTGTTCTAACTAATAAATGACTATTACTGAAAAATTCATTATTTTTAAGTTAATTCAAATAAGTTATAAGATTCATTGAGTTGAAAATTATTCCATCATTATCCATGATATGTTTGGAAAATGATTTAATAGATAATTAATTATTTAATCTTTGTATGGAGGTTGGGTATATGAAAAACCCTTCTTGTTTATCCAATGTATCTATACATTCATCCTTGTCAGAATCAATTAAGAATGAGTCGAATGAAGATCACTATTTTCAAAGAAATAATGATTTTGTTAAAAAAGTAAATATTCATGTCTTTTATATTGATAAAGGGGATGTCATAATATTTAAAAATTGGATTTATATACCAAGGGACTCTTAGTTGAAATTATTTTTTAAATTAATCTCATAGCTCTATTTTTCTATTAATATGGGTAACATGATATTTTATGGTGACATTAGATAATATTATTATTGGTAATGAATGTGGAGATATATTGATAATTTCTAGTTCAAATGATGGGATGTTCAATAGTTTAAAGATGAAATATAATCACTAAAGGGGATTCATCAAATGTTTCCAATTCTATAATAGAAATATGAGCACATATCTATTTACTTGAGGGTGGGATTAACAAAGGCATCATGTGGTTAAAATGTAATTTTGGTTAATGCTCACTACTTTACTAAGCCTACTCAATCTCATCCTATTAAAAACGATATGTCATAATATCATATTTCTAATCATTAATATAAATATATATTTAGGATGCATGGAGTGAAAATCTCTATTTTATTTTATTGTGACCCAAGATTTACATCTACTTTTGGGATAGCATTCATAAGACATTGGTAACTGTCTTGATTTACATTATAGACTTTCATCATCAATATAATGGATATTATGAGAGAAAAAATTAACATTTAAAGGATATGGTCATGGATCTTTTCCTATATTATCTTCAGGTTGGGACTAGAATCTATTATATTTTGAATTTTAAATAATAAAATTTTTCAATCCATCATATTGAATTCACCATTTGAGGGATTATTTGGAAAGCGTTACTTGATTTTAGATTTTTGAAGGAAGTCTAGGAGGGAATATTTTTCGGTCTAGAAATGGTATAAGAGATGTTTTAAAAGGTAAATATGAACTAGAATCAAAATATGAAAGAATAGAGATTGAGTATGATCTATGGAGAAATCAGAGGAAGGGTCATTTATTTAAGATAAGAGACCTTATTTTTCATAAAATATCCTCATCGAAAGCTGTAATGGGATTTAGTAAGAAAGGGAAACTAACCATAAAATATATTAGTCCTATGAAATTTTGGATTTAGTTGTATTAATATTAAACTTAGTGTATATACCTAATAATCCTGTTTACAGTCCATAAAACATCTCATATACGGATTATTGAGGAAAGAAAACAATTCATACCAAAATATGATGACCATGACTAGGATACCCTCTGAAACTGGTACCATATATGAATTTTCACAAACCTGAAGGGAGTTCCTAATCCCCATAGGTCAGTATCTAGAACATGAGATACAATAAAAAAATATAGGGAATAATTTCTCCTAGCCGAAATAATTCAACATTAAATATATACATGCACAAGAAGAAACATTGGAAGAAAAAAATAATATATATATATAAGTCATAAAATTAAGATAATAATGGATGAGATGCAACTAAAATGGTCAAACCAACAAATGAATTATACTAGTCCAACTAAAAAGGATGAAAATCCAAAATCAAAGTAGGTCATTAATCCCTATTTGATAGCAAGGGAAAACTCCTTCCATCTCACAATACAATTACCCATTATAAAATAATCTAAAACCTCACTTCATCACTTTGACACCATACCTTTCCCTACATGGAAATACACAACAACTTCCTTGCATCACTAAATTGGTGCACAGGGTTTGAGCTACAGACTTAGTAGGGTCCCACCTAGGTGTTCTATAACAGTACTCTATATAATCATCCAAGAATTATTAAATTTGAAACAATTCATGTATTTCATTACATATCCCAATCATAGAATTAAAATCCATTATATTACAATCCAAAACATCCCAAATCATCTAAAAGTATAGGTAACATCACACCAAGCATCACACTAGGATATGATATCATAGCGATACAAACCTGAAATTTAAAATCAAGAGAATCAATTCTCATGATATATGCAATGAATATAGATATCATTGGAACACGCTAAAATAGTAAACCTCCAACTAGTTCTAAAATTTCACTAAAACAATAGGTTTATGGAGAGAATAGTCACCCCATGAATGAACCCCCAGATAGTGGATAAGACCTATTACAACATCTCCCACAATGCAACCAAATATTCCCATGTTTACTATTTTCGGAACCATTTTATCAATCTGTATCCATCAAAACCATGATTAAAAAATATTCAGAAATTCATTTCACAATTCTCTAAAAAACCTTTTCATTTACCAATACAAGGGGAACCTCATATCTTTTAAAATATCATTTCTACAAATAAAAATTAAATAATCCATATAATTCAAATTAATTTATCTACAAATTTATCAAAATAAAAGAAATTAATTTTTCCCCCAAAGTCTATAGAAGGAACCATAAATCAGAATACATGGGTCACACAAGAAATTAATGAGACCCACCAACTAAGAAGAACAAAACAACCACAACGGAGGCCTAAGAATCAATCCACACATCTCAAAATTGAATCAATTTGACAAAAAACTATCGGTGAAGAGGAAATGTCATGACAGAAATCAATAACGCATACCCTCCATACTACTACCAAAAAAGGAAGAGCCCCTAGAGTAAGATATCATAGTGCATATAGAATTAATGAGGAAGAATCAACAAAACATGTAAAAAGATATAATAATGAAATTCAACGATGCTATTATGATCAATGTAAATAAAGTGGATTAAAGGATTACTCACCCAAAGAGACATCATGAAAAATCCTAATGATCAAACGTTGAAGGAATTGATCAGGAAGGGGTGAAGGTTACCAAAATTTATAGATAGTTATTATAGGTTGATAATGAAGAGTTCTATAGATGAATAAAATAAGAAATCATGTCTGGGAAACCATAAATACAACCTTGTAAATACAACATTGAGTGTAATCTCTTTACAAGTTATATAATCCATAGTATCTATATACGCCAAAAACCAAATCTCAATTTTATTAAAAAAATTGATATTTAATATTTACACTGTGTGTGATAATTAAAAAGTATTAAACCATTCATACTATGTATTAAAATAAAAACATGATCCTAGAAATCATTACATTTCCTATAATACCATAGTATGATGTGTAAGTTTCTAGTGGTCCGTGAAAACATCAGTTTTCAGTAGAAAAACTCAAAATATACTCGAGTTTTCTCTGAAATAAGGGGGAAACCTGATAATAAAATAACATAATTATACATAGACTCTAAAAATTTATAAAACATTAATCCATGATATCTATGTCATTTTCCTAAACAAATTCTCTCCATCC
Source organism: Viscum album (assembly GCA_963277665.1). Classification (NCBI taxonomy): domain Eukaryota; kingdom Viridiplantae; phylum Streptophyta; class Magnoliopsida; order Santalales; family Viscaceae; genus Viscum; species Viscum album. The sequence continues at coordinate 1,019,585,660 of OY728132.1, read as the reverse complement.
TTGAGAGTCCCAAGATACACACAGTTAAATAGGAAAACAACTCATGAGATATAATTAACATAATGACTGTAATGGGACTTTACACAACCTATTATAAATCCACGTGATATATGAACATTTTAATATTACATAGTTTGATAATACTGTATCATAATTAAAAAAAATTAGAAATTATATTCATTTTTTTATGATTTCACACTCATATTACATATTCTTGATAATCACACTATGGTTTTGGGTTTTAGACAATATTTGGAACAATGAGTAATCATGTTTACAATGAATATGGTGACCAATGAAATTAATGAACTCATGAGGAACCAAATATAATGACAATTGGGATATAATATTTTCTGGTTATTCTCACCCAACCCTCTCAAGAAATATGTGGTAACACGTATAAAGTTTAGATTCTAAATATCCCATGGAATGAGAAACTCACAATTATTTATTTCAAATATAAGTATCCACCTTCCATTAAGGTGCATTTTATCCACTTATAACTAAGTATTGGATCAATGTTATAGAGACCCTCTCATTTCCAACATTAACATTACATATTTTTTTGGAATAATTAAAAATGATACAAACAGATGCCCAAAGACCATATTTGGTATAGTGCCTTTAGAAACATGGAATCAAAAACACTAGTACATAAGTGAGCTACATTAACTCCCACTAGGTTATTCTTGACTATCATCCTTCTTTGACACATCAAACATAATACATATCTTCACAACCTGGGGAAGGAAACATAAAAATATGTGAGCTCAAATTCTTAGTAAGAGTAAAAAAAGGGAAACATATAATCATACACATGAGAATGAGGGTATGAGAATGTGATCATGGAAATATGAGATCATACCCTATATGTTAAAAATCATATACATTAATCAATTAATAATTCATGGAAGTTCATAAGACATGAAAAAAAGGAAGTAAATTACATATTCAATGAAATAATAACATAGGAGTAAGACAAGGAATTTTTGAAAACACATAATCATATAATGATTTCTATATCATCCAAATAATTTCTTCCAAGACCATCTTAGTATTATGGGTTCACATACCATACCATAATAGTATTCATGGTTCACTCCCATGGAAATGATAATAGCTTCAGTTCAATCCTCATACCATCTTAGTAGTCATGGTTTACTTCAATGGCCATCATAGTAGTCAAGGATCACTCTAAATATCATATTATTTTATTTCTTAAAATATAAAACTTTCCCTAATGCATTGGGGGAAGATATAGGTCCAACCTATCACATAACAAAATCATACACACATGTTCCACAAGATCATAAATAAACATATCATAACCAATGAAATGAAATGGGTATCATAAACATGTAAACATATCATAACCCATGAAATGAAATGGTTATAATGAACATGTAAACATATCATAAATCTTGTAAAGAGAAAGGTCTCACAATCATCTCATCATAAACATAACTCGTGAAAATAAGAGGCTTTCAAAATCAAATAACATGTTAAAGAGAAATGGATTTCATAACAGCATGCCATAAAAAAAATCCTTTCAAAGAAAGAATATGAATGAAAACAAAGAATAATTTACCCATAAAGTAATTAATAACACCAATGGATCTTATGTTATATGGTAAATAATTTTTAAAGATATTTGAGAAATATTTCTTGAGGAAAATATCACTTATTCTTTGAAAAATGATTTTTATTACATATAACATTTTGATTTCTTTTAATTGAAAACAAAATTTTATACATATAAATGGATATTTGAAATCAATAAAACATTTTTAAAAATCATTTTTTCTTTAAAATAATATTCAAGTATCTTTTAAAAATATTTTTGAAAATGTTTTTGATTTTTTTTAAAACATGGGTTCTTTAATACAATAGAGTTTTGACCGAAGGGAGAGACATTCATATTTTACTAAAAAAAATTATCCTAATTGACAAATAGTGGGAAAATGGTTCTAAAAATTTAGTATATATTTAATAAATAAATTATAAGTAATCTCATTAATATTCAAGTGATATGGATAATAAGTTTTCATCAATGGAAGCATAAACATAGACAATCTTGGAAAGCGATGAGATTATCTCAATAAACACTTATAACATGGTAACATGGGATCATACTATCCATGTAAGAAAGGAACCTTTCATGAAGCTTATTATATCATGATAATAAGTAGATTCATGATATAAAATGTAAAATGGAATTATATACTCCTCAAAAAATATTTTAGCTGCATGACAAAACAATAATCTCAAAGAAGGAAAATTCTGAAAAAAATAGTTTTACCGATTTGGGAACTTTTGGAACATAAACCCCATTAATTAGGGTTTATAAAATGGATATGTTAATAACATTAAATTTAACTATAATATACATATAATAAAATCATAGGAATTAAATACACCACACAAAAGGAGAGAGTACTGAACATAACATATATCTCGTAGAAATTAAATGTGAGATGACATCCCTATACATTTTCCTTGACTCTCTCTGTACTCATAAAATATTCCTGTATAATAAATATAAGTTTATTATAAATATTTTATGGAAGAATTTTCTCAAATATATTATAATATAAGGTTTTATTATTACATTGTATAACTCTTGTTAATGACCAAATGTTAAGGTTTCACTTCGGGTAATACTTTCTTTGTACATTACATGTGTCTTATTTTTCTATATCATTGGTCCTTATACTTATATAATGATTCCAGAATGTAGAACATTATTTAAATATCAGGTATATAAATTATTTGTTTATCACAGTAATCTATAGAATAATAATTTATGAAATGGAATACACTGTTCAAGGAGGCGGTAAGCTATATGTACGCATGAACGATGTTTCTGTTTTTATTATCATATTGAAAGATAGTATAAAAATGAAATATATATATACATCAATTTATATATACATATATATATCACTATTCCTGTAGAATTAATATAAAATATATAAAATATATTTTTTATTAATTCCATCCTTAATACATTCCATGTGGTGTGTGAATAAATCTCAACACATTGAGGGGGGCAGAAATCCACACTTCCTCAAATGAAATTATCATATTAACCCTAAATGAAATGTAAAGATATGTGTGTTGTAAAAGTAATAAAGAATATTAAATACATAATAAATATAATATATGAAATTTATAAATAAATTTTCCATAATAATGGGCACCATGATTGGTAGTAAATGAGAAATGAACAATCATCGTTTCGTGAGGCAACAGTTTGTGGTACGTAGAAACATTATGTTCAACATCAATCAGATAGAGGGGTGTGTATTTGTAGGTTAAAAAATTTGCATTAAAACATCCTAGTATATCTGGGATACAATTTTCGTCACACAATAGTGTAATAAATAGAGTATATGGGGTGAAGAAAGTAAATAATGGAAATGATCTTGAGAGAAGACATTTCCTCTTAGAAGGGTAACTCTTTTTGGATTGTGCCAAAAGGCTTCCTTGAGAGTCTTTATTCATAAATGGAAACATAAATGTATAAGGTAAGATTATTGGGATTCTATTTGGTAGATCAAGACTGAATATAAATGTTTTGTGAGCTGTGAGTAATGGGTAGAGTTGGTAGCGTTTTATTGGGAAGGAAAAGGACTCATTTGGAATTTTTAGAAACAAGTTAGGTGTGCACATGTTATTACCTAAAAAACTCATACCAATCCAAAAAAATTAACAATTTAATTTTTATGAATGAAATATGGACCAAAAACTGATGTGGGAAAAGTTTTTAGTTCATTTTTTCCCTTAATTTAAAGATTTAGTCCCAAATTAAACTTAATTCGACCATAACTACTGTGATTAATTTTAATCACTTTTAATAATCATATTGGTAAAAATTAACTTTTTATTATTAGAATATAAATTTTATGCATAATACAATGGATTATGTTGTATTTCTTAAATTATATTCACATAAATAGAAAAATTATGATTAGTGCTAATCCCTTAGACGTGATGAAATAAATGGGTTTTAAAGTAAGAAAAAGATCAAATGTTGTTAAGATGTTATATTCCGTTTCAAAGTTAAATTGATTCTAATGAATTGAATTTTATTAATATATTTACTATTTATCTAATTTATCCTTATAAAATATTTATAATATCATTTTTCATTAATAATTAATTAGAAAAAACATAGTTTTAAAATAAAAAGCAGTATTTTCACTACTCATAAAATAATAAAATTTCTTAGAAAAATCCCAAAAATTCACCCTAGGAAAATTTAAACATTATAAAATAAATATTAAAGTTTGTTTTATCAAATTTAACATCTAATTGGGCCAAAACTTAATTTCATTATTTGAAGCATTTCATTCGATAATATGATGTTTTTAAACATAAGAGGACTTTACCAAAAAAATCATATCTTTCTGTATCAATATGTTTTATTTATATAAAAAAATTTAGAAAATATAAATATTCATATAAATATATTTAATGACTAGTTTATAATTATCTCCTTTAAATTATTGAAATAAAATAATATGTTTAGTAGAAACTTCGTGTTTCATGTATTTTACACCAAGTTGGAGTTATTTGTAGTGCAAGTAAAGTTGGTATTGCATCTAGAACAAGTCAAGTAGGTATTGTGTGTGAAAAGATTGGTTGATTTAGTTTTTTAATATACTAGTACTCACCAATGTGTACACACAACGTATTTTATTACTATTTATTGTTTAATAAGAGAATATTATTTGTAAAAATTGAGAAGAAATAATAATGTAGAATAATTTTTAATTACAATGTAGTGGTGCATGATAATAGAATAAGAGTAGATAAAATATGGACACAACATTAAAAAATTTGAAAAAGGAAATAAGAAATTTAAAGTAAAGGAATTTATAATTTTTTAGGATAGATATTGGAATTAAATTCTAACTGTATTCACGAAAACAGTAATTCGTGTAGTGACATAGAAGGTGAAAGATAAATAAAAAAAAGATAGTGGTTGAAATAAAAAAAAAGAAAAAAAATTCAAATGAGTAATTTTAATACATAATGATAATGACTTAGTCAGTACTTAGAGAATAATTTTTTATGTTTATATTTTTAAATGATTTTCATCATGTTCAATTTATACAGTCATCATGTCAAAAAGTTATGTTGCAAGAAGTCTTCTGCTTCAAACTCTTCTGGTAGCTACATTCTACAGATACAAAAACATTTAAATGGATTATTTAATACTAATGATTATTTAAAAATGATAATCATAGAATCCCTATAATCACGTAGTGACACCTCCATGTTCACTAATATAAATGTTTACCACTTCATTGTTTTCCACAATGAAGTCTTTCATGTGGAACAACCATAACATATTAATTTCCATGTCATTTATAAGGAATGAGAAATTGAAAAATTATAAAAAAAACATACAGAATTGTTACTCAATACATGGAACTGGAAAAATGATAATTTTATAAATAGAGAATAGTGAATCAGTCTGTTGCATGTGACAATAAGACCTTAAATGTACAATAAATGGGACTCCATGTATTATAGTGTAAAAGCCTCTAAATTTCACACCTTATAATATATGAATTTAACTCTTTAGGTATACAAAGCACTGCAACATCTACCTTCTACAACTACTATTCCAATACATACTACCATAGGTACCTATAGGAAAGCTTCCACCATATGAAAAATGAGGCTGTTAGATAAATGTTAGCCCCTTACATCAGGTTATTATGTAGATGTTACAGGCCTAGTGAACATTAAGTGGGATTTGCAGATAAAATAAGATAGAAGTACATAAAAATATCCAAGACTATATCAGAATCCGGTTGGCCCTTCAAGGAAGCATGATTTTTGTTTATTTCAATATCAATTTGAATCAGGGACTAATCCTGGATGCATGAAAGTGTCGAGAAGGGAGCTTTGAGTTGTTATTGTTCATGACTCTTGTACCATGCCACTTCCCCCTCCAAAAATCCCATCCTATATACTTACAATACCCTACTCCCACCAACTACCCTACACCTTCCTTTATCCTCCCACTACCCTAATATTATTCCCATTTTCCTACGTTATCCCCTTTTTCATGAGCTTTATATTCTCACATTCCCCCTCCCATACCAATCCATTTCCCATCCCTCATATACCACACTAAAGTCCCTCCCATTGCCACCATCCAACCTTACCCGTCCCCCCATTCCAACATTTCCAATCCCGTACCCCACTACTATCCCCCTCTGATTCCTACATTCTTACCCATACCATACCCTTCCACTGCCCCCTCCCTCACATACCCAGGCACTGCCACCCCCTATTGCTATAGACATTTTTAACATAGTATAGGGGTAATGTTGTTTCTCATTCAGATTCATTGGTTGTGTATAAGTAATACATCCAATATGCTGTGTACAACACATGAGACAATGTACGGACAACAACTAAACAATGTCTATAGAAAACATTTTCTGGATAACAAATGACACAAAATCCTAGAGATAACTAGGTAAATGGTGTATAAAATTAATTTTGTATGTAAAACATATATAAGCCTACAAGTTGACTAGTAAATAGTTTCAAATAAGGTTTTTGTACTCTACATACTACACTCACTTTAATGTGAAGAAGATTTATGAAAACATAAATGAAAAAAATTAAACAGACAAAATGTTTAATTACCCTACGATTGAAGTACAATACTTCAGTCTAGTTTTTTAATTTTATGGTATAAATTTTCTTTTGTTCAGATTTTTATTTGACTAAAATGACTTTTTTTAGCCATAGTGTCTTTAAATATCCCAATATTATGTTCTAAACCATACTTAGTATCAAAATCATGTGACATGATTTCCTACATAGAGAATATAGTTAGAAGAGTTTGAAGATATATGTGGTAGATGAACTCAACAAAGGGAATATCAAATAATTATCAGTAGACAGTTGAATATATAAATAACTGTTCGTTTGAAATATAAAAATTATAATAAATCTCTAATTTTAATGCATTTATTTGTATGTTAATGGAAAGAACATTTTAGTAACTAAAGATAACTGTTACATACCTGAGTAGATGACATATCTGAGGTAGAAGTAAAAAATTCTGTGAAAATGTTTGAACATACAGAAGATGACCTAACACTTTTATAATTCTACTATAAAATGTTAAATGGATTAAAAATTTCATGAGATTTTTATAGGTTAAAAAAATTGTAAAAATGAAAAGAAATTGTACATGGATATACTCAATGCCACTAATTACTCATGAAGACCCATTTCTTTGATGCTACTGTATTGTAAAATAATAAAACCATTAATGTTTTGACCTATAATATTTCAAAGTTATTTAGAAATATCTATATAGTATTACCTAATTGAGTTTGAAGATATCAATAACTCAATTGATGTACATGTCATTATCACTAATAAATAGTACTTTGTAGCTGTTTTTTTTTCAACAGAATGATGGTAGTTTTAAATATTATAATTTTATGCATAAATTGATAACAGAAATTTATTTTATTTTATAATTTTTAACTCTAGAGTAAAACCATACTCTTCATCGTTATAATTATCGATCAATAATCACTTTTAAGAATAATATTTTTAAATTCTGTTGACAAGATATAAGATGTTAGTTTGACCATTATCAAATAAACTCTATTCTATGTAGTTTTCATACCGATGAATTTCATGACTTTTTTGTCAAATAAAACGACTTAAAATGACTTTATCTTATCAGTAACCATCAGTTTCACTATAAATCTATTGAATTTAAAATTATGATCAAACAGTCAGTGATAATCAGTATTTTTATTTATCTGTTGGCAAATAACCAAGTGACAGTAATAAATTTAAATATATTACAGAAGGTAACCTAGGAGTAGTGCTATTAAGAGATAATTTTCCATTTTGGCACCATGCTATGTCATCTAAAAGGTATACTTTCTCCATTCAATAGTTCCCTAATTCATCAAACCAGTTATAGATGCTTTGAGATTTTTTTTATTTTTCATGTAATTAAGAAACATGTTGGCTACAATCGATTGAGTATATAATATTATAGGAATTAGTATAGGACATAACATAATATTTCATAATAATACATAATTAATTTCTAAAATCATGGATATATTACTTACCACATGTCAAATTTTCACATATAAGATTTTTTTCTTGTTGTTCCAATATAGTACTTATGTAGAGGGGTTGCCACTTGTTGGTGGTGAACTATGGAACTGTGATGCAATTTCGAACCCAAAGCATGTAAATATAGAATATGAGACTTGAAAAAAAATAATAAAAACATCTGGGTATTATATTTGTATTGTAAAGGGAATTTTATGTAAAAATACATAAGTGAAAATAGTTAAAATGCCATATGCTTATGAAGTTTTCTATTTTTGGAGTATCTAGGTTGTAAATAATTTTTGTAGAATTTATAGTATTAGTAACAACAAAAAAAGTCTGAAATATGTTTCAAATAATAGAAATCATTTATAAAGAGTATACCTTCATAGAAACATATTAAAAGAATAGAGAATTACAATGAGCCCAAAATGTTCAATGTAGATAGTAACCATACTGCTCATTCTCTTTACCCATAAAAGTTGTAATATCATAGTGGTTGATGAGTCTTTGTTATTTTACAAATATGTTTCATTTCATTTAAAAAGTATCCCCATAAACAACAGGTAAGTTGTATCCCTCTATAGGGATATAAATTAATAGTATGGATAAATTTTATTTTTTGAAGTCATGCAAAGTAATAGCACAAAATAAATGACCTACCATCCTATAGAACAATCTGCATCCTAAGGTTCGAATAACCCATATATTTCACCAGACGTGTGCAACGTAGAAGTATAATTATTTCTATGACATAGATGACCAAAAGATACATTCTTTTAAGACATTTTGGATGAATTAAAAAATAATTTAATCATGTTTTTAATGAAATCAACTACACATAAAAGTAATATTAAAGTGTTAATGAAGTATACCTTCTAAATGTTCCTCTGGAATCATCCATTGAATAAATTAATCGTATAAAGTTAACTCGAAATTAAAAAGTGGAATTTGTGTATCACATGGATGAAACAATGTTGTGAATGTGAACATTATTTTGAAGGAATATATACTTGACAAGAAACTACCTTGGGTTGAATCTATTTGGATGTTTTGTATCATATAGTACAATCCTTCATACAAAATATGTTTGTACTTAGATATAAGCTAACAATAAGTTATCGTACACTGAATCTTGGTTCCCTAAATAAAGTATTTCCAAATTTAGGTTAATAGTTTAAAAAATAGATGAGAGAGTACATAGAGATATAATATATATATATATATATATTAAAATATGTACACAACATAATAGAGAAATAAGAAAAAAATTGTTCATGTAATGTGAATTGTCCTCCTATTACAATGTATTAGATCAACTACAATGACATCATTGGAAAATTTGGACAATGAATGGAACCACCTATTCAGCACATGAACATTAATTCTTAGCGTTTCATCATTATCTTGGTTAATCTAATTCAATGGGGGTATTGATCATGACATTTTTTTAGTCTGTATAGTTACAATTAATGTTGAAAAAAACATAGTAATCATGTAATGAATCATGGAAGTACATATATTTCATAGCCAAACCACAGTGAAAAAATCAACATTTTAATGTAAATGATACCTAAGAAAAGTTATCAAATATTTTCTTAGACACAATATTTTGTGTGTAATTAGAGGATGTGTTAGTGTTATCATGAACTAATATGTTCAAACCATTTTCTAATGTAACCCTAGAAACTAAAACATATAATTGACCTTGATAGAACACAGGCTTGCGAAGATATAACCCAACAGAAAACAATTATTTCCCTTGACTTTTATAAATAGTCATTTCATAAGAAACTGTCCAAGGTTATTGCCTTCTTTGTAATTTGAAGGGCACCTAACATTACAGTGTGTCATAGTTATTCTAGGAATGAATTCAGAATACCCTGAATGATAACCACTCAAAAGTTTTGCTACAATTACATGATCCCCTTAGTGTGTAAAAATTATTCACATGTCATTACATAAACAAATAGATTGATCTACATTTATTAGTAACATAATGGGGACACAAATATGTAGTGTAATTTTGTGGGAATCCAACCCAGAGACATTGATAGCATTTAACATTTCAGAGGTGTATTTATTTTCTTCCTTATCAGAATCAAAAAAGGAATTGAAAACTGATTCAGAGAAAATTTATCTTTCTTTTCAAAGTCTGTGAGACAGAAAATGTAATCATTTACTAATTGAACAACATCGCGGGTTGGAACTAAAATTGAGAGCTTTATCAGATCGGAGACATCACCATATTTTTCACTAAAAACAGGATATGTATGGTTAATAATTATAGCCATTGAATTTTTAGTATAGGTAAGATGATATTTTGAAGGAATTTTATTGAGTAATCCTCCATCATCCGGTTCTCCAGCTCTACCTTAACCAATATCAAAGGTCCATTTAGCAAACTCATAGACTATAGATGAATCATCAATGGATGTAGTTGAATAAAATCTTATATTCCTTATTTGAGTTATTATGTGACAGTGTTTCTATAGATATAATGACTTAATTCTTTCAAATACAATGTCATTTATGTTACCACCATTTATTATCGGTTGTATTTTCCTGAAATCTCCCTCAAATGAAACTATTTGAAAACTGAAGGGTAAATTCAGAGCATTAATGTTTTTACTTACATTATATCTCTCAGAGTACGGTCTAGAGCTTCCAAGAAGTACTTATGAACCATAGACACCTCATCCCAAATAATCAACTTTGTAATGTGTAGATGTTCCAAAATATATATTCCTTCCTGAATATTGAAAACTGACTACTCATTAATAGAGATTGGAATACAAAATTTAGAATGTGTAGGTCATCTTCCTGGAAGCAGTAATGATGCTATTCCAATTGATGAAATGGAAAGAATAATAGTTCCCTATGACTGCAAAAGCAGTGTTATTATTTTCAAAAATGAATGTTTTACCTATGCCTCTATATCCATGCGAGAAGAATAAACACCTGGAATCATAAGACAACGAAGACAAAATGACGCCAATCACATGTTTATATTCATTAGTAAGAATACTATGTAAATTTATATAATCATTTTTAAGTATTTCTCTATTGTAATTCAGTTATTCTGCAACTAAACATTTGGGATGAGTATAAAATATTAAATCTAGAACTAGCATAGGTGGATAAAACTAAAGAGAACTACCATTTTCCCACAAACTTTTCTCTATTTCAAGGAGAGTATACATATGTGTATAATGGTTTGTGTGTTTCAAATATAGAAAATTGAGGAGTATTATTTGAAATAAGTGTAAAATAAACTATATGCATTTATTACAATAATGAAGAGTAATTGAAATATAGAAACTATGGTGGATAATGAACTGATTAGATAGAATATAGTAAGAATTATATATTTCAATATTAAAGAGTGTCACTAATCTGTGCACATTAGTATTGGAAATAAATTTGAAAATTTTAGTGACTTTAATATATAAAATAGTGTAATAATTTTAGAGGTACAACATAATTAAAAGGGCAGTAGTCATCTATATGGATAGCATATATTTTGTTTTATGGATAGTATCATATTCTACTAATTTAAATGAAATTGTTAAATAACATTTCATAAAATGTATGTTAACAACTATACCAAATTTCACTTAACCAAACTAAATTGCAGTACGTCTAAATAATAAAAACTACATTGGAGAATGAACTAATTTTTTAGAATCTAATAAGAAGTATATAATTTTTTAGTAAATAACATTGTCAATAACCTAATGATAATCGTATTGTATAGATATAAAATTAGGTCAGTGGAATATATAGAACAATGTACTAATAATTGAGGAAAATATAAATAAAAACAATAGTCATTTGTATAGAGTCATTTTCTATTATTATATGGATGAAAAAAGAATCTATGATTTTAAATGGAAACATTAAATAATCATTTGGAATAATTCATTTGAAAAAACTGTGAAATATCACATAATAGAATTAAACTACAGTTTGTTGTTTTTATAAAATTAGTTGATCAATGTATAGAATTACCTTGCATTTATAGCCTCTGTCTTTGGGAATATAAAATTTCTTCTGCGAGAATGTCATAGGGTTGATTCCAGAAAGTGATTGGGTGAGAAATTATATTGGAAATTAACATGCTCGTGAATAGACTACATACACACTATCCTATTACACAAAATAAAACCTCTTTTATAGATTTAATAAATTTAGTGTCATCTGCAAGTAGTCCCAAAGACTAACAGGACTTTCTAAATTTTTCATGAGTAATACTGTTCACTATTTTTAGATCATCATATGAAGTGGCATATTTAATTTTTTTTTATAAGTAACCATAAGTAAAACTGCTCTCCAGTTGTTGGAGACACATAATATAGTCTACCAATACATAATCCCAACATTCAAAGATTCCATTTCACGCAATTTGAGTAGAAGAAAAATATTGTTGGGAATTCTTCATAATTAAGACCTCTACCTTCTGGGAATGTTTGATTTTCTTGAAACCAAGAGGTGAAAATTGTTTCAAAAACGTTTCTGTGACTCAAGACATCTCCAATAATATCATCTTCATTGTAGGTCACACAATTCTATCCTAGTAAATTTAAACTTAACCTCTAAAATATTGGAAATTTATAATGGATATCATAATAAAATATCCTCCATGAATCCTGAGAAGGAGATATTTATCAAAAGTCATAATAAATCATTATCTCATCTACATTGTTGGTTGGGTACTCACTATTTTTTCTCTCATAAATTGTTGTTGTAACATGTTCATTTCCTTTGTTAATATATGTAAAGATCTATTTGATAGATGTTGACTAATTGAAATAATCAATATTCAGATGAGTTTGATACTTTAAAAGAAAAATAGGACTATATAGTACCACAAACTAATTTCCAAAAGGGACACCATTTCTTATAACTATTTTTCTTCCATCCCTTCTATGATAGACAACATAACTGTCATCATCAACAGTAGTATGTCTGAAAAAAAAATTGGATAAATTTTTTTACATCGTCCATTTCTCATTTAATGCGAAGAATAATTGGAATCACCGCAAGGGCCTTACATCATTAAATTTTTAACAACTTCATGTAGTTTTGGGTATTCATAGTTATTTGGAATTTTAGCACAAAAATTTTTTTTAATATCTTTAAGAGTGTTAACTTTTATTTTAGGACTGAGAAATAATACGATGTGGAAATGAGGCAATCCATGTTTTTAAAACTCTATGGTTCAAACAAATACATTGGAAAAAGGTTTATATAAAGTTAATAGAAAATGATATAATATAAAAGAGGAATCTAAAAACACTAAATTGCATACATAAAGATCATTACCTACCAGTGACTTTCCAAATAATCAATCCTTTCTTAAATATTTTAGTAGATGTTCAACATTAATATTGAAAACTCGATATAATATCTGAGGGAAGTCTTTTGGAAGAAGATTGTTATTTCTAACAAATTGTGTAATTTCAGGCCACATTGAGTTGCATGTGAACAATAAAAAATGATATGGATTCCCTACCAAATTTCAAATTGACATAGCATCTTGGAAATTCTGGATCATATACCTTGGAACACCAATTAATGTTGAATGTAAAATGATACAATTCCTTCATGATGACCCTTCCAAGTCACCTCATACAAATGCATCTTTTAACCTATTTTATAATTCGACCCTTAATCCCTTTTGATTAAATCGAATGAAAGAATTTCTTTGAGACATAATCATTGTATAAGAATCAACAATAAACTTTTGTAATAATCTTATAGAATAAAGTAATATTGAGGTATCATTTTTATAAAATTGTAAGTGAAAAGGGAAGTACTCTCTCATTGTTACCTTCTTGAGTGTAGTACTTATTGTGAAAGGAGTATCTCGATGCAATACTTTGTCAATATATACATCCTGAACACCTGTGAAAATAAAGGGGTATTGTAATGGAAGATATAATGGGTGACACTCATCAAATAGTTGTAAATCACCACTTTTGTTTGCATGATTATATCTGGTTCTTCGTTGAGATCTTCAATATCACTGACAATCAACATTGAAATTTCAAAAGTATTTGGTAGGCTATATGTGGCCTCATTTTTTTGAAATATTTTATGACGATGTATTATTAAATTTGGTACTTTATGATTATTTTGACCATCCCTTTCACATATTAATTCTCGAGCCAAATCATTGTTCTCATGTAGCATTTTTTGTACGTTCTCTACAATATTGTAGTCAATAATGAATTGATATATTTCTATCTTCAAAGTTTCATCAATAAATTTTGATAATATTAAATAATGAACAGTTTTGAAATTTCAGTCCATAGTGTTTAATTTGATCGATACCTAACTCTACAAACCATGTTCTAACACCCATGTGCAATGTCATACACATATTGTTGTGAAAACCATAGTGGTTGTCCTTCAGGTTGACATAAAATACCTATGTGATGGTAGTTTTTTTCATTTAATCAGAATATACATAGAACTTGACCATTGTTTAATGACCTATCTACCTTCCCACCGATGGACGTGCATGAAAACATTGAATTGTAAATATGCATATGGTCTTGGAATGCTCGGGTCTCGATGATAGTTTGATTGAACACCAAAATGATTATGTATTTAGGACATGACGATAGTAAGTCCAATGAAATATTTCCCATCGAGCAGCATAGTGAGAAATATGGGTTTTTTATGTCGCTACATTTCTTATTTCTCTCATAAAACCAAAAAAAGTGTGACAATATTGATAGATGTTTAAAGGGTCTCCAATATCCAAATACCCTGATTGAACAATAGTATATTGTAGAATATATTATTCAAAGAGAATAGTCGGTCATAACCCATCCCCCAAGGCCCATGTCATGACTACCCAAAGCCCTCATTCCATAGGTTAGGGTATGGTGACTACCACCAGAAAGATATATACCAAAAAGAGAACGCATTTCCTTTAAACCTATATGCACACAGACAGGGCATAATGTGCACAATAAAAACCAAACAGAAGAAGAATGGTATAACCACTACTAAAAACCACTACTGAGTGTAAAAATATGTACTGAAAGTAAAGGGACCAGAGTACAAGACCAACTAAAATGGAATTAAAGTAATAAGGAAAAAAATCTCATAAGGTCTTCCACCAAGGATCATACCCGAACGGTAGGTACAGCTCATCATTGTGGCTCTCCAAGTCAACCAGTCACCTATGTGCACCATCTGTCAATCACCTCCAAGCACCGTCTATCCCTGACTCCTCAGGACTCATTCAATATGTCTGTCATCTACACAAGACACAACATGGTGCAGGTGAAACCCTTGCATGGGTGAGTATAACAATAAATAGTAGGAAAACCAAGACCCTTGAAGGTCTCTCATAATTCCACAAAGGAAAAACCACAAAGAATGTTCTCAATCACAAAGAACAAAGAAAAAGACCTCTCAAAACAAGTTTAACTAATGTACATAAGTACAGATGATTAGTCGTAAAGCTAGATCATCTTATTCTGTCCAGAGGCTCTACTGCTGACCCACACATTATCACTCGGTGCTGACCCACACAGGATCACTCGGTGCTGACCCACACAAGATCTCTTGGTGCCGACTCACATAGGATGACTCAGTGTTGACCCATATAGGATCTCTCGGTGATGGCCCATATAGGATCGCTATTCATTCTTCACATCAACCACTGGATTCTCGCACTTACAACGCTTGATTTTGGGAGGATCTTCTCCTCAATCCATCAGTCATACCTCAACTACCATGAATACCCATGAAGAAGTAACCCCATTAACCGCCATGTCATAAGGGTTCCAACACATTAGACGGCGGTCCAATCGGACACCTGATCAATGAGTTATAGGCATTTTAGTGACGAGGGCCTGGTTGGATTCAAGGTCGATCTAACCCGGAAAAACTCTAACATTCTCCAAAACTCACGTGATGTATCTCAAAAGGATGAACTCATCCTAAAGGTTCCAATTATATAGATGGTTCAAAAAATAGACGTCTGGTTTAGGAGATATACTCAATTAAGTGTAACTGGGCAAAAAAGGGTCTGGGTTCGGTCTGACCCGACCCGACCTGGCACAAAGGGGCTAGCCTCAGTTCAATTCACCTAGGCCTGGTCCATCCCCCTAGGTCATGGGCTCGGCCTGCGGGGTCATGGGTCCGGCCTGGCCCACCTGGCTGGGCGCAGCCCACCGGGCTACAGAACCGCCCGACCCACTGGTTGGGCACGGCGGTGTGCACCCCTCTTGAACAGAAAGAAGTTTGTTCAGTTTCAAAGTAGTGGTGCCAGTTTTCACCACACCACCTAGTCAGTCCCACTGGTCCAGTCACCTGTAGAACCCATGGACTATGGGTCCCCCCTTCTGCAGCTCTAATACGCAACCTTCCTCCGCGATGTGCCGCTACAGTGCGCTACCCTACTCCGACATGGCCAAAAAAGGGTGGATGGCCCCATTATCCACCATGGAACCTTCGGGTGCTGACACCTTTTTGCGGCCAGTGGTAGCCAGCTATTGCCTCCCCCAGTTCCCAGTGCCGCCGCACCAGTTCCGCGGGCCACTAGGGATGCTCTAGTGGTCAGATTCATTTCCCTTATGCGCTTACAGGTCCTTCGGGAAGATGCCTACACCACGCTGCCTGAAGTTTCCCCTTTACACCATATTTCTGGGTCTCCCACGAATAAAGCCACCAACCTAAGATTAGTAGAGGGTCTGGTCCTTGTTTGGCTCGGCTCGCGCCCTCCGCGTTAGTGTTATAACATGTGAAGGATTATTTAATCATAAAAACGCCCACAAATAAACCTCGCATTATCCTACCGTATTAAAGAACGAAACATATATCAACCCATTGGACAGTTGATCCATATTTTCATAATATTGAAGAACGTGGGAAAAGGGAGGAATTAAGCACATAACCCCCCACCTCGAACATGTTGGTAGATGGTGCGGATGAGGAAGATGAGACCGCATTCGAAGCATGTTCATTGGCATTTGTCATTGTCCAGTTTGAATCCTCTAAAGCATCGAAGCTCTATTCTATATTGGATGAAGTAGTTGCTAGCAATTCATAATAGTTTCCTCCCATGAGTGCACAAGAACCATCCCCAAGCTTTGTTTAAATAGATATGAGGAACCAACCACATTGTATAACATTAATGCGGTTCATTAATGAACCATGTTTAGTGTTCCATTAAAATAACCATCATCGAGGTTATGCAACCCAATGGTAAAGTCATTGAATGACCAATTAACATTGTGGTTTCTCCACGTCACTCAATGGTTACAAAAATAGATAAAATAACTCATGGAGTTATTTTATAAATTTTTTGTAATGTCAAAAAAATTAACTTTTCTTTTCGACCCTTACTGGTCGATGTTAAGATTCATTTAAGAGAATATCGGCCTTATGAATTCAATGGTGCTCTCGTATTTTCAATCTGAGCACCAGTTCATAAGATAGAAATCATCACCCGCACGTTTACTGAACATAACTTAAAAAATTTCAAAATTTATTAACAGTCAACCTTGACCCATGACGGTCGAGGTTAAGATATGGATAAGGGGAACATACTATAACGAGCTCAATGGTACTCTTGGATTTTAAATCGAAGACACCATTTAAGATTCATATAATTTAATAATAAAATAATTGTTACTTAATTATTTTATTTACGGCCAAAAACTAACTTCCATGGTTGGCCTGCACCGACCAATGTTAAGATCTAACTAAGGAAAGCATACCCCCACGAGCTCAGTGGTGGTCTCCGATTTTTAATCAGAGTCAATGTTCATGAGTTATAATAATTTGAAATATAAAATAATTTTATTTAATTATTTTTTTATAGTTATGCCATTTTTGTGTTTTCTCACTAAAGGTCTGCCACGACTAAAATTAAGTCACACCAAGGGTAATACCACCATCCTAAATTTAACTGTACCCTCAAATTTCTGATCTGAGCATCCATTTATAAGTTATTTCACTTTTTCAGGAAAACCACTCATGTGTACTATTTAAATCTAAACGTTTTTCAACGGATCATTCCAGGCACTCTAGGTCTCGGAATCACGTGCCGTCAAATTTTAAAGTCTTGAAATAATTCCATATAATTAAACAAAATATACAGAAATTCCAGGAAATTAAATTTTCCACACCTTAGGACTTTACATACCCGAAATCCAAAACAAGTATAATCAAACAAATGAGTGTATTAAGCACGAATCTGAGCCTCCTTCTCTCATGCGCTCTCTTGGAGGTTCATATGCTACAACCAAACTCCCACCAAGGGGATCATCCATCCACTAAATACTTGTTTCTAATAATCATCTATCTCCACTGGGATATCCATAAAAGTCGCCCCATCATTAAAGTCCAACTCACCGTAATTGATAACGTGTGATGGATCATGCACGGATCTCCTCAGATGTGACACATGGAATATATTATACACCTGGTGCATCTGTGGGAGAAGACCTAGGTGGTACTCCACCTCTCCAACTCTGCTAAGAATCTGGAAAGGTCTGATGAACCTCAGAGATATCTTGATACCCTGGCCAAATCTCTCCAATCCTCATTGGGGTGAGATCTATAGGAAGACATGGTCTCCCACTTCAAATTCTAAGGGTCTTCGTAACTTGTCGGCATAAGAAATTTTACTACTCTGTGTAGTCTTTATCCTCTCTAAGATGATCTGCACCATCTCAGTGGTATCATGTACCAACTCTTGACCTATAAGTGTTGACTCCCCTGGGTTTGTCCCGCACAGAGGTGATCTACATTGTTTTCTGTACAAGGCCTCAAATGGTGCCATGCTTATGGTGGATTGATAATTTTTGTTGTATGCGAACTCCACTAGTGTTAGGTGATCCTCCTAACTATGACCAAAATCTTGGACACAAGCATGAATCATGTCCTCCAAGGTCTGTATGGTCTGCTCTGTCTGACCATCAGTCTCCAGATAAAATCTCTACTCAAGCGTGATGGAACCTGATGCTTATATTTTACTTGATTACAAGTGAGGCGTCCTGATATGTACTCTGCCACTTCTTTCTTAATCCATGGCCACCAGTACTAAAGCCTAAGGTCTTGGTACATATTTTCCACACCTAGATGTACATCTAATGGAGATGTCTCGAACTCTCTCAATACACCCTCTCGTAACATCACTGGTACCATGGTGCGTCCTAGGAAAAGAATGGCGTGCTCCACCACCTTCATAAAAACCTTCAAAAGCCTTTCCTAAGGATATTTGAGCACATCGGTTCTCGCAGTCTGTGTCCCCAAGATGTGCCACCTGAACTCGCTAAAGGATTGTGGGAGTGACAGTAATAGACTAGAGGTAAGCTACCCCATCACTATCCATGAATGATATCTATAATGCGACTATTTTTTGTGTCTCCTCACTCTGCAACTACAGACTAAACATCCCGCTATGTGAATCTTCCACCATTTCCCCCTTCCTAGGAGTATAGACTATCTCTAATTCATAGTCTTAGTGGATCTATAACCATCGTCGTTGTCTCAACTACTGAAAATCCTACCAGGACCTTTATATCCACGCAAAAGGCTACACCTTTTAACTGATTGGTGGGCCATCAACCCTCTGGTAGTGTTTACTCATTCTCCATAGTCACTTGGTTAAAGTGCTGGTAATCCACACATAGCCTCAAACACTGGGTCTTACTAAGCCCTTCCACTGAAAGTCTCCCAACAATACTCTCTGCTCCCATAGCTCCATGGGATCCATAAAATATGCAGTGGTAGATATTAGTTCCATACGTGGGTATAAGCCCATGTAGAAGTCCCTCTCCTAGTAGAGAGGTAATCCTAGAAACATCTTTAGAAAGGATGTTCCAGCTCTCTGCCACTACTGTTGAGAACTGAAAAATCAAAACTCCTGTTGTCACGAGGGTAAGGCTAGCAGACTCAAGTGTGATTGGCTGAACCATCCTATACATGAGTTTATCCCATGCTTCATGAGTTTCTTTTTTCATATAACAAGGAAAACATCATTCCAATGTTGTACATATACCACATACTTTTGCATAAAACATTCAATATGAGTATGAAATGTGGATGACTAGTCCAGACCCAAACCAACATCATAAGGCCTCGAAACTGCCACCAAAAGGTTCTAACCAAAACTCTCACCCAAGGGTCTGATCACACCATCATCATAAGTGTGATTATCTAGTCTCCTCTCATAGGTATCTCTTAACGTACGGGTCAATACATAAGTTTTACCAAAAACTCTTGGTCTGGAACAAGATTCATGACAAGAAAAAAATATTAGTACCTATGTATATTAATAAAAATTCTAGTAGTAGAAATAGGCCGTACACAAAATCATTCCAGGAGTCCTTGGGTCACACTCCTTGACCGTATGCAGCTACTCCATTCCCCTGCCCTCCAGATCCCTGAGCCTGGTGGGGACCACATTGGGGTGGTATTTGTAACATGTTGAAATGTATACCACCTCATAATGCTCTCCTAGATCCTCTTCCATGTCTTCTACCCTGCAGATTCATATGTCCCTATAACTTACTATTAAAGAAACATTTTACATGCCCAAGTCTCTGAGACAAGTGTCATTTTCCTTCTTTCACACTACTAACATTCACTGGCTGCATATACTAATCCAAATAGTTTTCAACTAAAAATGTTTTATTTATCACCCTAACATAAGTAGGAATTCAGAGAGGACTAATGCTAGCTCAGATGTCCCTAAACACGTCTCGCTCGGAGGTTGGGTCCATGAATCACTGGTCGAATCATATTCATCGAGTACCTAGAATGGTCAGTACACCTTGACGAATTCTCAATTAACGACATGATGTCCTATCAAAACTGTAAAAGCTCTTGAGAACACAAACCCCTTATTTTTTCATGGAAAGAGACCCCCTTCTCTGAGGAAGTTTCTCAAGACCTATACATGGAAAAATTCACCTCATCTTAAGATATGGGTAATCTAAACCTTATCATCTCCCCTACTGAGCCACATAGAATACTCACTATCAGTACCACCATCTGATCGAATGGTGCCCTAGATATATGGAAACTTGGTCACTACCTAAATCCAGCCCTAAGCCACTGGTGAGTTTGGAATGCCTCAGAACCTAATGGGTATCTGTCACTAAAACTCGTGTAAGTAACTGAGCCTATATGTGTCCTCTACTGGTAGCACAGGAAGTAACTGCTGACCAACAGGCAGTGGTATCATTGGGACACCGCCCGAAGGTACCATCTAGGGAAACAATACTGGTATTGAAGCATCATTACGCTATGGACCATCCTTATGGTCATGCATTGGAATCCTGAATGGTTGTCTTCATGGTGGCATCTTAAAAGAGAATCAAGATGAACCACAGTCAATAAGTTATACCTGGTGAGCTAACTCCAAGGATATTAATACAAAAAAACATTTTCAAAACAAATTAAACTAGTGTTTTCTTATACCGAGTCAAAAAATAGAATTCATGGTCTTGTTGAATTGATATATCGGTTGCCGCACCAATACAAGACACCATGGACTGAAATCCAAACTCAAGACACTTAACACTATTTCCCCCATTAATAAATATAGACTCTTAGTTCTTATGGTAGAACTGACCACCTTTGATACCACTTTTTCATGACCCATGCCTCGGGGCCCATGCTGTGACTACCCCAATCACACCTTCCTTAGGCTAGGTTCTTGTGACAATCACTAGAAATGTATATCCCAAAAAGGGAAGGCATTTCCTTTAACCTATACACTCACAAAACAAGCACATTGTGCACAAGAGAAACAGAACAGAATGAGAATGGTACAACCACAACTAAAAACCACCACTAAGTGTAAAAGTATGTACTGAAAGTAAAGGGGCCAGAATACAATCCCAAATGAAATGGAAGTACAATAAAAAGAAAAAATAGCTCATGAGGTTGTCCACCAAGGATCCTACCTGAAGGGTAGGTACAACTCATCCCTACGACTCTCCACGTCAACCAGTCACCTCTGTGCACCATCTTTCAATCTCCTCTGAGAACCATCTAGCCCTGACTCCTCAAGACTCGGTCAAGATTTCCATCATATACACAAGACACAATAAGGTTAGGGCGAAACCCGTGCAGAGGTGAGTATAACAATACTCAGTATAAACCCCGAGTTCTCTCGAAATTCTACAAAGTAAAACCCCAAAGCATGATCTCAATCACAAAGCACAAAGAAAAAGACATATCACGATGGGTTTAAATTATGTACAGAAGTATATATGATTATTCATGAATCTAGATCATTTTATTCTATCAGGAGGCTTTATTGGAGACCCACACAAGATTGCTCGGTGCTGACCCACATAAGATCCCTCAATTATGACCCACACAGGATCGCTCGGTGCTGAACCACACAGGATTGTTCAGTGCTGACGCACACAGGATCTCTTGGTGTTGTCCAACATAGGATCGCTTAGTGATGACCTACACAGGATTTCTCGGTGTTGAACCACACATTATCACAATTCATTATTCATATCACAACCAACCACTGGATGACATCACTTAACACGCTGATTCTGAAAGGTTCCTCTCCTCAAGCCATTGGTTATACCTCAACTACCACTTAGACTAAAAAATAAGCAACTCGATGAATTTCCTTGTCTTTAGGGTTCCAATGCATTAGATGGTGCATCAATCAGACACCCGGTCAGTGAGTTATAGATATTTTAGTGTCGAGGGCCCAGTTAGATTTGAGGTCGATCTAACGTAGATAAACTCCAAATTTCATCGAAACTCACATGAAGTATCTCAAAAGGAACGAATCATCCTAAGGGTTCTAGCGTCATAGACGGTTCATCAAACGAACATTTGGTTTAGGAGATATGACCATTTAAGTGTAATTGGGCCAAAAAGGGTCTGGGTCCAGTCTGACCCGACCGGTTGGGTCCCGCCCAAAGGGAATGGGGTCGGTCCAGTTCCCCTGGGCCTGGTCTGGCCCATCGGGCGACATGATTGACTTGTCAGGCCGCATAACCACCCTGATTACTGGCCAGGCGCGGGGGTTCACACCCCTCCCAAATAGATAGAAGCTAGTTTGGTTTCAATGCAGCGGCTCCAGTTGGCGCAGCACCACCTGGACGGTCCCACTGGACCGGTCATGTGTGGAGCCCACGGACCGCGTGTCTGCCCTGCCCCCCCACCCCCCGCTGCTCCAACTCGAAGTTGCGACTTTCCTCCATGACGCGCCACCGCAGCATGCTGCCCTGCTCTGATGCTACTAGAAAAGGTCGGTCGCCCCTTTGTTTATCACGGTGCCTTCAAGCACCACCACCTTCTCACAGCCGGTGGTAGCCGACCGTGACCTTCTCTGGTTTTTGGTGTCGTTGCACTGGTGTTTCTTTCGTGGGACACCGACGATGCTCCAGTGGTCTTATTCCTTTCTTGTCTGCACCTACAGGTCTCTGAGGACAGCTCTTACACCGTGCGGCCCAATGCTTCACCTTGCCGCTATATTTCTCGGTCACCCACAAAGAACTCCACAAACCTGAGATCGGCGGAGTGTCCGGGCCTTGTTCGGCTCGGCCTGCACCCTTCAAATTAGTATTTTGACATGGGAAAGATTATTTAATCATAAAAACTCACACAAAGAAACCTCAAATTATCCTCTCACATTAAGGAACGAAATGAGGATTAACCCACTCGACGGATGATCAATGTTTTTCATAATATTCAAGAATGGGGAAAAAGGGAGTAATTAAGCACATAACCCCATACCTCGAATACATTGGTAGATGGTGCAGATGGGGAAGATGAGACCACATTCAAAGCATGTTTGTTGGAATTTGTCTTTGTCCAGTTTGAATCCTCTAAGGCTTCGAAGCTCCATTCTAAATTAGAGGAAGTTGTTGTCGGCACTTCATCAGTGGTTCCTCTCGTGAGTTCACTAGAACCATTCCAATGCTCTGTTTAAATAGTTATGAGGAACCAACCGTGTTGCATAACATTAATATGGTTCATTAATGAACCACATTTAGTGTTACATTAAATTAACCAACATCGAGGTTGCGCAATTCAGGGGTCAAGACATTGAATGACCTATTAACTCCATGATTCCACCATGTCACACAAGAGTTACAAAATGTGGTAAAATAACTCATGGAGTTATATTTTTATTTTTTTTAATCCAAAAAAATTATCCTTTTCATCTGACCCTAGCTGGTCGAAGTTAAGCTTCCCTTAAGAGAATTATGGAACTGAAAATTAAACGGTTCTCTCGAATTTTCATTCTGAGCACCGGTTCAAAAGATAAAAATCGCCACGTGCACGTTTACTGAACGTACCATAAAAAAAGTTCAAAAATTATTAACAGTCGCCCTCGACCCACGCCGGTCAAGGTTAGGCTCTGCCTAAGGGAGAAACACCCTCACAATTTCAATAGTACTCTCGAATTTCCAATCTGAGTTATCGTTTAGAAGTTAATAAATTGAACAATAAAATAATTATTACTTAATTATTTTTATTTACATTCAAAAACTAACTTCCACTAGTAGACTATGCAGGGAAATGTTAGGATCTCATTAAGGAAAGAATACCCACACTGTCTCAGCAGCGGTCACAGATTTTTAATCTGACTCACTGTTCGTGAGTTATAAGTATTTGAAATATAAAATAATTTTACTTAATAATTTTATTTACAGTTTTTCTATTTTTGGGTTTTCTCACTGGAGGACTACACGGACTAATATTATGTCACACCTAGGGTAAAACCTCCATCTTAAATGAAAATGTTCCCTCATATTTCTGATCCATACACCCGTTTAAGATTTATTCCACTTTTTTTGGAAAACCACTCACTCATACTATTTAAATATTAACATTTTTCGAAGGATCATTCTAGGCACTCTGGACCTCGAAATCACATGTCGTTAAATTTCTTGGTCTCAAAATAATAACATATAATAAAAAAAATACGAAAATTTTGGGACATTACATAGTCACCATATTTGAAGATTATGGTTGATTATAGAACCATTAATGCATGTTTAGTAGGATCACTAACTAGTGTTCTTGGTAGTTTTTTTCTCTCATGAGTTTTTGGTTATGGAAAAAATTATGTAAAAAGGGAAAGGTATAAATAATATGAAAGTTAATACTATTTGAAGTGAAACATGTACAACAACGTACATGTACTATAATCCCCAGGAAGTGTAGGAGTAAAACAAAATCTATTAGTTGAGGAAATGTAAGAATAAAAAATGAACTAACATGGATGATAATTTATCAAGACAATTCTTGTGCTTAATTTTTCAAGGTGACTGGTGATGAATATGAAAGACTATATTTTTAATTCATGAAATCTACAAAAAATACTGAGCAAACAATTATACATTGAATAAAATGGTTTTATAACCTAAATTATGCTCATAAAATATCATTGACAGCATACCTACTGAATGGTAGAGAAGAATGTGTCATGTTCTCTAGCCTTTGATTCCATTGGCTTGATTTACAACACATTGTCGATTGAGGAGCAGATTGTTCAGGCACTATGGACAAAGAAGAAATTAAATATTATAAATTTATGTAATTATTAAATGTAGTGTGAAGAATAATGATTTATACTGAAAAAATTAAACAAAACTGACCATCGATACATAAAGCTGATAATGGTACGGTTGTGACTCCATATGTGAAGCCATATGTGTATAGTGGTTCAGTTATTGGAGTAGAATATAGAATGGTACATGTCAGTGAA
This sequence comes from Viscum album, assembly GCA_963277665.1. Classification (NCBI taxonomy): domain Eukaryota; kingdom Viridiplantae; phylum Streptophyta; class Magnoliopsida; order Santalales; family Viscaceae; genus Viscum; species Viscum album. Next base: position 1,019,559,811 of record OY728132.1, on the reverse strand, counting down.
TAATTTCATGTAGATGTTGGTACTCTTTTTGTGGAAACTTTAATAAACAGTGATACTTAAAGAATGTTAATTAGTATAATATTTTAATGTGAATATATTAGGGAACATACAAACTGTTTGTTGTTCCTTCATAATGAGCCTCCACTATAACCGTTAATATATAGAGTTTGATAGGAAATACATATTTCTATCTAGCCTATGAGCAGATTCTTTAGGCGCTTTCATCAAAAAAGGAGTTGATTAAAACAACCATAATTTTTCATTTTCATGAAAGATGTTTTAAGTGTAATAGTTTATAATGTGAAATAAAAACAGAACTAACCATTAACACAAAAAGATGATAAAGGAATACATGTGACTCTGTGTGTGATGACATCAATTGATACTGGTTCAATTGTTAGAGTACCAGAAAGATCGGTATATTCCATTTAATAATTTCCAATATATGTTGACACTATTATTGTGTCAGTTGAAATGAAATCAACTATTGAAATAACGATAATAAGTTGGAAAATTGAATGTGAACATAACAGATTAAATAAAAATATCCTGTTGTTCTTTCTTAATTTTCCTCCATTATAACCTTGTATCTCTTGAGTTTGATGGGAAATACATTTATTTAATTGGTAAAATAGAATATTTTTCATGAACTTTCCTCAATGAAGAAGTTAAATAAAACTAATATGTGTTATCCTGGAAACCAGTTTGACATATAGTGGTTTCTTCGGTTAAATATAATCAAAAATAAAAATTTAAAAACAAATATGATAATAGAATTTTTGTGACTCCATATGTGATGCCATTAAATGATACTGGTTTAGTTATTGGAGTACCAGAAATATCAGTTGTTGTCTTTAAATAATTTCCAATAGATGTCGGCACTATTATTGTGTTAGTTGTAATGAATAAATCAATTTAAATAATGATAATATGCAGGACATTTTAAAGTTAACATAACAATGAACTTTCAAACTTTCTGTCTTTCCTTCATTACTTGCCTCTTCTCTAACCATGCATCTCTTGAGTTTGACAGGAAATACCTGTTTTTTTCTCATGGGGAAGATTTTTCAGGAACTATCATCAAACTAGAAGTTAAATACAACTAATTTTTGTTAGTCTGGAAAAAAGTTTTATGTGTAGTGGTTTCATCTATTAAACATAATCATAACTGACCATTGACACACAAATATGATAATGGCATGTGTGTCACTCCAAGTGTGATGCCATCAGTTGATACTGGTTTAGTTATTGGAGAACCAGACAGATTGGTATAATTAATTAAAGAATTTCTAATAGATTTTGGCACTGTTATTATTTCAGTTGTAATGAATACTACTATTGAAAAAATGACACTAAGTAGGACATTTTGAACTGAACATAACAGAGAACTCACAAATATTTTGGTGTTCCTTCATAACATTCCTCCGCTATAACCTTTCACATCTAGACTCTGACGGAGAAGACATGTTTTTATTTTTTTACTTTCTATTTAATTTTCAAGGTGTGCAATGAAATAAAATTAGGCACAGTGGAATTTATTGTGAATGTAATGAACATTCCAAAGAAAAACACCAATTTTTCTAAATTTGTAATTCCACCAGATTATAATGTTTTTAAGGAAAAATAAAAGAAATATATAACAATCAAACACTAAAATATATGTACTAAATAAAAAAGATAAGCATACCCGTGTTAGGCGATATGATACAGTGTAAAAGAAATCTGTTATTCTTAATTTTTAGAGAACTAGTAGAATCTATCTGATAGTAATTTTATGGTGTTGACTGAGTAACTTTAGTGGAAATAGAGTAGCGGGTTTTTGAGAAATCAGATGAGAAAGTGAAGATAATGTAATATACATTGCATAAGAAAACACCAAAATGGGTAAATATGTAATTACAATGGTTTATATTACTTGTAATGACAGATACATGAAATCATGAACATTGAAAAAATGAAATATATGTATTGAATAAAATAAGGACAGGTTACCTGTGTCACAACATAAGATGTGTTATAAAGCTATTAATCATGGTATTCAAATAAGATGTATAAGCTATCTGACAGTTTTTCACTATTGTTTGTTGAGTAAGAGTAGTGGAAATATGGTTGCAACATTACCCGAATTCATATGAAACCATGAGTGTTAAATATATGATTAGTTTTGAAATATTTTATGAAAAGTATATGTAAATGTTAAATATGATAAACTAAAAAGACAGACTGCTGTCAATAAATTTGAATGTACAGTGGAGCCTAATGTAGAGGACGAAGCACTAAAAATTTTCAGTGGGGAAGAAAAGAGACACTGAAGGGAAAAAATGAAATGTTAACCGTACAATGTTCATGGAGTTAATTCCCAATAGGTAGAGGAATATTCGGCACATATACTAGGGAAATCCCAATAGATAGTGGAAATACTATGAGGGAACCCCTGGATGAGTGGAGGTGAACTGGGAGATGGAGGGATATGTAGAAGAGGGTATGCGGGAACTATAGCCTGACACACAATGATGATAATGTAATGCATGTGACTCCATGTATGATGCTATCAGTTGATACTAGTTTAGTAATTGGAGTACCAGATAGATCGGTAGTTATCATTAAAGAGTTTGCAAAAGATGTTGACACTATTATTATGTCAGTTGTAATGAAAACAACTATTGAAACAATGATAATAAGTAGGACAATTGAAAGTGAACATAACATAGTACTTACAAACTTTCTATCATTCCTTTATAAGTTTCCTCCACTGTAAACTTTCATATCTTGAGTTTTACAGGAAATGCATGTTTGTATTTGGTCAAGGATCATATTTTTCAAGCACTTTCATCAATGATGAAGTTAAATATGACTATTTTGTGTTACTCTGGAAATCAATTGGATGCGTAGTTTGTTCTTCTATTATATATAATCAAATCTAACCATTTACACAAAAAGATGATAATGGCATGCATGTGACCCCATCTCTGATTCCATCAGCTGATATTGGTTTCGTTATTGGAGTACCAGACAGATCAGTAGATGTCATTAAATAATTTCCAATAGATTTCAACATTTTCATTGTGTCAATTTTTATAAATAAATCTATTAAAACAATAATAATAAGTAGGGAAATTTAATGTGAATATAATAGAGAAGTAAAAAAATTCTTCCATTCCTTCATAACTTTCCTCCATTGTAACCATGCATCTCTTGAGTTTGACGGTCAATACATGACAATATTTGGGCGAGGATAATATTTTTCAGGCACTGTCCACAAATAAGAAGTTATATAAAACTAATATGTGTTAGTCTATAAACCAATTTGAAGTGTGTTGGTTTATACTGTTAAATATAATCAAAACTAACCATTGAAACACAAATATCTAATTTCATGCATGTGACTCCATGTGTGATTCAATCATTTGATATTGGTTCAGTTATTAGAGTACCAGACAGATTGGTAGATGTCATTAAAGAATTTCTAAAAGATGGAGGTGCTATTATTGTTTCAGTTGTATTGAATACTACTATTGAAACAATGATATTAAGTAGGAAATTTTATAGTAAACATAATAGAGAACTCATAAACATTTTTTTGTTCCTTCATAACATTCCTCTGATGTAACCTTGCATCTCTAGAGTTTGATGGTGAAGACATGTTTATTTTTTATTACTTTATATTTAGTTGTTGTCGTGTGAAATGAAATCAAATTATGCACGGTGGAATGTAAAGTGAATGTAATGTACATTGAAAAACAAAACACCAAAATAGATATATTTGTAATTCCAAAAGTGTATACTATTAGTAATGACATATACATGAAATTTGGAAAAAGGAATCACTGAAAATTATTTAATAAATATAAAAGGTGACCATAACTGTGTTAGATGATATGATGTGGTGTAAAAGAAATCTATTATTCATGATATTGTGAGAAGTTTTAGAAAATTTTGGAAAGTAATTTTATGGTGCTGGATGAGTAACTATGCGGGTACTGTAGCAGCCGGGTTACTATTCACAGAATAGGAATTTGGCCATAAATTTGGGCCTACGGGCTATGTAATGGGCTACAAGCCCCCTGGGCCTTCGGGCTATGTAATCGGTCTCCCTCTACCCAATTAAAAGAGGTATTTGCTTTGCTTTATTAATAAAAATGCGGCTTCGGCCCTAACCTTTAAAAAAAATATTGGTAAAAGAGTAGCAGGTTTTTGGGAAATCAGATGAGAAAGTGATGTGAATGTAATATACATTACTTAGGAAAACACCAAAATGTTTAAATATGTGATTTCAGAGGTTTATATTATTAGTAACAATAGATACAAAAAATAATTAACATTAAAACAATGAAATATATGTACGGAGTAAAATAAGGTCAGGTTACCTATGTTACACCATATGATGTTATGTAATGCTGTTAATCCTGGTATTCAAAGCAGATGTATATGTTATCTGATAGTAGTTTACTGTTATTGGTCAATTAAGAGTAGTGGAAATATAGTAGCATATTTCTTAGAATTCATTTGAGATAGTGAGTGTTAAATAGATGAATAATTTAGAAGTAATTTAAGAAAATTAGATGTAAATGTAAAATAATATAAACTAAGAATAAATATTGGTGTCAATAAATTTAAATGTACAATAGAGCCTGATGTAGAGGATAGTGCACTCAAAATTTGCAGTGGGGAAGAACAGAGCTGCTTAAGGGAAGAAATTTAAGGGTAACCATATGTAGTTGACGATATTAATTACTGAGAGGTAAAGGTTGTGAAGGAAATCGAAAGTCTACATGGAAGTTAGGGAAATCCAGAGCGACAATGGGGATAATGCGATGGAACCCCTTGAGGAGTGGAGGGGAACTAGGATATGGAGGGAGATATTGACCAGGGTATGTGGGAACCCTATCTATATAGGAGTTGAAACTCGAGCGGGAGTAGAAATAGACGAGAATCAATAGCCGGTGTGGATATGAAGGACATCTCAAGCCAAAAAAGGAGGGCAGAGATAAAGTTTATATAGGGAATTTTGGTGGATTGATGCGATGGATTGTATCGTTGTGTTATGGATGTGATAATGTGAAAGAATTCCTAGAGGAGTAGATGACAATCGGAATTCGAAGGAAGATGATGAATGGGGTCTTCAGGTACTATAGCTGAATAGGATATGAAGCACAAGAAGGAATATAAACAGAGTGAAACTGTGTTTCGAAAAGTGATGGAGGGAAATAAATGGTCTGATATGAAGTAAAATGATGAATGAGGTTTGCGATAACTGAAGTTCCACATGAGTTGTAGCACGAACGGGAGAAGAAACCGAGGGAAATGTCATGTGGGAGAGGGAGGGATCAAGAGCAATGGTTTGATGCAGAGAATATATGTGGAAGATAGGCGGAGTAGAAGCATGGCCTTCTTTAGGTTGGACATGTGGATTGGAGTGGATCCCAAGATTATTATAGTTAGTTTAGATATATATATATAACAATTTCTAGTGTCATGTGAAATGAGAAATATTGAAAAGATAAAGTAATTCGAAAAAAATAATTCACAAAATCTCTAGCTGTTATATTCTACCCCCCTTAAAATGAATTCCATCATTGATTTTCATATGGGTTATCGAAATGTTTAATACTTTATTGTTTAATTCATAAAAACCCACATCATAAAAATGGATGCTAAAACTTCCCTTAAAAATATAATTGGGTTTCCACATAGAAGAACATAGGTTGTGAGTGAAGATTGGACATGGAGGAAAAGAGTAAATATTAATAGGGGGTTGTTGTAGCCATCAATCACAAACAACCGAATGATCAAAGGAATGATTAGGGCTTCAAATTTATAAATCTATGATGATTCCAGAAGCCATTGGTTCAATAGAATTTAAGGTATTAGGCGACATTTTTTTTATAACTTTCAGAAAGTTGAGTAATTCTTCAAAAATTTATATAATCAAAATTTAATTCTTGGGTTGTCTTTAAAAAAATTTGAACACATCTGTTACCTCATATAATAAATGTACATAAATTAAAATTTATTATTAAAGAACTAAAATATTCTTTATATAGTTATTAAGGCCCATAAAAGAATAAATATTCTACCTTTTGACTTATAAAAAATCAACATACATTAATCTAAAAAAAATTAACACTAATAGTTCATCGTAACTATTTATTCAACAATAAAAGTATTCAATAACCAGGACATCATGTAGGCTAGTGGAAGGCGTGAAACCCTTATCGTCCTTCGAACATGTCTTCAAGACCCGTGGCATTTTTGGACTTGATTGCTTGTCACCCATCATATATGATGTCATTTTTTAAAATCCACCATAATATAATATATAATATGGACATACTTGAAATATGGTTAATTACTTATTATCCTTTTAACCAAGTTTTACAACATAAACTCAGTGCATAAATACTTCCTTCAAAGTTTAACTTAAACATTTCATGAATGGTTAACCGTATAACCCTTCTCAAATATGATAAAAATACATAACTTTTGAAAGAGAGTCACAAAATAAGATTCACATTGATTTTCCTATATATTAAAATTTATCTATTGTTTTTAACATTACAAACATGTGAAGAATCTCATCATATATTCTTTCGAAACATGGTAACAACTAGAATTACCATAAATCCTTTTGGAAAACATGAATTCTTCCCCATTCCAAAGTATATTGTATTTACTCCTAAAATCAAAAAATGTTGTAAACTTCATAATTGGTTGTATAAACCACCTATAAAAAAGTATGTACTTAGTTCTGGGGTAATTAATACTATCCAATTTACTTATTTATATCCCATGTATCATTGTCCACACAAAATTATATTATCATAAAGAATATATTAATAGTTACCTTCCCTTATTCAAAATATCATCTTGTAATTTAATAACTTCACCATTCCATAGGGAACACTCAACATAAACTTGTAAATATTGAGAAACAAAATAAGTAGAAAAATTCTTGAATGTTTTATCATTCCAAAATTTTGAATCCAAAAAATATAAAAACCTTGACTTTTCTACTTTATCCTTATCCCATTAACAATTCTACCTCATCCTATTACACAATACATCTTTATGTTTTCACATTTATTCTATAGTCTCGTCATCGTCATGAATGTAACCATTACTCACACCACCATGATGATTATCTTTAAGAACATTCCTCTTGGGTAATTGGGTTACATAATGACCATTTTATCCAAACATAAAACACTTAACATTTGATGAATATTTAGGGAGGAAAAATTTTCCATCCATTAAGATAACTAGGATTTTTATTTTTTTCCTTCTACTAACTTACATTTTGTCCTTCTTTTACACATTCAAAACACATTCCTATTCCTCTAGGGCATTCTCTTATTTGATTCATTCCACATTATTGACACAAAAGAAACCAAATCTTTTTTCCTCTATGGTCTCCATTACTAGAACTCTCATGAAACTCCTACTTTTTCATTCTTGGTGAGCCTAAGAGTTGGTTAATGTAAAAATTTGTAATCATGTTCTGGGAAAACTGATTAGTCGTGATCAAGAAATCTTTCACTCGAGTGATTATCCCACTTGACTGGTCATTAGAAAATCTTCTATCATATTCAACACTAATCCAGTTCCTTCTGGTTCCATTTATTTTCTAAAACTAGAAGCATATTGTGAGAATTACTTATCATTGCAGAAAACCACATAGTCATGAAAACAATTACTTATAGGATTTATAAATCATGAAAACTTCTATAATATATGAAACCTTGGTTATATCCTATGTTAATCATAGCTAACTTATATCTAAATCCTTCATGATGGTTTGTGAATATTTTCTTAATTCCCAATGAAAATCCATTGGGAGTGTCAAAATAGGTGTGTAGCGAGGCCCACTATCGTGTACCAGATTACCCCAAGTCAATCCTGAAACATCTTGTAGGATTTGTTACCCCTAGGTACATTTTTTCTAGAGCCACATATAATTCTAGTATCTAGACATGGATTTATTTCTTGGAAACCATTCACTCTATCCTTTAACAAATTTCTATCACACTTTCTTAAATTCTAATTATTCCTTATACTTATCCTTAGAGACATCCCTAATGATATAGTTAGAAATATACATAGGGATATCACTATAGTTTTCACATCCTAGATTTCAAGGGATAACTATACCTTTTCTATGATACCAACTATAACGACGCTCACTTTTCAAACATTAACATTACGTAACTTTTGTGGAATACTTAAACAATATACAAAGAGTCTCCCAAAGACTGTAGTTGGTATAGTGACTTTGGATGCATGGAAATATAAACACTAGTACATAAGTGATATACATTATTTCCCACTAGGTTCTTCTTTACTAGAACCCTTCATTAACACATATAACATACAACATATCTTCACAATCTTGGAAAGGAAACATAAAATTATGAGGATGAAATTTATTTAGAGGGAGAGAGTAACTCCACATAGTTTTAACTTATATTTTCCATTGAACCATAATGTGTTTTATAGCATTATTCACACATAAAACTAACACATAATTAACCTCAATATAGTATATAACCATTAAATATTTTTCATAGAATTTTCATGTATAAATAGTTGTTACCAGATTTTGATATATTTGTAGAAACAAATCATCTTCATTATTAATTATAAGGAATTGATAAAATTAAATTATTTTACCTATGTAACTAATAATATTGAATAATGCCATAAAATGTGGAAATATAAAAATTGGATTTTATGCACTTTATTTTCATATACTAAGTATACTTTGGGTAAAATATATTATTAATATGAATAATATGTTAACACCAAATATAATATTTATTTGATATTATATATGAATAACAATTGTTAATATTTTAAAAAATTAGCCCTCCTAGGAATGTATTTTCCATTTTACATTTTTTTCTAAAATTTTTGTAACATTAAATTGAAATAATTAACATTCATTTTAGAAATTACCATGAAAAAATAACATGAGATGAACTTTTTATATTTTTCTAAAAAATAGTTTTTAAGTGAATACCAAAACATAAAAACTTTCATAATACTTACACTTTTATGAAATTATCATAAAACAATAATGAAATTTTTATATCGATATATTAATATAATTTAATGAATTCAATTTCATTTTTATAGAAATTTTAATTATTAAAAAGAATAAAGGTAATAAACATGATAATTGTGAATGGGTTTTTTTCAAAGATTTATTATCCCAATTTTGTGAAGTTTTTTAGATAATAAATTAAATTGATTTAATTTTGATAACTGATCAGATATAAATTCTACTAATACATCAAAATATATTACCCCTCATTAAATTGGTACTTAATTTTGTATATGACTAATAAAAATTAATTCTTATAACATTGTTTTTCTACAGAAATTGCTTTCCTATATATTAATTATATTATATTGAAAGTTAGTTTTTTCATATAATGAAAATAAATTAGATTATGCAGATATTATATTTTAGTATATCAAATCCAAAATGGTATGAGGGGTTATTCTAACTTTTTGGTAAAACAAAAATTTCTTAGATAAAAAAGTTAGAAATTTTTTTATATTTCTATATGGCCATATCCCACCGAACACTATATTATATGTCATGTTTGGAACTATTGTCCCTTGAATTGTTTCATTCAATTATTTTTAAAAAATTATTATTCAAAAATGTTCCATTTTAATCACTTATAATTGGGGATAATTCCCATCCTCTGAATTTAAAAAACACAAATTATGATTTCCTTTGTCCCCTGTAGAATTTTCCTAGACTTTAATACCCTTAAATTAGAAAAATTTTATAATCCCCATAAAATATCATATTAATTTTATTTCAAAGAAGACATTCAAGATAATGTTCAAGGCCCTCAAGTATGTTTTGTTTGATCCTTATCCTTTTATTCTTAATAATTCGCTTGAAACCCTATACTAACCAAAGTAGTATAATGAAAACAGAATCATTATTATACTAATGGGTTATTATATTTATTGAAAAATCATTATTTACTCCTTCTCATCCACTTATAAAAGAAACATAACATCAATTAGGCTTTTGTGAGGACTACCACCTCTACAAAGAGACGTCTACCATTTTTAAAAACTTCTTATTTTTTATGGTTATAATTATATAATTAGTGAATTAATGTGAAATAAATAATATATTTTTGATTATATAGAAACAAATTATAATCCAAATTCTTTCCCTAACATACATTGATAAATTTATACATTAATTGTGGGTTCTCTGGGATACCACCACCATAGAGTAACATATCTCCTTTATCATATAGATTCTTTATTATTTTTTAAAATATCATTAAATATAATTCACCAACATTGAAATTATTTAATAATACCATTATTCTGCTTAAATAATTGTATTGTGCCAAACAGACCTCTTTGATAACCTTAGACATCCTTAAATTATTGTATGCTCTTATTTGGGTCAGTCTAAAAACCTACTTGAACAGTTATATAATATAATAGCATGGATTACTATGAAAAATTAATTAATTAATACATATGATATAAATAATTTAACAATGATTTCAATTTTTTTATTTAATGGCTATATCATATATTTAAATTATTATTAAAATATCATCATTGATCGCAAAAAATTAAAAAGTAAGTCATCATTTCCATTTTCAAGAAACATAATAAAAAATTTAATAGGTTGATGTAAGATATTTATAAATGAATATAATTAATATATTATATTAACTGAAATTATAGATGAATTATTAACTCAATATTAATGAATGGGTACTAATGTCAACATTATAAAACCTGTGCAAAACAATTAATTTCATTAACACTATATTTTGAAAAAAACTATAAAAGACAAATATATTCATAATAAATGATCATTAATAAATTATATGATAGTTAATATATATGAATATTGTTTTTACATATAATATTATAATAGTATATTTTATTATATGTGTCACAACCCGTCCCCCAGGGGCATTCTCTTGACTACCCTCAGCCCGCCTCCCGAAGGCCAGGGGCTGGAAATTAGCACTGAATGCATTATCCCACAAGTGGGAGGCATTTTACTTAGTACTTGTAGGATTTCATGCACACAAAACCACATCCCAAATAGCTGGAAATGAAAACATGCATGCCACTAAACAACCACTGAGTAAAGGTAAAAGTTGTAAGTCAAATGAGCCATAATAAAAACCCAACAAAGAACAATCTAAAAATAAGAAAGTGCAGAATAACTCTATAAGACATCTATAGAAGGCCCCATTAGAAGGGCTATCAAGTAGTGGCTTTCAGAAGCTGTGAAAGTACATCTGGACTATATTATCCTACTAGGAATCGCCTAGTCCCTGGTCACTGAGGTCTCTATCAAAGCGCATGTCATCTTCACCAGACACAACACATGTGAGCGAAGCTCATGCAGGTGTGAGTAACAAAATACTCAGTAAGGATCCCAAAACACATGATAAATACCATAATGTAATGTATACAAAAGGTATTGTCCTCTCACGTAGTTATAATCTAAATTATATAATGAAAAATTGTTAGTCATACATTGAACACCTTTGACTGCTGAGGTACTCATCCCTGATGAGTACTAGGGGACTGTTTGGTCACACTGAGCCACTCCTGACTATGGGCATGTTGGGTTACACAGATTTGTTTCCCACTTTGGCCATCATAGCTAGTCCACACAGGGATACCTGTATCTGATCCACATAGTGTCTCTTATAGCTGATCCAAATAGGTTCTCTTGTAACTGGTTCACACAGAGTCATTTATCATCTAGGAAAGCATGGTCACTTAGACCTGCTCATCAACAGTCATCAGGTCACATCGAGCCATAGGACTCCCAAATGTAGCGCACTAGATTCTAAGATAATCCAATACTCAATCTATTAGTCATATTTCATCATCCATAAAAGTATCATTAGAGCATTCCAAAAATAAACTTCTCGTCTCGACGGCTCCAACGCCGCCAACGGCCTTCCGAACGGTCGTTCGGTCTAAAAGATATTGGTGTTTTACTAAATAGGGGTCAGTTGTGCCCAGGCCATATCGGATCTTCTCAGGATGATCTGACCAAAATGGCCTAGATCGTAGGAGGTAGGCTTGTTCTTTCCCATCTTGGGCCATCCATCAGCCCAATATTATCCCTCTAGCCCAACCTACAAAATCAAGCTGGCTTATGTTCCATCCTGGACCACAGAGTGGCCCGATCCCCCCCCCCTCATCCTGGCCTGTCTAGCGGGATGGTCTCCTCCATCTCCCACACTCATTGGGAATCCAGTTCGACTACAACATGTCTAGATGAAGCTGAATTCCCCTTCTCCCACATAAGGTCCCCGCTTGACCACATGCCAGCACGCCACGGCTGGCAAGGCTTAGGACAGTCCTCCGATCTGGTTGGGTGGCCTCTTCCATCTCCCCCAGCCACTTTCATGGGTACCGGTAGCCCCTGATACAACGCCGCGACCCAAGCCGTCTATGGTATCCTCCTTAGCGTACCGTCGGGGCATGCTTCCACCCACCCATGGCCACTACCGCTAGTTCCAACTTGTCAGTGGAGCCTTCCACAGACCACCGAGTCAACTTTAGTGGTCCGTTCCTCAAACCCTCAGTTCGTCCGGCCTCCTTAGGGTTCCGTATTCACTGAAAAGTCCTAGAGATTTCTTTGTCATCAATTCGGAGGCATGGTCGTGAAGAACACATGAACACCCAGAGGCAGAGGAAACATGGCCTTGTTTCTGTCATCTCAATTCCTCCGGGTTATAGTTTTTGAAATATGGGAAGGTAATATTAAGTTTCTAAGAACAACCTATCCCCAAAGAAAAAACCCAGAGATAAAATTCCAACCCACATGAAGAATTTTCCAACATAACAACCTATTCATGGGTTGATTTGTGTTCATTGTTTTAGAAAGAAGAATGGGGCATTCAAATTCTAAAAAGATAAAACCCTACCTAGAGGATCTTCAATCAAAGGGAAGGCTCTTCACTAATATAGATCCTTCTATAGGGATTCATGATATGTTCAAAGATGTTGGAATTCGTAATTCTTCAGTCCCAGGTCCATTCTCCATGGTGTCATCACAAATTTTCTGATTCCCCAGAATTCATCATTGGAGAGAATTTTCTTGCCATTTATCATAAGAATTACAGATCTAAATCTCTTTATCCAACCCTATCATTTCATTAGAATAGAAACGCATAGTAGCGTTTTTGTTACGCTTAGTCATTACATCGTTACACTCTTTCATTTATGAAACAACATTTTTCTTATGATTTAGTTAAAGAGTCGCTATGCTATTTCATTTATGGAATGAAATATTAGGATCATCACTGCGTTGCAGTTAAAATATTTTTTTTAAATAAAATAATCTTTTTATGTTTATTTTATTTTTTTCTTAAAATGAAGGAAAATTAAAATCTTCCATCAACCTCCACTAGTCGAGGTTAGGAACATTCATAGGTAATCTCTCTATTCCAGACACAATGCTCCCCTTTTATTTTTAATCTGAGAACCCTTTTAGAAGTTTCCAAAACCATGCATGTGCACCATTTTAATTCGCTTAAAAAGGTTCAAACACTATCTCTCACCCTCGACCCGCGTCGGTTGAGGTTAAGCTCCACCTAAGGGAAATAGTCCCTCATGAGCTCAATGGTACTCTCATATTTCCAATCAGAGTTAGTTTTTAGGAGTTATAAGGATTTTAAAATAAAATAATTGTTACTAAATTAATTTATTTACTACCAAAAACTAACATCCTATATTGGCCCGCACCGTCCAATGTTAGGCCCTTTCTAGGAAAATCCCAATTCTCTGAGTTCAACGGTGCCCTCATATTTTTGATCTGGGAACCTATTTTAAATTAAAAAAAACCCCGCTCACACGATTATTTAATGAACCTCAAAAAAAATTCAAAAATATGTTCGGTCCACTTCGGGCCTCAGAGTTATGTTCTGTCTCAGATACTGGTCTCAAAATAATCCCATTTAATTTAAAAAATAATAATTTAATTATGGGGTATTACATTACTCACTCCTTTTAGGGATTTACATATTTATAAGCCAAAATAAGGTCTAACCAAATAGAAAGGGGTACTGAGCACAAATCATATCCTCCTGCTCCAATCTACTATCTTGAAGATTCTCGTGCTGCCAACGAGTGTGCACCAGATGAATTTTCCGCCCATTAAGGACCCACTCTTGTCGATCCACTATCTCCACTGGGAACTCTACAAATTCCTCCCTGTGATTAATGCCCAACTCACCCTTTTAGATGACCGGTGATGGATCATGCATGTATCTCTTCAGCTATGACGCATAGAAGACATCATAAACCTTGTGCATTTGTGGGGGAATAGATAGGGGTATGAAACCTCACTAATTCTACTCATAATCTATTAAGGGCCGATAAATATCGGAGGTAACTTGTCACCCCAGCCAAATCTCTTCAATCCCCATCGAGGTGACACACAAAGGAACACATGGCCTCCCTCCATGAACTCCAAGGGCCTCTATATCCTATCAGCATAAGCTTTATGCCTGCTCTATGCCATACCAATCCACTCCTGGATGATCTGAACCTTCTCTGTGGTAGCCCATACTAAATCTAGATCCATGAGTGCTGAATACCCTATGTATGTCCAGAATAGAGGTGATCTGCAGGGCTGCCCATAAAGTGCCTTTAATGGTGCCATGTTAATGGTGGAGTGATAGATTTTTTTGTATGAAAATCCACTAGAGGCATGTGGCCCTCCCAACTGCAACCAAAGTCCAAGATACAAGCACGTAGCATGTCCTACAACACCAGAATAGGCATCTCCATCTGACCATCAGTTTGGGGATGGAAAGTTGTTCTCAATAATATCTGAGTCCTGAACGCCTCCTATAATCCCTTCCCTAGATAGGATGTGAAGCGATCATTATGTCCTGAGATGACTATTGAAGGCACCACATGAAGTCAAACAATCTCCTAGACGTAGAAGCATACCAAGACCTCTACCAATCCATGCCCCTAGATGGGTAGGAAGTGAGATGACTTGTTGAGTCGATCAATGATCATGCAGATAGTATCATGTACCCTAGACATATGTGGTAATCCTATCACAAAGACCACCAAGATACCATCCCAATTTCACTCTAGTGCCTCAAGTGGTTGGGCCAAGCCTTTTGGAACCTGATGCTCAGCCTTCACTTGCTGACAAGTGAGGCGCCTTGAAATTAACTCTACCACCACTTTCTTCATCCCTAGCCACCAGTACTGACTTCAGAGATCCTGGAACATCTTTTCCATTCCCAGATGTACTTCCAAAGGGGAGGTATGGAACTCCCACATAATATCCTCTCGCAACACCACTGGTACTACTGTGCACCCTTGGAAAAGAATGATGTTCTTCCCTCCTATCAAAAATCAATCAGTAGAATATCCTAATTATAACTGAGTGTTTTGGGCCTCATAGTAAACATCCACAAGTTGTGACTCTCTACCTCACTATAAAAGTGGGGGAGTGACAATCATAAACTGAAGTTATGATCCTCCAACATCATCCAAAAAGGATATCTGCATCACAAATAGCTACTCAATCCCTACACTCAACTTCAGAAAATCGGATCTCCTACTAAGCACATCTGCCACCAAGTTCTCCTTCCCAGGACTATAGACTATCTTGAATTCATTATCCTAGAGGAACTCTAGCCATCACTGTTTCTGCATGTTCAGGTCATTCTAAGAGAAGATATACATGAGACTTTTATGGTTGGAGTAGACTGTAAACTGCTTTACCATCATGTAGTTCCACCACATATTTAATGAAAAGAACACTACTGCTAGCTATAGGTCATGGATTGTGTTGTTCTACTCATTATGACTCAACTGCCATAAACCATAGGTGATAACTTCTCACTCCTGTAGCAGGACACAACGCAGTCTGGTCCATGATGTGTCAGAGAAAACTACATACCCAACACCCTCCTCTAGTAGTCTCCAGATGGTGGAACTCATCAGTCTCTACACCAACTCCTGGAAACTCTGATGACTTTTCTGTCCACACAAAGGGTTTTCCCTTCCGTTTCAAAGATAATAAGGGTGGGGCTGCCCTAGAAAATTTAGGCACAAACTGCCGATAGTATCCAACCAATTATAAAAAAACTATGCACCTTAGTCACGCTCCTTGGTGGACACCAACAAGCACTACCTACGTATTTTCCGGATCTAATGAAACTCTAGACTTTGATTTAAAATGTCTTATAATGTGGACCTCCTTTATCTATAACTCACACTTCAAGAGAATACCATAATGTTGGTTCTCTCAGAGTGTATCCAGGACAACCCGCAGGTGTGTAGCGTTCTCCTCCTCAGACACCGAGTACACTAGGATGTCATCAATGAAGACCACCACGAAACGATCTAGTAAAGGTAGGAAGATCCTATTAATGAGTCACATGAAAACTAATAGGGAATTGGTCACACCAAAAGGCATTGCCACGAACTAATAGTGGCCATACCAGCATATGAATGATGTCTTCAGAACATCCTCTTCCCACATAAGAAACTGGTGATATCCTAACTTGAGGTCTATATTTGAGAACCATCTTGATCCTTTTAGCTAATCAAAGAGGTCACAAATCCTTGGAAGTGGATACTTTTTCATCACAGTCACCTAGTTCAGGCATGGGAAGTCCACGAAAAACCTTAAACACTCGTCTTCCTTATTTGCAAACAAAACCGAGGATACCCAGAGTGAAACATGGGGTCTCACTAATCCCATCTCCTTCAAGTCCTCTATATGTGCCCTAAATTCACGAACCTCCACGGGATCCATCCGATATGATTTTATGGACATCAGTGATGTCTCGGGGTACATATCGATGTAGAATTATACCTCCTTACAAGGTGGTAGTCCCAAAACATCCTCAAGAAAGACATGTTCATACTCATCAACCACTACAGGAAAGTTCCAACTCCTCTCCTCCACTTTACCGAGGGTGAGGCTACCCAACTGGTGAGTGATCGGCTTCACCCTATTTCAATAAATTTCATCCTATGTTGCAATAGCTCCCTTATCACCAGTGAAGGAAAACCTAGTCCCATCCTTAAGGCCACACCACACTGTACGCCTAAGACATTCGATCTGAGCTTGAGCGGTGGATAACTAGTTCATACCCAAGATGAAAACATAAGGCCTTGAGGCCACTACTAGGAGATCCCAGTCGAATCTCTTGCCTCCATGAGTAAACTCACACTACCAACACTAGTGTTTAATTGTTGAATCCCCTCCTGTAAGAGAATCTAATAATGAGTATCAAGAAAACGACTCCACCAGAATCTCTGAGCCTGGAATGAGGTCCGTAGCAAGGAAAGAGTGATTGGAACCTATGTCTATAAGAACTACAGCTAAGGTGGAGAAGACATAGATTATACCTATATTCATCTCCGGAGCACCATGGTTGTAGGACTCTATTGCCTGAAGCTGGCCTATTATGTGTCCACCATCTCCCTAATATCAGAAGCCTTAAAATCAACATCCAAGGAATCCAGAACCCTATATCTACACACAACAGGTGTAGATATAGGAAACCAAGAAAGAGGGAAGTGTAGATCTGAAGGAAAACACAAAAAACCCATGATGAGAGACTTATCCGGGAGAAACCACCTTCAAAACACCGAGGAACCTCTTTAAAACACATCCAAATAGAGTGGGCGATCCTCTCAAACCATTGAAAATATAAGAACCCAAGTGTGGATCATGTGGGAGGAAGATTGGAGTGAAATAGGTTATGCCCAAGGGATCCCACATAAACCCTATTTTTTTAAGTGGTTTCACAGTTAGCTCGCACGGTTTGGAAAAGCGTGCGCTAACTGTGTGCACGCTACTCCCTTGAGAGAAAGGGTCTGCACGGTTGCCTCACATGGTTTGTCAAACAGTGCATAGGCCGTGCGAAGCCTACTACCTCCCCATGCACGGTTTCTTAGAGAAACCACATGGTTTCCACTAACCGTGCTCAAACCGTGCTCCCTATGCAAAGCCTCCAAACTCATCCAAAACCTTTCCAAACTCTCCCAATACATTCCAAACTCATTCCATGAACATTAATCACATTAAAAATGTATAACAAAAGGCCACATATCTCAAACCGATGGTACTACATTCTCCCCACCATTGGACTTTTTGTCCTCGAAAAGTAGTGAACTCGCCCTTTGCAGAAAGAGCTCGGGCCACTGCTCGATCATATCTTTCTCCCACTCCCTATTCTCCTCTTGAATCTGACCATGCTGCCACCAAACACGAAATAACCTGATTATTTTACTACGTAATACTTTCTCTTTCCTATCCACAACGCACACTGGTACGTGCACCAACAAAGCATCCAGTTCTAGTTCAACATGATCCCATCGAATCACATGGTCACGATCTGGCTGATACTTTTTCAACTGCGACACTTGAAACCCATTGTGCATTGCACTAATACTAGGTGGAAAATCAAAATGATAAGCCACCTCACCAACCCGTTTCAGAATCTCAAAAGGCCCAATATACTTCAGAGATAAATTTCCCTACTTCCCAAACCGATGATGTCACAACCTAGGAGAGATCCTCAAGAAAACATGATCACTCACCTCGAATGACAAAGACTATCGACGAAGATCCACATATGATTTCTAACAACTTTGAGCTGTCTCCATTCTCTTCCGGATCAACTTGATCTTCTCCATAGTCTCCTAGACAAGGCTCGGTCCAACCATCGAGGACTCACCTGTTTCCACCCAACATAGTGGAGAACGACACGACCATACATACAACACTTTAAAAGGAGGCATATGTATGGATGCATGACTACTGTTATTGTATGAGAACTCATACAATGACAAGTGCTCCTCCCACTTGCCACAAAAATTCATAACACAAGCCCGCAACATATCCTCCAAAATTTGTATCATCCTATCGGATTAACCATCCGTCTGAGGGTGATATGTTGTACTCATGGTCAATATAGATCCAAGGGATTGATGTAAGGATTTGTAGAAACGAGATGTAAACCTCAGATCTCTATCGGATACAATCGAAACTAGAACACCATGCCTCTTTACCACCTCTCGGATATTGATTTTGGATAGATCCTCCACCGTATGAGATTCACAATTTGGAATGAAATGGGCCAACTTCGTTAGCCGATCTACTATCACTCAAATGGTGTAGTGTTTCCTGGCCATTATTGGGAGACCTGTGATAAAATCCATCGCTATATACTCCCACTTCTAGACAGGGATTGGTAAAGATTGCGACATTCCTACAGGCCTCTGATGTTCTTCCTTGACCTGCTGACAAGTCAAGAATCTCGAAACAAACTCAGCCACTCTTCTTTTCATACTAGTCCACCATAACTTCTCTTTAAATTATTTATACATTTTATGAATTCCAGGATGAACATCCCACCTAGAATTATGATACGCCCTGAGTAGATCCTCCTAAAAAACAACGGGTACCACTATCTGATTCTGAAAATAGAAAATTGAACCTCCATTTAGTTTTCAACCCTCAATGGTCTCCCCACCATTGAGTCTATACCCCATGGTCACACACTTCGAATCAAATATTTGTGCCTCTTTAACCATGCCACCCATGTCAGGAATCAACAAAACTGGAAAGAAGACAGCTCTATCACCCTGGTCCTCACATTCCAACCACATATCGGCTATAACCGACATCAACTGCCACTGGTCTAATGCATGTTTCACCATCTGAGCATATGATTTTCTACTTAATGCATCTGCCACAGAATTTCCCTTAACTGGTGTGTACATCAAGTCAAAATCAATCATCTGGAGATATTCCATCCATCTTCTTTGCCTCATGTTCAAATACATTTGTGAGAAAATATGCTTCAAGCTCTTGTGATCTGTATATAACAAGAATTTCTCACCGAAGAGATAATGATGCCACACCTTCAAAGCATGCACCACTGCTGCCAATTCCAAATCATGAGTTGGGTAGTTCTTCTCATGCACCCTCAACTTCTGTGAGCCATACACAACTACAAGATTTCCTTGCATGAGAATGCATCCCAACCCTGATCCCGATGCATCGCAATACACCACAAACCCTTTTCCTAGTTCTGGAAAAACCAAGATTGGTGTTGATGTAAGGCGACCCTTTAGCACTTCAAAACACTACTGAAACTGTTCATTCAAGTGGAATTGAACATTTTTTCTTGTCAAAGCTATCATCAGTGAAGCCAAACGTGAAAGATCATGACAAAAATGCTGTTAATACCCAGCTAGACCAAGGAAACTTCGTATCTCAAACAAATTCTTTGGTGGTTTCCACGAGATAATAGCCTCTATATTTTCTGGATCCACTGAAACACATCTTTTAGAAATCACATGGCCAAGAAAACAAACTTCCAGTATCCAAAAGTCACACTTTTAAAATTTGGCATACAACCAATGATCCCTGAAGATCCCCAGCACTATCGCTAAGTGCTGATCATGCTCCACCCTTGTCTTTGAATACACTAGAATATCATCTACAAGCACCACCCCAAATGAATCCCGATATCTATGAAATATCTGATTAATCAATTACATTAACACCATTAGTGAATTTGTTAGACCAAAGGGCATAACCACATATTCATAATGGCCATGTCTACTTATGAAAGTTTTTTTAGGAATATCGTCCTTCCTCACCTGAAACTGATCCACCACTGCCAGAAGAACACTCTTCTCAACACCCTCTACTGATTCCAATGACAATACCACCAATTGATACGATAACGTGCCCATTTTTGGTGCCAACAAACTCATTTCACCCTTCATTTTATGCCTTTCTCCTCTAAAGAGTTTTCTAACACCATCATGTGTCATAAAATCCATTGTTCACTCATCACAGTCAATATTATCCTTAAATGCCACTAACCAATCCATTCCCAGGATTACATCATACACATCCATCACTAGCACTGTGAAATTCCACATTAGCTCCACCTCGCCCACAACGATACAACATGCTATACACAAGAAGGCTCGACACTCTCTTCGAACCAGAGGAGTTTTATGTTTTAAAACTGAGGGCATCATTTCTACCCTTAAACCCAGCAAATCAGCCACACGTGCAACAATAAAGGAGTGTGAATCACCCGTATCAAACAGCACTTGCATCAAGGTAGAATTTAAAAGAATAGTACCTCTCACCATGGATGGTCCCGACTGATCATACACCATAACCTGCTCAGCTCCAAACACATGTTTGTTTTCCACACTCTTCTCTTTATTGCACTGCTGAGGCATCGTGGTATTCTGAGAATCACCATGACCCACTTTACTCTGCTGTTGAGGGGTATGTTGTGTTCTATGTCCCATCAAATCATACAATGTATGCGATCCCTGAGAAGTATCACACGCACTCGACATCGGAGCATTCCGACAATAACGTTGCAGCTGTCCCATCTCCTTACAATTACTACATGCTCGAGGTTGTGACATACAATCTCACTTGATGTAGCTCATCAAACCACACTGAAAACTTCCTGGTTTTCTCTGGGGCTTCGATGGAAGATTCACTGATCCTACCGTCGGATTATGTGCCATACTCCCACCCTAGAAATAAGTGTCCCTCCTCATCTTGAACACAGCATTAGAGTTCCCACTATTCCCCATCGGTACCACCATGCTTCCTCCACCCGGAGCGCCCAACAGATCCTGCTCAGCCACTGAAGCTTTATTCACCATTTCTGTGTAATCATCTATACACAACACCGCTATCTTGGAATGAATGTCCTTCCTCAAACCATATTCGAAGATACTAGATTTCAAAAATGTGATACCTGCCACCTCGGGTGAAAATCTCACTAAGTTCATAAACTTAGTTGTATACTCCGTCAGAGGCATATTCCCTTGCTTCAGGCTGAAGAAATCAGTCGTACGCTGAATTATGAATGTGTGTGGGTAGAATTGTTTATTAAACAATTCCTAAAATCCTTACCACATCAAACCATGTTCCATCCTCTCTTGGAAAACCAACTACCACCACTGAAGGGAAAGATTTTCCAACATATACGTAGCCAACTTCACTTTTAACTCTACCGGTGTTCCCAAGAACTCCAAAATCTTGTTCATTCTATTCAACCATGCTTCTGTCCTCTCCAGATCTAAATCACCCATGAAGATGGGTGGATTTTTCTTTTGAAACAGAACCGCATGATCCACAAGCCTTGGTTCATCCATTTTATTTCCACCTTCCACAACTTGGAAAGCTTGCGCTATCTTTTTATTAGCTGCTGGTTCACCTACGGCTCAGGTGCTACCAAATTCTCAGCAGCCTCCTCCGATTGGTCTCTACGACGCCTACCCGGTGCCATTTCTATCAACATAAAACAAACAACCATGAGTCTCACTTCTGTCGACATCAAGAATTCCCATTTCTGATCACATTACACAACACTATCACACAAGGCTTTCTACAAGTTCACATTTTCCATGTTTCGCCATTTTGAAAACCAAACCATTTTCAAAATACCAATTTTATTCACATTACAATATCACACATTTGAAAATCCATTTCTCAATTCAACCCATAATTCATTATACCCCAATGAAATATTCAACCTGGAGGGAAGTCATTTTTACCTTCTATTCCATGCACATATCATTGGCTACACCCACGACAATGAGATTTCCAATGCCTATAAGTGTCTCCAAAACAGTTATGTACCCAACTCCCTGGTAACTTGAAGTTCAGCATAAAAGGGTTAGCAACATCCTTTTATGCTACACATTCCATTTTCTGACATTCCTACACCTTGCTAGCATCCCGACTCAAGGAATAGTCACGAATGAATGTCAACACCAAGACCAATGGTCAACATCAAGGATCGAACAGCTACTCTCACTTGAAAGCTAAGGACCGAACAAACTGATACCACTTGTAACACCCCACCCCTGCCTCATTGTCTTGAGGAGGCGGTGAGGGATACTTGTCCTTAAGCGATGTTCCCAAGATGTCAATGGCTGGAAATAAATGCTGAGGGCTTCAAGATCAAATTGGTGAACGATTTTCCCTTAAGACAAAACCAACCAAACCATCCATTAACCACTACTATATGATTCATGTCAATACAACATTCCAACATGAATTCCCAAAAGACAACCAAATTGTTCCACCGTACAACCCAAATCCAAAAGACACAACACAATATCAGAGTACTATGCAAAAACCGAACAATAAAGACCCATGTGCCATGATACCACAAAAGATCTACAACATGCTCCAAGATCCAAGCTCCACCAAGACATCACAATGCACCACTAAAGGAGGGTGATTCCTTACCTTTTCTCACGTCATGGTACACAACATCTGAAAAGACACCAACGTGCCAAAGTAGGGGGTGATTACTAAAACTCAGTAGGATTTTCCCAAATGACTTCCCTACACATGCCACAAGGATAAAAAAGTTACCACATTTATATATAACAATTTATAAAAAATAATCACAAGTTCAACCATTACCATAAGCCATCATAACCATACCAAGACATCTCTTCCAAACCAAGAAACCAAGGGAAATCCAAAAAAAACATGCCATAAGCCATTTCATCATTCATACACTAGCACAACAATTTCCAACTTGCAAAGCAATGCACAACCAAAAACAACCAAAAAGCAGAGCTTTTGTCCAACCCGTTCATCCATTCACACCTAGTGGTACTTCCCGACAACAACCAAATGGTGGATCTTCTGTCCAACCCATTTACCCATTCACACCTAGTGGTACTTTCCAACCACTACCCACAATTTTTGGTACTTCCCGTCCACTACCCATATGGTGGTTCGTCTGACCACTATCTATCACCTTTTATAGTGGTACTTCCTGCCCAATTCCACACAATAGTTCAACCAATCACATCTAAGAATATAACCCACCAATGTCACAAAAACATGAAATCATCCAATTCTATTGCATACCAATCCACTTCAATAAATCATCCATTTATTGAAAACCAATTTCCATGCCAAACCACATTTCAATAAAAACAAACCTCTTTATTGAAAACCATTTTTCATAAAACATTTTCTCAAATCAATCTCAATAACCCATTTTAAAATATCTATTTCAAAATCCACAACAAGAGCTTTTCACCATAAAACCCTTTTTTCCGAAAAATCCCCAAAACATCACCCAAGGGATTTCCAACCAATTTCACACAAAAAATCACAATTAATTTTTCATAACAACATATTAATTGTAATAATGAACAACTAGTTCTAACCAAGTGTAGTAGAGATATAATCCACCTACCTATAGGGTTCCAATGAACTTGACCCACAAGCAACCGAACCTCAAATCCGGAAAATGCACCACTGAAACCTCTCTAGATCCCCTTAACTAACATCACAAGCCTTAAAATCAACATCCAAGGCAACCAAAACCCCTAGATCTACACACAGTAAGTGTATGTCTATAAAACCAAGAAAGAGGGAAGATTAGATCTAAAGGAAAACAAAAAGAACCCAAGAGGAGATAATTACCCAGGAGAAACCACCTTCAAAACACCAACAAACCTTTTAAAAATGCTTCCAAACCAAGTGGGAGAGCCCCTTCAACCCTTGAAAACCGAAGAACCCAAGTGAGGCTCAAGTGGGCAGAAGAATGGAGTGAAATATGTTAAGCCTGAGGGAGCCCAAAACTTAAAACCTATTATTTTTAAGTGGTTGCACAGTTAGCCCGCACAGTTTGGAAAACCGTGCACTAACCGTGCACATGCTACTACCTCGAGAGCAAGGGTCCACACAGTTGCCTCGCACAGTTTTTCAAACCATGCGCAGGTCGTACGAAGTCTACTGCCTCCCCCTCAAGGGTTTCCTAGAGAACCCGCACGGTTTCCACTAACCGTGCTCAGACCGTGCTCCCTATGCAAAGCATCCAAACTCATCCAAAACCATTCCAAACTCTCCCAACCTATTCCCAACTCATCCCATGAACTTTAAACACATAAAAATGCATAACCAAAGGCCACAAACCTCAAACTGGGGGTACTACACAACACATGTGGTTTAAGCCCATGCATGGGTGAGTAAAAAATACTCAGTAGGGATCCCAAAACACAAGAGAAATACCAAAAAGGAAAGTATACAAAAGGTATTGTCCGCCCACACATGTATAATCTAAATTATGTAAATAAAAACTACTTATTGTACACTAAAATCCTTGGACTACTGAGGTACTCATCCCAGATGAGTACCATGGGTCTGCAAGGTCACACATAGTTGCTCCCCACTGTGGACATACCGGGTCACACAGTGATGCTTCGCACTTAGGCCATCATAGCTAGTCCACACATGGCCTCTTCTAGCTGATCCACATAGTGTACCTTGTAGTTAATCCACACAGGGTTGCTTGTAGATGTTTCACATAGATACATTTATCATCTAGGTCTGCAGGGTCACTTAGACCTTCTCTTCAGTAGTCTTTGGGTTGCATCCATCCGTAAGATTCCTGCAAGTAGTGTGATTGGTTCTGGGAGAATCCCCTCATCAGTACATTATTCGTATTTTAACTTCCATGAATGTCTCATTATAAAATTCCAAAATAACCTCCTCATCACGAGGGTTATAACTCTGTAAATTACTCACTAATTGGACGCTCGGTCTGAAAGATATTGGTGTTCTAGTATAAAGGGGTTGGTTGTGTCCGGGCCCATTCTGACCTGGTCGGACCAACCTGACCAACCCGGCCTAGGGGGCGCATGACACGGCACGGTTTTACTGACCTGACCCGAACTGTTTCGGGGCTAGTTTAGCCCAATTTGGCTTGGCCACTTGGCCAAACCCATTGGTAATTGCTAGACCAGACTCGGTTCGGCTGTGGGTCCAGCCCATGGGGTCGCCCAACGACCTAGTTCCATCCAAATCCGCCCGCAATAGGGGTGTTACAAATACCTTATAGAAGAAAATTATTTGTATAATATGGGTGTTCTAAATTATGTTAAAAAAAGGCTGAAGTAGTCAAAAATAAATAAGTATTGGTCTACAAAGGAAATTCAAATGTTGATGTAGTTTAATATGATGATAAATTTTTACCAGTTTCAAGGCATCAAACCATACAAATTCTTTTCCATTGTAGAAAAAAATAAATGAAACATCATTCAAAAGGATATAAAGTTATACTTCCTCAATGGTGGATAGGAATTTAAATATAATATTTAAAAATGGGGTCTCAATCTTGGTGAAGATGATAATTACATTTTCAGGTAAAAAGTTCTTTATATAGGATAATTTAATCCCCAAAATCATGGTAATCTAATATTGACACCTGACTGATGAAGGTTAAATTTAGAATAGAAAGAGATAAAAATAATTAATAAATTAAATATAATAATAATGAATTTATCATTATTATTGAATATATAGATGATAATTATTTATTCTAAAAATGCTGATAGTGATAGGGAAGAGTTTGATACGGAAATTGAAAATATTTTTGAAATTTTATTTCTTTGTGAGATGATATAGTTTCTTTGATTACAAATCTCCAAAGGAAAATATAATATTATTCAATATAAATATAATTATAATAATAAATATTGATGAATTTTGTAATTTTTTATTTAATTTTGGTTTCTATTCTAATTAAATATGAAATAAATTGTCCAATAATGAACATGTCATGGATATGGTTTTGATGGAAATCTAAAATATAATTGGTAGTCTAATATAACTTATAGTTTCAAGAAATTATATTTATTATTTTATTTATTATTTTCTCTATTAATTCCCATTATTATTATCATTATATGAATGGAAATAGAATGACAAGATACATCAATGGAACATCAAACAATGGACTGAAATATTGAAATAAAGGGAAGCATTAATCTATTTCATTTTTTATATACGTGTTAGGATGGATGGTTTGAATATAGGAAGTCTGCATCTACTGGAACATTCTTTATTGGGGAACGTTATTTTTCTTATTTCATGAATAATTTAGTTAGCTTGACCACATTCAGGGATGAATATGTTGCTTTAACCAATGTAGCATCCTAACATCTAATGCTGAAGACTTAGCAAGAAATTTTTAATTTCCATTTATAGTTTCCATTAATTTTAGGATGAGATAATAAAATTTTTATTATTCATACAAGGAATCTAGTTTTACATTCATGATCTAGGAATATTGATATAAAATATCAATTCATCGAAGAGATTTTAGAGGAGAATAAGTTAAAATTTGAACTTATTCCTAAAATGGATAAGGTTTGTGATGTGTTCCCCAATCCACAACTAGAGGATGAATTTTAGAGTCTAAAAATGGAGATAGGTGTTGAATATTAATCTTTACAAGGTTATGGTATGCTATTTTTCCATCTTTTGACTTGTATTTCGGTACTATTGTCAAAGGCAGAGAAAATTGAAATCATAAATGATTCCATTATTTTTATCATTTTATTATTTATCAATGGAGTTGTGTATGATATATTTCATGTATCCATTGATATATTTAATCATAGGGGTTTTATATATTTTAAGGGGGGTTTTTTATTTAGGAATAATTTTTTCTAAGGGATATGTATTTATTTCAATATGTTTGACTTATTTTAATTATTTACTATAAGTAGTCTTAGAAAATTTTAGGTTTGAAATATTGATGTTGTTTTGATTGATGATAATTGAATTTTACTTTTAGGATGATGAATATTGGTCACTATCTTATAGAACACATATAACTATTATTAAATTTTCTTATTTCCATGACTCGATTCTCTCATATTGGATTAAAATTATTGGATGGGAATTAATTTATATCTTTTTTATGTTTCAAATGATAAATATTCCTCAGTTAAAAACAATCCAAAGGGTGAGATTTTTAGACCAATATTTGACGTTATTGTAGTTATTATTTACAAGGATGGATAATTGGGGAATAGAATTTGATTAATTGTTTTAAATGTTTTTTCAATACATATATAGTTGTATATGTTTAAATTTGAAAATTCCATATAAAATGATATTATTTTATATAAACCATGATTGGTTTAAAATTATTTAAGAATTTATCAATTTAGAATAATTCTAATTGGTTTTTAAATTTATTAGATATGATGATGGTTCTTATAACAATGAAGGGGCCTACCAAGAATCCCACATCCATGTTTGGGGGATTTTTTATGAGAAGTAGGTCCAAAACCAGAAAGGCTATACCCATTTTTTGGGGAAATTTGATAGCCTTGGTGATTTGTTTCTATTCATTTTAAAAAGGGACAAAGATAAAATTCTTATTTGGGTTCTCTTGTTGATCATCCAATGTTTATTTTATTAACGTACAAGGCCAAAATGTTCATAGCAGTTCATGTGATGCTTTTTGTTCTTGCCTTCAAAAAATGGGAAATCCCACTATGCATGCGGTAGTGTTTAAAGAATTTTTTGTTCAATATGTGGTGATTCAATCCAAAATAAGTTCATCCTAGTATGAACACCAATGGTGAGGAATGTTTTGATTGGAATTTGGTTACATAATGAAAAATTCCAGATCCAAAATTAGTATTCCTATAGTGAAACCCATTTTAAATGAAAATGGAAAACCAATATTCACCCGGATATAGGGAAAGATGTGTTGGGAGGTTTAATTTATTTATGATTAGTTTTGATAAGATGTATTATTGGACATCCTAATAGATCACTAAATTCTTAATTCAAGTAATTTTGGAATCATAAATGATGTCCAATCAATTATATATGTTTTAAAGATGCATAACGAAGTTAGTGTAGTTGAGTTGGTTAATGGAAGATGTTGGTTTGATTTTAACATTGAAAATTTTAATGGGATATTATTATTTTTTATTAATTATCTAAAAATCTTAGGATGTGTGTAAGATGAGTAATATAAATTAAGATAATACAAAATTATAATAAAATAAGATATAATAACAATAGTATAAGAACATGATGAAGTGGTTTCAAAATTTTAACTAAGAGTAAAGAAATTAAATTTGAGTTTCTAAAATTTGATGAATTAGTGGAACATAAACACCACACAATCAATTGAAGAGTGTGTTTTTAAGGAATTATTATAATTGATATCATGATTTATATCATTATAATATTCATGGGAACATTACAACAATCCGGAGAGTTACTTTAGAATAAGTGAAAGGTTACACACAACTTGTCTTACCAAATTTAAAAAGTATTGAATGGAATGATCACATTGAATTCTGAATTATTCTAAATACTAGGAGGAGTCATATTTCCAAGTTACTATAGCAGCTGGTCAGGTATCTATTTGTAAAGACCTATAATTTTCCATGTAATTTTTTAAATTATATGGAAATATTAGGACTCTGCGATGGTGCATGATTCTGAGGCCCGAAGTGCCCGAAATGAATTTCTGATCATTTTTTCAGTATGTTCAGTAATCACGTGAGTGGTGTTTTGAAACGTTTGATCTGGTCCTTGGAATTGAAATCTGAAGACACTGTTGAACTCGCAGCACCGATTTTCACTTAAGGAGACCTTCACCTCGACCGCAGTAGGTCGAGGGTAGAAGTTATTTTTTTGGATATTCATGGGAATTTCAAACAAAAAATAAAATAAAATATTAAAATATTATTTATTTATTTTGAAACATCCCATTTCAATTCATGGTAGTGGGGACCCCCAAACTCCTCCATTAATGGAAGGTAACTCTTGGAACCTCCCCATTGATGTGCCAACTTGATTTGATTAATTAATAATACTTAATTATAAAAAGATTGGCTCCTCACCTCGTGTGGAGAGAATTGGGTTGGAAACTATTTGTGGTGGAGAACTTTTGAAGTAAGATCCTCTAACAAAGGAGATCCTCCAAAGAAGAACCACCCCCAATGAAGAATGAGGACGACGCATGAGCCTGAATCGGAAACATGTTGCAGGAGCGACAAACACCGAAATCCCCTTCATCGACTTCATCCTCTTCCTCATGCCATCTACAAAGAGAAAACAAGGTATGGGTGTTTTTATGTTTGTTCTTCGTGGTTTTATGCTGAAAATTTATTCTCAAAGTCGCATATTATCAGTCTAATACATAGGGTTTGGGCCAAATAAAGATGAACTGATCCCTCCACATCTTTATTATTGATGTGTTCTTCATGGCCTGTGATGAAGGCAACGACGCAACTATGCCTCCGAAGGAGACTACGACCCATTGGTTGTGGTAGAGGAACTTGGCGGACAGCACCTAGCTAGCTGCGTAAAACCAGTGAAGTGTGCATCTGCGCTACAGGTAGTGAAGGAGGTCGTGGCCTGTCGGTCGCGGTGGTGAGAGGACAGTAGCCAACATGTCGGCTGACCGCGTGAGGTAGGGTGGTGCGCGTTCGTGCCTCTGATGAGCAGGAAGTTGTGGTTACTTAGCCACAGTGATGAACCAGAGGGCGGTGGGCACCCAACTGGCCACAGGAGGATAGCGGCGCCATCGCGCCGCTGAGAGGAGAGCTGGATATAGCACCGGCCGGCCATAACGGATCAACGGGACCCTCTCAGGTCTTGCATGTGACTTAGAAGTGCCTCATGGTGTTGCGTTTTGGTGTTATGAATAGAGTGGGGGAGCTCCCCTTCGGCACTAGATCAGGCGGACTGCACTTCCCAGTGGGTTTCCCACTGCGGGTCGGGCCGCCTGCCCCTCGTGGGCCGGGCCGCCCCCTTGCGGGCCGGGCCACCCCATCACAGGCCAGGCCGCCCCCTTGCGTGTAGGGACACCCCCTTGAGGGACGGTCTATACCTCTTCCCTACCCAACCTGGTCAGTCCAATATTGGTTTGGGCCAGGTCCAACCAAACCGAGGCCCAGAAACACTTAAAGAGCCTTTTCTTGAGAACCAGACGTCTGTTTGATTAACCATCCATGGCGTCGAAATACTTAAATTGAGATGGTCACTTTTGGTACAAACCACTTGAGTTTTGGATAAAGTTGGAGTACAGATGGGTTTGATGGAACTCAAATCCAATTGGGCCTTCGGAACGGAAATACTAATAACATATAGACTGAGAGTCAGATTAACGCGCTGTCAGTTGTGTTAGGTCCCTTATGACGTGACGGACCTTTGTGACACTTCTTTTTAGGAATTCATGGTAGTTGATGTATAGAAAAATGTATTTATGTGCAGTACCCCCTGGAATCAAGCACATTTAGTGCAGATATCCAGTGTCTGGATGTATTTGAAGAATCATTAAATCCAGTGTGGGTTAGCGCTCGACGATCATGTCTAGGTTAGCTCATATAGATCTTGTGTGGGTCAGTGCTTAGCGATCTGGTGTGGGTCAGCGCATACCGATCATGTGTGGGTTATCTCCAGATCATGTGTGGGTTATCTTCTAATCCTATGTGGGTCATCTTTGATCATGTGTGGGTTAACAATAGAGCTTCTCGATCAAGTAAGGTGACCTAGATTACTTCTAATAATCTATAATTTAGTACTTAAGTTATACCTGGTGTGAGATGAGTCATTACCCTCATGGTGATACCTTAGTGGTAATCTTCTGTGTTGCATACCTTTGTGGTACTTACCGTCATGGTGATACCTTTGTGGTTTTCTTATGTGTGGTGTACCTTTGTGCCACTTACCTTCATGGTGATACCTTTGTGGTATTCTTCTATGTGGAATTACCTTTGAGTTACAAACCTTTGTGGTGTTACCTTCGGAGTATTATTTCCTTCGTGGAACAGTTTTGCATTTGGATAAAGAGTTTTTCCTTGTTTTTCCTCTTGAATGAGATGGGTATACTTGATAACATAGGTATATGTATGGTCATATACATAAGTAGGTTTGACTGTTATTTTCGTGCTTGGTGATTTCGGTATTTCACTATGGTTTATCCTTTTTGTATTCTGAGAGACCTTCAGGGGTCTCATGGTCCCTACTGAGTAATGTTATACTCAGCCCTAGATGGGATTTTCCCACACCATCCTATGTATTGTGCAGATGATGGTCAACGCTGACTGAGGACGAGGGTACCAGGACTAGGGGCTGCTCAGAGGTGGACATTAGACGAGACAATCCACAGAGATGACCATACAAGAGTTGTACCTACTCATCATGTAGGATCCTTGGCGGGTGTTCATAGGAGTTATTTTCAGTTTTACTTGTACTTTCCAGTTGGTCTTGTATTCTAGCCCCCTTTACTTACTGTACACACCCTTTTTACTACACAGTTTACTCTGTTCTTGTATCTTGTTGTGTGCGTGGTTGTGTGATTTTACATGTTATAAAGGAAATGACTTCCTGATTTTAGGGATATGCCTTTCCGGTGCTAGTCGCTAGCCCCTAGCCTATGGAAGGTGGGCTTGGGGTGGTCACGACTTGGGCCCTGATGGATGGGTCATGAAAAATTGGTTTCAAAGGAGTTCGGTTCTACTGAAGAACAAGGAATCTGATCTTTTCTATTTGGCAATACTGTTATGTGTGATGAGTATGGATTTCAGTTTGGGGAACCCAATGTTGGTGCGGTGGGAGATGTATCCATACACCAGGACCCTGACTTCTGATTTCTGACTCAGTGAACGGAAACACAGATTGAGTGTGTGTTTTTGAAAAGTATTTTTTGTGATATCTTTGTGTCAGATCACCAGGTATAACTTATTGGCTGTGGTGCACCTGTTATTTTAGGATACCTCCATTCAGATATCCATCCAAGCTTCCAAGTATAGTACACGATGATAGCTCACTGAGCGACGAGGCTTCGATACAGGGCCCCCTTTCGTTAGTTGTACCACCGGGTGGTGTACTAGTAGCACCACTACCCGTTGGGCAGCCGATGCCATCAGCCCTATCAGTAGAGGATGTATGCCACTTGAGCGCGCTGCATGAGTTTCAGTGCTAGAGTCCACCGAGGTTCTGGGGCGAGATCAATCCCCAGGCAGCTAAAGAATGGCTGGAGGTAGTGGTTAGAGTTTTTTTACTGGTAGGGACACTAGTTGTTCTCACGGTGATCCTTTCTTCTAGTCTTCTTCATGCAGTAGCAGACAGATGTTGGAGCATGATGCTTCGGGTTCAGGACGAGTTCACATTTATCTGGGTCAACATCGAGAGCCTTTTCCGGGAAGAGTTCATCCCAGCGACCTTACGCTCTGTGCGTATACTTGATCTTCTCCACTTGCAGTAGAAAATCATGACTGTGGCTCAGTATTCAGCGAGTTTCACGGACCTCATGCGCTACTCCACTAACATGGTTCATGACCCTTTCTTTAGGGCCTGGACATTCGAGAAGGGGCTCAGATGGGATATTATAGCCTCGATGATTTCTCTCAACATCTCGACAAAGGAGGGGGTATTCGAATGAGCACTCTTAGTGGAGAGTTTCCTTTCTGAGCAGTCAGTGGTAGTGAGACCCACCCCCAGACATCACGTAGAGGATTCATCTGTAGCTAGCAGCAGACAGATGATGCAGATGTCCAAGAAGGCCAGACTTATAGGTGGACGACCAGATGATACAAGGTCGGTTGTGTGATGCTCTCAAGAAAGATCAGGACAGGCGAGGATTAGGTAGTGTTACTCGTGCGACGGGCAGGGTCACATGGCACACGCTTTCCCGAACCTCCATACAGATGACCAATAGATAGTCAAAGGACCACCTTGGTAGAGGTGAGTATTTGATCGAGGAGGTTCATAGGAAATAGGCAGACGTGGGAGAGGAGTTTTCCATACAGCAGGCGGTGGGCAGTGATATGAGGTTATACCACCACCACCTCCAGGTTGTCCACCCCGACCACAAAGATCAGGTAGAGAGGGATGAGCTCAGCTCTAGGAAACTGAGGCCTATGACCACGGCACTCCAGAGATGATACAAGGTATGATCTTTTTCTACTCCACCTTAGTTTCAGTACTTATGAACACAGGTTTCAATCACTCTTTCATTACCACAACCCTCGTTTGGAGCTCAAAGATATCGGTGGAGTCGTTGGGTCGATCCTTACGGAAAGAGACTCTTATGTGAGAGGATTCAATGATTACACATTGGTGATAGCAGTGTGACATTACTCTAGGAGGCGAGAGCTTCCGATGAGATCTTCTAGTAGAAGCGTCGATTCCATATGAAGTCATCTTGGGTATGGATCGTTTATCTACATCCCATGCTCAAATGGACTATTTTAGGTGCAAAGTGCGGTGTGTTCGTGAGGATGGGAGCAGTTTTTCCTTCACTGGTTAGAAGGGAACCTTTGCATTACATGATGGACCTACCTAGTGGAGGGTGCAACCGATAACACATCAGTTTTCTATCCTTATTCTCAGAGGGGTTGATGTGGAGAGTCTGAGCTATTCTATAGTGGTGGTCTAGTACGCTGATGTTTTTCCGAATGATGTTCTAGGTCTACCTCCTCACAGAGAGGTGGAATTTTATATCGACTTGTACCCAAAGATGAAACTGATATCTACACCAACATATCAGATGGCTCCCACGAGCCATCGAGAGATGTGAGTACAGCTGGAGGACTTGTAGAGAATGGGGTATATTAGGCCTGTTGTTTCTTCTTAGGTAGCCCCAATTTTGTTTTCCAAGAAGGCATATGGGAGTTTGAGACTCTTTGTGGACTATCGGCACCTGAACCAGGTGACTGGGAAGAATAAGTACCAACTCTAGAGGATTGATGATATTTTTGATCATCTGAAGGGAGCATGATGGTTTCCAAAGATAGACCTCAGATCAGGCTATCGCCGGATTAGGGTACGAGATGAGGATGCACAGAAGACGACCTTCAGATGTCGGTATGGCCATTATGAGTTATTGGTTATTCCATTCTTCATGACCAATGCCCCAACAGTGTTCATGGGACTCATGAATGCGATCTTCCATCCATACCTAAATCTCTTTCTAGTAGTCTTCATCATTGGAATCCTAATATACTCAGCGATGGAGGAGGAGCATGCCTACCATTTACAGATAGTTATAGACACACTCAGAGAGAACTAGATTTATGGTAGGCTTTTGAAGATCCAGTTCTAGATTCTAGAGGTTAAATTCCTATGAAACGTCATCTTGGACACTGGAGTTGGGGTGGATCTATTGAAGATTGAGGCTGTGCTTTCTTGGGATCCACCCAAGAGTGTGACGGAAGTTCGGAGTTTCATGGGTTTGTATGGTTACTACCGGAGGTTTGAGCCTAACTTTTCTAGAGTTGTGGCACCCTTATCATCATTAACGAAGAAGGGGAAACCCTTCGTGTGGTCAAAGTGGAAACAACGGAGTGTCTAGGAGATGAGGAAGAGACTGACGAGTACCCCCATCATGAGGATACTAGAGGAGGTCATTGGTTACATAGTCTACTGCGATGTATTAGGGATCGGGCATGGATGTGTCCTAATGTAGGAGCGAGTAGTGATCGCGTATGGTTCTCAACAGCTAAGACAACATGAGCAGAACTACGCTACCCATGACCAAGAGTTAGCAGCAGTGGTCTTCACCTTGATGATGTGGCAACATTACTTGATGGGTGAATGTTTTACTGTCTACTCTGATCACTAGAGTCTCAGGTAAATCTTCTCCCATAAGGACCTAAACCTAAGACAATGACGTTGGATTGGGTTCCTCTAAGATAATGAATTTTATATAGTCTATACTCCTAGGATGGGTAACGTATTAGCAGACGCACTGAGGAGTAGATCTGGAATACAGTTGCTGAGTGAGGTGACAGTGCAGCTAGACACTTTACGGATGTCCTACATGGATCGAGATGGAGCAGATTATCTTCAATCTCTAACAATCACTCCCCCACTTCTTCAATGAGTCTAATAGGCATAGATTAGGGACACTGACTTCAAGGCATTATGTGCTCAGATATCAACAGGAAAAGCACCTGATGGATTTTCTAAAGGTGGGAAGAATGTCAACCTCTTTATAGGGAATACTATGGTACTAGTGTCGCTACGAGAGGAAGTGTTGAGAGAGTTCCATAGGCCTCCTCTATTGGTACATCGAGGAGTGGTGAAGATGTAACAAGTCCTCCGGCGTCCGCACTGGTGGTCGGGAATGAAGAAAGATATAGTAAAGTTTGTCTCTTGGTGCCTCACTTGTCAGCAAGTGAAGGCAGAGCATTGTATTCTAGAGGGCTCACTTCATCCACTTGAGGTTCTACAGTGGATGTGGGATACAATCATTGTGGTCTTTGTGACAGGACTTCCATGCATGTCCAATGGGAATGATTTCATCTGGGTGATCTTTGACTGACTCACCAAGTCGGCCAACTTCCTACCTATCAGAGATCAGGGACCAGTAGAGGGCATGGGACACCTCTACGTGCATTAGATTGTGCAGCTTCATTGGGTACCATCTATGATTGTCTCTGATAGTGATTCATGTTTTACTTCCTGGATATAGAAGGGGTTACAGGAGGAGTTCGGGACTCAGCTTCGATTGAGCACCACCTTCCATCCTCCGATGGATGGTCAGATAGAGAGAACCATTCAGACCCTCGAGGACATGCTACGTGCTTGCGTCCTTGATTTCAGTTGTAGCCGGTAGGATCACTTACCCTTGGTGGAGTTTGTGTACAATAATAGCTACCACCCCACCATTGGTATGACACCAATCAAGGATTTGTATGGTCTACCTTGCAGATCCTCTCGTTGCTGGACTGACCCAGAGGAGTCAGCACTCTTGGGACCAGATATGGTACGGGCTACCATGGAGAAGGTGCAGATCATCTAGGCGTGGATGAATACTTCCCAGAGTAGGCATAAGTCCTATGCTGACAGGATATGAAGACCTCTTGAGTTCATGGATGGTGACCATGTCTTTCTATGGGTATCACCTCGACGATGTTTGCAGAGATTTGGTTAGGGCAGTAAGTTATCTCTGAGGTTCATTGGACCCTTTTAGATCCTCAACAGAGTTGGTGAGGTGGCATACCGTCTAGCTCTTCTCCCTCAGTTGCATCAGGTGCATGAATATTTCCACATAATCTAGTTGAGGAGATATTTGTATGACCCATCTCACGTCACTGACCACAGAGAGCTTGACTTAGACGATGGGGAGACATTTTCGGAGGTTCCAGTAGAGATTGAAGTTCAAAAGGAGAGAGCCATACGTGGATAATCGATACCTCTGGTGCGCGTTTGTTGGCAGCACGAGAACCTCCAGAAGAGCACATGGGAGTGGGTGGCTCGGATTCAAGCTCATTCCCCCCACTTGTTTCCCTAGTTTGTGTTGTGGATTTTGGGGACACAAATCCCTGAGGTGGGTATAACGTAAAGACCAAAAAATTCCATGTAATTGTTTTAATTATATGGAAATATTACGAGTCCACAAAAATTGACGGCGTGTGATTCCAAGGCTCGTAGTGCCCGAAATAAATATCTTAACCTTTTTTATGTATGTTTAATAATGGTGTGAGCATCATTTTGTAACTTTTTAACTGGTACTCATAATTGAAATCTGAGGACACTGTTGAACTTGCATCGCCGATATTCGCTTAAGAAGACCTTCAGCTCAACCGTAGTATGTCGAGGGTAGAAGTTAGTTTTTCATATATTTGTGGGAGGGATAAATAGATAATAAAATAAAATATTTAACTTTTATTTATTTATTTTGAAACCTCCCATTTCAATTCATGGTGGTGGGGACCACCCGAACTCCTCCTCTAATGGAAGGTAACTCTGGGAACCTCCCCATTGATGTGCCAACTTGATGTGATTAATAAATAATTCTTATTCTTAATAAGATTGGATCCTCACCTCATGTGGAGAGAATTGGGGTGGAAACTAGTTGTGGTGGATAACTTTTGAAGGAAGATCCTCCAATGAAGAACCACCCCAAATGAAGAACGAGGATGACACACGAGCCTTGATCGGAAACCTGTTGTTGGAGCAACGAACGTCGACATCCACTTCATTGACTTCATCCTCTTCCTCACTCCATCTCTAATGAGAAAAGAACGTAGGGGTGTGTTTATTTTTTTTCTTCATGGTTTTATGTTTAAAATTATTCTCGAAGCTGCATGATATCAGTCCAATGTGGAAGGTGTGGGCTAAATAAACATGACACGATCCCTACACATCTTTATTATTGACGTGTTCTTCGTGGAATGCGATGACGGTGGCAGTGCCACTGCACCGCAGAAGGATATCGGGCCCCTTCGGTCGTGGTGGAGGAATTGAAGGACCATGGAACACCCTGAGAGGGGAGGGGAGAATCAGGGTGGTAAATTTTTATTTTTAAAGTTGTGGATCTTGTTCCCATGTTGGTAAGAACATGTTAAACCTGTCAAAGAAATGATAGTAGGAAGTTGAAACAACACTTTTACTTGGTTCACCACAAAGGGATATGTTCCAGGAGCATACGCTGACAGGTTGTCAGTTGTACATAATTCCACTAAACTTCACTAGCTGCAGATTACAATGTTCTGGTATACTCACTCTGTCACAGGCACACTACCTTTACAAAAGTTCAGAGATAGCTCACTGCGTCCCTCGGGTCACTCCCGTTGACTCCCCCTGGCTCACTGCCTTTGGTGAAGTCCCAGTCAGATTATAGACGTGAGGGTCTCTTCAATATACAAACAAAGAAGTCTTTGTCTCCTATTCAGCACGAGACTCTTCTTGCATCGAAGATCGGAAATGATGCACTGAATAACTGAACCGGATAATCAGAAACACACAAACAGGTTTCACAGAAAATTTTACGCAACACCAAGTTTTTCACGCAACCTCAAGTTTTTCACCCAACATCAATTATTTCATGCAATCCGAAATTTTTAGTGCAACCTATAATTTTTCGCGCAAGCCGGAAAATTTTGCGCAACTTGGAATTTTTCATGCCAACCTCAATTTTTTGCGCTACAAGGATTTTTTCGCTCGGTGCCCAATTTTTCGCACAACTCCCTTTACAAGAACCTTTTACGCGCATCATTCCTCAGATCTTCTATGATACTTCAACCATGCAGAATGAGAGGGGTCACCTCTTATTTATAGGTGTCTCAGACCCTTGCGTGCAAAACCCCCTATGGCACGAAAAAACTCTAATTTGGTGCGTAATATTTCACACCGGTACCATTTTTTGCACACATCACCAGATTTCTCGCGCAGCTCATGCCTTTGCCATTTTTCGACGTTTTGATTCTAAAACACTATTTGCACGAAAACCCTCGATCCACTATTTCACGCACCACACTGTTTTTCGCACCAAACTCAAATATTTCGCGCACATCCCTCCTTTTTCATGCACCACTTCCTCTTTGTGTGCACCTCCTTTTACCAACAATCCATGTCAGCATTTTCCGATTTTGAGGCCCAAAGACTTGGTAAACACTGGGAAACGGCGCCACATTCAATACTTTTGTCTGCTTGAACTGTATGATCACTTTATAAGCACACATTTTGAACTTCCACTAAGGATTGACAAAAAACACAAACCATACTCCAATTCATGAATATAATAGCCATGGTTCCAACAGGAATGTGGTTGTCAGAACACAGTCGGCCGCGTAGAATAGGGGTGGAACACGTATGTGCCACTGGTAGCGAAGGTGGTTGCAGACCATTAGTCACGGCGGTGGGAAGATAGTGGCCAACAAGTCGGCCGACCACGTGAGGTAGGGAAGTGCACATCTGTGCCACTGGTTGTGCAGTAATTCATGGCTACTTAGCCGTAGTGATGCAGCGGTGGGCGGCCGGTACCCAGCCGGCCGCGGGAGGACAGCAGCACCGTCGCACCCCTCGGAGGAGAGTCGGCTGGAGCACCAGCTAGCTATAACAAATCAGTGGGACCAGCTCAGGTCTAGTGGGTGACTTGGCAGTGCCTAATGGAGCTGCCACTTGGTGTTACAAACAGAAGGGGGGATGGCGCTTCCCTTCACCGCCGATTCGGGTGGACCGTGCTGCCTAGAGGGTTGTCCGCCATGGGTTGGGTCGCCTACCAATCGTAGACTGGGCCACCCCATGGCAGGCCGAGCCACCCCCTCATGGGTTGGGTTTCCCCATAGCAGGCCAAGCCGATCCTCAGCCAGCCCAACCAGATCGGACTAATATTGGTTTGGGCTGGGTTGGACCGAACCCAGTCCCAAAATCACTTAAAGAGCCTTTTCTTGAGAACCGGATGTCTGTTTCACGAACTGTCTGCGGCCTCGGAATCTGTGGATCGAGACAGACCCTTTTTTATACTCCACATGAGTTATGGATAAAGTTAGAGTATGTACGGGTTGTATTGAACTCGAATCCAACTAGGCCCTCGGAACAAAAATGCTAATAACATACCGACCGTGTGTCCGATTGACACGCTATCAGTTGTGGTGGGTCCCTTATGACGCGACGGACCTTCGTGATAATTCTTCATGGGGATTCATGGTAGTTGAAGTATCGTCTGATGGATTGAGGAGTAGTACATCTTGAAATCAAACGCTCTTAGGGAGGAAACACAGTGGTTGGCTGTACTTGAAGAATCTTCAGATCCTTTGTGGGTCAGCACTCGGCATCCTATGTAGGTCAAGCATACTGATCCTATCTGGGTCAGTGCTCAGCGATCCTATGTGGGTTAGTGCATACTGATCCTATGTCGTTCATGTCCATATCATGTGTGGGTCATATTCAGATCCTGTGTGGGTGAGCTTCAGTTCTATGTGGGTCAACAGAAGAGCTTCTCGACGAAGTAAGGTGATCTAGCTTATGACTAATCATCTATACTTTTGTACTTAAGTTATACCTAGTGTGAGATGAGTCCTTACCTTTACAGAGATACTTTAGTGGTATTCTTATGTGTGTCGTACCTTTGTGGTAATTACCTTCATGGTGATACCTTAGTGGTATTCTTTTGTGTGGAATAACTTTGTGGTACTTACCTTCATGGCGATACCTTTGTGGTATTCTTCTGGGTGGTGTTACCTTTGTGGTACATACCTTTGTGGTGTTACCTTCAGGGTATTCTTTCCTTTATGGAAGGGTTGTGATTTGGAAAAAGAGTTGGGCATTGTGTTTCCTCTTGAATGAGATTGGTATACCTAATAACATAGGTTTAGGTATTTTCATATTCCTAAGTAGGGTCGATTGTTGTTTTCTTGCATGGTGATTTTGGTATTACAATGTGGTTTATCCTCTGTGGATTCTGAGAGACCTTCAGGGGTCTCAGGGTCCCTACTGAGTATCGTTATACTCACCCCTGCACAGTGTTCACCCACACCTTGCTGTGTATTTTGCAGATGAAAAAAATGCTGACCGAGGACGAGGGTACCAAGATTGGAGGCTGCTCGGAGGTGGACCATAGATGAGACTATCAGCAGAGATGACTGTATGAGAGTTGTACCTACCCTTCAGGTAGGATCCTTGTCGGGTGTTCATTGGAGTTGTTTTCAATTTTGTTTGTACTTTCCAGTTGGAATTTTATTTTGACCCCCTTTACTTACTGTACACACCCTTTTTTCTATACAATTTACTTTGTGCTCATATCTTGTTGTGTGCTTGGTTGTGTGAGTCTACAGGTTATAAAGGCAATTCCTTCCCGGTTTTAGGGATATGCCTTTCTGGTGCTAGTCGCTATCCCCTGACCTATGGAAGGAAGTCTTGGGGTAGTCATGGCACGGGCCCTGGGGGATGGGTCTTGACACCTTAAGTGCATCCACAAGACCAAGGTTCAAAACTAGACGGATGCATATTTTGGGGTTACTATAGCAGTACTATAGAATCACTATAGCAGGAACTATGTGGGTACTGTAGCAGGTACTGATTGGTACTAAAGCAGCCAGAACTATTCACCTTGGGCCACAGTTTTGGTCTTGGAGTCCTTAAGGCCTTCAGGCCACCCAGGACATTGGGCTAGTTGGGCTTTTGGGCTTCCTTTAAGGCTTTCGGGACACCTCAAGGCCTTCGGGACACATGAAGTTTCTCCAGAAAGACTCTACAAAAAAATAGCATCCCTAGAGGTAGATTCAGAGTAGGTGTACTCACCATAGCATAACTAATGGATTAGGAATAATTAGAGGGTATGGATACACCATCGGGACCAGCCTGTGCTTGTACGGGAAGCTTAAACAGATGGACATGCAAAGGTGGAGAGCTACCATCATGATATAGATGTTGGGGAGGGGAAGTTCCTATTATTTATAGTCTTGTAGAATTCTCTAGGACCTTCGAGTCATGTACTGTCTCTTAAGCCTATGGTCCATGTAATCACTAAGCCTACATGCCTTGTAAGGGTTCCCCCTCATCCATTAAAAGGGGGCTTATCAAAAATTAATAAAAATAAAGGCCTTCGGGCCATTCGGGAAAAATACTAGCATTCTCATTTTATATTTTAAAAAAAACATAATATATTTATCATATTATTTAGGCAGGTTCCACAGTGTTCAAGATTCAGTTAAACTAGTGGTGAGGGTAGTTTCACTAGGGAAACACCAAAATATATTGGACCAATCATTCAACCTCACCCCTTCTCAGTTGTTCCTCGCTACTCAAGGTTATTTATTTTCTTTAATCTGTTTGAAGTGAAAGTAATTGAATAAAACATTTATGATAAGGTAATAAGGGTAAAAATCATCCAATCTTATGAGATATAATATGACATTTTGTGACCTTACAACAATGTTTTGACACTAATTAACCCGTTTTAATATTACAAATGTGAATTCCTATTAGTTATAACAAAAAATTCAACTTGACTAATTATTAAATATTAACCTGATGATTATAAATATGTCACAAAATTTTATGGAATCAATATATAGGGGTGGAAAAAATTAATTTTAGTATAATAACACAAAATACAATGAAAATAATTTTTTTAGAAAAATTCATTTTGAACCCAAAAATAGAACTTATAACAAAATATAATATAATACTAATTCTTATGGAATTAATTTTATTATTATCTATAAAAATAATAATTATTTTAAAATAAAAATAGCCTAAAACATAATGGGACTTTTTAATATAATTGATATTAAATGAAAATTCTTATAAAAAACATTATTTTTCACTATTCATCAAAAAATCAAACTTTTTAGACAAATATCATAAGACACCCTAAGATAAATTTGATATGATGATTTACACATATGAATTATTTTTTATCAAATAAAAAGTTTATAATTTATATATACAACTTTTAATTTAAACCATATAATAGATCAGAAAACAATTTAGTTAAAATAATAATATTTTTTTTAATTAACCCCCATACTCTTGTTCTATACATTTATAATATTAATTATGAATGGTTATATAATTAAATAATAATTTAAATATATAAATTTAATATAAAATCACTTTTTTACAAATAAAATAATTACATATTTCCTTAAATATATAAAAATATAAATCATGTTAGTAGAATATATTTATCCTTTAAATATAATATATTTCAAGTCATAAAGTAGTCAATGTAATTTTAAAAGTTTAATGAGTATGTAATTTTACTATATGATATCATTTGTGAAATTAAATAAATATATATATATATATAGTGAAATATTGAAGAGGGAAAACATGTAGGCTACTAGTATTCATTACGACCTTGTCAACCTTTGACCGTGGGTCCATACCCCCATTACCTTGCTATATGTAACATGTCTTCGCTCAACCAAAGGGATGCACATTTTATAAAAAATAAATATCAAAAAAATAAATTCTAATTAATTTTGAAATTATACTTTGAAGAAAAAAAATTCTTAGGAAACAACTTACGTGATAAACATGTATGTACATGCTTGGTTCTTAATGAGTGAAACTCATATAGTATTTACATTTTTATTTTAAAAATATAATATTATTAAAATATAAATTATAAATCACAGGATATTAAATAATAACTCCCCTTAACAATTTCATCCACTTAATTATATCTAAACTTGAACAAGTGTTTTTTATGGTCAAAATTAATCTAAATCATTTTCAAAATCCATTTATTATGGTATAATAGGATATCAACAAAATAAAAATGTCATTGAGTTAACAATAATGACCCATGAAAGAATATAATGTTAATGTGAATTATTAGTATGAAAAATAAGGGATAATAAATAAATACATTTTAGTATTGTTGAATGGTTTTAAAAATTCCAAATTAAAAAATAAATTCTTGTCTCATGGAATTTAAATTGAGAGAAAGTACCCTTTTCCATAATAATAATGAAATGTAAACCCAAACAAATAATGGGTAATATAATTTAATATCAGGATGTAGTGAATGAGTCTCATAAGAATATATTCAATGAATAGAGTTCATTACATGATTGAAGGATGTTGATAAAAATTTGTATGTGAAATATAATTCTATAATTGAGGATAATATGACATTAATTAATCAGAATTTATTGTTCTAGAATAATATTTTTCATATTGATATATATGTTATCATAAATCATACATTACATATATATCATGGTCTCATTTTTTGTTGTTGATGTTCCCACTATCTATCAGCATGAACTATATATCTCCATGAATGAATACACATGTCCTCTATAGTATTTACCTTGTCAAATGAGAATGATGAGATGATATTATATTATAAAATAA
Source organism: Viscum album (assembly GCA_963277665.1). Lineage (NCBI taxonomy): Eukaryota > Viridiplantae > Streptophyta > Magnoliopsida > Santalales > Viscaceae > Viscum > Viscum album. The sequence continues at coordinate 1,019,515,356 of OY728132.1, read as the reverse complement.
AATAGATTTCATGATCCATAAAATTTTTAATGAAATGAAAATTTGTCGGATAGGTCATATAGTTTATTATAGGTTATGCAGGAAATAAAAAATATTTGAAAATCACTTCAATATGATTTTACAATGATAGTGGTGATTAAATCATCTAGACAATATTAAAAGGTTGTATGAGATCCTTTCAGATCAATATTAATTAAATGTAATTAATATAATAAAAATAACATAATTAAATCATGAAATTAAATATTAAATAATAAAATTTAAATGGTTCATTTGAGTAATTATAATAGAAATTGAAATTATTAAATATATTAAACTTATACTCCTTTATACCTAAGTTCATTATCCATCTGAATATATCATGAAAAATAAAATAAAGAATATTATAATATAATAACCCCTAAAGTTATATGAAAAAGGTAAATTATTATACCAAACTAACATATTATCCACTTATGTTTTCTAGTTTTTTTATACACTACTAAAAATATCTTAACCTATAATGTTATCTAAACCATTACTTTGATACTGATTATAATTGTTTTTCCTTTAATAATATATAATCATGAGTTGAATATAATAGAGTTCACATTCTTAAATTCTCATTTTGTTTTAGGTTTATAGTTTTTGAAAATTTTGATGAGAAATTAAATATCATAACTATAAATTATAAAGTGAAGCATCCCCAATATTTCTATTTTTTCTCAAAAATTTGATTCTAAACTTAGTGCTTCTATTTAATTTGGTTATATTTCACTTCATCTAAAAATATGCCACCATAATAAAATGATAGACCACTATATAGTTCCCACTAATCCTCATGTCCTAAGAAAAATATTTAAAAATTGGAGGAAAAAATCTCAATAAGGGATATAAATAATGGAACACATTATTGTACTTGAAAAACTATAAAATTCACATAAAATCTTCAGCAATTACATAAAAATCATTGATCTAAAATATTAACAAACATACTCTTGAAATATTTTTTCTCTCCCAAAGTATTTCATAGAAAAATTTGTTGGAAATAATGATTGAAAAATAATAATCATGGGGGTTTCTTAGAAAAAATGAGATCCCATGGTAAAAAATTCATGGAAAACATACCTTTCCCTCTTAAATGTGTCATAAACAATAAAAAACAATTTTTTTGTATTATTACCATGTAAAATACAAATTATTTCACAAAAAACTATATTTCATGCATGGAAAAATCTTATACATTCCTTGGTACATCATCTTAAATGAATTTTTTCAAGATCACATACAAATGCTATAACCTACCACGTAACATCCAACATAAATATTTAGAGAACTAAAATAAGGCACAATACGTTAAAAGTTATATTGGGCACACTAATCTTCATGAAAAATTAATAGGAATCATAACATGAATAAAACAATTATATTATTTTACATTGAATAAAAAAATTCATCAAATATTCTATTGAATTTATATGTATAAGAAATTTTGGAAATCATATAAAAATAGGGAGAACAATTCCTTCTCAATTTAAAAGTATTAAAAAATAAAAAATCCCTATAGAATAGGAATGTAATTTTTTCAAAATACTAAATAAAAATATTGATTAATATTGGCCATGGACAATGAATATTATTGATAAAAATTTTCGTGTGGAAAATGTAAACAAACATTCTTTTATACATTCATAAAATGAGTCAAAAGTACATAAATGGAAAATATTGAAAACCTTTTTTTAATCCATTGAAAATAATTTAAATAAGTTTAAAATGAAATTATAGTTTTTTTAATTATGAATAATAAACACCTTGAAAAATCAAAAAGAACAAGTATATTAAGAAAAAATTTAATCATCAATTAAAATAATTTTTTAAATAATAATATTTCATCCCCATTTTAAATAGTCGTGCATAGTATTTAAATCTGATATAACAAACTTATATGAATTTTTACATGTCTAAGTATCATTTTAGGATTTATTACCTTATAATTAACCCTTTATTCTTTTTTAATTGATTTCATTTATATTTAAAAAATTAATATTGTTCATGTGAGATGCTTTCAGGATTTTTTATTCATAATTGGAAAATGACATAGTTAGGTATGAAATGTAAAAAGGTGTCATTTCTCCATAATATTTACAATATTAATCATGGAAGAGTTATTATTATTATAAATTAAATTTAATTATATATTCTACCATGAAATAATGACATGATATGATATAATACATTTCATCATGGATGCAGAAGTCTGTACATACACCCATGTGCCATTTTAAATTCTTCTAAAAGGTGGAAAGAAAAAAATAGATAAAGGTTTAATTATATATAATAATATCTAAATTATAAGTATCATATTTTTTCATTAATTCCATCACCATGACTATCCATGTGAGGCGGTACTGAAAACATAAATACATCGATTGATGGATTTGATAGACCACATGTAAACACGATATATGTTTTAATTTAATATAGTAAGGAAAAAAGATAAAAAGGGGTTATAACATAAAAATTACAAAATTTAAAAATATTGGATATATTTGTGTTACTAAATATGTAATGTTTTGATAGGTATTAAGGAGGTAACAGAAGAAATGAACATGATAAAACTGTGTAAAACCAACTTTATATTACATTATATTGCATTTATATTGGTCATTGAGAGGGACCAAACCACATAGTAAATAGGGGTATATTTGGAAATGTATTTGGGTACATATTTTATGAGATTGAGAGCTCAACGTCTATCAATACGCATAGGTATGGGGTGACTTTTTATAGGTGATGATATTGGTATGTTTATACTTATTCATAACTTTTAATTAATATATATGTCATGCTCATCTCTAAGTAGATCTATATTTGTAAAATTTATAAGTTTAGTTGAGAAGGATTAAAATAATCATATCCAGTGTGATTTAATAACATATTTTTTCCTGATGTTTTACCCAAAACTAACACTTTTTACCCTTTATTATGATTACAGAAATTTACCTTGGTTAATAATCATTATGAAAATGATAAATTTGACTAAAATTCTATACTTGGCCTTATAGATTAAAAATATGAATTCTAATTTTCACAATGTAAAAATTATATTTGGAATAAATTAATTTTAAAATAATAACACCAACTTTAATGAAAAACAATTTTTTATACAAAAATATGTTTCTATACATAGACATAAATTTATACAATAATAATGTATAATGATGATTACTATGGATTTAATTTGATTATTCATATTTGTATATGTCTAATTTTACATAACAATAATGAAAAATAGAATTATACCTTTTACCTACATTATAAATATAATATCATTTTTCCAAAAAATTCCCAATTTTTATAAAAATAAATATTTTCAAATATATTATACAAATTAAGCGTAAGATAAATTGTATCCACTGATATACAAAAAAATAATTTTTTTATATCAAATTAAATTTTTTTTTTAAATTATAACTTAATTGAAATGATATAATATAAGGAAAAATTATTTAGTAAAAATAATAACTATTTAAATTTGGAATTAAAAATTATACTCATGTTTTATACCATGAAAAAATTAATTATGAAACAACATATTATTAAATATAAATATAAAAAGAGATAAATAGCATAAGTTACAATTTATAAAAAATATAATAGTTTGGTAATTAATTAAATTGATCAAAATATTAGTCATTCTTATGTAATATTTATAATATTTAAGTAGAACATATTTTAGGTCATGATGTCAACATAATAATTTTCTATTAATAATGATTATATAATTTCATTATTTGATATACCTTATGATGTGATATACTTATATATATATGTGTGTGTGTGTGTGTGTGTGTATATATGAATGGGGATGGAAGTACGATACCATATATATCAGTTCCACGAGTTACACCCTTATCACCCTTCAGTCTTGGGTTTCAGCTTCATAGACTTGTGGGATGAGACAAGAAATCACTTGGCCTATTCCCATACCATTTTATATAAAGGAAAAAAATTAATATAAAATATATTATTATATTTCTAAAATTAATTTTTATAACAATCAGGAAATAGAAACTTCTAGTGATAAATATGTTTTAAAAAACATAGTTTATTATGAATGAAAATAATTTAAAATTATAATTTATTTTTGGAAATTATAATTTTTAAAAAATACTCTTTAGAAGTCTTAAGATGTTTAAAATTAGTTATCTAATTTTTCACTAAATTTTTCATTACACATACAGCTTATATAAATCTATATTAAAGGGAATCTTTCCCTTACCTCGTGATTTTAGTCACTTCCATAATATTCTCCTCATTCAAATTTCATTGAGATCAAGTAGCCAAACATGTTGTTTAAATTAATTATGTCATCATTATCATAAAGTAATAACATATTATTCATTCTCTAAGACAATATTAATATATTTTAAATCTTAATTACTTGAATGTATAATTTTAACATTGGTTAAAACATAAATAAGATTTTAATAATTTATATTTATCTTTTTTAACATCACCATAGCATATTTATCATTAGATAACAATGTATACAAAAAATTTTAATTTCCATCTTTCAAAAAAAGACTGAAAATTTTAAATTCAATGACTTCACTATCGTTGATTATTAAAATATTGAAAATTGTTTCCCTAATTTTCCTTTTTACATCCAAATATGATATTATTAATGTTGATGAGTACTGTGAACTCTTCATTATTTGGTGTCTTCACATATTGGTTTTCATCGAATGAACCTCATTTAACCCTAATTTCATTTTCCATTTATCATTAATTTTATTCGAATAATATTAAAATCAATAAATGTTTTCATACGCTCCAATGTTTTATTCTTATCTATTTGGCCAAGATAATATTTCATGTAATTATCAAATAAATATTTTTCAATACTTATATAATAATTTTTTATCCACTTATGATATTAAAATGGATTTGTTGACACATCCCATTCATATTTTTGTTATGAAGCATTATTTATCCAATTTTTTATACTTATAAATTTAATCTCTTGTTTTACTCCTGTAAATTAATGACAAGATTAATTTAACTCTTCTTTCATATCCAAATTTTACCTTAAAATAATCCCCATCTATTGTTTCTTGAGGTTTTTAGGAATTTTCTCTTGACCATACTATTCATAAAATATCTAATAATTTTTTGAATTTATATATTTATTACTTGGATCTTCAACATTCATTGTTCCATCATTTATTTAGAAGATCTTGAATTGAAAATAATTACACCATTATTATATATTTCATTATAAATTAATCATGAATTCCTTATAGTAAATATTGAATACCCTATAAATAATATATAGAATTTTTACTTGGATTCCTTCAGTGTCATGTTTAATTTTGTACCACATTCTTTCAAGGAATTTATAATACCAATTTTTTATAAGATAATGAAAATTTCATTACCACTTTCCAATAATTCCTTGAAACACCACACTGATAGTGCAGTTTCATTACCATTTTATACCCCATTTTTTCTCTAATTAATAAATACATTTTCCTAGGATTTCCCTTTAAGGATTCCATATTTTTTATTCCTTTCTTCTTGAGGTTGTATATGAGATTACTTATCTAGAATTCAAGTATCACTAAGAGGGGGAGGGGTGAGTCAATGATATATTTTTATATTAATGTTCCTTAATTTAGGAACAACCATAACCTCTTAATAATGGTTTCATTCTCAATTGAAAAAAATTAAAAAATACAACCATAAGAATACATGAATTTATAAGGTTAACTGCTCAAAAAGTGTATTTAGTCCTTGTTATGGTTTTGAAATAACCCAATACCCCCAAATCCACAAGAAAAAATTCCATTTGTGTGGAATAAAATTTGGAGGATATTCCCAAACACTCATGTAACACTATGTTCTATACAAAAGGGCATGTACTTCAAGTAGCACTAAATGATGTTATACAATTTCTGTAACATAAATTTTACAGCGCTTCTTAATAAAATTTTAGAAATGTGATCTTTAAAAATAATTCTTCCCATTCTTACCAAGAAGATGGTAATATCTTATTGGAATTTGTAATGATAATCAGTCCGATTTCCTAGTTGGGTTCTGATGTTTGAGTGCTCAATATAGAAATAATACTCTTTCAGGATACCACTTGAAAAAAATATAAACTGACATCTTCTTCATTTTATAAATCCTAGTTCAGTTTCCCAATAGAGAATCTCTAATTATTATCTTGTATATTATTATTTCATTCCTCTATCGAGAAATATTCTTTAGGAAAATAAAATCGAGAAACTTCTTCTTTCTTGAATTATAGATATTCTCTCTCATCTATTGTGAGTGATACATGTCTTAGAATAAAAACATATTTTTCTATATTTATAGACACACCAAAATGGTTTAAGAGAAATTTTGAAATGGTTTTTCAGCTTTAAAAATTTCCTTAATTTTTAATATTCCTTAAATATTATATATCTATTATAATTCGTCATCTCCTTTTCAGTAAATCAAATCTCCTTGATTTTTATATCTCTCTTTGACATATCCAAACATTCAGAATTTCTAACAAATCTTCAGTACGATTACCATTCTAATCCTGACAGTTGAATATAATTTCTTTAATATGATAATGGAATTCGGTCAATCCAATTTTCTTAACCCAATTGTAAAAAAAATCATAACTGGAGATATTTAATTATGTTTATCTACTCCAGTAGAAATACTATATTCCCATTCTGATTTCCTCATTATGATGGAAGGATTTTTCCAAAAATAGTTTCATACTTATATTTCTCTACACAAAATGTATAATAGAAAAACATATGGCTACTCATTATGATTCTCAGAACGAACTCCCATTCCAATTTCTTAATCCCAATAGATACAGAATAAGGATTCAATGTTCTTCAACTACTTCTACTTATTCATTTTTGAATACGATACCGAGGTTTTTTCTGAATTAACTACTTTCGGTTTTCTTATTATGATACTCATCAACATCATTGTTTGAAGATTAAAATTATTTGGATTTTTTTCTGGTTAAAAACCATAACTTTCAGCTTCTCTCATTATGATATATCAAAACATTATTTCCTTCAAAAAAATATGATTTTGATTATTTGAGACTGGAAGGAATCTACTTAAGCAACTTCATTCTTCCCTAAACTTTTTTTAAGCATTAATTCCTTCATGAGTTAGATTACACTGTTGATTATCTTTAATATCTTTTAAATCACCTAAGAATGTATTTTAACTTATCTATATTGGAGAGAAATCTGTTTTTCCAATCATACATGAATAAGAATGTCTTGAATACATTTTAAAAAACATATTTTCTTCCAATCACATGCTCAATACTATTCTTAGCACTTCTTCTCACCATTTATTTCATTCATTTTAGACAAAAAGTGAGTTCGATAAATCTTTTTATCTAGAGATCATCATCCCATTACAATGTACAATATTAATCTTTATGATTCTAATTTTCTAAATATAATTTTTTAGACTTCTTTCCACCTTTTAAAAATTTAATATATTTATTCTCTTTAATAATAAAAGACAATACACATGAAAAAAAATCTCCTAAATTCCAAAACCTTCTCCTACCAACTAGTTCCCAATAATCTCCCCATTTAGATTTTATTATCAATGAAGTTTCATAAATAACTAAACATGGTAATATCAAGAAATTAACTACTTATCAAAAATTATAATCCTCTGTAATCTGACTCAATGTAGGAAACAAGAATCATTAATTGTAAAATCATATTTTCTAAAAGTAGTAAATCATGAAAAACATACTAATATTTCTTTCTAACCAATTATTCTACCAATTTTTTCCTCATATATTATTCCTCAACACTCTTCATTATCCTTGTTCCATGGATTTCTTCCTCATATTTTCTTCCACAACATGCCCCCACTTCTCCAACTTCCTAGGAATGAAATGTTTTTGTTACTTATAACCACTCCAACAAAAAATTAGAATATTGCAAACCCATATATGTTTAGTTCCATGCCATAACCACACATCCTCCTTTATACATGCATCCATAATGGGTTTTGAAAATATTCAATAGATAGATTTATGAGACAAATATCATTATTGAAAACAATATTCTAATACAATAGGGGATAGGGGAAAAACAATAAGGACCTATCCTTAAACATTACACAATCTTGAGTCAAGTAAATAGTTTGACATTCATTCACATCGAGGATATTTTTAGTTATAATGTTTTATAGAATTAGGCCATAAATTTTAAATCACAAATTAAATATTAAAAATTAGACACTTATACTCACTAATAATGTTTTTCATAAAACAAAAACATTTAAAATGAAAAATGGTTTCATCTGTTGTTTAAACATCATAACTTTTCCATGATCCCATCCTTGACTATATTCACCTTTAAATCCAATAAAAATAATTAAAACATGGGATGAGAATAAAAATATCTGTTAGTGATAAAAAAAATAAAGAAAACTATTATCCTTGAGAAAACATGTAACCAATTAATATATTACCACAGAGTAATACTTTTTACCTTTGAGAAGTAGTAAATCCACTTCACGGAATATAAGTTCATTTTATTCCATTTTTTGTAATCCTAATATTATCATAAAACCCATATAAAGTAATGTATAATATATAAAGGTAACTTGGGACATAACCATACATGAATGGAATAACCATACGGTCGACCTCCACACATATCACAAAATATAAAAGATATATGGCTGACTTCCATAACCAATGCGTGGGAGGTTATAACGTAACCACCCATCCTTGGTTTATAATAGAACCACCCATCTTTGGTTTATTAGGTAACCACCTATCTTTGTTTTATCATGTAACCACCTTTATTTTTTCAAGTACCATTATATAATAATAACCCATAAAATATTACAATTATAAACAATTCACTCAAAAAATTTCATTTTCAATTACAGGAAATCATTTCAAGCTATTGAAATAGTCAATCCACTTTCAAAACCAATTCCAATTCCAAAACACCCAAAAAGGGAAAAAGTGTTTTATTTTTCTTTCAATAACATTATATCATAAAAAGGATTCCAAATATCAAAAAATGGTCATGATAGAGGAGATTTCATTGTCGCCGTATACATTAAAAAACTATCCATTTTTCATTTTGTAAAAAAGTTAAACACTTCATATAGAGAGCATAAAAAGATTCATTTTTTGAAAACCCTTGAATGAAATTAAAAATAGACACAAAATTCCCTATATAATCCTTTTATATCCATAAAAATAAAATTTTTAAAATTAATATCATTAAGAATAAGATTTGATAATTAAATCTTTAAACGCTCAAGGTGTCTCATGCAAATTTGAACATTTCAATAATAATATCCATGAATTAATAAATTTACTGATCAATAAATAATATTATTATTTATAAAATATGGATGTGAAATTTCATTGTGGTTTTTTATAAAAATTATTAAATAATAAATGTGGGTATTAAAAATAAATTCCCCAATGAAAGGAGATTGAGATGAAATCCCTTACAATGAGTCCGACTTGTTTCACACCTTCACTATTTTCTTAAATAATAAACCTTAGATATTTTAAATTTTTGGAGTAAAATTTTCTATTTTATTATTCCTTTTATATCACTTATTACCATGTTATAAAAATTAAATAACTATTTATGTTCACATCGAACATGTTTTACTATATTCGGTACTTGAGTCAAAGATTAACTTGTTTTGATATAAATTGACCATGTTGTCAAAAATGAATCATCTCTAGAATAGTATTCATGATTTAAATATCATATATATATATATAGTATATATTTATTCAAAATAATATATAATATTTTGATATTATAAATTAAATTCACCATTCATGGATACGATAGGCTATATGTACGCATGAACGCTACTTTCATTTCATTGACATATTAAAAAAATAAAAATTTAATAATTTAAATGTATATTATAATAAAATAATTTTATTAATTTTATATATGTGTAATATGTTTAATAAAACTATCCTTTATACGTTCTTTATTTAGAAGGGACGAGTCATATAAATTTGAGAGGCAGTAGTCTAAACTTCCTCAAATGAAATTTTTGTATTTACACACAAAAAACATAAAGGTGTTTTATAAATAAAAATTATCTAAACATAAATAAAATATAAATATTATATATATCATATTTAAAAATAGTTTCCATTATAATGTCCAACATGAGAGGTGGTAGGGGAAAATTTAACAATCATCATTTTTTGTGGCTGTACTACGCAGTACACAAAAACAATATGTTTGTTACCCATTAAATGGAGGTGTGTTTAAGTGTAGATAAAATCTATATCATAATAACATCATAGTATATTTTTGATACTATTTTTCTAGTATTCATAGAATAATAACAGTTTTGGGAGTGTATAATTTAAGTGAAAATAAAATCATGACAGAAGGTGTTACCTCTTAATCGCGTAATATCTTTTTATTTATACTAAAACAATTTATTGAGAGGATTTATAAATTAATATAGGATTCTATGATGAGGGGAGGTATTATATGAAGAGGATTGATCAGATATTGGCCAATTAAATTGGATATGGAATGTTAATATTAGAGAATAGTGGGTACCTTTTTATAAGAGAGGGGAGGAGCACCCTTGGAAACTCTTAGATTATTAAGTTAATATAAATTAAATTTTTAATTAAAATGGATACATTATGAGATATTTTGAATATAATATAAGGATAGTTCTAAATCCTCACATCCAATAATTTTTATACATGTATTGATTTTATTTTAAACATTATCTTACTGGTATACCCTTAATTATTCTTTTTAATTTTAATTTTCGTAATAACATTTTAATTATTAAGAGGCTATTAATGATACTAATATGGGGTAAATTTCAAAAAAAATTAATTGTTAGAGAAATTTTAGAACTTATCATAGTCTCTTTGTGTTTTTAAAATATTTTTAGGATTTTATAATAATTTATTAAATTACTATTTCTATAAACCATCAATTATGTCAATTTTTACACTATTAGTTTTATTGAATTTAAATAAAATCTAAATAGAGAGATAACTTTGAAAAAAACCATTAAATAGTATTTTAACATGTACTATTAACCTATAATAATCATGGATGACATAAATTAGGTAAATTATCATTTATTTTAATATTTATAATATTATTTATTTAATTCCCTCATTAATAAAGAAATCACTAAGTCATTATTGTGTCATAATTAAGTTTATTTATTTAATGTATAAAAATTATAAATAATAAACCAGGATTTAGGAAATATTTTTATATTTATAATGACTATTTATCGTGAAAAATATCCCTGATATAAACTATATTAAAAAATATTTTCAAGTAGATTAATGTTTATATCATATTTTCATTTACTTTAAATTAAAAGATATAAGTGTTACAATCACACACAAGTGGCATCAAAAATCCCAATTTATGTCCCATGGGTTTTACTACATGGAAATATCTCATCTTATAGGATTAGAAAAACTGTTAGGATAGTTTTATATTATTGTAATATTATATTTCCTCTTATTCACCTGATTTACCCTTTAACTGTGGTAAATAAAAATAATCACTAATGTTACTATTCATCATTTTTTAAATTAAAAGGGACCTATTTACATAATTTTGAAATTATGGTTCCAAATATGAAATTCATTTTTCCAAATTCAAAATATTCAAGTAACAGTAATTAATTTAAAATTAATTCCCTTTGTCAAAATGAGAAAAAGGGGGTTTTTTAAAGTAAAAACCATCAAAATATTGGCATATATTTATATCCAATTTCAATGTGAAGTTACCTATAATGACTGAAATTGGATTAAATTATAATAACATAATCTAATTACACTTTAAAACTAATTTAAATTACAATAATAATATACAAATAATAGATGAAATGAAAATTTTTAGTTAAAATCAGGTATTGTTCACTATTAATTAAAATATGAATTTTATAAAAAAATATTCTAAAATTTGAAACAAATAAAATTTCGATGTTCCACTTCCAAATAATAAGTATAGTATTACAAATAGAACATATTAATGTGAAAAAAACTATAGTTAAAAAGTGTTCTCCATCAAAAGGAATTAAAATGACCTTTTACAAATATTAGAGTATTTTATGCTAAAAAATGGACTTATTCACATTTTAAACCTCTAAAATTTATTTGATGAATGTAAATTAATTTTAAAAATATGTTTAAAAATAATATTTTTCATTCTGTTCATTATACTCAATACAATGATTAGGTGTTAACTACAATTTAAAATAATAATATTAATAATATATTATTTTTTCGTATAACTTAGTCTTGTGTGAAACATAAAATTTCAGAGAAATACACTATTATGTGTAGAGTAAGCTATCAGATAAAGAATCACATTTAATGTAAAATTGATATGTTATTCATAAATAATAATAGATATGAAAATTTAATATTGTATAATAACCTAAGAAGTTACATACTTCCCCCCTTTTGTAAATTACATCCCCACAAATTTTATTCAATTATCAAATATGTGGGGGTATTTTCCTTCATTGAGTTTTCAGTTTTCCATGTTGCCTCTTCAACCATATGGTTTTTCCAAAAATAAATCATAACTTAAAAAATAATATTATTCCAGAACACTTCCTCTATGCATTAATGAATCAAGATTGGATGTTCCTCATAAGAAGTATTCTCTTCCAAATAAACTACTTATGGACTCAAAACATGAGATGAATCTAGAATATACCTTCATAACATTAAAAAAAGAAAAGATTGTGTACTTGGGATAAAATCAAAGGTAATTCCAATAAGTAGGTAATTGATCCAACTTTCTTCAATATTTCATAGGTTCTAATAAATTGTGGACTTAGGTTCCCCTTTAAACCAAAATGAATCACACATTTCCATGGAGAAACATTGAAAAATACAAGATCACTTACCTCAAATGAAAGACCCTTCCTCTGATTAATTGCATAACTCTCCTGCTTTTTTGTGATATCCTCTTGGGTCTCTGAATGAAGTAAACTTTCTTTACCATTTCCTCTACCAATTCTAGTCCCATGAACATCCTTTCACCCACTACATCCCAAAAAGCTATAGTTCGACACCAATTCCCATATAATTCCTCAAATGGTTCCATCTGTACACTAGAATGAAAAATGTTAGTATAAGAAAACTCAATCAAAGAAGTATGTTGATACCAAATTCCCCAGTAATCGATTGAACATGAACATAATATATCCTTTAATTTATGAATTATTCGTTCCGACTACCCATCTGATTGAGGAGGAAAAGATGTACTAAAATTTAATTCATCACCATACAACATGTGAAGGCATTTCCAAAAGATAGAAGTAAACATGGGATCATGATTAGATACAATGGAGAGGGGAACTCTATATAACCTGACTATCTATTAAATATAAAACATATAATATTTATATAGATATAGAGTATCTCAAATGGGATGTAAATGAGTAGATTTAGTCAATCGATCAACAATAACCCAAATCACATTGTTACCTCGAGAAGTATTTGGTAATCCCACTATGAAATCCACGAATTAATTTTCTTATTTCCACTCTTGTATTGGAAAAGAATGAATCATTATTATTCTACATTCACCTACTAACAAGTAAAACACTTCACCAAAAAATTAGTAATAACACTTTTCATTCCATCCCACTAGTAATACTATCTAAGATCTCTACACATCTTAGTACTGATAGTATGAAATAAAAATTGAGAAATATTGGCTTCACGTAACAACCATTTCTTTAATTATGAATCAAAAGGAACACATAGTCTATTCCCAAACCTCAAAACACATTCATTATTAATTATAAAATCAGGAAACATACCCTTCCAAACCAATTCTACATTTTTCAACAACTCACTGTTATCCTTCTAAAATTAATTAATTCTATAAAATAGTGATGATTTCACTAACACTTGAAACAAAACAGAGGAATTTCCTACACTAATAACTTGTAAGAAATATTTCATCAAATCAATTACCAAAGTGTCTCATTACAACCGTAGCATGGTTAATGTAGCATTATTTTTTGACTCAAAGAATCAGCCACTTTATTTTCATTTCCTGGATGGTAATGAATTGTGAAATCATAATACATGATTAATTTCATCCATATCCTCTGTATTATGGTCAATTATTTATGAGTGAATATATACTTCAAACCTTTGTGATCACTATATATTTCACACTCTACACTGTACAAATGATACCTCCAAATTTTTAATGAAAAAATAACAACATCTAATTCCAAATAATGAGTAGGGTAATTTAACTCATGAGGTTTCAGCTGATGTGAAGAATAAGTAATTACCAGATAATTCTACATTAGGACACAAACAATTCCTTTCAATGAAGCATCACTTTGGATAATAAACTCACCATTCCAAGAAGGAAGGATAAAATTAGAGCATTTATCAATCTTCTATGTAGTTCATGAAGAAAATCAACACATTATTTTGTCTAGATAAGATTAGCTCTCATACATGTTAACATAGTTAGTGGAATAGATAACCAATAAAAGTTTTCGAAAAACCTTTGGAAATAACCTTCTAATCCAAGAAAAATATGAATATCTTTGATATTGGTAGGTCTTGACCACTGTTCAATAATTTTGGTTTTAGAAGTGTCCACATTTATTCCTTATATAAAAATAATATGACAAAGGAAATAATTTTTTAGCTAATGAAATTCAATCTTATTAAGCATTCAATAAAGTTTCTATTTTTTAAGTTTTAAAAAAATCCTTAAGTCAATTTCATATTCCTTATTTCATTTAGAATGTACCAAAATATCATCAATAAATACAAATACAAACTGATCCAATAACTGATGAAAGACTCCATTCACGATATTCATAAATATAGAAGGGGAATTCAATAACCCAAAGGGAAAACTAAAAACCCAAAATTCTCATTTATTAATCGAAATGATGTCTTTGGAATGTCATCCTTCTTCACATTCAGCTAATGGTATTAGGACCTCAAGTCAATGTTTGAAAAATACTGAGATCCCTGGAGCTGATCAAACAAATCATCAATACGAGGCAATGGAGATATGTTCTTAATAGTGATTTTATTCAAGTCTTTGTAATAATAAAAAATCTCATATATTCATCATTCGTTTTACAAATAGAATAGGGTCACACCATGGTAAAGGGCTAGGATGCATTGTACATTTATCGAACAATTATTGCAATTATTTTTTCAATTCCACTAGTTCTACATGAACAATTCGTTAAGGGCTTCTATAAATATGTTTAGCATCAACCACTAAATCAATGGTAAATTATAAATTCTGATTAGGAACAATAGCAGGGAATTATTTAGGAAAAACATTTATGAATTCATTCACTAATATAATATCACTAATCAAAACTCTTTCCATATTTTCAACAACATGATATGGTTAACATTCACTGCCATCTATAACAAATCTATTAGATTATTGTTATGTAATTAAAGGCATGAGATCACTGATAAAAACTTTCTTGACATTAAAATATATTTTATCATGACAAACTGAAATCCAATCCATATAGGAAATGATATCAATTTACACTATGGGAATTTCAACAAGATTTGCAGGAAGAACTATCCCACTAATGATAATAGGAATATTCTTATAAATCTTGGTTTCTTTAATACATAAACTCAAGGTTTTTAACAAAAGTTCTATATCAAATTTCTGTAGTAATATTTCAAATTTACATTAAATTAGCTTAGAAATGAAAGATTGTGAAGATATGGAGTCAAATAGATTATTGAATACTTTGAAAAAACATGAAACATACCTACCACCACATTATTTGATGGTCCCACATCAACCTAAGTTGTAGAAAAATATTTTTCCATTCCCTTCTGCTATTGATATTTCTAGTTTCCACATTAGGTAATCAAATTTGGACACTCATTGGCATAATACCCTAACTCATTACAAATAAATCATCTTAACATTTGGTCTTCATTTCCTGCCTTCTCATCTTCCTTATAGTTACGAAAAATATGGCCAATATTACCACATAAGAATAACTTCCCATACATTGAGAGATGTTCCCCATGATGCTTTTTCCACAGTTATCACAGGTTGTAAATTTATTTATTTTACCTCCATACTTCTTTGATAAATTCATTCTCATTGCCAGACAACTGGATCTCTTCTTTTTATTGCACTCATAGAGCACATGATCATAAAAAAATTCCATTTATACATTCATAGAATATCATACAAGTTTCTTATAGCTTTTAAACTCACGATAAGATATTACCCATTAATATTTTTTCTTTAATCCTGAGTAAAACATATTTATCTCTTTTCTATATTATGTCGAGAAACCATAGTAAATTAATTATCAAGGAAGATATTCTTAAATTTTTCCTATTCTATGGTATCTATATCTTCACATCCTCAGATAATTTTAACCATTGACCAGCACTGGTAGACATCACCTTAAAAACAATAAACAATAATATTTACCTTTTGAATGTCTAAACACCCCATTACATCAACAATATTTAATAGTTCTTTAATCCACCCTTCATATTGAACAGGGTGAGATGATCCTCTAAATGATAGGGGATATTGCCTCATGAAAATTCCCACTACTTACATATTCTTTTGTAGCTGATCTGGTGGATCTCGTGCATGAACACCACCACTATTAAGTTGTGATTTTTACCATCTCAGGATGCTAATTCGGAAAAGAAAATCCTCTCTATTATATCCCAACATAGAGTCCATGTTTCTTCAGAAGAAAAATATTATAAAAAAAATATTAGATAAGGTATCATGAAAATATTCAAATGCTATATCATTCTATTTTGACCATAAATCAAAATAATCATTTATATATATTCTATTAAAAACATCCCAATCCTAAATTTATCTCAACAAACTTACGATACCAACTATAAGGACTCAACCTTAAACATTAAATAATCTTGAATTGAGTCTATAATTTGAATTTAATTGACATTGGGGATCTTTTATTGTTTAGAGTTTTATAGAATAGGGCCCTAACTATTAAATAAAAAATTAAATATTATAAAGTAGACACTTCTACTCAACATTTATTTTTTTCCTAAAAATACTTTTGAAAGGAAACATGGTTTCATTTCTTATTTACACATCATAACTTTTCCTTGATCCCTTCATCGACTCTATTCACCTTTAAATCCTGTAAAAAATATTTCAAACTTTGGATCATCATAAGAAACTCAATAAAGTATACACAAAGAAGGAAAACTATTATCCATGTGAAAACATGTCAACCATGAATACTTTATCATAAATTAATAATTTTAACATTTAAAATGTTTTAAATACTACTCTTCACTAAATATAAACTCATTTATAACAATTTTTGTAATAAAAAGATTAATATAATACCCATATAATGAAACATATAACATATAAAGGTAACATGTGAAATAACTATTCTTAAATTGAATTATTATATGGTCGACTTCCACACATATCACTAAATAGAATAACCATACGTCTGACTTCCATACCCAATGCATTCTAGGTAATAATGTAACCACTCGTCCTAGGATTATCACAGAACCACCCATCATTGGATTATTACATAACCACATATCATTTGTTTAACACGTAACCACATGTATTTTTCCAACTACCATTATATAATCATAATAGATAATATATTGTAATTATCAACATTTCACTCATAAAATTCAATTTTATATCACACAAAATAATATCAAGATATTGAAATAGTCAATCCAGATTAAAACCATTTTATATAACAAAACACCCAAAAAGTTAAAAAGGGATTTATTTTCCTTTTAAAACATTATAACTTATATAGGAATCCCAATATCAAAAAACATTCATGGCGTCATAGATGTTTTTTTCACTGTATACATTAATAAATATTTTTTTTGTCATTTTGTAAAGAATGTAAAACGCTTCATGTATAAAGCATAAACATATTCCTTTTTTTAAAAAAAATCAATAAAGTTAAAAATAGACATTATATTTCATGTATAAT
Organism: Viscum album; assembly: GCA_963277665.1. Taxonomy (NCBI): domain Eukaryota; kingdom Viridiplantae; phylum Streptophyta; class Magnoliopsida; order Santalales; family Viscaceae; genus Viscum; species Viscum album. Next base: position 1,019,497,308 of record OY728132.1, on the reverse strand, counting down.
CCTTTTATATCCTGAAAATTAAATATTTAAATTAATATAATGAAGAAAAGGATTTTATAATTAATTCTTTAAATGTTCAAGGTGTCTCATGCCACTTTGAACAGTTAAATCATAGTCTACATGAATTAATAAATTTACCACAATAATAAATAACATTATTATAGAGAAAATATGGATATGAAATGTAATAGTCGCTATATATACAACTTATAAATGAATAAATATGTGTATTATCATGAAATTCCATAATTAAAGGAGATTGAGACAAAATCCCTTACCTTGAGTCCGACTTGTCTCGTACATTATTTAATTTTCCTAAATAAGAAACATTTGTTAATATATGAATTAATGAGAATATTTTTCAAGTTTATTATTCTTTTGATATCACTTATTACCATGTTATAAAAATTACATAATTATTTAAGTTAATATCAGATATTTTGTCAATATTTGGTACTTATGTCAAAAATGTAGTTGTTTTGATGTAAATTGTGTACATGGTTAAAATTAAATCAACTCTAGAATATTATGGATGATTTAAATATCATATATATCTAGTATATATGAATTTATAATAATCCATAACATTGGGAGATAAGAAATTAAATTCACCGTTTATGAAGATGGTAGATCGTACATACGTATGAACCATACTTTCATTTCTTTGTCATAGTAAAATAATTATAATTAAATGATATAAATGCATATTATTATAAATTTATTTTATTAATGTCATATACATCTCATTGGTTTAGGTAAACCATCCTTTATATGTTCCATGTATAGAGGTAATGATTCATATCACTTTGAGGGGGTGGAAGTCCACACTTCCTTAAAAGAAATGATCATATTTACACAACATGGAAAGCATAAAGGTATGTTCTAAATAAATATTACAAAATAATGGAGAAAATATAAATATAATATATATCATATTTAAAAATAGTGCCCATTATAATGGACACCATGAGAGGTGGTATGGGAAAATTGAATAATCATGGTTTTTTGAGGCAATAGTTCATCGTACACAAAAACAGTATGTTCATTACCCATTAAATGGAGGTGTGTGTATATATAGATAAAAAAATAACATAAAAAATCCTAGTATATTTAATATACTTTAGTTTTTATGTAATCATATAATAAAAATAATTTAGGGAGTGGATAATGGAAATGAAACTAAAAGGCATTAGAGAAAGCATCACCTCTTAATCAGGTAACTTCTATTGGTTTATACCAAAAGGATTGCTTGGGGGGATTATGCCCTAATATAGGCTTCAAAGATGAGGGTATGGATTTTATGAAGAGTTTTTGGAAAATATTTTCTAAACTAATGGGCTTTGGAAGTGTGAATATAATAAAAGTGTGGGTGCCTTTTAAAAGGAGAGGGGAGGGGTACCCATGGAAATTCATAAATTATTAAATTAATATAAATAAATTTTTAAAGTAAAATGAACCCAACTTGTCATATGTATAATATAATTTTATAATATTTCTAAATCCTCTCATCCAATAGTTTTTACATATGTATTTATTTTATATTAAAACTTATCTTTTCGGCTTAACATTAATTATTCCCTTTTAATTTTATTTACCATAACAACATTTTAATTATCAAGAGCATATTAATTTTAATTATATGAGGAAAATTTCCCATAACTATAGAATTAAAGAAATTTTAAACCTTATTATAGTCACATTGGTATTTTTAAATATCTTTAGGATTTATAAATAATTCAATAAATTATTATTTTTATAAAACATCAATTACGTCAATTTTAAACTATAAATTTTTTTGAATTGAAATAAAATATAAACAGAGAGATAACATAAAAAAGAATTTAATAGTTTTATATAATTCCATATTCACCTATAAAAATAATTTATGACTTAAATTATCTCAATTATTATTTATTTTAATATTTATAATATCATTTATTTTATTCCTTCCTTAATAAAGCAATCACACTATCATCATTGTGTCATAATTAAATTTAATTATTAAATGTCTAAATGTTATAAATAAAATACCATGATGTAGGAAATAATTTTATATTTCTAATGAATAATTATTGTCAAATAAATAACTTATATAATCCCATATTAAAAAATTTTTAGTAAGAGGATTTATGTTTACAAAATATTTTCCTTTACTTTAAATTAAAAGATATAAGTGTCATTATCACACCCCAATTGGATTCCAAAGGCTAAAGATTCATACCAAGGATTTTATAGTTTGTAAATATCCCATACAATAGAACTATTACAATGTTAGGGTAGTTTTATGTTATTATAATATTATTTTTACCCTAATTTACCAGGGTTACACTTTAACTATGGTAAATAAAAATTATTACTAATGTTACAATTCATCATGTCCAAAAATAAAAGGTACTTGTTTACATAATTTGGATATTGTGATGCCTAATATGGAATCCATTTTTCCAAATTAAAAACATATAAGTTCAAGTAATTATTTTAAAATTAATTCCTTTATTTAAAATTAGAAAACAATTTTTTTTAAAGTAAAACCATAAAATGATTGGCATCAGTTTATATTAAATTTCAATGTGAAATTACCTCAAATGATGAAAATTAGATTAAATAATAAAACATTAACCCAATTAAACTTTAAAATACATTACATTCATGTATATATATATATAAATAAATAGTTGAAAACATAGTTATGAATTAAAATGCAGTATTTTCACTATTCATTTAAATATGAATTTTCTCAGAAAAATACTAAAATTTCAATCAAAGTAAATTTTGATGTCCCTATTCCAAATAACAGGTTTAGTTTTTTCATGTAAATCATATAAAATTGAAAAAAAAACTATATTTATAAATGGTTCTCCATAAAAAGGTGGTAAAATGACCTTTTAAAAGTATTAGAGTATTTTCTACTTAAAATTTGATTTACTTTCATTTTATGCCTCGAATGTTTATTTAATGAATGTAAAAAAAATTAAAAAACGTTTTTAAACACATTATAGTTAGTTATTTTTATTTCCACCAATTAATTGACTAATAATTTACTACCATTAAAAATAATAATATTTCTAATGTATTATTTTTTTATATAACTCAGTCTTTTGTGAACATAATATTTTGGAGAAAGCAATTGGTGTGTATTGATTATGCTGTCAGATAAAGCATCCCATTTAAATTTAAATTTATATGTTATTTATAAATATTAATATATATATATATATATCTTATTTAATAATAACCTTGGATGTTACAAAAACACATAACTCAACCGTGATGTGAAAGAGGTTGTACACCCATGTTCAACCTCAATTTATAAAAACATTCATTTGGTAAAGAATTCATGAATATTTCAATAATTTTTTTGATGTAGGAACATACTCCAAATTTAATTAATTTTTCTGTACATGATCTGATATGAAGTGGAACTTTATGTCAATATGTTTTGAATGAGAATTTTGTACCATATTTTTTAAAAAGGATGGTTTCACTTTGATTATCATATCACAAGAGAAAGGGAACATTACATCAACAAGTAAGTCTTCCAATTTAGTTTTCATCCACATATGTTGGGTATAATCTTGAGGGGCATAAAAATACTTAGCTCTATACTTACTAAGAGATATAAACCATTGTGTCTTATAATTCCAAATAATAAAAAAAATCCCCATGTAGAAAACTCAACTATATGTGGATCTTCTATCATCTATATTTCATTTTCAATCAATATATAAATACCCAAAAAAGTAAATAATTTTTGGTCTTTCATAAATAATTATGATGTTTGTTTTTCCCTTCATATATATGAGAATTATTTTCCCATTATGTAAATTTGATTCTTTAAGAGAACACTGAAATCATCCACATAAGTTTATATCATAAAAAATGTCGGTACATGAGGAATTAAAATATAAAAAACATACAATCATCTCCTAAAACACTTTCTCATCAGCATCATTCCCTTATTCATCATTAGAAGACTTAGTTCCCAATAAAATTGTTTTGGAAACTAGTTTCTAATTTTCTTTGTTGATCTTCATAAAAACATCATTAGTATACTTTTCTGGAGAAAGAAATAAAAATTTATTATTCTTAAATATTTTATACTGATTAATGTATTTCATTTATCCTAGAATGGAAATCTTAAAAAACTTTTTTATCTCTTCAGCAAATATTTTAGAAGTTTTTTCATCATTCATAGAATAGATAATTACATCAATATAAAAAATTATGATCATGGAAAACATATGAGTTTCTATGATGTAAATAATGTTGTCAACGCATCCTTTCTAGAAATTCATGTTTCTAAAGAAAGTTTCAAAATTATAATTCCATTATCTCAAAGATTATTTTAGCCCATACATGTCTTTCTTTGTCTTACACAAATAACTTTATTCATTCCCAACAACAATTTAAAAAAGATTATTCAATGTAAAATTTCACATCATGATCCCCATTCAGAAATGTGGACTTCACATCCATTTGAAAAATTGTGTAACATTATTGTGTAGGGAAAGAAAGAAAGAATCCATTTTTTGACCCTTTAAACTAGAGTAAAAGTCTCATCAAAATCAATACCTTAAATTTGTGAATATCATTTCCACACTGATGTTTCCTTGTTATTTATAACTTCACCTTCGTCATTCATATTGATTCAAACAATCCATTTTTTGAAAATAACAATTTTTTTATTTGGTGGGAGTATAAGTTCCCAAGTATCATTATTTTTTATTTGATCAAGATATTAATTCATATATTGAACCCATTATGGATGCCCAATAGTTTCATTCTCATCTTTATTCTTGAATTTTGAATATAAATAAGTATGTTTCACAATTTTTGAAGTTAGTATTGTTTGAATATTCTGATTTTGTTGACCAATAATATTCTAAGCCTCCACTATATTCCTTATCTTAGATTGATTTATTTGAGTTTCATCATCATTAGATGAAATAGTTAGGTATGATTATTCTTATTGAGTATGATTACCAATATCGGTATACTAATCAGAAGTGTTAACAAAACATACCATATCCTACTCAACTTCTTTATCATCAAAAGTCTGTTCTCGTTTCTATGTCTTTTCAACAACTTTAACATAATAAGAATCCAAAAAAATCATGTCTCTTTTTGAAACATCTATATCTTCTTCCATCTAAAGGATAACCCCGAAAAATTATATATTCACCTATCTACTCAGACATTCCGTTTTTTAACTTTCCTCGTTATGATTCTGGAAAATGATTAAATCTTAAGTGTTTCAAACATTGTATTTTATGATAAAACATTTCACATGGAGTAATATTTGAGTATGTCATATAGAAACATCTATTTTAGATATACAATTAATTACTCATGGATTGACACCAAAATTATTGAGAAATACCATGTTCAAGTGACATAATTCTCCCTATTTCAACCAAACATCTATTCAACCTTTCAAAAACTCCATTTTGTTGAAGATTATTTGGTTAACTAAACTCTAGATAAATTCCATCGTTCCCAGTATAACTTTTAATTTCTTTATATTTTTACTCGTCACTATTATTAGTTCTCAACTTCTTTACTAAATACTCACATTCCTTCTTAGATTTCCTCCGGAATATTTTTGATCAATTTTTGAGCATCTGACTTATGTTTCATATACATAAAATTAGTAATGTGAGTAATATCATAAATTAAAATGATTATGTACTTATCTCCATTAGTTTATTGTTTTCTAATTTTACCATATATATTTTAATGAATTAGTTCATGTGGTTTTTTTGAAAAAATATCAACATTCTTATGCGCTTAGATAGTAATTTTTCCATTTTGAAAAATAATGTATCATGAATCTCATATTATTGAAAAATAAGGAATATCCCAAACACTGTCTTACATTGATAAATTTATCATGTTTATTATAATCATGTATACCATCCTTTTATCCACATCTAATTTTGTTCCACCTTTAAAAAGCTACCATATTTTTGTGTTTCGACAACAAGGAAAAAAGATTCAATTTTTATGTTCTCCTCTTATAATTATTCTTCCTTATTCCTCAATTTTCAAATAGAACCCATAATTTATGATAAGAACGTTTTTACCCTCAAAATAAATTTTTCAAAAACTCATCAATTTATGTTTCATCCCATCACCATATAAATATTTCATAGATTTCATCTTTTAGTTCCCAAGGATGGTTGATCCAACCACAATAATTATTATAGATTCATTACTTCCAAATGTAACCATTAAATCATTGAAGTATTTCATATTATTGAGTACCATTATGTCTCCTATCAAATTATATGAACATCCACTATAAAGAAACCATGTATGTTATCCTTTTATAGCTTTAGAGCTATTTAAAAAATAATAGGTTTTTCTTTTTTCCTTTTAATTATTCACCTACAGATTCTGAGAATAGTTAAGAAACATTTTTTATCCTAGTAACACCTATATACAACCCATAGTAAGATTTATAGATTTTTTACAGCTTTCACAAATAGTTTTTAGTGGTCGGAACATATTTCCATCTTTTACACCAACCTTATCAGGTGTCTTCCAAACTTCCTTCCCAGATTTCATCTTTTAAGAGGATTAACTACCCTTAAAACCTATCCTCTCATAATATGTGGAGTAGTATTCTTATTATTGGTTGAAAAAAAAATTATTATATATCTAAATCCACTAGAGTACCTACAGTATCAATAGAAAGTGTATTTTCCTATGAAATATTTAGATTGAATAGTGTTGTGAGTATGTTTCATTGCAACCTTATTAACAATACTTTGTTGACCTCAAACATTTTAGTTTTTAATGGGAATATTTTTCTTCTATATGTTTTCTTTTCTTGCCTTATCAAAACTAGAAATAACATATACTTTTCAAGACTCTAAATTCTTATAATTTGTTTTGGAATTAGATTTTTTAGAATCATCTGAATTCTCAACTTTGTTAATATTATCCACACACATAATGTTCCTAGATTTATTCTTCTAAGGAACCATTCTATATTTATTCTCAACTATTTAAGGTAATTTTTTTTTATCCTTCTATGATTACTTCTTATGAAAACTTTAACCAACTTAATAGATAGAGTTTTGGAAACTTATATCACTCTGTTAATCTTTAGAAAATTTTAGTTAGACAATATCCAACTCTTCTTATTTTTTCCTTCAGTATTTCTTACAAATGTTCATTATAGTTATTTTAATTCTATAGATATTAATTTTAAAAATAAATCTTTTCCAAAAAAATAAATTTCTCATCAGTAAAACATTCTTAAATTTTTGATGAGAAATTTTCATTTTTCATCTTCTTGATTTCATTTTCTAGACATTCAATCTTCCTCAAACATTCATTCAATTATTCTATAAGGTGAAACTCTTATTGGGATCCTTATTTAGAACTACTACTTCTGAATTATTTATTATTTATTTCTTTCGAAAAACATTTCTCTACATATTTTTAAAATTATATTATTGGATTCAAATTCACTATCATTATCTTCTTAATCCACTTCGTTATTCATTAAGGGAAAATAAGATGAAATGTTCCAAATGAAAGCACATTCAAAATACATAAAGAGAAGTTTCCCTTTATTATTGTCTTTACCTATTACTACTTTTTTAGAAAAAAAAGGATAATAATTCATTAATGTTTTTATAGACCTCTTTTTCAGATTCAGATTTAGTACCATCATCTTTTTTAAGAAACATCTAATATTTTCATTAATGGAAACTTAGAAATACATTTATCTCTAAACTTTTTTTTTCTTCCATAACTTATACCTTATCATTTAATACATAATGATAGTACTATGAAGATCATCCATAGATTGAGTTTTGAGATCGATGTATTAAAATGTGGAAACATTGGCATCAACCTTTTAAGAAGGATTTTTATGATATTTTTAAAAACTGTTGAATCATAAAAAATTTCACTAAAACATTAGATAGTGATGACTATCTCATTGACTTTGGTAAAGAACTCACCAATAAATTTTTATTCAGACATCTAGATATCATCACACATAAATCTCTATATTTTTCACTTTTCCTTATTTACTTTTTATTTCATTCATAACTATTTTTCAACTTATCTTAGATAAATTTGAAAGTGGAAAAACCTTTCACTATTAAAAAATAACTTTTAAAAAGTTATTAGAGTAATTTATTATTAACTTTTCCATCATTAATAAGATTCTTCTTATTAATAGGTGTAATAGGAACATTTTCATTAATAGGGATAAATTTGTCTATGGAAGTTTCAAGAACATCATACCCAAAAGACATAAGATAATGTATCAATTTATCTTTAAAGATATGATAGTTATTTAAATATATGATCAGAATCACCTTAATGTTCACACAATTCAGATTCCATAACCCAACATCTCTTCAAAACATCCATAAAGAATAAAATAAGGGAATATCTGTCTCTGATACTAATTGAAATTACCCATCTAGTATTAATGTATCACTAAGAGGGGGAGGGGTGAATCAGTTATATATTTTTATTTAATGTTTCTATATTCAAAAAAAATGATCACCACCTATTCGAAATTTTTTTTCTACTGTAAAAAAATAAAACACACAACCATATGAAAACAAGAATTTTCAAGGTTCACTACTCAATAAGAATATTTATTTTTTGTTATGGTTTGGTAATAATATAATAACATAAAATATATTAAAACCCCATCTTTTTTGTGGAATATAATGAGTATGATATTACCTTGAACTCATGTAGCACTATGTTCAATAAAATATTTCATGTGCTTTGAGTATCAAGAAATTATGTAACATAATTTTTGTGAAAAACATGTTACTGCGCTTATTGATTTACTGTCAAAAATATGATATTTCAAACAAATTCAACCCTTTCATAACCATATGATGGTAAGAAACTCTATAAATTTGTAATGATGCGTAGTTTGATTCCCAAGTCTGATTTCTCAATATGAAAATAATACTCTTTCAGAATACCATTTGAAAATATTCTATTAATTCATCTTTAGTAGGAAAATCCATATCAGATGTCCTAATATGAATACTCTGATTTTGATGTTGTCTCTCCTTATTTAATTCTTCTTTACTACAATCTTCATCAGGAAAATACAATCCAGAAACATCTCTATTATTTTGGAGCTTCTATATCCCCTTTGAGAACCGATGTAATTCCTATAATACACAGTGTATTCTCTTTCTTTTATAGGAAAGAAAAAATGGTTTAAGAAATATTCTAAGAAGGTTTTCCCATATCAACAAATATCCCAAATCTTTAATCATCCTTAAATATCATATCTATCTTTGAATTCATCCACATATTTTTGAATTATAAATCTCCTTGATTTTTATATCTATCATTGACTTCATCAATGCTTCAGCCATTCTAAAAATTCATCAGTCTAATTTTCGATTCCCATTCCAATTTCTGAATATTATTTTTTCATTATGAGACAGTCTTTTGTTCAATACAATTATCTTGACCCACTTCAAAACAAATCAAAATAGAATATATTTCATTGCATTGCATTGCAACACATTATAGACAATCTAGCTATTCTGATTTATTCATTATGATGGAATAATATGTTCAACAATAGTTTCTTGATTAAATTTCTCTTCATCAGATGTATAAATTAAAAAATATGTCTTCTTGTTAAAATTCTTATAACCCACTCTCATTTTGATTTCTTCATTACAATATAGATAACATATTCTTTCAATCTTCTTCTTCCACTTATGCATCTTCATTTTTTCATTTGATACCAATGATCCTTCCAAGAACAAATTATTTCTCTTTTTAAATTGTGATACTCATCAACTTCATTCTCCAAAGATTTTAATATTTTGTATTTTGGTCTAACTAAAAACTAGAACATTCGGTTTCACTCATTTCAATCAGGAAAACCTTCCCCACAATCAAAAAAATGTGAATCCATTGATTTGATATCAGAAAGATTTTACTTTACCATCTTCCTTCTCCCAAAATATTTTTCATATAATAATGGCTTCCTTAATGAATTTGATTAAGTTGAAGATCAGATTTAGGATCATCTGACTTACCAAGGAATGTATTGTAACTTCCCTCTTCTCTAGAAACATCTTTCTTTCCAATCAGACCAGAATACAACTAGGCTATATAAAATTGGTAAAACCTATTTTCTTCTAATAATATCCCCAATATGATTTTTATTAAATATTCTCAACCTTTCTTTAATAAAGATACCATCAAAAATTTTATAAATTAATTATGATTTATTAAAATAAAAAATAGTAAATAATATAAATATTTTTATAGGATACATGCTGAATCTGATTCCCTCACACTTTTTGATTTTCAATTCATTTTAAACAAAAATTGATTTTGATAAATATTTTCTTCTAAAAAAAATATTCCCATTCTGATGGAATTTCTTAATCTTTATGAGTCTAACTTCCTGAATATGATTTTTCAGTATGGTTCCCATCTTTTTCAAATTGAATTTTTTTATCCTTTTTTATAGTAGATGGTAATACACATGAAAAAATATCTTCTTTGAAATTACAAAAAATTCTTTATCCAACTCAGTCATAATGATTCCCAACATTAAAAAAAGTATTATCCATAACATTTAATAATCATATGATTTTTATCATTCTTCTAGGTTCATTTTCACATTTCTGATTACATATTTTAATACACTCCATAACCTAATTTTTTCATTTTATATCATCAGTACACATCTTGTATTATAAAAATAATCCTTAATTAAGATGAAATACCTTTATCATCTTTTTTTCATTTCTTTTAGGTATAAAAAACCATGGTATAATGAAAATAATAAAAATGTGAATATATATCTATCATCAAAATATAGGGGTTTAAAACTGTCTTCCCCTTCATGGATGTATCACCAGTATTTTTCCATATCTTTTTATATAATGAACATAAATCTAATTTTTTTATATTTGAAAAACATTCGATTATATTTATTTATATATGAGCAAGGGATCATCCCCAAAACATAATTTAATTTTCCAATACATGGAAACAATACTTCACCTTACTATCCTTTAAGAATTATGGAAACATTCCTATTATTCTTGGATCAATAGAGCATTATTCTTTCCTTTTACTAAGTACCCCTTGTGACCGTGTGTCAATTTTAGTCCTATGATAGATATCGAAATCACACTATATATAGTTTATCAAATCCAATCCATAAAATTAAAATTGATATTATTTAATTCCACTATAAATAAATTTGTTTTACTCTTTCCTTAGAATATAAAAGAACTATCATTACATATTTAATGTTTGAATCCACACAATTTTTTTATTCATTGACAAACAATATCTTCCCATCATAATAGATGGTAAAAACCATCTAGATATCCTTATGATATTATACCTTCCCACATTAGGTTTTACTTTAACCAATATATCCTTAATCATCTTCTAATTTTCTATCCCAGAGATTTAAATTTGATTTTATATATATGTGGATCTATAATAATTTATTTTTTACTTGTATTGTGATACAATAATCTTCCTATTACTAGATATAGATAAAATACTATCTAATATTATAGTGTTAATAAATTTATTTTCTATTATTTATGACCCTTCCGCAAATTTGATTCCATCTACCCACTTTATTTAAAAGCAGGATTTACAACCAAAAATATAGTAGTTGAAAAAATATCTATTAAAATATTATTCTCCATAGAAAAATATAAATTTTAATTATCCATTTCTTCCTTATGTTTCACTGATATTTAGATAACTCCTTGTCCTATCAAAATAGGACATGGTGTAACCCATGTAAAAAAATTAACATGTCATAATAGGGAATATCTTTTTCACTTTTATTCTACATCATCATAAATTGAATATAACTTTTTTCATACAATCATAGGTTATATAGTTTTATAATTTCCTTTAATATTTTTTTTCATTTAGCTATTGTTTTTTCTTTTATTTCTTGTATGATTAATACTCATTTAAATATCTTATTTTACATATGTTATTAGATATTTAATCTTTAAACAAATTCATAAAGTTACCTATATCTATTTTAAATAAACCTATAAACTATTTAAATGAAAATTTATAAAACTGAATTTTCTTTTTAGAGTCTATCGATACCAATTTAACTTCCAAAATATTGTAGCTAACCACTTATTCTTCAATTAATTTTGTATTTCCCCATTTTTTGCAATACATGGTTTCTTTCCATTCACCACCTTTTCTAATTAATAAATATTTAAAACTATATAAACAATATAAATATAATTTTCATGTATATTTATCTAATATTATACAAATTTTACTAATCGGTAAATTTTAGCAATGAGTTGTTCAATGTAAGTAATTGCTTTAGTGATCCATCACCCATAAAATTATTCTTCCATTGAATATTCATCTCCAATGATTTACCTACATGTTTACAATTTCTATTCAGTTTATCCCCTTATTTATTTTTATATTTACTCAACAAAACCATCAACTATAAGATATCCTTTCAATCCAATATCAATTATTTTTCATATTTTTCAAAACTAAAATTATCATTATATTAATCCTTTTACACAAGACATTTCAATGGAAATATTATAACCATTATATTTATAGAATTGATATTTAATCTAGTAGAGACTATATACACTAGTTTTTCTTGATATTTTAAAGCCATTTTCATCATCATATTGCCTTATTGGTCACATTATTTCTATATATCCAAATTTACCACACAAGAAATATTCCTATCATAATCATCCTTCATGTTTAAAATCACTCACCACATGTTATAAAAATTAATCATTCAAGTATTTTCATCCTCATTCATTATATTTGAAATTCGGGTTCAATTTTTTAATTGAAAGTAATATCTTTGGAAGAATATATTATTGTTCATTCTAGTTTAACATACCTATTTTCTTTTACCAAGTTATATTTCAAATTATCATGATAAATATTTTCATATTATTTTTCCCAAAGCATTGATAACTTTGGCTTATGTGAAGTATAATGTATTCTATATATCATTTTTAAAATCTATATATCATTTATTTCTGAGCCATGTTCACAAATGGTTACAATAACCTAAATTATTTATTTTCATAATTCAATGATGTTTACATTATAATATATATTCAGATTAAAAAACATATAGTGTATATAACATTGCTTCTTGATTTACTATCTCTCTCTTAAAACTAGAAAAATTTAGTTGTATTACATTTTCATATGTGTATCTTATAACCTTATTTATATCTAATAAGTGAGTTTACTAATAGAGGAAAAAATTTATTTGTACAATAATTGATTTTTTTCATGTTTTGGAGTTGTTTTGAAGTGAGTTATAGGTGAATAGTAGTAGGGAAGAGAAATTTCATATGCAATATTAATTATTAGTTTAAATCAAAAAAATGATCACGTATATTTGAGTTGGATTAATTCATCATTGAAGATATAGAATAATATATAACTAGACCTAGACAATGCATAGTGGTGTATGGTGGTATGGTGTGAGTGGTTTCACAACACCATGAATCCATATACATTATATTTTATTAATTATTTATTTATTATTCTAGTGACATGATTATAGTGTATACAAAATGAAAATTTCATGAGTTTTTCAAATTCTATAATGGATCAAATTTTTTGGTTGTATGTTCGTTAATTGTGTGTAAATTGAGGCATGTGGGGGAAAATGCATCTCAATTTCAGAGATTCAATTGACCCGAAATTGTTTTGTTAAAACCCTATATATAATAGTTGGATTATGTGGACAATTGTTTTATAAATTGAGGTTCATTCAAAAATTAATTCAAATTTCGTTCTTTCTTCAATGAATCTTATGTGATCCTGAACATTTTTTTCTTTTTTTGGAATTCCATTATTTATAATGTTTAATAGTTTTCTTTTCTTCAAGCTGGATCTTTTCAAACATTATAATTGTTCCATGTTGTTTATTCTTTTTCTAATTTTATAATTCTTCTCCTCTATTTTTTAATTAGAAATGTATTGGTCATTAATTAAGTTCTGGTTTAATTGGGATTGATGGGCTATAAACATGGTAAATGATGAAATTAACAAAAATTATCTATATGAAATTTTCATTCTGAATATATATTCTTTATAACATGGTATATAAAATATTTTATTGGGCATTCACCACATTATAAAGAAAATAAAAAATAATTTATTTCATTAGTGTTAAATTTTATGTATGGAAAATTAATATAGACCATAAAATAAGGAATATTAACATGGGGAAAATATAAATATAAGCAAAATACGTTGAATTTTAAAACCCTTTGGATTATAGTAGAATATAAATAACAAACCCCAAAATAGTAAAATAAATAATGAATAAAACATTATAAATATCATTTTCATTAATCAAAATTACACATGAAATATTCATATAAATCTATTTTATTGATGAATATTTAAAATAAGAGGTAATTATAGTATTATAAATTCAAGATGACTATTGGAATGGTAAAATCAAACATCGGAATAAAAAAATCAACTCTTGGAAAAAAACATGATCCTTTGAATAATAACATATCCATTAGAGTAGTAGCATGAACAATATAATAGAAACAAATTAAATAATAAATTCAGTCACAAAAATTAGTAAATATAAATAAAATTTGTTCATAAGATAACAATTATAAATTAAAAACTCAAAGAAACTCTATGTGTATATTATTAAATAACTTAATAGTAAATTATCTTCTACCATGCATAATTTTTTGTTTTAATATTTAACTATTTAAATTTCATTAGTTGGAAATCAATTTTCATAAAATTAAATTTTTTAGAATTCAATCATTGAAATTTTCATGTTTTGAATTTTTTATAGTTTTTTGGAATACATGTTGTTTTAGGTTAATATTAAAAATACAGATTTTAAATTTTCCATTTTAGTCATTAGATGGTTATTATAGTCCAAAATGGATTTTATAAGTAAAATTATTCATTTAAAAACTATAAACTAAATTATTAAAAATAAAGTGTAATTCACGATTTATAAAAAGGTAATATATATCATGTTTATTCAATTATTTTTTATAAACTAAAAAATTTGGTGGTTTAAGTATAAAAAGTCATACATATATATAATTTTAGTCAAATATTACTCATAATGTTAATGATGATAAATATTTCTTATTTACATTTGAAATAATATATTATTCATTGTTTTAATAAAAAATACCCCACCCTCCATGTATAATTATCCCACTCAACACATTGGAAAATAATATGCCAAACACAAATAATTATCCATGATCTACCCAATTAGTGTAAGATAATCATACTAGAATCCAAATGGATGGTTTTTTTAAAAATATCAAATCCTAAATGGAATTATATTCATAAAAAAAATAAACTTTAAGGAATGAGGTAAACTTTGTTTAATTCAGTCATTTTTTCTCTTTAATATAAATCTATTATCATTTCCTATTCTAAAATAATAAATCACGAATTAATTATTGAGTGCATAAAATTTAATTTATTTTATTATAATAAAAGATAATTATTATTAAATATCAATAACTTGTATGTTATCTATCTTTTTATATTTGAGAAAGTGTATTTAATGGTCGATTTACCACATATAAGTACATTGTAAATTATTTATACATCACTAACCAAGTAGTTTTTCTTCTATATTATATATAAATATTTTTTTCAACCATACACTTTTTATGGAATTTTTATAAATTCTATATTTTTTAATTCTTTTGATCAATTGGAACATCATATTAATGGTATATTTACCATCTATTGGGATGTTGTCAATTATTTACTTATCACCACCTTCATGGAAGGTATGAATTACATATATATGTTTTATAAATATGTAATTTTATGTATTTTTCTCTGTTCAGTGGTGACCTTAACTACAGATAAAAAATAATGAATCAACATTGTGAAATCAAAACAAATATTATAATATAATAAAACATGACATTATACTTTTTTAGCTTCAACCAAAATATTGCAAAATAAATTCAAATTATTTTATTGATCAATAATAACATAAATGAATATAATTCAATCTGTATTTTTTTAGAAATAAAATAATTTTATTGAATAATTTTTGTAAACATGAAAAATTGAAGTGAGACATATGGTAATGAGATACTTCTCAAAAATTCTTTTTGGGATTCTTTTAGTAAATCTTACCATAATTCCAAATGAATTATATATTTTTTATTCTTTAAAAACACTATTAATTTTATTATTAACTTTTTTCGGGGTTTCAAATTTACTTTCATTGTGATCTCAAATAATTTTGATGAATTCATACATTACTATATTTTTAAATGAACTGATGAACATATATCTAATTTTTGGAATTATCTTTTTTCTCTTTTTCATTTCCCAATGTTTCTTATAAACTTTCATATAAATTTATTTAATTTTAATTCCATATTTTTTCTTGGGAAATTAAATATTCTACTTCATTTATAGGAACAATTATTCATTAATTAATTATTATTGAAAAAAAATATCTTTACCTATTCTATATTTTTCTAAAGTATATTATTCCCATCTTCATGAACTATTATATAATTATTTTAAATAAAATACTTATGTTTAAAAAATGTTGTTTTATTTTATCCTCATTGAATCCACTGGGTATTTTCATTGACATATTCTTTATTAGATCTCTATGAAGCCCACTCGTTTCTATAGGGTTCAATAAATGTTTATGATTTAGATGGGATTATTTTAACTGTATATTACATGATTATAAGCATTTAATGATATGAAATATAGACCTAAATTATTTTTCCATTAAATTAACTTATAAATAGTTATATCTACTAATAATATTATTTGTTAAGTGGTACTAACTTTATTAGCATTCTATACCTTAAGTTTTGTGAAAATATGTTATGCGTAAACCTATTTTCAGCTTTATTATCATTTTATGAATGGGCATGCTATATTTATCTTGTAAAAGATGATTAAGAAGATTAATAATTACTATTGTTCCACATTAATATGGTTGATATATTATTATTTAATGTAGAATTTTATTGACTCATCTGTCTATTATGATCATATAACATGTTAGAATTTATGATTATCATATAACATGACTCCATGACTAACATTCTGATATATTAGTATCTCACATTGATTATGTTTCTTTTTCTCTAATTTATATTAATTTACTATGATTTTAGATAAAACACATGTACCTATGTTATACCATGTATTAATAAGGGTTCATTAAATTTATAATATTTTTATACTGATGTTTCTAAATGATAGTTTAATGGTATTTGGTAGTCTAATTATAAATTATGTGCCTAGTTCCAATATAAACTATACATAGTATTATGGGAATGTTTGAATGTGAAAAATACTCATTTTAACGATGTATTCTATGAAAATTTTTTACTAATTAAAATGTGAGGGTATGAGGGTGTAACATTTGTTATTAGAGAAAGGTTTAATTAATTGTTTAATTAATTTAGTGAATGAAAATATTGGATAAACATAGAAATTTTATATGTATTTACCCATGAATTGATTCACTCTTACTAATCGGTTTCTTATTCATGATTTATTAATTCATGTTATGATATAAACTTATATTCTATACAGAATTATAGAAATAAGGATCTATTAAATTATAAAGTGTAAGGTACATTTAATAATCACTAAAGGACATGGGATTTATAATTTAATTAGAGTTCTATGAATTAATTTATATCATTATTGGTTTTTTACAATTTTATCTCCTCATCAATACCATAAAAAATATATATTTATGAAAACACCATGTTGTGGATTCATCAAAACCCAAGTGTTGTAATCTTCCTCTATAATCATATCTTGAAGGATTCTCCCATCATTTACCATGTTTTCTTATTTGGTGTGTTTTGATTCTATACTTTTCATAGATTATCTTTCATTTTATTAAGATCATATAAAACATTTTTAAAATTAAATATCTTTAAATAACTTAGCCCATTCCATGATCATATATATTCATGGAAGATTATAAATCTCAACTAGATAATCCTTTAATGGTGTGGTTATTAATACAAAATGAAGAAATATTTCATTCTCAAATTATTGAGATCGAGTAAAACATCAACCTTGAAGGAATCCTTATTACGAGGGAATAATATAATATAATTTTTAAGGAGTTATATAACCTTCCTCTTAATATAATGATATAATTATAAATATAACTCCTACCTATTATGACACTAATATCAAAGAGTCCCTATAAGATGGAATCAATACTACTAAATGCAATAAATAAGAAATTGAAAGAGTACATATATAAAGGATATATATTCCCTAGAAGGTCACCTTAGGGTGTACTTGTGTTGTTTGTAATAATTAATGATAGATTAATTTATTTTTTCATTGATTTCAATGATATCGAAAATATAGAAAAAAAAATAAAATGTGTTTATAACCACCAATTACAGATTTCTTTGAACAACTATTAGAATCCTGGTACTTCTCAATAGTAGATCTTAATTCAGAATATAATTAACTAAAGTTGAAGAGATTGTATAATCAATTGGAATCAATTCATAAATCATGTGGACACTATATGTTCAATAGGATTATAATTATATATAAAAGCACTATATAAAAATTATTATACATGATTAATATATATATATATATTTATTTATTTATATTGATGATAAATTTTTTGTAGTACATATTGATGAAATTATCATATATTCTAAGACTATATAAGAGAATGAATATATTCTATATATTATTCAAAGTAATTTAAGGAAGTATATCTAATATGCTATGTTTATAAAGTATTATTTTTGGATGAATAAAAAAAATTAGGAATATGATCATAATTGATGAAATATCAATAGATCCTTTAATGAAAAATATTACTATCTAATGGTTCATACACATTGTTTTCATATAGATCTATATTGTTTCGGGTTATTTGGGTATGATTAATAAATTTTAACCAATTTTTCATGATATATTATATTATTGACTTGGTTAATAAAGAACATGATGAATTATATCTGGATGTATGAATGTTAATATAGTTTTATGGAGTTCATGAAGAGTCTAGACACTATACCAATATTCACACAACCCTTAGGTGTATATAATTTTTGGAAAATTAATTTTTTAAGATAAACTCCTTGGATGAATCCTCATTAAAAATGAAAACCTGATAGCCTATATTATGAAAAAAGTTATGATCTGTGAATAGATATACCATATGAATGATCTAGAGTTAATTGGTGTGATATTTTAACTTAATATTTTTAGTCACTATCTATATAGAGAGAAGTCTGAAAAATATACTAACCACATGTATTTAAATTTTATTATCACATAGATGTAGAAAAAAATGGTCAATAAAGATTGATGGGGTTATTTAAGAACTATGGTCTCTCAATTCACTCCCATCATAAAAAGGTAAACAAGATAGTTATTTCTCTTAGATGAATATATTTTACCACCCAAACAATGATGGGGATTTTTAAGGAAACTATCTTCAAAGAAATAACATATATTTATATAAAAAAAATATATTTAGGTAAATAATCCTAAATTTACCGTTTGATTTCATGACCCTCTATCCAATATTAAAATAATGAGGAAAAAGTGGATGATATTGAGCACAAAAAGAAGATAACATAAAGAAATTATAGATTTTTTAATTCAAAATCAATAATGACAAGGTCATTCAGTTTGGAAAAAACCAATGTTCTATAATCACCATAAATAAATTTATATCTATTAGATTACGCACATAACACATCTCTATCCTTACAACATTATGATCCAAGATGTATTAAAATAAAAAAATCACTTCTTGTTGGATGATACAAATAAGAAGAATATTTATTACACCTTAAATTACATTGTATGTAAAAACAAAAATTACATAGTAACAATTCCTCTGGTATGATACATAAATTAATTATACCATTATAGAAATTGTAGAACATCATCATGGAAATTTTCATGGGTCTTTAACACATACTAAGATTGAATTCTCAAATGCATTATTTTGGAAAAAATCCAAAAAAAATCAAACATAATCAATATATGGGATGATTTCTATAAGTATAAACATGAATATATATATATATAGCGGAAGTGGTGAGGATATATTGTCAAATAATTTTAATCATATTACATCTAGTTCCATGGTTCTACTATTTTTGGTGGAATATTATTCAACTTTTAATATTCCAAAATATGATATTTAGTATGTATTATCAACCAAGAATTAATGGTAAATATTAAATGACCATTTATAACTTCATATAAATTTCGATAATTTATGTTATTGAACATAAAAAAAGGTTGGAATCAACATCATCCACTGGTTGAGATTTTATTAACAATATTTTTAGTCAATTACTCATATGCAGCATTATAGTGCTCAATATTGGAAGATGTTTAGAAAAATAAACTACTGGGATGATGTTTTTGATAGAAAAATTATTATACCTCAATACATAAATTCAATCTCAAATATTATAAACACCCTCAAACAACACATTAAATTCCCCAAGTGTTGAAAAAATAACTTTGATGGAAATATTATATGATGAATGAAATTAAAACTCGTAATTAATATTTTATTTTAAATATATCCCTAAAATACATTCATTGGGTTTTTAATGAAGTGAAATAACTTCTTTATGTAAATTTCCTCCTTCAATATCATTCATCATATAGGAGCCATGTCCTGTGAACTAGAATTTCTATGAAATCTATATCTACTATAGACTGTGTTCTAGGATTTAATTTGAGTCATATATATGCATAATTTAGGGTTTGGTTTTCTTTTTATTTTTAGGTTCGTAATTATATTGAGAGTCTGGGTTTCGAATTTGGAATTATAGGGAAAACCGAACAAGTGCACAGTTTAGACACATTATTAGAGCTAACCATTCAATAATTGTGTGAAATAGATTCATCAATTATAATGGAGACTATCATAGTTTTTTCATATTTTTTTCAAATATTGGGGTTTTTCCGTGGAATAATGTGACCTAGTTTTCAAGGTTATGTTGATACCTCAAATTTAGTACATTTATTTTCTAATCATGTGACCTAATTATGAGACATAACTTAAAATTCTTAAAATAGTAAATTACCAAAAACACCTTAGACATTTTTAACTCCAAATTATTTTTATTACATGATAATCTTAAACCACGCCACCCAAAATTATGTGGATTAATCTTCCTTTTATTCTAAATTGATCCTTGATCATTTTGTCAATCTCATCAAGGTATATTCTTTTTCTCCCCATGTTTCTCATTTTTTTTCAAAATGTTATCCACTTGATCTATCTTACCTTTATACCATTAGTTCCAAAATGGATTTAATTTCATGATCTATAGGGTTTTATTGGGAATTTATGATGTTTTCTTGTATCTAGGCTTTAATGGGATGATCAATTTGTTTCCCATCACTATTATTGTGCGCAATAATTCTTTCATTGTTATTGAGGTATGTGTATCTATCATAAGGTCGGTCCCATGGAGATCATTGTGTTATTACTCTAAAAATTGGTTTTGATTGATTAAGTTTAACATTGATATTATATTTCATATTTTATTGAAAAGGAAAGAGTTATCAAATCAGATATTCCTTGAGAACTGAATTTCATGAACAATATATTTTTTTAAAATGACTCAAATATTGTTTTGAATTTGAATGGGTTTTCAAGAATTAAAGTACAGTGGAATCACTATAGTAATTTTTTTTGGAAAATGTGATTGTGGAAATGATAAGGATTATGTGTTTTTGAAATTTAAATAAAGCATGGATTTGTTTTCATTAATTCAATGATGATGCATTCCCACATGGGTAGTTATTAGTGAATGTGAAGAAAACAAGACATTTTCAATCCTCAGTATAAAAATCTTTCACTAAGGGTACTCAAGATTCCATGGTTTCTAGTTGGATTCCATGATAAGGATTCATAGTTCTCTAATAGTATTGTTCTCATATGCAAGTTACTATTTCATATTGGTGTAAATTATATATACAATAGTAACTTGAATTAGTTATTCACTATTTGAGGATACATTAAATGCATATTTATTTGATACGAATATTATCCCACATGGTGAAGATATTATTGAAAGATTTTTTTTGTACATTTTCTTATTCTTAAAGGATATAGTTTTGTCATTTTTTTCTTATAAAAATGGAATGTTTTTTAAATGTAAATCATGGGGTGATTTTATATGTAAAATTGATTTCTACTGGAATAGTTTTAGAAATTTATTTTATATAAGAATTGATATATGAAAGTTGAAAAAAAAAATTATTGATTTGTGCTGGTATCACACATAGATTTTGTTATCATAGACTAATTTTTACATTGGGTGTATGTTTTGTTTTGTTTTATAGGATATAGATAATTGGAAGAGCATCATGAAGAGAAAGACTCTAGAAGACTGTGTTACTGTTCTAGTTTTCCGGGATGGTGGTGAAATATGGTCACATGAAGATAGACCCAATAGTTTATTTTGGTTCCATTTTTTGGTGCTTCATTTTATTATCAAGATATTATTTTCTTTTTTTGGATTCTATATTTTTATTTTGGTTGTTATTAACATATAATATACATTGGATATATACTATGAATATTTAATTGATTTTGTCTTATAATATTATTATTGATGGTGAAATTATTCCCATATCTATTTTTATAATACAATGGTTTCGATCACCTACCCTTAGCGATTGAGAACACTATTTGGGCCTTTTGGATGGACAATTCGGGTGATATTATTGATTGAAATAGGTTGATCTATTAAAAAGGTTGTAATAGGGTCATGATATCATTAAATCCTATGGTCATGCTTTTGTATCATTCTACTATGTATATTTATTATTGATGGACTAGATATTGGTCTTTTAGAACTCATGCTATAGTGTGTGAGTTTTTTTGGACGCCTCAATTTAATTAATAACCTCAATGTTACCCTTGGAAGTATGAGTATTTATAAAATCCTTGTTTATATTTTTAGAATTTTGGGACTTAGTTATCTAAATTTTATTGATTATTAATGGAATCATTTTCCATTCGTAGTTTTTTTCATCATATTGTTTTATATATAATGTCTCCACCAAGAATGAAATATATAAGTACTTGTGAGGATAATATAGAGAAATCCCAATAAGGAATCAATTGTTTTAGTTGGTCATGTTGGGAACTACATTAGAAATGATATTGTCTTGGGGCTAGGTATCCAGTGTCAAATTGGAACAGATGGTGGATCATGAATCATAATTCACTAAGATGTATCCTTTTATCATTCAAGAAGATAAGAGAAATTGTGAAATAATAAAATAGATCAAGGGGACTAAAAGGATATTACACTTCATAAAAATTCTTGATGGAACCTATGTTGGTTTCAGAAATTATATTCATTGAGTCCTGAGAAGGAAGTGGTGGGAATATATTTGTGAATGGATGGATGAGGATCTTAATTATACTACATTCCTGAACACATTGAATCAAAAGTTCTATTTTGATACATTAATAGTAGTGATGAAATAGTAGTTTGTTACCTTTAAGTAGAGAGATCAATTTTCAATGGAGTATGATACTCAGTTTATTGATTTGTCACACTAGTCTCAATATTTTGTTTCCACCTATTATCTAAAGGAACGTAGTTTCAAGAATATTTTGAGGCGAGATCAATGTTTTTTTCTAATTATTATGTTTTTACCATCCTTTGAGAAGATTATGGAAATGAGAGATATTTATGAGCTAATAAATTATTTGAAAAAAGTACTCATTTTTTCATTTAATACAATAGGAGGTAGCTAAGATTCATTTCCATGCTAGAGGTGGAATCGGGGTAACTAGTTCCAAGTTATTGGAAATAGATGGAAGCCATTGTTAGTGAAGAATTAGGTGGCCTATTACCAGTGTGGGAGAAATGGAATCCAATAACTACATATTAAGGTAAAAAACAATGGTGTTTCATGGATGTTGGAAATAATAATATCATTAGTGCATCAATGAGAGATAATCCAAAGGCTCTAGAAAATGACCCACCTTTATAAATGGAACACAGTTTAGAAATAATGTATAAAAAGTTGTGGGATGTAATCCTCATTTCAAGGGTGATAGATTTGTTGTGAAGAAAGTAAATGATGATTTTTTATTTATATATGAATAAATGTATACATGAGACTATTTAGAGGGGGGACTGGTTTGCAAGATAGGTAAGGTGTTTATTTAATCTTCTATGTTTTTAGATTTATTTGAGTCTAACCATAGGTCTTGGGTTGTCAGTATCATTTCACCTAGTTTTGATATGAACTTTTTACAGTTGTTATAAATGTTTCATGAGGATGTTGATCCACATCATAAGGACCTCTCCTGGTGGTTGTGATTTTTTATCCTGATGTTTTACTAGATTATTTAATGGGGTTTCATCCCTATTGGGACTTCATGTTTTCAATAATCTTTATCCTAGTTTTGTGGTCAATTTTTTTAATTTCATACTATATGGAAACTATTAAACTGAAAGAATTGAAGCACTAACATTATGATTATGAGGATAATGGATTTATTCATCCTTATATTACACTATGGGAATCACTAGTGATCATTTAAAAGAATTTGGATGGGAGACACAAACATTTTATTGATTACTAGAAACTCAACTAAGTGATATTTAAGAACAAATATCCATTTCCTAGGATTAATGTTGTTTTATCACCTTAATACATAATGGTGGTTTTCAAATATTGGCATTAGATTAGAGTACTATCACTTATATGTATAAGAGGAATATATTCCAAATATTTAATTTATAATATGGTATATAAATTATAAGTATTTATCCATTCTTCTTAGCCATAATATCAATCATCTACTGTTTATGAATTTAATGAAATGAATATTCCATTGTTTCATGCATTCCCCCATGGTTACATTTTTTGGATGATATTCATATATATTCTAGTTCAATGTAGGAGGATACATTGAATTATAATACCATCATTCAAATATTGAATTACTATCATCTATATGAGATGTTATCAAATATTCACTTCTAGAGTCAAGAGGTAAATCTTTTGGGCCATTTGATTTATAAGAAGGGTGTCTCAGTTGATCCCATATATTTTTGGTTAGTGACGTATTCATTTTATCCCATTAATGTATTTGAGATATAGTGTTTCATGGAATTATCTATATATTAAAAGATCATTTTTGGGAAATCTCTAAACATGTATCTTCAATGATAGAGTGGTCCCATAATAGTTTTTTCACATCCCTACCTGATGGGTCCCAAGACACAACTACACCAATCCCACATCCAATAGGCCAGGGGATGATGACTAGTTCCAAGAAAGCATAAAAAAAACAAGAGAGACATTAGAATAATGTAACTATATGAACATACACATATTTAAGCCAATAAAACAGATAAATGTAATACAACTGATAACAGTTCATGCATACATCAATAATCCAACTATCATCGTATGAGAAAAAGTAATAAAAAAAATAAAAAGGGAACAAATAGAAGAACACCGGAAACTATAAAGTAATGCCTGACCATCTCAAAAGGAGGGGACAATTTTCAAATGAAACACTTGTATAAAACTCAGTCTATCAATCCCAAACAAGATACGCCTACTCCTAATCCACAATAGACTCTGGAAGAAGGAATTTCATATGCATACGACATGACATGTGTGGGAATATCCCATGTAGTGGTGAATATTAGAATACCTAGTAGGAAATCTTGAAATACCCACAGAAAAATAATCAAGAGTAGAAATCCCATCATTTGAATAATCAATAATAAAGAGGTAAATCGAATAAAACATCCAAATATACTCACTATAGACACACACTCTCATGTTAATATCAAAACTATAATTCTCTCCTAGGATTCCAGCATGAAGGTCCACATAATGGTCTTCAGGGAGAACACACTCCATGAGAGGTGATTCCACTGAATATAATCATCCAAGAGTTCACAATCATCAGCTATTGGCATAATGGAAACCAATAGTGTTAATCAAGTATAAAAACAAAATCAGACTACACCTCATATGAATGATCAAATCTCAAAACAGAAATAGGGGGTCAACACTCGAGGCTCACTGGGGGTTACCAAACCCTATTGGAAATGTACTCCTTTGTAGGGGATCAGAACCAAATTAAATATTTGTCTTGTTGATTTTAACAACCCCATATAAGAGAAAAAATATAGAAATATGGATTTTAGTGGGACATTCGGAGGGAAACATATTGTAAGCCACTGATTCTGTAGTTGATAAGATTTGAGATTAGTCACTCAAGACCAAGGGAACATTCCCTCACTACGCATAACATAAAGAAGCTGAAGAGGGGTCACCCCCAATAATGCAAAAGGTATACTTCACTAAACTTTCCTAGGAATGGACCAAGGCAACACATGAAACTGATATTGGTCCATGGAATCCCACACAATATCATAATAAAGATGAGTTAAGAATAATAAGGAATCAAACCTTTCCTCAAAGGAGTACATTTTTTTCTTAGATGTACATGAATTGTTAACAAACTCATGATAAAATATAGTAATAAAAATATATATTTCATGGTATATAAAATTATTAGTTATTTAATGTGTTTATAATAAATATATATTTTTTATAATGGAGGTTTGATCATGTATGAGGGAATCCAAAACATAAAATAAGGAATTTGCATCTCACCATTATTTTATGTGAGAGAAATGACATATTCACTGCGTGTTTCTTTTATAAGGTGTATATACTAGAAAATGAATTTACTTTATGAATACTATCAAAAAACGTTTTTGGATTTATATATCTTGTTTTTTGTTCTCTATTTCATGTGCTTTATAGTTTCATTGTTACTAATGCATAATGGATTCTTGTCTCATTTTGTCTTCTTAGGGAAATATAATATATTATGCACCTATCATCTTTAATGTCGAGTATATAATATCTAATGTACATGTAAAATCATGGATTTATTTATTATAATTATATTTTAAGTTCAACATAATTTTATTCATTTATATGGATTATGATTCAAACATTACAATGTGGTAATAGTTTCATGATACAATCTCATCAATTATTGTGGTTTTTTAGGTTTATACTTTCAATGATGAAATATTATGATATATATTTGAATATATTATAGACCCCTATTTTCCAATGATTATTTATTGAGAATAAATGTGTTCCCTTAATTTTCCTCTATTTATGTACTAGAGCCAAAATATCATTTTTAATTAAAATAAGATATATTTCTCTATTCCGTTTAAAATTATTTTTATCCCAAATAATGTTTTCTAAAAATGGTTTCAAATTTTTTTCTATAATTCCCCAAATTATTTATTAATGAAAATTTTATTGTTTCTATAATTTTAAAATTATTTTAATTTAATGTTTATGTCATTTTTGAAATAATTCCTATTTTTATTTTATCAAAAATGTGAAAGTAATTTGTTTTCACATTTATGAAATTATAATGACCCCAAACCACCGTTTCAGCGTCAGCTCATATAAATACTACATATTTTTTATAAAATAAAGTAAAAAATATAGTAAATTTAAAAAATTCCAAGATCTTTTATCGGTCTAGGTTTTGGATAATTAGATACATTTCATAAAACAAAACAAAAACTGTAGAAAATAAAATGAAATAAGAAGAAGTCATTTAGTGCACTGATTCCTCACTAAAATACACATAACAAAGTAAATCCACTAAAACTATGAAAAATAAATTAAAACATAGGGTGAGAAAATATTTTTCCCATTAAGTGGTTTTAAAATTTTTGATAAAATAGTTTAAAATATTATCTTGAAAATAATTTTAAAAATACCTTTTAAAAACATTATTTAAATTAATTACTCCTTAAAAGTATTCCATTTCTTTGAAAATTAATTACACTCATAAATTTATTTATTCATTTTCTTGTGATTTGTCTGAAAACTATATAAAAGATTTTAGAAATAAAATAATGAGATCACTTAAAACATTTATTATTTTATTAGGCCTGTCCACTTGGCACAGGATGGGTTTACTCCCCAATTACCCAGCATATTTACAATAATTATTTTTTGAATTTTTTGAAAAGAATTCAGGTTGTCGTTATATATTTAAAATCATTATTAACTGGTTTTTATACTATAAAAAATTCAATACATATGAAAATAAATAAATTTACTCTTATAACTTAATTTAAGAATGATTTTTATAAATTGGAGTAACTTTAATTCTCTACTTATCATAAATACAGAAAATCTTTTTAAAATTATCACTAACTAAACAATAACTTCATAGTGAACCAAAACACACACACACACACACATAGTTAAAACCAATTCAAGATAGATATGTCATGTATTATAGATTATGGCCATATCTTAAATAAATTATTACATGGATGTATATATAGAGACATTGTGCACATGAAATGATAGTTTTTATTTAGAATTAGCACATAAAATGATAATGTATAACATTCATATAAAAAATATTCATAGAATATGATGCCTACTTCCATAGAATTTTTTTTTGAAATTAATAAATTTAAATTAAACAACAACAAAAGACGTTTTGTTAGTGGTTAACGTTTTTCTCTTGCAATAATCCTTAAAGAATACAAAAAATAGATACATAAACAAATTTTTTATATACAAATTTATAAATAATAAATAATTTGATAAGTTGAAAACCAAAAATTAAAATATTACAATTAAATTTGAATCTAATAGATTAATCCATTACCTAATAAATTATGGAAATAAATAAGGGTAAATAGATAGGTAGATATATATATATATCATGGTAAATCAAAAGTAAATCAAACTCTTTCTAAATAATAAACATGGTAATAAAAAAAAATTATAATTCTTATAAAATATTTATTTATATAGTTGTGTGTTTATGTAAAAAAATATTCAAATACCTTTTTAATTCAACCATAAATTGAAATATTGAAAATAAATTCAATCCTTCGAAAATACACAAATAATAATTTGATAAATTAGAAAAACAATTCCCTGACATTATAAGTTCTGGAAATAATTATGTTTTGCTTAATATATTTACATATATATATATATATATATATATTATACATAAATTTATAGTTTGGAATGAATATAAATCCTTTAAAACCCATGAAAATAATTTGATAAAAAAGGTAAATGATAACCCTTACCTAAATCATAATGCAAGTTCTATTTTCCTTGTTTCATATAACACACACACACAAACACACACACACACACACACACACATATATATATATATTAAATTTTGTGTCATTCAATCTAAAATTTAATGAGATTCCAAAATTGGATCTATAAAGCTTAAAAAATGTGTAAAATTGTGCAATTTTTAATGAAATTGAAAATAAAATAAATTCATATATATTTTTGAAGCATACTGAGTAACCTGAGATTTAAGGGTATTATTTTTAAAATGTTCGGTTTAAAATATTAATCCATATTCATCATTATTTGACGAAATTTAATTTTATATGGGTCCATTTAAGAAATTAACTCGTATGTTGGAGAAGAGTTAGCAGTGTCAGCCTACATGTTTGAGCGGTGTGATATTGTTTAATTTGGGAGGAGAATATTGGGAATAGTGGGGGGGCTCGGTTCATTCTAGATTGATATGATTACTGAAATAGACACCAAATTTTTAAGAGGAAGTAAATGATAGTTCAATCAGGGAGAGTAGAGCACATATATTGGATCATGTCGGGCCTGATCAGATGGCTCAAATCCATTTTCACTCCAAAATGTGTATCTCACATTCAATGAGAAAGAGTTGGGGAAATCCTTTTTAATACACAACACTTCTTCCATCTCCCAATGACACAAAAACACACCACACACTAGTGTCCTTATACACGGGATCCCCTTATGGGCCTCAACCCAACACACATGGTTCGATTCTCAAGGACCTATACATGGACATGACTATTGGACTGCTCGAGCTAGGCTTGAACATTTCCTTTATTGAACCATGACCACTTAACAAAAAAAATTTAGAAAAAAATAAAAACATTGAAAGAATATAAAAATAAATCAGAATCATATATATATATATCCCTCTTTTATCATTGAAACCATTTTCTTTTATAAAAAAAATTTTATTCTTATAAATATATATTTTTATTAAATTATCCAGATATAATATAAAATTTTATAATCTAAACTAACAATTAAATCATTATCATTAGATTTCATAAATTTATAATTATTTTAAAATATTATTACAAAATATTTTTAAATATTTAAATCATCTAATAGATAAATTAAATGAAAACCCAACAGTCATAAAAAACATAAACGGTCACTAAAATTTCCAACTGCTACAATTCTACAATGGTCAAAAAAAATTGTTTAAATACCCACATCCTAGGGTGTTCAAGGAAACATCGAATATTTTTCAGAGTTCAAATTATTTATAATGGGGTTATTCATCCCTTCAGTTCTCAATATCCCCTTTATTCTTCTTTCCATTTGTTTTCAAATTATGGTATATCAAAGGGATAAAGGCTACACAATTCGTCATATTGTGCTGATAGAAGGTGTTCTGGTGGTGCTTCTTGGGCTCTCAATGTGTTTTCTGGATTAGTTGTGTTCTTTAACCATGTAATGATGTAATGTATTAGTCTTTTATTAATTTAAATATTTCATTATGTTATTATTTCTTGAATTCATCTAGATTAATAAAATTTATTTTCATAAAATAAAAATAATAATAATGAGATTAATAAGATAATTACCTCATGGGATCGTGGAATTGTAGGCATGAACATAATTTTCTCCCTTATAACTATTATATTTATTAAATATTCCTAACATGTTTCAATGAGATTTTTGAATAAAAGCATTTTGTAAATGTTTTCTATTTTAAAAAGTTTTTTTCAATGTGAATATTTGATTTTCTTCAGGGAATTTTTTAAGTTATTTTTAAATGTTTATTTATATTCATACATGGTTATATTTAAAGAGAATAATTCTGAGGATTTATTATTTTTAAAATGATTTTTTCAATGTTAAAATGTTGTTTTACTCCATAAATATTCCTAATGATCTTTCAAAATAATTTTAAATATTAGATAAAATATATTGATGTTACATAATATTTATGGGATTTAACATTTAATGATACCATCCTTATAATTTCACTTTTTTTCAGTGATTGTGTAAATTAAAATTTTTTGAAAACCATTTATTTTTTAGGGTTTTTGCAATGGTGAATTTCTGAAATTATTTTGAATCATGTTTAACATTCATGTATTTTTATGTGATTATATGATAAATTTTTAAAGATATTTTGGCACGCATAATTATGGATTTTATTATGAAATGGTGGGGGACTTATATCTCCCCCCAATTTATTCAGAAATTATTTATATCTAATGAAATATCAATGGGAAGCAAGTTGATGGGATTGATCAACAATGGAAAATAGGTGAGTCCAGATAAATAATAAAAAATATGGTCATCTAGACCCATAGAGGGAAATGTGTGAAACGAACTAATACACTTTGTGGATGATGTTTGTTTTCTACCTATAAATAGAAAATGGGTTTATATATTTATTATGGTTCCATAATTTTATGACATGGGATTATGAATCCTGATTGATTTATGATGATTTCTCACACATATTGGTCATGTTTCCTAAAATGATATTGTTTTATGACATGAATAATGATTATGATCTACGATATGTTTTCTATGAAATTTGAAATTTATGTTTATGATTATATACCCTTATTATCATTTTATTACTTCATATGATCATATATTGAAATCTCTAATGTTTAGCCTTACCGAGCATATAAGATCAAAAAATATTATATTTCATTCCCCATGTGATGAAGAAAGGTCGAGGTATGTCATTTCTAAGAGGAGGACAATTTTATAAGATCTTTATAGAGATATTGAATATCATTCATGGAATATAATGATTTTTTTCTAGTCTCCAAATACACTAAAAAAATATGTTCATCATACATGTGTTTATGAAATATATTGAATATTAATCTAAAGTGATCAGATATTAATGTATGAAAATAATATTACTTGTATTCAAACCATCAACATTGATATTAGATAAACCCATGGATAAGGTAATTTGTTCATATGAAATTTGAGAAGAAAATTACCAACTTAGTACATAAAAGAATTATTCAAATATTGATTACTAGTGAGTTTTTTTGCTATAATTATCATTGATGAAGGGAGGGATTATATATTGGTATTAATAAATTTAAAATCATTTAAATTTCTTATAGACTACCATATTCTGATTTTTTAGGATAATAATGTGTTGTGAAAACACTTTATCCCGAATTATTTTATGGTGTGACCACAAGTGAGTGGTATTAATCTACCGATGGAGTGTCTCTCTTCTGAGGAATGATGGATTTTCTTTTGGAATATAGACAAGAATTAAGTAATAATGGGAATATATCTTACTGTTTTATACACCATAGATATACCAATATGTATAATGACATGATATTTCACTACTTCTGGATGATGCATAAATTTTTTATTGAAGATTTTTTGTATATGTGCCTTACATGTTAGTGAATTAATGTAGAACATCAATGGAAAACTAGTATAATAAAACCTTTATCAATTCCAATGTTGAAATTGGATGCTATATCCATGAAATGTTTTCTTGTTCTATCTCATACATGAATATTTTATAATGTGATGTGGATGATTATAAAAAAATTCATGAAATAAGTTAACATATGATCTATCAAGGAGTTAAACAAGGTAGAGGATCCATGGAATTTATATATGAGATATATTGTTATGATTTACTGTGTTAAATTAACTATTATTTTTTATAGGAAACCTCACTCCAAATATTAGTTTTTTAATGGAGTATTGGCTATAGCAGATTACCAGTTGATGTTGATATCAACTTATCATCCATAAAAGTATGGCCAAATGGAGGGAGAGACCCATATTCATGAATACATGCTTCAGGAATTTATGCATGACTTCAGTGGATAGTGGGTGAAACATTTTCCATTATTTAAACTTTATTATGAAAATAACTAGTAAGTATATTTTCCTATAGGTCCATATTAGGAATTTTATGTGAGGCCTTGTAGGTCACCTCATTGTTGGGAAGAGGTTATAGAATAATCCCTAAATAGACAAAGAATCATTTAAGATATGATCGATGTCAAGAAATTAACAAATATAATATTAGGGATAAAATAGAGTCAACAAAAAATATATACTGATCCATTTCATCAATTATTTCAGTTTTATATAAGGGGTCAGGGTTTCCTTATAGATTCCCCACATTTGTGATAAAGACGTTTGGGGAAGCAGCGTTTGTTAGAACTTAATTATTTCATCCCATTTGGCATTACAGAGATACTCATTGATGTTTCATATATATTAGACATAAATGCTCATTTTACTTTGATTAATAAAATGTTTCATATTTCTTAAAAGAAGAGTTTTCATCTTGATATATCCCACTTTATTCACTGAGAGGACGTTGAAATTGAAAACGACATATACATGTTCGAAAGGCCGGATTATATAGTGGAGAAAAAAGATAAGGTGTTGTGTGGAAAATGATCCCATTATTTCATGTAATATAGTAGAATGTCATGGGTAACCATGAAAAATTGGATATTAATTCCTTTATGTTGATTCATTTACCAATATCTTTCTGGGTTCATGATCTCGGTTCTTTTGGGGATATAACTATTTTATTATAGGAAATGTTTTGACTCCCTTTTGGTAATTTATATGATTAATTAAAATATCTTTTACCTTGTGATGTTGAAGATAATTTTGATATTCTTGTTTTAAATATTAGTGTTTCATAGAAAATAGTAAAGGTTCTAAGTTTAGGTGGATAATTAGTGCTACCTGTGTGGTAAATATAGAATATGGATTTTCTAGTTCTTGAAGAAATTTTCAATGTTTGATCAATGATTTTCAACTGAAATATATTACAATAAAACCAATTGTCATTGTTTTATAAGGATAGTAGCTACATATGGTTATCATAGAGTTTTTCTTACTATTGGGGCCTAATCCTATGACCCAATCCAAGTTTCGTAAAATAAAAAATTCCACAATTCCCTTAGTATTTTTTTTATATTTATCTCTTATTAATCCCTCGATATGTCAAACCATCCCATCAATCATTCTCTATAGGAATATTCCCTTGCTTCTCAGATTATACATAATCGTTTTGATTTTATATCCTCTTGTAATATTGGATTTTTCTTATGATTTCTATTATTTCTTTTATATCTTCTCTTCATCTCTCTTCCACTAGTCTCAACAAAACACGACTGGGTTGGTATTTCCACAAAAAGGGGGTTGTATCAGAAATTGATGATTCTTCACATAGTTCAGTGCTTATGGGGGCTTAATATATACATTTCCCATCCCATTATTTTATATGAATGGGGATTTCATTATTTTTGAAGTAGGTTTCACTATTATATGATCTATACCATGGACTTTCATATGATACTATGGTCACTAATTGTTTTAATTAATGAAAATTAATAATTATATTAGAATTGAACTTTGGTGGAAATGGAATGTGCATTTAAAATTGTTTTCTTTGATAATTTTATTTTATACACATGATGTATTCGAAAAATCCAAAAAATGGGTTTGAATCATAAGTGGGTTTTCCTGAATTTAAGAATTGTGGAATCTCTATTGAAAATAATTCAATATAATGTGGTTATTAAAATGAAATTAATTCTTTCTTGGATAATATTTATAAAACATGTTTCTAGTTTTTTAAATTTAATTATGATGTACTATCACATAGGAATATCTGGTTTTGTGATGAGAAACATGACATATGTGAGATGTAGTGGAGGGTGTTACCACAAGGGGTGTTTCTTATGATACCAAGATTCCAATTGGGTAGCATTTTCAATGATTTGTGATTATGTGATGTTAGTGTTCACTTATGTTAGATAATGTTTCATGGTTTTTTTAGTTTTTAACAACCTAGCATGTTGGATTGTTTTATATTTTAGGATACATTATGCGGTATTTTATTTAATATGTCTGTCTTTTATTATGATATAGACATTGATTACTTAAATCTTTTTTGTAATCAAACTTATTCCTCATGAAAATACATTATTCCAAAAAAAAATTCTATTGAAATTTAGAACGTATTTGTGATGAATAAAATTTTTTATTTTATAAGGAAGAATTATTTCTACTAGAATGTTTTATGAAATATTTTTTTTAATAATAACTCGTGGATGTGGATAAAAATTTTATAAATTCTTGGGGGTATGATTTGGAAATATATTTCACAGAACCAAATTTTGCTGTCAGGATTTTATAACATAGGTTTAGTAGGATACAAATAATGGGAAAATATTGATTTAATGGAATAATTTCTCATATAGTGTTTTTTTCTAATGTTTCAGGATAGTGGTGATGTATTTTCACAAGGAGATTGAATGATAACATTGTTTAGATTCCATTTTGTTTACCTAGAGCCTGATTACCTTGACCTTATTATCCACTTGTTAAAATTTATCCTTTTTTTGTTAGTTGTATTATTTTGTATATCATATGTGATAATCTTCTTGAATATATCTTATCATCTATATTTTCATAGTGAAATTGTTCCCCTGTCACTTTGAATGATACCTTGGGGCTAGATTCCAGCCTGTAGAAATATGGAACTGACTTCATGAATTATGGGAGACCATTCTCATGAAATTATGAGTTGACCCATGGTGGTATCTTTTATGTTATTTTTATATCTATTTAGTGAATATATTCTCAACCCCTAACTTATTTTTTGAATTTAGTAGTGAGGAAACATGAGCATGGCCTATCTTGGGAGGATAATTCATTGATGATCTTAGAACATAGAGACAATGTCCAATACAAAAAAAGACAAATCACCTTGTCAAAGTACATTGGTAAATCCATAATTATGAAAAGGAAACATAGAAACATGAGGATGTAATGAAACATATGTAACCGATATATTCTAAACCACATATATGAGATGATTTTTTTATTTGAAATTTAAAACTAGGGCAGAATGTAATGACCCATAAGTTTATATAGGAAATTTATTTACAAAATATATATGTTCCATAATTAGGTACATAGTATATGAGAAATCACTTGCACCATATGACAACAAAATCAACAAAACAACATTTCATTAGTGAAAAATATACATATATAGGGTAAATTTATCACATAAGATTAAATAAAATAATATGGAGAAAAAATTAATAATATTTTTTTAATTTAAAAATACATTGTTTTATTGTTATATAAAAATATCACACTAGTAAAAAACTATAAATAGACTAAAAAATATAAATTTGAATGGAATTTTTACAAAGGATCGTGATAACATCGACTGAAAAGTCCATAAATTATGAGTAAATTAAATTATATGTATTTATGGGATATATAAATCCAATATGAATTTGGAGATTATAAATCATGATACTATATTAGTAAACATACATTTGGAATAGTATTAAGAGCATTATAATATCAACTTAATTGATGTAATACTAAAATATCTTATAAATATTTAATAATACTACAAAAAATATGTATCCTTTAATATTGAAATTTCATAAATATTTTTTAATAGGTTGGGGATGAGGGCCCATTTTAATTGGAAGAAATTATTCTTCTTAATTTTGTTGAGAGTTAACCCTTAAAAAACCCAAAGGATCTATGTACCATACACCTGATATTAAATATCCCAAACATATATTGTCATGAAGTCAATTTCATGAACCAATAGCCATTACTGAGCAACCTATCTCATGCTATTTCACTAAGTAAATTTCTTTTTATACCATATAAGTAATAACATCTCCATGATCCCAGACTCAAAGTTTCATCGTCATTACCATGAAATAAAGAATAATGGTGTATTGACACATCATGGTAGGAAACCCATCCATAAATTGAGTGAGATTGGGCAGGATGACGGTTGCGAGCACATTATCCCTCTTTTAGGTGGCTCACCCTGGTGATGCCAATACTAAACCCACATTTATCACATAAATGTTTCACAATATCATCATAATGGTCTGAAGATAATATATTCACATGTTAGGGAACCCCTCCAACCCACATTAGTGTCCCAATGGGACATAAGGCTAAATGATAAGAATATACACACATATCCCTCTAATTGAAGCTTCCCACCAAGTAGCTCCTTCTTTATTTACCTTCCTGATGCACCAATCCATTCACTTAGTTTCATATCAGTCCACATTTTAATCATTATTTATAACCAATAGTCTTCCATTAGAGGACCCTATTAGACTATGTCACCCATACCTCTGCAATTTCAAACCCGTGGACATCACCCAAAGTCATTTCCTCATTATAATCTCTTAGCCCAAAACACCACCTTATTCATAGCATCATACGATTCCTAGTGAATTTAAATACATAAATTTATATTAATATATATATATTAATATTAAATATTAAAATTATTATATTATATTTTATTCATAATCAGCAAACCTCAAATTTTCTAAGAGTAATAATTTACTTAATTTTTTGAAAACATGAATTTTTACATGAATAATAATACTACATTTTTTATATTAAAATATTTAATGTTGAAATATTGATTTAATAATGATCTAATATATCATAAAATGGTTATCAATAAAAATGATATATATATATATATATATATTATAAATAATCTTTATAAAATATACTAACTCGAAGTGAAAGCATAAAAAGTAATTTCCAAATTCTAAAAAGATAAAATATATAATTAAATTGATTTTAGTTTTTTATTGATATATTTTATATAAATAAATAAATTCAATGGTATAAAAATTAATATAAAAAACATAAAAAAATATAATATTTAATTTCAATTATACAACTATGTATAATAATGCATTTGAAATGATATTTTATCGATTATTTTTTAAAAAATACACTTCCCTTAATGTATAAATACCCCCTTTCATCATTATTGGAAAATAAAATCCCAAAAAACATATTATTTAACAATATCAAACAAGTTCCATTCTATTATTACTCTTAATATCCATATTTATGTTTTTTTCATACAATTTGAATCCTCCAGGGCCTTAAGGTATTTGAAATTGAAAAGCATCATGAAATTATGAAACCTTTCAAGATTTATTCATTCACATTTTCCATCTCCTATACTACTTTTATCATTTCCTCCCTTAAAAATACTTAATTAATAAATAAATTAATATATTGAATTCAAATATTTTTCTAGAGAATTGTTATTGAATATTAATAGCATGTATATTACCACTTCCCTGCATCTTTGATAAAGACCCTTTAATGCATAACTTATTACCTATGAGGATGATGTCAATTATTAATATAACACATCCTATATGGATTCTGAATATACATAATATATCAATATTTCATAGGATTATACCATATAATTAATATGAATAATTTATGATGTCTATATATTGTATTTATTTCCCTCTTTTGGCATATCCCTTAAGGTCGTGTTAATATATTATGTGGGTGCTGTCAATTATTTACTAACCACTGCTTATGTGGAAACTATTGATAACTGAAATATAATTTATAAATATAAAATTTCATTAATTTTAATTATTTTTGAGTTAATTTTTATAATGAATAAATAATAATTAATCACTACTCTAAAACAAAAAAATGGACAATTCAAAAGCACATGCCCTCAAACCAGTACATATTTAATGTACAAATTACCATATAGATTAAAATTATTTTAATTGACCAATAATAGAATAAATTAATTTTAATATTAATTTTCATTCATGTTTAAAAAAATAACTAGTTATATAGGGGTTTTAATTTTCTTAAAACAAAACTGGCCCTAAGGTAAGGTAATTTCTATCAATCATTATTTTTGGGATTATTTATATATTGATGTCCCTATTTCAAAATGTTATATATGTATTTTATTCTATATTATTCATATTATTTTTATTATTATACTTTTATAG
This sequence comes from Viscum album, assembly GCA_963277665.1. NCBI lineage: Eukaryota > Viridiplantae > Streptophyta > Magnoliopsida > Santalales > Viscaceae > Viscum > Viscum album. Next base: position 1,019,458,273 of record OY728132.1, on the reverse strand, counting down.
GGATTTATATATCATTTAATCATTATATAAAATATATATTATATATTCATAATTTATAAATTTTAAAAGGGAACTCTTGAGGATAACATTTTCTTTTTAGATTATCTTATATTTCTCTATATTTTCCACATGATTCTTCTGATATATAAACAAAATATATTTTATGTTTATCTCCCTATTTTCTTCTACATATATCCAGAATTTAACTTTTTTGAGATGAACAATTATACATGCTTTTATGATTATCAATAACTATGTTATTCTTGATTACTCTCTTGGATTCATATATTTTTTCTCTTCATTAGAATTTATTTTTTCATTATAGATTACAACCTTTAGTAACCAAGATAATGTTTTCCCTTATCATTTTCAGAATTTTTTTTTATTCATTGACTTATTCTTTATAACATCACTATAAATATCCTTAATTTCACTTGGTTTTATTTATTGTTTATGATTAAGATATTAATATTTTATCCCTGACATACAATTTTACAGTCATAAAATGATATGAATAGTGGTACTGAATCTATACACACTACCTTGAATCAAGTAATATTTTACATCTTAATATATTATTATGCATGATAATGATTTTATATTTAGTCACTTTCTATTAGGTTATACTTTTATACAAAAAATGTTCATTAGCATTATTTTTGCTTCATTCACATTTTATGAAGGGGCATAATATATATAAATTTGGCCATTGTGTTTTGCATGATTAATTATTATGATTTTCCCACATTCCTATGATTAAAAAATATTTATTCATGTTATGTTATTATGACTAAGGTTTTTTTTTATGAAAATATGATTGTCTTGATGAAAAAATATAATTCATGATATAAAAAAAATTTATTACCTATATGATTATCCCATGATATGATCACATGGACAACATGTTGATATCATGGTGTAACACATTTATGATGATTCTGATGATTCCCATTCTCAACCCTTACCGATCATTTAACACCATATTTTTATTTATATTTTTGGGTGTCCACTATTATTAATATATGTTATGTAAAATTATATATGTTCTATAATCAATTATTTCAATATTTTATTATGGTATTATTTATTTTCAATAATTATTATTTAACATGATCCCAAAGATAGGATACATGGAATGGTTTTATGTAAAAAATTAATTTATATATGTAACATTTATAAGTGTATTACTAAATCCAAAAGGGATGGTTTCATGATGTATCAATGAATCATGTGCGATAATTTTTAGTTGATCATTTCTTGTATTCATTTATATTGTTGTTCTATTTAAGAATTGTTTCAAGGTTATTGATTCATCATTTTGATTTTCATTGCTTTTCTGATGTATAATTTTCAAAAAATTTATTTTTTGGGTAAAGACATTAGATTATCTTAATGAAGATAATAAAAATAAATAATTTAAATTATTGAGAAATGTGTAATGATTATTCTTTAATTGATTCCTTTATTATTTTCATTATTAATTAATATGTTTGTGAATATTGTTGTTTTGTTATCTGGATGATATTTATGTTTTGTGGTTGATGAAATTAGAAAAAATAACATAAATATGTTATTGAAAATTTGGTATTGAAATATATTTTTTTTATTCCTTATATTGGTTTTTTATTTATACCTGGTAGGGAGTAGTTGTGAATATATCTTTTTTTTCTATGATGGTGTGATTATTATGTTATGTTTATTATATATTGTTGAATGGTTGTTATATTATTAATGGTACCTTCTAATGGTTTTCATATTCTAGTTGAGGAGGAGAATAATGTTACATAATTTCATCATGGTGATATATTGAGATTTTGTTATTTTTTAGGTGGATTCTCAAATGTGTGGATAAATGATAAAATTATCATGAAATGAATTATAGGAATATATTTTCATGAAATAATTACATTCATAAAATATATATAATTTGATATTTAAATGATACAAGATAAATATATGATGAAAAGATGTTTTATATAAATGGGAATTGTATTTGAATAAAAGTATCATAATGATTTAATGTACATGAAAATATGATAATGTGGATAATTTCTAATGATTAAGAATATATTGATGTAATTACAAATGTGGGATGTTTTTTTGTGTTGTTTACTTCTTTTAGGGGTTGTTTTGTAGTGTTTAGAGGTGATAGTTTTTTATGATGTGAATTAGTGAGGATGTTATAATGGAATGAAGTTATAATGTTCTTTTTCTAGAAAATTATCCATTAATTTTTTATAATAATCTATTATGATTTCATTTTATGATATTTATTTTTGAATGCACCCCCACCTGATTTAGGTAACCCAACTAATACCTATATGAGGTTTTTGAATCATGGTGTATTCTCAATATCAATGACGTGTATGATACCTATGTACGAATACTCTTTATTCTAAACTCTCTTCAATATTTAGAAAAAATCTACAATCAATTAGTGATATGGTATGTTGTTATGTTTTGGTTATGTGGTGATATGGTAGAGAGATGGTTATACGAAAGTGATGATTTTTATACTATTGAATATGATATGTGTCTATGGTATGTGGAATATGGATTTTCATAAGATGTGGTTATATGGTATGAATTTTTATTGACATAAAATGCCTAAGATCGGTAGGACCTTAGATGTTGTGGTTTGAAGGAGAATAGTTCAGTAGAGAAGTATGTTCGAGGTATAATTATTTTAATATTTTTAAGGGAATCACTATTATAATATTTTGAATAAATTAAGAGAGTGAGAGTTTGTGAGGCTGGGTGGTAGTTTCCCTAATTTTGGTAATGGTTCTATTTCACTATGTAATCATTGTAGATCTAGTATCCTTCCTCTATTTTTTTATGAGAGTGACTTGACTGGAATATACTGAGTATACTTGAATGATCACTCCCATTTTCAATATCCAATTGTTTCTGATTTTTACGATATAGTTATTTACTTCTGTGAAGATTATCATCTTACGAAATGGTGATATTAGAGTTAAAATCACTACTCTATGAGTTGTATAACATGATATTATCCATTTTAAAATATTTATAAAAAATATTTTACATTATTTTATATTGGTTTTAATTGTGTTTTCATACCATTATTCCTTAAATTTCATCGATACTGACTCACAAATATGTTTTTTCATATTGTTTATTCTAGTATGTAACATGTGTAAAATTATATATACAATTATAAGGTCACACATAGACCCTATACTGTCCTTGGATGGTTTCCAGTGGGTATTTTTTAATTACATATTGGTACACAATATATAGTTTATGGATAGCATCATTTTTTGAACTAGTTATGAGTGAGGACTACAATGGGGTGACAAAAAAATATTAATTTTCATTGAATGTATTATTGGAGAAGGTGTCGTGTTAGGTTTCACATAGGTCCCTTAGGATCTAATGCAATGAAATTCAGTTTACTAATCATACACCCAAGTGATAATAAAAATTATGAGGTAGATAACCGGGTGTGGTATATTCATTATGTTTTATTGAGCTTGTAATAATATTTTGAAATATTATGGAATTAAAATGACTATAATTTAATTGTAATAAAGAAAATTCATGTATCCCAAAATTTTGATATCTTATAACATTGATATAGATAGTTGGTGGAATGTATATTCAAATAGTTCAAGTTGGATAGGTGAATCATGATGATTTGGTTTATCATAAGAGGGATGTTCTTGAGGAGAATAAATGTTTGAGGAAATCGTAAGATATTTATTTTAGTATAAGATATTTTAAAACTATAAGTGGGATCCCGTCAGTGAAGATACATATATCTGATTATAGGATCTCAAGATAATTTTTACCATGATTGGAGTGAGGAAGAACCATTGAATTCTTTTGGTTTTAATCTTATCCAAAGGGACATCTTACTAATGGTGGATTTTGTTTCTTGTTCTTCATATAGAGTTTAGGGTTGAGGTACCCATGACTCACACTCTATTGCCTTATGCTGAAAAACATATATTACATAGAGGATATAAAACTAACTTAATTAAATCCTTATTATCATACCAATACATTGCATCATTTCTATATATTAAGTATTGAATTTGAAATAGAACACATAATCCCATAAAAGAATGTTATAGTGCCTTTAAGGATTAGTTACAAAAGAGAATATTTTTATGGTACTTATAAACATTTATCTATATTCAACCAATAATATATTTCCTTATAGAATACTTATAGGTTATAATCATCTTCATAACATGGGAAATAGAATAATAAGAATCTAGTCATCTAAAATGACCGGTAAGGGTAAAAATCATCAAGATGTCGTCTAGGGGTAGAACAAATGTATATGAGAAAAAATGAATGGGGGATAAATTTAATATTAAAAATAATGTGTAACAACAATAGTTTTTCATAATTCACGATATAAATACATGTAGTAATAAATGAAAAAATATATTACTTGAGATAATAAACATTAGCCACATAGTAAAATCATTGGAATATGGAAAATAAATGTAACATTCCCCCTGAAATACAGCATAAAAAATAAAATTTATGTAATTTTAAGCATGGTTTATAATAATATTATGTGAATATTTAAAAATCTCCACAATTTAGTTTTTTGGGAATATCCATGATTTATAACCCTTTAATTTGTGAGAATATATAGGAGGGTCCAATATACATTATTTCATGAGATATAAAACCCTAAAAAATGGATTAGAGGGTGAGATAACACCCAAACTATCCAAATATATACATATGTGTTCCATATAAATCTAAAAATTCATAATATTATAAAGATATCATGGAATAAAATGGGTGTCATATATTTTTCAAATGGCATTTAATAACTAAAATTTTGTATTATAATAATTGATAAAAAAATTCAACCATCTAAAAGGAGTAATTACTTTTGGAATTTATAGGGCAATTCATAATACATAACTACATAGGTGTTGTAACTAATAATAATTAAAATGGTATAAGAAGTAAGTAGTGTTCATTTTGAAAACATTTCATGACATTGTTATAAGGAGATGAAATTATGAATCACTCTGAGAAAATATTTTAAAGATGGAATCATGAATTTTTTAAAAGCACCATTTCAAAATAATTCCAAATAATTTAATCTTTAAAAACATAAAGGTTCTCTATAGGAAATGTGTATGGGGAGAAAAAAATTAAAATTTGATAGATAATTCATATTTTAATATTTTGAAAATACATTTACTGAAACCCACATTGTAATGATGGTGCTAAATTATTCATGTTAAAAGATTTATAATGATATTTGATGACTAATATAAATAAAAACATATTTTTATTTTGAAATAATAATGGGAATAGTTATTGTGAAGAGTTAATGTCGATATGTAATAAAAATAGATCATATAAAGGGAAGGGAAAATTTAATAAAATAATAATTTTTAAAAAATAAATAAATCTAAAAAATAATTCCCTATAAAAGGAGTAAAAAATATAATTTCATAAATGAATAAAATAAGTATATCTAAAAACAATATTCAATTGGTATCAATTTTGACTCAAGAAAAGTGAATGGTCCAATAGAAAAATTTGTACAATCTATCATGCATAACCGGACATGGTCGAAACCTCTGAATATGAAATAACTAAATTAATCACTTATTTTTTAACCTTATATATACCTATAAAATTTTATAATATTTATTTAATATCATTTATTACATATTTTTTTAAATTTATTTTTATCATCAGATGTTATTATAATCGATTTTTTGTTTAGTGACAGTTTCATAATGATATTGTTGATTCCAATTTTTGTATTCAATGTTAAAAATTAATATATAATTATAAGAAATATAATATGTTCTTTATAATTATTTATAATTTCATGTTTTCATTTAATAAGTATTTTTGTAATGATTTTTGTGAGAAATTTTGTTTAAAATTTTATTTCATTAATTTATAACAAAAAAAAGGTTGTACTATAATAATAAGTTATATATTAATATAAATATTAAAAACCATTAGAAAATATTGCATTCAAATTATTTTCTAATAACACTAGTAGTTATTTTCCCATAGTAGAATGTGAAATAAATTTATATCATTGATCATTGAGGTGTTTAAATTGAGATAAATGAGAACAAGCGATAACCTAAGGGTGATTATGGTGAAGAAAGTGATTTTATGGCGTAATATAACTATTAAATAAAAATATTTATATTATATAATTGTTTTTAATAATTCAAATCTAATTTTATGAGAGTATAATAAATATTATAAATGTAAATTAAAAATGAAAAACATCATCTTCATGGAGAAGGTAATCTAGATACAGACACTGTTTCATTCACAGGATCCATTTTGGATTGACTCATATTTTAATATTATTAATATTTTTAAAAATGTAATATTTTTATTTTAAATATTCATTTATAACCATTCCTCAATGTTAGTAATGAAAAATCAGGAACATCATTCATGGTGATGGTGGTCATCACGTACACATGAAGACATATTAATTTTTTTATTGTTTTAGACGAAGGTAGAATATGGATATTTCAATAGTATAATAACATTTAAACATATTATTAATAATGGTATTATCAGATTTTATAGAATATAATAAGATTCAAGGTTTAGAATAAGAAAAAAAATTAATAGATCTCAGTTGAGAATATTTTCTCTCCCAATATATGTCCTCCCTTAGGTAACACCACAAAGCTACTTAGCTTGGCCTTTTGGAAAAAATGTTTTTAGGATTTTGGTAGAGATATTATGAGATAATAAGGTATATTTTTGGTTGATTTATACTCTATAATTAGTTCAAAATGGGGTGGAGGTGATATCCATTAATAGGTGAACTGAATTCCACTTTTGTAAATATGCCAGTTTGACATATGGAGTGAACATGTTTCGGATAAAATGCAGAACTAAAGTTGAAAATAATGAATATGGGTGATAAAAATTAATTTTATAACTATCACACATAACATGTAAATGCCTTTTTAGATAATTGTTGACTTTTAGGCCTAAAATAATGATTAAGATAAAATAATCTTTCTTGTTGATGTATATGACATGAATAAGTTTATTACTAACAAAATAATAATTATATGGATATAAAAATGATGATAAATTATAATCCTACAATATGATATCATAATTATGTAAAAACAAAAAATCATTATAATTAGAATCACTGATTACATACATTTCATAATGTCTAACATGGGTATTCTAAAATAAAATATTTTTTTAAATGAATAATTTTATTGAATAATTACATTATTCTTAACAATAAATTTTTCATAAAATTCATCAGTCATTCTCTTATTGAAAATCTAAAAATTCTCCCAAATATGATTTTGACATGATATACTGAAAAATAATTCTCATTTTTTAAAATTTTAATTCTAAAATTAGAGAATAATTTTTTTAAATGAAAATTGAAAATGTAATGAAAAACATATTTTATTAAAAATTATATATTAAAAAATTAAGTTTTTTAATATTATTTCAAAAAAAAATTATAATTTTGATGAATGTTATTATTTTTGTTGATATATAATAATATTTCAAGATAGATTAATTTTATTTATTTTTATATTATATAGAATAATTTTAAAGAAATAAATTTGTTTAGAAATAAAATTTTCTTTTATTATTAAATAATAAAAATTATTTATCCTCTAAATGTTCAAATTTTTAGATGCTTAAATTTATTTTAATTAATAATGATGTTATAATCCAAGGAATTTTTTAATATTATTCATATAATATGTCACTCCTCATTTTGTTTTTCTCCTTTTGTGAAAATATATTTCAAAAGAGTCTTTAATTAAAGGAATATATATATATTAAAATCATGTGGTGTTTCATTCTACGCCCTTATATAAATTGTGGCCGTGTAATTTTATTTTTCACATAATATAATATCAAACTAAGGATATCTAAAAGATAATCAAGACCCACGATATAGATTCTACACAGATATAATGGTTTATATCTTAGGTAATACTGGGTAACATATGTTTTCTTTCATAATAGCTATATGTTATTATTTTCATCCATTTATTCCTAATATGACCCTATGAAAAAGTCTATGGATATGTTGGATGTGTACATTCAACAAAATTATTTTCATGATCTTGTTTCCACAAAATATTTAACTAAAATAATAATAATAATAATTCCTAAAAATATCATATTCATTGATTGTAAGAATATGAAAGTTGAATCCTATGATTTCTTCACTAATGATAACTATATTTAAAATTATGACACAATCATTTTGACTATGTAACACTTTTTTCTATGAATAAATATCCATTTTTAACATTAGATGTCTATAATCATATTCCTATTAGGTTTTTTAGAATTCATATTTATATATTACATCATTAATTTCTATTTAAATCCATTGTGATGGTTCATATGAAGAATGTGAATTAATAAAAGCATTTCTAATAGCAGTGTTAAGTCATGTGTGTGGTCCTAGGCCCACTCATCAATCACCATGTAAAGATATAGTTTATAATCAACTCGGATTTTGTGGGTTTATTACCCCACTATATATATGATCTATAACCACATTCATTTTCTAGTATTTAGGTTTGGATATAATTTCTTAGAATATTACACACTCAAAATAATACTTAAATTTGCAGATGTTATCCTATACATAGACTAAATCATGGTTTTTTCACTAAATTTATATAATATTAAAAACAAATTAGTAAAACATACCTCAAAATTACGTAAACCTTTGTATTATTACAATTGAGGAACCCCATTCCCACACTCTTGGGTCCAGGGATAAAAAATCACACTTTACACATTGGATTTAATACAATGTGTAAAGACCGAAACTAAAAAATAATTATTCTAAATCATTAACAGAAGGGAAAAAATTCCTCCAAAACATAAACACACAATCCCATTAATAAATAGTTTCTTGTTCTTGAGGAGTAGGTACATTACTGTGCCTTTTATGTTACTTGGGAACATTTCTAAATATTAAAAATAAACTAGAATCACTTCTAGAGTCCTCATATGTTATAATTGTATAAATAACCTAGGTAATGTAATCATAATAAAGGATTGAACTCAAATGACCCATAAGGTATCATTCCATTCAAAAAAGGTACTCCTAAAAAAATAAATTATAAATAATATAGTCATAATATATATGTATAAACAATCTAGATGGATTCCCAGTCATAAAAAAGTAAACAGGATCCCAAAGTGCCATCGAAAACTAGATTATAACACATGAATGTAAATAAAAATATCATTTGAGTCCTTTGAAGTACATCCTATCCTTCCACCATCTCCATGTTCCTCTGATCAACCATCAACCATAGGCTTCATTCTATTTCATGGTTCCCTGTTCAAGAATTCTATACACATATAGAGATTTATATGTAGGGAGTGAGTTTCAAAACCCAGTTTGAGACTGCCAATGTGTCATTATCAAATGTTCACATGTATACCAGTTATATTCCCAAAACACCATAAATTTTTATAGATTCCTGTCAAATATAAAATTACAAATAAATAATTAATGAAATATCCAAGTCTCCATTGACCACCAATCATACCTGCATCAGATCTATGTCGGATGGATATCAAGGAGATGTTATTATTAACCATAACTTGACATAGGAGCAAGGAATATATCGATTAGAATCCTCATGAAAACCTAAATAAATTCAAATAATAATTTCCTATTCCTCATGAACAATATTATTCTCTAAATTCACAAGGCATCGAGTGTGCTACGTGATAATCAGTAGACATTAAGTACACAATTTAAAAATCACCATCCATCTAGTGTACTACTCTATAATAAATTTGTAATGAGAAATATGATACATGGTAACTATGCATTCAGAAAAATCATAATATATTTTTACATGAAATCATCATATCTCCACCTTGGGCTCAGGTGGGTCATCAACATCACCACATGTCTTGCACAATCCCCATCTAAGGGAAAATATTTTTATGATGGCACACCTATTCCAAGTACTAATAATTATACCTTCAAATGGAAGGTTACATACCAAACATATTATAAAATATGATGAAATCCTATCATCAGGATAATTAGGTGATAAAATATACATATAATGCCATCATTACACATGTAAAAAAAGAAACAACAATACTCATGGAATCAAACATCATAGACAGGTCTTAGTGGCCACACACACCAACATGCAATCTCAATCCATAATGATCATCAATGTACACCATCACCAAAATTATACCAAAGAAAAAATTTATATAAGATAGAACCAAAGTATAAGGAACTCCATACCTCAAATTCACTAACAAAGTACACCAATGTTTATTATGGAATCATCAACCGAACAGTATCCAACTATTTTTCAACTTAATTCCCTCACTAAGTATTCTAAGAAATGATTCCACCTATTTATTTTATAAAATAAATAAAATCACCATAAGACATAATATATTCAACTTTTTGGGTATTTTCAAAATTACTAAATTATGCCAACATCTATTCTATAAATTTGTTCCTCAAAGAATAATTATAAGAACTCATATTTCGGTGATGTATTTCACTAAAATAATCATAGGTAATTTTGTGATAATTCTTTATTATTACTCCTTCATATTTTTTATTTGTTATCATTTTCTAAATTATTAATCAATTTCCTAAATTAATAAAAGAAAATAATTCAAAATATTACAATGAAAAGATACATGAAACCCATTCCCATAAAAGGGAGCACCCAATAGTTGAATAGGAAGTTGGAACACTAACATACCTAGAAAAAGGAATAAGGTCTCATATCAGTCAGAAATGAATTTCTTATTCTATCATAATGGATGTATGGGATTCTAGAACTCAAATGGATATAAAAAATATTAAATTATATAGTGTTCAAATAGATATTAAATGAATAATGTTAAAAAACATAGTAATTGGACTTGTAACAAATAAACGAGACATTGAATTGTTTTCCACGATTTTTTTTTCATTTTAAATGGTCAAACCATATTTTAGTTTTGAAAATAATGAATAAAATTTTAGAAACAGTGTTTTAAATCATATTTTTTTCAAAAAATAACACTATATAAGGGAACCATAATTTACTGTTATTCAAATCAAAGGTTTCATATATGATTAATTTGTTTTACCTATACATAGGTCATAAACCCATGATTACAGTACATAATAAAGGATTAGCCTTATAAACTTTTGATATGTCCACCTTACATTAACACAATTCTATAATAAACCTTACGTATAAAGGGAACTGTGATTTTAGATACTTTAGAAACACTGATATACCCATAAATAATCTATATAAAAGGTTCTACCCATATCCAAATTATATTTCTAGCCTCTGGGTAAGAATTAGACAAAAAAATTATTTTTCACAATAAAGGCTTATAAAATATAAAAATATGGTTTCAAGAAATTTAATTATTTAGAATATTACAATCCTAAATAAATTATTTTTCATCCTCAAATATGTTCCTTATTTTTCATCCATGAACAACTCATTCTATTGATCTTGAGCATCGGACAACTTATCCCATACATTCTCTTAGATTTATTGAGGCTTCCACTTAATCCATAAAAATGGAATCATCATTCATCGAATTAAATTTTTAATAAAGTAATTGATTCACACATGGAAGTCATTATAAGACTAAATTATGACCTTCTAAACATTCTCATAGTATATAACATGCAAAGGTTTGATCATGTACCTTAAAAGATATTAAACATGTAGAAGATCATATATTTATCAATAATTTGAAAGATTTTCTAGACTATATTCCACTTTCCCAAACAATTTGATGACCTCTAAGTGACTGAAAAACTATGGTGCATGTTTCCATATCATCTACAAATGTTGATTCCCCAACCATGGTGTCACATGAAAGAAAAAATATGTTCCAACAATAAACATCTAGGATTATTTCCTCCATTATATATATATATATGATAATTTCATGTTTTTTTGGTAAAAAACTACTTCTAGATCATGTGAACCCCCTCTAAGGTCTCTTTCACCGCACTAGGCATATCTACGTTTTCCTCACCAGCCTCATGAAAACACAACTATGAGAAGAAATAACATCCCTATAGAGTATCACATTGTAAAATATATATATATAATCTAGGAAATATTTGTTAAAATATAAATCCCCTCTGTATAGGTGTGTATCCATTACTTTACCAATATTAAGGGAACAATACCAAAGAATATTCTCCAATATGAAAATCATCAGCTTATATATTTTCCTTCAGTCTAGTGATAGTACACTGTTCTCAAATGTGGCTATTCCCATGAGGCTATAAAAAATACCTACCAAAAACATGATTTTAACTAGGAATATCAATTATAGGTGTCTCTAAAGGGAACTCCATGAATTCATCATATCTCACAGATATACATGTGTCATATCTTATCCAGTTATTGAGTCTCCTGGATTTATAAGAAGTGAGTAACCATCATCAATCGATAGATAATCATCTTAATAGTTCTATGACTACTTGAGGTAAAGGGTAATACTTTCAAAAAATCTATTATGAAATCCTACCACTTTCTCATAGGCACTACAAGTGGTGGTAGAAAACTACTATGACCTTAGTGTAGGTTCTAGTTGCAGTTGAATGGTGGGAGAGATGGTGCCCAACATTGATTTTTCCATATTCAATGAACAATATGAGATAAATATGATGATGAATTCTAGTATCCATATAATTGAATCACGGATTTAGACAATGGAAGGGAAATCTGAAACAAAGAGAGTGGGTCAACTTATTTTTTTTATAGATAATTTTTTTAAATTAATGAATTTCCTCCAAGGAGATTCTTTCTTCATTGATGTGTTCGACCACAAGTATATAATGGGCCTTTATTGAATTATAGAGATTAATGGTATATATCCTCGACCAGTGGTCCATGTGTGCTCCTCGAGTCTCTGGACATCCCCAAATGAGTCTCTGGGTGCTAGCATGAAATATCCTTGCACTTGCATCGTCCCCCTATGATCTCCTTGAGAACCACTTCGAAATAATTATTCTTGATCCATTAGAGGAGGACTACTATCATTCTTGGGAAAATTTTTGGAGAAGAAGGAACTCTCTATGCTTGAGATAATTTCTCCAAATTTTATTCTACAACATGATTGCCTTTCATATGGGTTTCCCCTATACATAATTAGAGAATAATATTACCATAAGTTTAATTCACTAGGTAATCATAAAATAATTTCCATAGGAGACTTAATTATTTTATTAACCATGTGAAACCGCCATGTCAAATAATAGTAGCAATGTTATTATTTCTTAACACATTCTTAACATTCATGTTACAATTAAATATTGTTTTAATAAAATATTATTTAATATTATTATTTCTCATCGGAAATGAAACATGGTCCGCAAATCCTCCTCAATATTTATCGGGTCTTCAATAATGACTATTTATTGATGAAATAAATATAACTACATTATTCACTGATAAATAAATAAATATTATATTCACTAAAATAAAAAATAAATATTTATTAAAAATTTTAATCTGCAGTATATTCTCTTGAATAATTACTAAGAAAATAAATGTGATTAGGCATAAATAAATAATTATTAAACCATAATCAGGAATAATATTTAATCAACTTGTTAAATAATAAATTATTTAACTGAGATTCTGGATACACTTAGTGTGTTACCCTCTAGGCCTCTTTCTAAGTGGATGTTGGGTAACCTGCCGAAAGTCTAAGGTTAGCTTCTAGCAACATTCCACGAAACACATATAAAAATAGGATAATGCCGCAATGACAAGTCACCTCATATGAATGCTTATCATGTAATATAATTCCATTTTATTGATATATCCAATGAAGTGGGTTGCATGCAACTGCTATTAACCCATGTGCTCTATTTCTTATTCATTAACTTACTAGAAATTGAACTTCTCTATAGAAAACTATTTCCATGGATTTATTAATTCTATATAATTTTCATGAATGGGCATGAGATATCAACTTCCATTATGAAACTGAAGGGAAAAATCCTTTGTCACATTATTCATTATTGCAGTATTACTCGTGATGCACCCAACATATCCTACCTCGCCTCAAATATATGTCATCACAATTTCCCCCAATACATCTAAGTGTGTGAGTTAAAATACCAATTAATAATAATCTTAATGTTTAAGGACCAATATAGAAGTCTGTAGAAGGGAACATCTAATGACACTTATGAATGTCTATCTACTACTAGCGCGACTCATTCTCATAATATCCTCCAAGACATTACCAAGGGTGTACACCCTGAGAAGGTGTCTCATTATCCTATATGTTTCCCCCGCCTAAAATCATGTATCATTTTTCCATTCATATGGTATAATCTGTAAGTAATACATATGTTCAAGAATTGTGTAATTGAACTTATAGGTTCTCATCATAATAGAGATCCACTATAACCTTTTAGAGAGACAACTACCCTTAAGACATTATCACATACAATGTCATGCATAAGAACAATCATGATGTGATAAGGAGTTTATTAATATACACCCAATGAATATATGTTTATCATAAATTTCCAATGATGTTGGTTCTAGGGAACCAACTCCAACATACTCCCACTTTCACTAGAGTCAACTACCTACAACATTCAGTCCGCTAGCACTCACATGATACTCCTGATTCTAGTGAGATATACCTTTAGTCAAGGGGTCTTCCATATTCTATTCTACAGATATTATACTCACTATAACATCAATCCTTTCATAAAAATCCCTCAAGAGGTGATACTTACAGAGTATTTACTTTGTCCATTTATTTTAACCTTGTCTCTTTTGAAAGAGACACCACTAAAGTATTATCACAATACAATGGAATATGGTCTTTTCTGTTTAGTACCACATCAAGCTCCTAGAAAAAGTTACGAATCCATATGGAATCCTTCGCTGCATCGGAAGCCACTATATACTCAGTCTTTGTGGTAGAATTAGAAAAACTTGTTGGTTTGAACTCTTCCTACTCATAGCTCTACTATCGTAACAAAAAACATATCCTGATTGCTACTTCAAATCATTCTAATCTCTCTGAAAAATAGCACCAGCATGCCCTCTAATGAAAATCTCATCATCTCCTCAATACACTATAAACAAATCCTTAGTTATTCTTAAATACTTAATGATAGTATTAAATAAACTCCAATGATTTTACCCTAGATCTTCTTGATATCTTCCTACCATGATCAGTGCATCGACAACATAAATTCTAGTACATAACATGGCATATATAATTGATCCTATAACTAAAGTGTATGGGATATTACACATTCTATCTTTCCCATGTTATGTTTTGGGAAACATTTTCGTAGAATGATGTAAACCATGTGACACTAGAACAAATCCACTATTGTATTATTCCATACTAAATCTCATTAGTATCTGTTTAATATTAATACTTTAAATAGTCTAATTTGCCTATTAAATCTATCACGAATGATCTTGACCCATAGAATGTAGGCTGCTTTTCCTAATTCCTTCAGCGAGATTCACTTGTTCGACCAATAATTAATACATTTTAATAATGGTATTTTTTTCTAATAAAAATATTTCATCAACATATACTACTAGGATAATGGCTGCATTACCATTAAAACTTTTGTAAATAGATGTCTCACTCTCATTATTTATGAAATGAAATTCCCTTATAGATTCATCATTTGGAATAATACATGACTTAGATGAATGCTTCAATCCATAAATGTACTTCTACAAAATGGAAACCCCTTTTTGAGTCACCTGGTGTAACAAACTATTCTGGTTGTGTTATATAGACATCCTCTTGAAGGTTAACATTAAGGAATGAAGTTTCAATATCCATCTTCCAAATCTCATAGTCATGGTAACCTACTATGGAAAATATGATTATGGTGGATTTAATCATGGAAACTAGAATTTGTTTTCATCTTAGTCAATTATGTGATGTTGTTTAAACTCTTAAGAGACAATCCTTGCATTATAGGTACTTAATTTACCTTCCATGTCTAGTTTTCTCTTGAATATCCATTTACATCTAAGAGGATTTACATCAATTAGTGCATCAACCAGAACCCAAACATGTTTATGATACATGGAATCCATCTTATAATTCATAGATTCTATCCATATTGCATATTCTGAGATCTCTACTTCCTCCTTTTAGGATATAGATTCATCATTGACCAAAAATAATGGGTCACCATCCACAGAGAACATAAAACAATATCCATGGTACCCTTACCTATCTTGAGCTCCAATGCAGTACTTGTGTTTCAGAAACTACTTCTTCCAAAGGTAACTTGTGAATCATTTTCCTGTACCATCTCGTGTGTATCTTAATCATCATCTTCATCGATGTCAATATTTCTCTCACAATCCTTTTTGAAGATTTTCTCCCTCTCCAGAAATACGACTTGTCTAGAAAGAATCACTTTCTTGTCTGAGTATTTGTATATATAGTATCCCTTTGTTTCCTTGGGATACCATTTATATACACTCTTCATGCCCTGGGGTGATAGTTTGTTTCCTAATAAAGCCTTAATAAATTCCTTGAATCACCATAAATGTGTATGTAATAAAATGGGATTCCTTCCACTCCATATCTCAAAAGTAATTCCATTTGTTTCTTTAGTTGGTACTTCGTTAAATTTGAATGCCAAAATTTTTTATTCAAATCCCCAAAAGGATATTTTAAGATATGTATGACTCGTCATAGACCGTACCATGTCCAATAAGGTACATTTCCTCCTTTCACTAACAATATTCCATTGTGGTTTATATGGTGGAGTGATTTGGGATAGAATCCCAAACTCCCATGAGAATTCTATGAAATATTGGTTAAGATATTCTCGACCTTAATCTGATAAAAGATTATTTATCATCCTACCAAGCTTATTTTCTACTTCATTCATGAATTCCTTAAATTTCTCAAAGGACTCAGACTTATAACTCATCAAGTAAATATGTCCATACCTACTCAATTATTTGGTAAAAGTTATAAAGCAAGAATATCCACCTATAGATTCTACTGCAAATCGTCCACACACATCAGTGTGTACCAATCCTAAAATATCTATGTCCCTTTCACCCAGTCCACCAAGTGGTGGTTTGATCATTTTATCTTCTAAATAAGATTGGCATCTATTAAGTGTCTTTAGATCATAAGAGTCCCAATAAACATCTTGACAGAGCATTGTCAAATGCTTCTTGTTTACATGACTGAGATGGTGATGCCACAATTGGGTGTTATATTAGTCATGTGAACATGATTCGTTATCAATTAAAAACACTTGGTTTTTGAAATTAAATACATACTGACAATTATTTAAATTTGTCTTACCATAACAAATGTTTTTACATATAAAAGAAACAAATTTTATTTCAAACTTTTAAAATAAACCCATATGTATCTAAACAAGATAAAAAAATTGTGTTCTTGGTAAACCTTCATAAATAATAATAGTCATTTAAAAGAAAACCCATTTCAGTTGGAAATGAAAGGTGATAGTCACAAATGGCAAGAGCAGCCAGCCTCAAACCATTGAAAACTTGTAGATCTACCTATCCTCTATAAATTTTCCAAAATTTACTTGGTTGCCATATTTTAATAAATATTTGAGTGCCACATGTTTTATATAATACACAATGTGCAAAAATGGAATGATTAAACTTAATAATGAATGCACCTTTGGATTCCCCTAGCCTCTGGGTGAAGTTCCTCTTCTAGTGGCTTGATTTTCCCTATCCAAAACACACTACCATCTTTTCCTTACCCTACCTCTAGATCTTATTCTTCTTGGTTAGATAGTTCTATAAGGATTTAAACCATTTATAAATCATATGCCCCATTTCCTTCTCCTTACTCTTCATATTCACCTTAAAGACTATGGATTTTTCATACCCCTTGTCCTTATCCACTTAGAGAATTAAACTAATATTTTATGATAGACTCTTCTCATTATTTCCAATATTATAATTCAAAAGTAAACTAGAGAAGTTCTTGGGAAGTAATGATAGTATGAGAACTGTATGAAACCCATCTGGGAATTTAATCCCTATGATGTCCAGACACTCAATGTAGCCAATAATCTTGACTATATGTGGTACAAATGATGAAGAATCTCCAATATTAGTGGTGAATAAAGTGTTGGATATCTCACCCTTCTCTTGTCTCTCCTAATATTGATAGAGATCCCAAATGTGATATATAATGCTATAAGAATCCATTTCCTTATGTTTATTTAAGAGATCATTGTTCATGCATGGTAGCATGAGGCACTGAACTTCCATAGCATCATTGAGATGTTCTTTTATACATGGATCTCATCATCACCCACCTCATTTCTAGGTGAAACTGGTAAAGGTTATTGTATAAAATATAGATTCTTTTCATGGAAAAGGATGTCTCAAAGGTGGAATTTCCACTCTTAGAAATTATTTCTGGTGAGAAGGTTTTCCATCTCGAGTATGGATCACAATGACACATTTTATTTCAATTTTAATGTAATTTCTACAAATAAGATGAACAAAGCTTCATTACATTATCTGATAAAAATAAGACAAATAAATAAATAAATATTCATTAGTCTCCCACTATTCTATCAAAACCCAATAACCCTCACCATTGGAATAGTAATATCCAGTTTCTTGGAAATTCCAGTGGAAAGGATTCTTACTGACCTTCACATTAACCCAACATTTGTTGGTCAAGAAATTTGAAGGGTTTTAACAAGGAATTCCAAATTCCAACTACATTAACTCACAGTTCCTTGATCTATTGAGTAGACTCCCCAATCATGAAATACTTTATTTCGGATTTCCTAATATTTTTCCTCTCATTTACACCAAGTTCTACTTTGGTAGTCAACCCTTTATGTGAACAAAGTCAATTCCACCTGAAACCTGAAATTAGAATTCCTAAATAATTGAAAGCACCCCAGTTAAGGTTGGTCAATCACATTTAACTATTGAACGATTCAAACCGAAGTAATGGAAGGTTATACCAAATTAATATTTTATTGAGGGATTTTATCCTTTATGCATAAAATTCCTTTTATTATATTTTCACATTTTTGTTAATATTATATGGGATAAGATTATGTGATTAACCATTTAATAGATAATATTTACGCATAAGCCATTTTATATTAGTTCCATATTCTAGGGTTGTTAATTAATTAATTATGAGATCACTAAAAAACATACACACTAAATAACCCTACATCTTATATAAATAAAATAAATGGTAGGATCCTGAGATTTTTCTAATGGTTAGTTTATATAGTGGTTAATAACCTAACCGCTAACATTGGGGAGAGAAACCTTAACCCAATTAGGTTCATGTTTATAGCTTTCCACTTTCCACTTTTGTATCTCCTTGGATTGGATGCACCTTGGCTCCTAACACAAACCACCTCTACTAGCATTGGAGCTCCATCCATTATATATGTTTTTACTAACACACAGGTGAGGGGTAAAAGGGGTTTTACATATAATAAACCATGATAATAGAGGCCGTACATATTAATGAGGATAGAAGGCACATAGGCCAGTGATTTAATTTAACAATAAATTAAAAGGGAAACCAATCACATATAAAGGTCTGGTCTAGATCATGATCATCCACATGAATGTAACTAATCACTCATTTAATAAAACTAGAATTCCATTATTTAAGCATTATTATTTAATATAAATAACTTTCCAATTGATTATTTATTATCATTAATTAATCAATCATTTCATCTTAATCTTTTTCTAAATTTAATTGAGATTCCCATCAATTATAATTTTAATCAAATTAATAAATTCATTGAATATTAATTGTGTACATAACTTGAACATTGGAGGTAACCTAGTGAATACCCATCCAAAACTATCCAATATGCGTTATAATTTTATATACATTATTCTCTATAACATGTAGCATTTAGGTAGAATTATAATTGTAATACAACCTGATTTATATATTTTTGAACATTACACAGATGTTAATTAAACACACAAACACACACACACACACACATATTTCAAACACCTATCACATGTTGTGTCCCATATTTATGCCCACACATAGGTACATGTGTCAAGGGTTATATAATATAATTATAAATTCTAAATCTGTGTAATCTTGAAAAAGTACACGATGTGTAGATATGCCAACACGATGTGTACGCTCCTCACCATCCATCCAAAGGACATGCCTGTGGAAATGGTGTGTAAGTTGTATGTTACAAATCTTCAGAGAACCTGGCATGTCCAGTGGGCCTGTAACATCCCAGGTAAATGAAGAATAATACAAATTTCATATTTGTTAATTTTTTTGAATTAAATATTAATATAACTTTAAAGGGGTTTCTATGTTCAATAGCATACCCGATACGCATCAACGGGTTTCTTTGGAATCTTATGTTGCACACTAATAATATAATATTATTATTTTAAATGGTAGTTAACTCCTAGTCGTTGTATTGGCAGGAATGAACAAAAGTAACTAAAATATGATTATACATGATTTTTAAATGTATTTAAATTATCCAATAAAATGTTAGAGGCTTAAAATGTGAACGAATCTAATTTTAAGCATAATTTACATTAAAAGGCCGATTTATCGCCTTTTAATGGAGAACCCTATTTAAATATTGTTTTGGTCATTTTTATATGTTCTAATTGACCAACTGAAATACTTATTTAGAATGGGGACATAAAAATTTACTTTGTGTAAATTTTCTGGAATTTTTCTGATAAAGTTCATTCTTTAATAAATAATGAAAAATATTATATTTTAATTCAAAAGTGCCTTTTAATATAATTTATTTATATGGTTAGATTATCTTTTTAATGGGTTTTAAAGTTAAATTAAAATATATTTTTACTATTTAATCCAATTTTGGTCATTGTAATTAAATTCACTTTGAAATTGGACATAAACAAGTATCAATCTTTTGATAGTTATTGTTTCTTAAAAACATGCTATTTGTTTTGATAACGGGAATTAATTTTACAATTAATTAATGCGGCTTTAATTTTTTGAATTTGGAAAAATAGATATCATTTTTGAATTCTTAATATCAAAAATATCTTAGCCTGAATTTTTTGTATTTTTCTGAAAAACCTCAATTTTTGATGAATAGTAAAACCACTTAGTGGTAGTTAAAAATGATTTTTTTCATTTAAATGAAATTTTACCACTTTTGTGAATTGAATTTAAAAAATCCAACATACATGGTTGTTATCAAGAAGTAAAATTTGGTTAATTAAGATGAAAATAATTTTTGGTGAATAGTAACTTCTGACTTTTATTTACCACGGTTAATGGTAAATAGGGTAATTCAAGGTAAAAAAGTATTATAATAATTCAACATTACCTTGAAACTTGTCCAAACAATATTGGTTGAGTCATTAAAGATCATGGGAATCTTTTAGTCGATTTAGGGACCCCATTGAGCCACTTCGGAGTGATAATGACAATTTAGATTAATTAACTTAAAGTAAAGGCAAAAATGACAAAAGCAAATATCTTTTAGTAAATTAATTTTTACAAGGGGTTATATAAATTATCGTTTAGACTTTAAATATTAATTAGAAATCAAAAAAGATTTCCTAAATCATGATATTTTTTTTATAATTTTTAGACAACAAATAAATTAAATTATTTATGACACAATAATGATGTAGTATTTACCTCATTAATAAATGATTTAAATAAATAAGATTATAATGGTTAAAATATTATCCAAAACATGTCCAATTATGATTGGATTATTTTATTTTGACCTTTAGTCATCTTATCTTAGACTATAAAGGTTTTTGGACCTTTATAATCCAAATATCATTATATAATAAAATAATATTTTCACACTTTCCTAAAGAGCCCCTCCTCCCCCTTATAAAAGGAGACCACTTCTAACAAATTCCACACACCTCTCAAGCCATTTGGCTCGTCCAAACTCTAAAAAATTAATCTCCCCAAATCCCTCTCCCCCACTTAGAATCCTTACCTTAGGTATAAGGAACTTCAAGAAGTCCTTTTGGTTCCAACCAAAGGAAGTTACCCAAATTAAAGGTAACGGTTTCTCTTAAATTGTTTTCTTTTATTTTACTTCTCCAACCCCTAAACTCTTTTTATTCCTTTATTTTGTAACAAAATCAGTATCCTAAATATAATAAGATGTTATTATGATAGTGATTCTAACTACACTTACACACACCTTTATCTAATGGATGAAGAACATAATGTTTCTGTGGATGGAAAACTAACGCCTCACGAAATGATGATTGTACAATTACATATTACCGCCTCTCATGGTAGCAATTATGATGAAACTGTATTTATATATGATATATATTATGTTTATTATTTCCTTATGCTTCTTTACTTCCCAATTATATCAATACTTTATCGTTTCTATAGTGGTTAAATACGATAATCTCATTTGAGAAAGTGTGGACTACCGACCCCTTAAAGTGATGTGACTCGTTAATGCCTTATGTGGGATGTAAAAAGGATTGAGTTAATGATCTTATATATGATATTATATTAGAATTATAATATACATATGTATCATTATGTTTTAATTCCATTAAAATAAGAAATTGAAATGAAAGTAGTGTTCATGCGTACGTACGACTTACCCTCTCCATGAACGGTGCATTTCATTTCTTACCTCCAAATGTTAGGTACTATTATAAATATATTTATATAATAGATATATATGATATATATGATATCAAAATCATGAATATCATTTTGGATATAATGGACTATTGACCACATGGAAAACTTGTAAATATAAGGTGTTCATTTTTTACTCAAGTACCAAATATCGACAAAATGAACGTTATTAACTTAAATGATTACATAATGTTTATAACATGGTAATAAGTTATATAAAAGGAATAATAAACTTGAAAAGGTTCTTAAGAAAGTAGAAATTAACTTTAGTTTATTATTCAGGAGATTAAAGAACGATCGAGTCCAGTTGGACACGAGGTAAGGGACTTCATCTCAATCTACTATCATTGAGGCATATTGTACTTTAATACACTATTTTCTTTTATACGATGTATAAACACCTTGACTTTTAATTTCATTCAAAGGGAATCTTTTTATACAAAGCATTTTACTAAATGAAAAAAAGGAATGTTTTTTTACGTAAGCGGTGATAACGACCTTTCCGCCACTGCGAGTTTTATTTGATCTTTGGCTTCCTTAACAAGCCAGAATGTTTTTAAAAGGAAAAATAAATACCATATACTCATTTTACGTATTTTGGTATTGAAAATGATTTTTACAATGGATTTATCATTTCAATATCTTGAAATGATATTTTTCTATTGCAATGTGGAAATGTTATCTTTTCTTTATGCTTATGTTATGTGTTATGATCATGTTATAGTTATTGGGCATTATTTACGTATATGGGTGGTTCCGTAATAAACCTAGGGAATGTGAGCCCGAGATATCTCTCCAATGCATTGGGAAATGTGACGGAGGTAAACGCGAATGTTTCTCCTAAGATATTTAGGGAATATACTATGATGGGTATTCCAAAGTAACTCCCTATATAGCTGTGATAGCTACAATGTAAGTATGAAATGAATACCACTAGTTACCTTTATGTTTTATGATTTCTATGTGACTTTCATAAATCTTATAATTTCATGAGGTAAGTAAAATATTTCATGTTTTGTATGTATTTATGAACAAATGTTTTCATTCTTTGTTTTATAACCCTTACTAAGCTTTTTATGCTCATCCCATGTTTTGAAATGTTTTCACAGGTCTTAAAGATGAATAGGATCAAGGATGGGATCAAGGAAAATTCATGTTGTCTAAAACTTGGAACTAGACATGACCCTTGTTTTCAAGAGATTTTATTTCATGAAAAAAAATGGAAACTCTGTATAAGTGTCTACCTTGTAATCTTTTGAGATATAATAGTTATGTCCTAATTCTCTAAAACTCTAAACCTGAAAAGATCCACAATGTGAATTATTCATTTAATTCAATATTATGTAAGGTTTAAGGATGGGTCCTTACAGTTGGTATCAGAGGTCGGTTTAGATAACGTTAGGAGTTAGGGTATTGTTAAATTAATATCCATAATGTAATTTATGTTAATATTGAAATCATATAGCATTTACAGATTAACATGTTGCTTCACATAAGATATTTCTGTGTTCAGAATGGTTTTCCATAGAGGAAATAGGGCAGCTATGTTGGGTCAACATCAAGAGGAAGACAACCTTCCAAATTAGCAACATGATATGGTTAGAATCGGAACTGAGTAGTTTTTTGCAGTGATGGCACAGTTGACTCAGGCGATAAATGGTGGTGGTATCCATGTACGAGATCTGCCGAATCAACCACAGAGTAACATGTCAGTAGTGGATCATTTCATGAGGTAACATCCCCCATCATTCAGAGGATCATCTGACCCTGTGCTAGGTGAAGGGTAGATTAAATCACTAGAGAAGATTTTTGATGTCATGGGTTGTTCAGAACATCAAAAGGTTAGTCTTACTTTTTACCATCTTGAAGGTGAAGCTGATCAGTGGTGGTCGATGGTGAAAAATATCAGGGATAGTTAGGAGATTGATGCTCTCAATTGGGATGAATTAAAAGGTATGTTTCTTAATAAATATTTTTATAAGGTGCTCCGTCTTAGGATGTAAAAACAATTCCTGGAATTGAGGTCGGAGTATGACTCAGTGGATTCTTATGAAGAAAAATTCACTTGACTGGCAAGGTAAGATCCAAATTTCATACGAGATCTTGATAGTAAAATCAACCGTGTTTTCTTAGGATTAAAGCCAAAGTATCGAAGGGCTTTAGCTTCTCATGAGTTTAAAAGTTATGAAAAAATTGTTCATTGTGCAGAGAAGGTGGAAATGGAGTTTTATGATGATCAGGTATTCTTTGACAAAAAACAAAATAAGAGGTCGAGGTGGCAGGTCAATGGGAAGAACTCTTCAAAAAAGTATGATGGTAAGAAACTTAAGTTTACAGTTTTTGAAAATTGTGGTAAAAATAATTTTGGGGAATGTCTTTTGAATTCTATTAAGTGATACCTATGTGGTAAAATGGGACATAAGGCAAGTAATTGCACTGAAAAAGATCAGGGTAATGGTAAGACAAAATCTGATTTACAATCAGTAAAATGTATTAAGTGCAATGAAATGGGTCATTATGAAAATGAGTGTCTAGAGAAGAACTCAACTAAGGTAAAGCATCCAGACTACAAGCAGAAATGGGTGGTGAAATCCTTTGCAACTACTTCAGTAGATGTTGGTCCATCGAACGAAGTAGTATCAGGTACACTATTTTTTTGTTCAGATTATGCCAATATATTGTTTGATTCCGGTTCTAGACACTTTTTCATTTCTGAGAAGATTTCTAGTAAATTGGGAATTCCATCTCAAGATATGAATATAGAACTTATGGTAAAAACACCTGGAGAAAATGTTGAGACAAAAAGAAAACATAAGAACATTCTTGCCCTTGTGTGCATAAAGAATCTACCTGCAAACCTTATTGTTTTTCCTCTAGTAGAGTTTGATGTCATTTTGGGAAAGGATTGGCTTTCTATTTATCATACTAATATTTACTGCAGAGCTAAAGAGGTTTCTTTTCAGAAATATTTACATTTTGTGTAGAAGAATGAACCCTTTCTTTTGACAACATATCAGGAAGCTGAGAAACTAGTAAAAAATGGAAATGAATGTTACCTTGCACATATTGTTGAGAATAAAGAAACAGTTCAGATTAATGATATTCCAATGGCAAATGAGAACCTTGATGTTTTTTCTGATGAGTTGCCTTGAATTATACCTGATTGGGAAGTTTCATTTACTGTTGACTTAGTTCCTGATGCTAAGCCAATTTCAAAACCCCCTTATCTAATGGCTCAAATTGAACATTTAGAGTAAAAGAATCAATTGCAGGAGTTATTAGATAATGGTTTTATTCGACCTAGGACATCACCATGGGGTGGTCCTGTATTGTATGTTAAAAATAAAGATGGTTCAATGAGACTTTGAATTGATTATAGAGCATTGAATAACATCACTATTAAGAATAAGTATCCTTTGCCTCATATCGATGACTTGTTTGATCAGCTCCAGGGAGATCAATATTTTTTGAAGATTGACTTGAGGTCAGAGTACCATCAGTTGAAAGTAAAATAAGTAGACATTCTGAAGTCTGTGTTTCGTACTGGATATGGCCACTATGAATTTCTAGTTATGCATTTTGGGTTAACCAATTCACATGTTGTATTCATGGATCTTATGAATAGAATAATCTGCGAGTTCTTGGATAAGTTTGTGGTGGTGTTCATTGATGATATTTCGGTTTATTCAAAAAGTAAAGAGGAGCATGAAAGTCATTTAAGGGTCATCTTGAAAACCTTAAAAGAAAATAAACTTTATGGGAAATTCAGTAAGTGTGAGTTTTGGATACAACAAATTTTTTTTCTTGGTCACATTGTTTCAAAAATGTCATAACTGTTGATCCTACTAAATCAAAATTTGTTGAAGAATGGCCAAGACTGACAAATATCACCCATATTCATAGTTTTCTTGGTTTGGAAGTTTATTACCGGAGGTTTGTTGAAAAGTTTGCACAGTTATCTACTCCAATGAGTAAGTTAACTGGAAAAGGTTTTATGTTCATCTGGACAAAAGAATGTGATGATTATTTTCAGGAATTGAAAATGATATTGGAAAATGCTCCAGTTTTGGCACTGCCATCTTGAAATGGTGAGTTTGTTATCTACAGTGATGATTTGTTGAAAGGACTGGGTTGTGTCCTAATGTATAATGATCAGGTAATTTCTTATACTTCACATCAATTGAAACCACATGAGTTAAATTACCCTCCACATAATTTGTAATTAGCTTCTGTTGTTTTTGCTTTAAAATTTCAGAGGCATCATTTGTATGGAGTAAAATGTGAAATATATACTGATCACAAAATTTTGAAGTATATATTCACTCAAAAAGAATTGAACATGAGAAAGAGGAGATGGTTGGAATTAATCAAGGATTATGATTGCACGGTCCATTACCATCCGGGAAAAGCAAATAAAGTGGATAATGCTTTGAGTAGAAAAAGTAATGTTTCATTAACTATGTTACGTTTCGAATAAGATCCTTTGGTTTTTGATTTGATGAACTTTGACATAGAAGTTGGTGGTGGAGGAAATTCTTCTGTTTTGTAACTGGTGTCAATGAGATCATCTCTATCAAACAGAATAAAGCAAGCGCATAAATAAGACAGTGAGTTACATAAAAAGGTAGAGTTGGTTCAGAAGGGTAAGTTTCCTGAATTTAACATTGATAATGATTTTTTTTTGAGGTTTGGAAAGAGATTATGTGTTCCTTGTGATTCACAGTTGAAGAATTAGTTGTTATGTGAAGCTTATATTTCTTCATTTTAGATCATCCTGGAAGTACTAAGATGTATAGAGATCTTCGTGAGTATTACTGGTGTGATAGAATAAAAAGAGATATTTCTGATTTTTCTGTGAAGCGTTTGACTTGTCCGCAGGTTAAAGCAGAGCAGAAGTTACCGAAAGGGATGCTTTAGTCTTTCCCGGTGCCATAGTGGAAATCGGAAAATATATCCATGTACTTCGTTGTGGGATTACCAATGACATCTTGAGGTAATAAGGCAATTTGTGTTATTGTTGATCAGTTGACTAAATATGCTCATTTCCTTCCTATTCGAGATACTTTATCTCTAGATAAACTATCTCGGTTGTATGTTAAAGAGATAGTCAGGTTTCATGGAGTTCCCCTATCTATTGTATCTGATCGTGATCCCAGGTTCACTTCTAACTTTTGGAAAGGCCTTCAAAAGTCATTGGGTACTGAATTAAATTTTAGTACAGCTTTTTATCCTCAATCATATGGGCAATTAGAATGAACAATTTAGAAATTGGAGGATATGTTATGAGCTTGCTCGATGGATTATCAGGGAAGTTGGGACCAACATCTTTATTTGGTTGAATTTTCTTATAATAACATCTTTCATTCCAGTATACAGATGGATCCATTTGAAGCATTATATGGAAAGCTTTGTCGAAATCCAACTTTTTGGGATGAAGTAGGTGAAAGGAAGCTGATGGGACCAGAATTCGTAGAAGAGATGGCAGAGAAAGTTTAGTTGATTCAGAAGCACATGAGAACAGCTCAAAGCAGACATAAAAGTTATGCAGATAATCAGAGGATGGATTTTTCTTTTGATTTGGGTGATCATGTCTTTCTCAAAGTTTCTCCATGGAAAAGTGTGATGCATTTTGGTGTGAAGGGAATGTTGAGTCAGAGGTTCATTGGACCTTATTAAATTCTGGAAAAAGTTGGATCAGTTGTGTATAAAGTGTCTTTACCTCCAATTTTATCCCAGGTACACAATTTTTTTCATGTTTCAATGTTGAGAAAGTATGTGCCATATCCATCTCATGTTTTGAGCCCAGAGGTAGTTCAGTTGGAATAGAATCTCTCTTATGAAGAACAACCAGTTCAGATTCTTGATCGTAGAGAGAAAGTGTTATGGAATAAGGTGATTCACCAGGTAAAGGTTTTATGGAAAAACCATATGGTTGAAGAGGCAACGTGGAAATCTGAAAATGCTATGAGGGATAAATACCCCCACTTATTTTGATAAGTGAATAAGAATTTTGAGGACACAATTCCCAAAAGGGGTGAAGGATGTAACATCCCAGGTAAATGAAGAATAACACATATTTCATATTTATTAATATTTGTGAATTAAATATTAATTTTACTTTAAAGGGGTTTCTATGTTCGATAGTGTACCCGATATGCAACAACGGGTTTCTTTGGAATCTTACATTGCACACTAATAATATAATATTATTATTTTAAATGGAAATTAACTCCTAGATATTGTATTGGCAGGAATGAACAAAACTAACAGCAATATGATTATACATGATTTTTAAATGTATTTAAATTATCCAATAAGAAGTTAGAGGCTTAAAATGTGAATGAATCTAATTTTAAGCATAATTTACAATAAAAGGCCGATTTATCGCCTTTTAATGGCGAATCCATATTAAATCTAGTTTTGGTAATTTTTATATGTTTTAATTTCCCAAATTAAATCCATATTTATAATGGGGACATCAAAATTTACTTTGTGTAAATTTTTGGAATTTTTCCGATAAAGTTCATTTTTTAATGAATAGTGAAAAATATTGTATTTTAATTCAAAAGTGTCTTTTAATCTAATTTATTAATATAGTTGGATTTTATTTTTAATTGGTTATAAAGTTAAATTAAAATATATTTTTACCATTTAATCCAATGTTGGTCATTGGAATTAATTTCACTTTCAAATTGGACATAAACAAGTATCAATCTTTGGATTGTTATTGTTTCTTAAAAACACGCTATTTGTTTTCATAACTGAAATTAAATTTAAAATTAATTAATGCCACTTCTATTTTTTGAATTTGGAAAAATATACATCATTTTTCAATTCGGAATATCAAATATATATTTGGCTGAATTTTTTGTATTTTTCTGAAAAACATCAATTTTTGATGAATAGTGAAACCACTTAGTGGAAGTTAAAAAAACTGACTTTTTCATTTAAATGAAATTTTACCACTTTTGTGAATTGAATTTCAAAAATCCGACATACATGGTTGTTATCAAGATGTAAAATGTGGTTCATTAAGATGAAAATAATTTTTCATGAATAATAACTTTTTCCTTTTATTTACCACGGTTAAAGTTAAATAGGGTAATTCAAGGTAAAAAGAGTATTATAATAATTCATAATTACCTTGAAACTTGTTCAAACCATATTTATTGAGTCATTAACAACCATGGACATCTTTGGGTCGATTTTGGGACCCCATTGAGCCACTTGGGAGTGATAATGACAATTTAGATTAATTATATTAAAGTAAAGGCAAAATTGAAAAAAGCAAATATCTTTTAGTAAATTAATTTTTAAAAGAGATTATAAAAATTATCCCTTAGACTATAAATATTAATTGGAAAGAAAAAAATGATTTACTACATCATGATATTTTTTTTATAATTTTTAGACATAAAGAAAATTATATTATTTAGGACACAATAATGATGCAGTATTTACCTCATTAATAAATGATTTAAATAAATAAGATTATAATGACTAAAATATTATCCAAAACATGTCCAATTATTATTGGATGATTTTATTTCAACCATTATTCATCTTATCTTTGACTGTAATGATTTTTGGTCCTTTAGAAACCGAATATCATTATATAATAAAATAATATTTTCACACTTCCCTAAAGATCCCATCCTCCTCCTTATAAAAGGAGACCACTTCTAACCAATTCCACACACCTCTCAAGCCATTTGGATTGTCCAAACTCTGACCAATTAAGCTCTCTAAATCACTCTCCTCCACCTAGAATCCTTAACTTAGGCATAAGTCACTTCAAGAAGTCCTTTTGGTTCAATCCAAATGAAGTTACCCAAATTAAAGGTAACGGTTTCTCTTAAATTGTTTTTTTTATTTTACTTCTCCAACCCCTAAACTCTTTTTATTACTTTTTTCTATAACAACACCAGTATCATAAATATACTATGATGTTGTTATGAGTAAGATTATAACTACACTTACACACACCTCCATCCAATGGATGACGAACATAATGTTTCTGTGGATGGAAAACTAACGCCTCACGAAACGATGATTGTTCAATTACATCTTACCGCCTCTCATGGTGGCCATTATGGTTAAACTGTTTTTATATATGATATATATTATGTTTATTATTTCCTTCTGGTTCTGTACTTCCCAATTATATCAAGACTTTATGGTTTCCATAGTGGGTAAATATGATAATCTGATATGAGGAAGTGCGGACTACCGCCCCCTTGAAGTGATGTGACTCATTAATGCCTTATGTGGGATCTATAAAGGATAGAGTTAATGATATTATATATTATATTATACTGGAATTATAATATACCTATGTATTTTTATGTTTTAATTCCATTAAAATAAGAAATAGAAATGAAATTAGCGTTCATACGTACTTAAGGCTTACTGTCTCCATGAACGGTGCATTTCATTTCTTACCTCAAAATGTTATGTACTATTATAAATACATGTATATACTTGATATATATGATATATATGATATCTAAATCATGAATATCATTCTTGATATAATGGATTTATTATTTCAATATCTTGAAATGATATTTTTCTATTGCAATGTGGAAATGTTATCTTTCCTTTATGCTTATGTTATGTGTTATGATCATGTTATGGTTCTTGGGAATTATTTACATATATGGGTGGTTATGTTATAAAACTAGGGCAGGTGAGCCCGATATAGCTCTCCAATACATTGGGTAGTGTGACGGAGGTAAACTTGAATGTTTCTCCTAAAATATTTAGGGAATATACTGTGATGAGTATTCCAAAGTAACTCCCTATGTAGCTGTGATAGCTACAATGTAAGTATGATATGGATTCCACAAGTTACCTTTATGTTTTATGATTTTTATGTGACTTTCATAAATCTTATTATTTCACGAGGTAAGTAAAATATTTCATCTTTTTTATGTATTTATGAAAAAATGTTTTCATTCTTTGTTTTATAACCCTTACTAAGATTTTTATGTTCATCCCAAGTTTTGAAATGTTTTCACAAGACTTAAAGATGAATAGGGTCAAGGATGGGATCAAGGTAATGTCATGCTGTCTAAATCTTGGAACTATACATGACTCTTTTTTTCAAGAGTTTTTATTTTATGAAAAAAATGGAAATTGTGTAGAAGTTTCTACCTTGTAATCTTTTGAGATGTAATAGTTTTTTCCTAAATCTCTAAAACTCTAAACTTGAAAATATCCTCAATGTCAATTATTCATTTAATTCATTATTATGTAAGGTTTAAGGTCGGGTCCTTATATTTCCACACGCCTTGGTAAATCCAATTTATACAATCGTCGGTCGTCTAAGTCATGTATTGGATACAAGTCCCAATGCTGACCCAAAAGGGACTGCACAGTGGCCCACTCAGCGTGTAGTCTAGCTGATTGTATGATAGTCTATCATGATTAACACGTGGTGTAAGAATTAACTACAATGCATTTCATTAACATAAATGGAAAGAGTAACTTCCCAAATACTCCTCATTAATTGAACAAAAATTCACAACATGTTGATCTAACTACATGGCGTGAACTGCTATGTTACCTGGACATAACCCTTGGAACCTCCAGATGAGATCCTCGATATAATTTTATTCATAAAATTAATCATTTTTGTTAGATATGTGAGAAATGGTATAAGAAGAAACAAATATTTTAATTGACATTAAAAGGACAATTAAACTTTAATTGAAAAACTATATTATTAAAGTCTAAATCATATTAATATTATTTAAATAATTATAAACAACAATATGCCTCCTTTGATACCACATGTAGGTTTTGGGTGTAGTGGAATCACAGGAGGGATGGTGCCCAACTTTGATTTTTCCATATTAAATGAACAATCTGGGATCAATGCGACGATGAACACCAATATCCATAAAATTGAATCAATAATTTGGAAAATGTAATGGAAATGAGGAAACAAAAGAAAGGATTGTATTTTTTTTATAATTAATTTAAATAAATTAAAGAATCACCTCCAAGGTGATTCTTTCTTCATTGATTCATTTGACCACAAATTTGCAACGGACCTTTATTGCATTGTAGAGATCAAGGGTAGATCTCCTCTAACTGTGATCCATATGTGATCTGCGAATCTTAGGACGTCGTCGATGTAGTCTCTAAGTGCTAGCATTGAAGATCCTCAAGCTTTCATCGTCCACCTTCGATTTCATTGAGATACACTTCCAAAGCATTCTACTCGATCTGATGGAGGAGGAATTCTCTCATTCTTAAGAACATTCTTAGAGAATAAAGAACTCTCTATGATCGAGAGAGATTGTCCAAATTGTTGTGGACAACAAAATTGGCTAGATTGTGGGTTTCCCCATTAGATAATAATATAATAAGTTTATGAGGAATTTAATTCACCATTTAATAATAAAATAATTTTCATAGAAGCATTAATTATTTTATTAACCAAGTGAAACCCCTAAGTAAAATAATAACAGTACTGTTATTATTTCTTGACATGTTCTTATCATGAAAGTTACAATTAAAAAATATTTTAGTCCAATAATATTTATTATTATTATTTCTCACTAGACTAGAATCTTGGTCTTCCAATCCACCTCATTTTCTATCAGGCCTTGAATAATGACTATTTATTTATTAAGTAAACCAAAATATATTATTCGCGGATAAATAAATATTATATTTACTAAGATGGAAAATAAATATTTATTACATATTCTATCTGCAATATATTTTCTCGAATAACTAGAAATATAATAAATGTAATCAAGAATACATGAATAAATTTAAACCACAACCAGGAATAATATTTATTCAACTTCTTAAATAATAAATTATTTAACTGTGATTCTGGATACACTTAGTGTGTGACCCTCTAGGCCTCTTTCTCAGTGGCATTAACAAAAACTACATAATGTCCAAGGTTAGCATCTAGAAACACACCAAGGAAACCATAAATAATGTAGTTAGTCTCACAATGATATTTCACCTAATATGAACTCTTACCATCTATTATAATCACTTTGTCTCAATATATCCATTCAAGTGGGTTGCATGCAAGTGCCATCAACCCATGTGCTCAATTTCTCATTCATTGACTTCCCATAAATTTAACTGGCCTATAAAACAATATGGAAATAGATTTATTTGGGATATATAATATCCATAAAAGATAACGATATATCAACTTGCATTATAGAACAGAAGGTACACATCATTTCTCACATTATTAATTAATGCAGCATTACTCACGAGCACCCAACATATCCTACTTCATCGCAAACATATTTCATCACGGTTTTCACCAATATATCTAAGTTCATGAGTCTAAAAACCCATCAATAATAATTTTAATGTTTATGGACCAATACACACATCTGTATATAAGAACATACAATAACACTTATAAATGTGGATTTCCTTCTAGAGGGTCTCATTCTCATAATATCCTCTTGAACATTACAAATGGTGTACGTCATGAGAAGGTTCCTCAATGTTTAATGAGTATCCACCCTGATAGACTGTATTATTTGAGTCTCTTCAAATGATATCATCTGGTTATAGACCATATGTTCAAGAATAGTGTCATGGCACTTCCAGGTTCTCATCATAGCAGGGATCCACTATGAACTTTTAGTGTGAAAGCTACTCTTAGGACATTATCACATATAATATCATACAGAAGAAAAATCATGGTGTAATAAGAAGTATATTAATATCCAACTAATGAATATATGTTTATCATAAAGAAAATATTATGTTGGTTATAGGGAAAAACTCCAATAATAGGTACATTTCCTTTACCCCTTTTTAGATAAGGTATCGTGAAACAAAAATAATTATTTTTTACCTTATAGATTTGTGGTTATCCATTATTAAATTCTATCTGGTGTATATATGAAAAACTACTCTCCCACACAAGATTATCACATCCAAATATCATAAATATCAATCAAGGTAAATAAAAATAGATGATAAATTGACCTATAAGTAATATCCAAACACAACTTGTACAGATATGAAAGAATGGGGAGCATGGTTTTTAAACAAGGTTGTGCATAAAATAGAAGTGATCAAGAATGTTCATATAGAAGAAGATGGTACCTCACCACTATAAATTGGAGTCCATAAAATTATATAAATTATTTCTACCTCAGATCTGTGACCTGATTCTTGAGATTCCATACCATTCGGAGTCGTCATTGATTGTTTCTTCTAGTGCAGACCATGACCATATCCCTAGCATATAGATTGAATATATCCTTATTATTTTTAACCCATAATCTCTAGATTATATTTTTTAATGATTTCCATTTTCTACAATCAATATATATTTATTTGTATATTTTGGAAAAATTTCTCATAGTTCCCACTCAGTCCACATTTAAGATAGTGAGGACATTAACCTGCCACAGAAGGTGCTAAAGAGCCTCTTTTATACTTTTAATATCTATTTCATATATGGAATGATACCCCATAATTTAAAATTTAAGGTATTATATTACCACTATGAATTCCATTGATATATAGACAAGGACTCACTATTATACCATTCAACATTCCCTTTTTGATCAAAAGGGCCTCGCAATTTTTTCATATGAATCACATCATGTAAAAAAATATGATCATCCAGAATTACCAAAGATCAATGAATTCTTGTATATTACTAGGATTTATTTCACTTGATGTGAAACATTTGAAGAAAATTTTGTTTATTTTCATCCTATTTATACCAGGATATCTCTCAAGTGGATTCATAGCACCCCAAAACATCCTGGTGAGTCAATGAAACTTAAGATTAGCCAACAATGCATGAAAAACATCATGGATTCCTAATAAATCAATGATACTCTTGAAATATAATTAATAATAATCTACTTCCTAAGTTCCTTTAGTGACCTCAATGAAAGGATGATGTTTGAATAATATTTCTCTAATATGATCGACCATATACATCATTTGACACGGGTCTACAAACTGTGCTACCTGAATAGTTGTGGGATAGTGCCTTATTATACTATATTTCATAGAATATGGTAGAACAAGGGAGTATTCCCAATTAGAGTACCCCCGCACTTTTTTGGTGTTATTAAAATCTATCATTTATGAGGCATCGTTTTCTATAAAATTAAAAAACCAGTAATTTTTTTAGGGATCACAACAAGTCTATAGGGTCACACAGAAGTTCCCCTAGGATTATACCCATAACTAAAGGTGTAACCCTCTTAGAACTAACACGGGTCCTCATCCCCATGCATTAGTAAAATTAATATATATATATATATATAATCATGGTAAATTTTAACTAATTAAATCCAAATAGATGTATAATAATAGCATAAAAATGGATATATTAGATAATAAAGTAATAAACGATTATCCAAAATAGACAGAAAAAAGAATTTATTAAATAAATATCTACTATAAAATATAACTAAAATTATATATTGAATTTGATCATAAATTACTATTAATGATGTGCGAATTGACACAAAATCATATAAACTGTAATTTGAATCCCATCAATGAAGAATTATAAGCCTATTGAAGATGTGTTGCTCAAGAACATGCCAAAATTCCTATAAAAATACTAAACTACAATAATCTTTCTATATGTCACATTTTGGTGAAACATAAATAATAAAATTGGTCAATTGATACTATTTTCATGTGTATGTTGGGAAAAAGTGGTGTATTTGGGGCTCAATCGTTATATTGGAAATAGAGGAGGATCCCAGCTAAAAGTGTGGTGGCTTTGTATGTGCCAAGATATAGGGTTACCCAATATAAATTGCATCTCTTGAGGGAGTATGGATGTGACACCATATAAATTTAAAGGGTTAAATGGGATAAACATTACTACCCTTATCAATAAGGTTCACCTTTCATTTTAGTTTCCAAAATTATTTTTACTCCATAGTTAATGATGTTTGGCCAGGTGTACGAATCCGGATGGGTGAACTAATGGATTGTTTCTTAGGGTTTTTGTGATATATAAATACAAAATCAATTAAATAACATGTGTTTTCCATATGGGATAATCATTATTATTATGAGCCTTTCGAGCATGTGAGTGGACCCTGGAGTGGTGGAAACACGTGTTTACGGGGCAACATGGGTTCCTGTAGGGACAAATTGATATAATAGTCTTGTGAAATTTAAAACCATAAATAAATAATTTTAGGAAGATATAGTCCACCTATTAATATAAATGGATATGTTTTCCTTTCAAAATCAATCATTCAACATATCATAAAGAACCTATGGAATGGAAATGTGCTCCATGTCATTTCAAAATGGTATTTGATAATGGAATACATGGATTAGATCATTTCATACTAATATTATATAACCCAAGAAGTGAAATTCTAAGAGAAATTTATATGGTGGTTCATTAATCAAAACTATATTATATTTAGATCCATTAAATAGGAAAATGTTATTGTGATAATGAAGATACATTTTAGTAAATAGTTTATAACATTATCATCAAGATATGAAATTATTAATCACTTTGAAAAATAAAATTCAATAGGGTAACATGAAAAATATGTTAAAATACCACTTTAAATGAAGTGTAAATAATGGTTCCTTGAAAAACATAAATTTTTTCACTGTATATTCGTAGTATAATATAATAATATAATGTTCAAAGAGGAATATTTTTTTAATATTTTGAATGTAAATTTATTGAAGACATAATCATATATTGATTAAAAAATATTTTATTTTAATAATAGTATAGGTAAATTTCAATAGTAATCAATATAAAACATATTTTTTTTCCAAATAAGTAATTATAACATTATAGGGATGAATGAAAGTGGATATGTATGGAAAAAAATAATTTATAGAGAATTAAATTAATCATATCATCATCATGTTTTATGAAGAAATCAATACATAAATGTAGTTACAAAAAAAATAATGGGAAATAAAATTATAATATATAATTGAATATAAGAAATCAATAATGTGAATCATTATTAAAATAGGAATAATTATGACTCATGAAAAGAATTTGAGCGAAGAAAAAATATTTACCTTTTCTCTTGGTTGGTCGAAGATAATCTAACACACTGTATAACAAAAATAACTATCCTAATAACCTATTTTAGAACCTTATTCGTACCTATAACATTATATAATCATAATTTATAATAATTTATTAAAAATAAATTAGTTTGATATATTGTATTTTCATCATCATAACTTATTACCTTTAATTATTTGTTTAATGTTAGTTTCCCGACGAGGGTGTTCAATTCTGGTATAGATATAAAACTTTTATCACCATGATATCATTGAAGTACTGGAATAGACGTTTTATAATTATTTATAATGTTCTAATTTGATTTCAAATGTATTTTGGTATGATCTGTGATAATGATGTTAGCGACGATCAGCTTTCGGTAATTTATAACAAAAATAGTATTTGTCATAATAATAAGTTAAATATTAATATAAAATTTTCAAAAAAACATATACCAATAATTATTTTTCATTAATTTATAATAAAATATATTTTTTAGTTTCCATATTCATGAATCAAGGAAATTTATTGTATTTTTCAAGTATGTGGTCAAACTGATCTAAACAAGAAGAAACATTAATTTATAGGTGAGTATGGTAAAGAATGTTATTATTTTTTCAATATATTATAATTTAAAATTAATAATTATATTATATATAGTGATTTAAGGGAGTGATTCATATTATAAGGTATTTTAAAAAATATGAAAAGACTATGAAAAAAAAAATAGGTCACTTTTTTGGTAGGAGAAATCTTCAAATACATATGAGTGTCATTTTTGTTTTCCATATAAAGACATGATGAAAAGAAATGGTTTAAAATTTATTAATGTTAATAATGTTATAAATTTCATACTAATAATTTAAATATTATATAATAAAAAACCTTACAAGGTGGTGATAACAAATCGAACATGACATTCATGGAGGAGTTATTCAATATGTACGCATGATGACATGCACATTTTTTGAATTATTTTGGTGGAAGGTAGAAAATGGATATTCCATTTGTGTAATAAAATTTCCTAATATTGGTAATCATTAATTTATAATTCTTTAATGTAAATAATATGTTTTAGGGTTCATATGAAGAAAATAATTAAGAGGGCTTGATTTGGGATATTACTTCTCCCTTTTGTTGTTCTCCCTTGATTAACAACTTTAGCATCGTTTTATTGTTGTTAGGGATAGTAAAATGAATCTTGGATGTGGGGTAATATTTTTCATTAAGATAATTCTACAAATTAGTGGATAAATGGGGTAATGTGGGCTTTTTTTATAGGTAAAGAGAATGAAATTTTTGAAAATATAACTATTTATTATAAAGAGACCATGTGTTTCACTTGGAAAGTGATTCCATCAAGAAGAATAATGATTTTTTGGGTAAGGGAAGATCTAGTATCCTTAATATATTCATTGTTTAATATTTTATAAATTTGAATATATATATTGTATGGTGATATTTTTGGATTTTACCATTGTTTTTTTATTATGGTAATTAATTTTTACATAAGTAAATTTCCTTTAATGCAAAAAATAAATTGATAATTACTACCTAATCTGTACACGTGTATTCCAAATATGAAATATAATTTTTCAAATAAAAATTAAATGGGTGATAAAAAAGTTATTTTAATATAATTTCATATAACTTTTAAAACCCTTTTTACCCAAAGTCTATTTTTAAGCATAAATATAATAATCAGGTTAAAATTATCAATTTTTTCTACTAAAAAGAAATTTGTATGGTTATCATTAAAAAATGATCTATATGGATTAAAAATTAATCCAAAACAGCATTATAACTTGTAATATCATATTGAATGAAAAAGACGAAAAATAGTTTTTATTGGAATAAAAGATTAGTGATGTTTTAGAATAGTAAGAATTATTCTTAAAAATTAAACATAGTATTATGAAATGAATTATTTTATAAAATAAATACATTGTTGTTCTGGAATTGTTTTTAGGATTTCTATGTAATTCTCATATCATGTTAATTTTAAAAATTCTATAGTATTAATAAAAATGTGTTTTTCAACATTCACCTAAAAATCAATGATTTCATAAAAATACATAAAATTTATTCTAAGATAACTTTAACCTTTTTTATTATAAAGTTAATATAATTTTCAAAATTCAAATTATAAAAATTATAAATTTTTATTTTAAATGAAAATTCAAAATATAATGTTAAAATGATTTTATTTAAAATGGTGTTTTTATGTATTTAGTGTTCATAGTATTATTTTATATAAATTTCTAATTTATAGAATGATAATATAATAGTTTATATATAATAACATTATAAAATATTAAAATTTAACTTATTATTAAAAAATATAAAAAAAATAAAAAACATTTAAATGGGGTAGAACATTTAATTTTAATAAAAAATAGTACTAATTTCTTCTCTTCTAAATATAATATTTTTTAGTCGATTAGTGTATTTTTATTTTCTATAGTATATATTATTACTATAATTTCTTAATATTGCACATTTAATATTTTTTGGAACTTTTTTTAATGGATTTACATGTGAAATATGGCACTCAAACTAAAATTTATTTAAAGGAATATATGTACTATAATGTATTGTTGTTACATTCTTCCCACCATAAATAAAATGCATCCAAATAATTTTAATTATTACATACTAATAACAATACCTATGGGTATTTAAAATATAATAATGACTCAATATATATCTACAAAACTAATATAAACTCTACTATATTACAAGATACTATTTAAAATATATTTTCCCCATAAATGGAATATGTTATTATTATAACCCAGTTTTTCCTGATATTACCCTATAGATTTTTCATTGAATTTTTGAGAGACATAACTTATATAACATCATTTTGAAGATACTGTATCTAACGATTTTTTGAAACCAAAAAGATTACACTAATATCCAATAAAGTCATATTCAATTATAATATGAATATGAAAGCTCAATCCTATGATTACTTCTACTATAGAAATGTCATTTCAAACTCTTATACCCTCAATTATACTATTATAGAGTTTTTTCATCTTAACTAAATCTGTTTATCCTATTTATCGATGCTCATATTCTTGTTATTTTCTTTAACAATACTAGGTATACAATATATCGTAAAATTTTAATTAAATCCATTATAATAATTTATCAACAGAATGTTAATTAATACAAGTGTATCCCCCTGGAGTGTCTATTTAGGTGTAGTGTTTTTTTTCACTCATCATGCAAAAAGTGAATATTGATTTAATACACAACCATCCTTTTTATTAGTGATTACTCTTAGGTGCATCTATTCCATAGTCAAATCTAGTTTATTATATCTAGATAGTGAAATAATTAATAGGAAAACCATATAAAGTAGACATTTCCATAATTCTAGGATTCAATCCCACTATAAAAGTCTTCCCTATAGTTTTCACTAATGTTCTCTTATCATTTTCCCCAAAAATAACTAAACTAATACTCAAAAATAAAAAATATTATTCCCTAATAAAAATTGAGGCACCACAGACCATAAAAGTACGTGACATTAAATATTAAATAATATTCAATTTTAAGTCATGAATTCATTCTCTTACATTTTATGGTTTTTTCAAGTTTAGATTTTATGATAATTATCTCATAACTCATACATAAAAATTTAATATAATAAAAATTGGACACTTCATATCGGTATTAATTTTTCCCAACATCTAAAACATTTTAAAACAAGAAATTATTTCATTTCATTAAAACATTCCATGACATTGAGATTTAAAATTTACTTTACCATACCCATCATTAAATAAAGTGAAAGTCATTTTAAAATTATAGGATAAGAAAAAAATCCTGGTAAGGACATAAAAATAATAAGACAATTAGTCCAATGAAAATTATTAAAACCTATGAAAACCCATTTTATAAAAACATTTCATGTTATTCATAATGTTAATTACAACTATTTTAAAAAGATCATTTATATTACCATTTTGAAAATGAATGATTTTCATGAAGACTCGTTATAATTGGTAGAAAATTTATGAAGCTAACTTGTGCCATCATCCCATTGAACTTTCATATAACCCTTTAAAACCCTTTAGAATTGTATTAACCATACACTGACCTCAAATATAATTCTTTAGTGAACATAATCATTACTTATTGTATTAAAAAACTATCTAGACGCAACAATCGTTTAAGCTAAAACGGGA
Source organism: Viscum album (assembly GCA_963277665.1). NCBI lineage: Eukaryota > Viridiplantae > Streptophyta > Magnoliopsida > Santalales > Viscaceae > Viscum > Viscum album. The sequence goes on along the minus strand of OY728132.1, from coordinate 1,019,416,354 downwards.
TTACCTAGATCTGTCTAGCTGAACCCATCATATATAATTCCAAGAACAACATCAAGAATAAAAAAATTATTCTACTTTTGTATCATAATTCATTTGAAAAATTCTTTTAAAATCATATAAAAATGACCTTTATATATCAAAATTACATTTTTATTTAAAACCCAATTTTAAATTCCAAAATTTAAAAAATATGAAAGAATATTTTTCATTGAAGAAAAAATGAAATCTTCTAACATAATACAAAAATAAAATAATGTCCCTAATGGTGGAAAATGTTTTTTCACCATGTATCTCAATAATAGAACGATAATTTTGTCATTTTTCAAAACATTCCTTATGAAACATTTAAAATGGTACATTTGGAAAAAATTATAAAACAATATAAATATAGATATAATATGTACATTCTAAATATTTTATTTCCAAATATATTTTTTCATAATATCAATTTCAAAACATTTACATTGAAAAGAAATATTTGTAAGGAAAAATGAATTAATCAATCAATATTACATTGGATGTTCTGATCATATTTATCTTTTGTGTCATAAATAACTTTGATAGGAAGTGTAGTGTCAAAGAGGTCACTATTTATACTTATTAATAATAGTAATCATGAAATAATAATAAATATTTAAACATAAATGAAACTTTTTAGAATAATAATGAGTGATGATTTTGAGAAATGAAGTACGTTATAATCATGGAGATGATATGCGGTATGTACTCATTAGTAACATTTCCATTTTTAATGTTAAATATGGAAGAGAGATAAGTAATATTTTATATTTATTGAATTATTATAATACTATATATAAAATTATATTTATATTAATATACTTATATATATCATATGTGTCTTGTGGTGATGAAAGCAGAATCACATCGCTTCATTCTGGAGGTTATCCACACATTCCCAAATGATGTTATCATTTAACAATGAGTGAAAATGAAAGAAATATAATGATATAAAATCTTTTTATAATTATATATATTTCATTTATATCATAATTATTACATTTATATAACATATATTCATTAACATTACCATTATTACCTTCTATCTAAAGCATTAGTTACATTGAATCACATCACTCCAGGAGGCGATAGTATTTCCTACACTCAAAGGACATTATTATATACCCTATGAAATGTTATGTAAAGAAGGAATATATTATATACCAACTCTAGATGTATAATTTTGAAATAAATATAATTTATTTACTCTATATCCAATATCATACCCGACCATGATAGGTTATAATGGAAAACATGAATGACATCGGTTTGTGAGGCAGCATTCTATCATAAACATGATTGACGATTTTTAACCCATTACAAGAGGATATGGATAATTGTTAATTAATTAACATAAAAAAATTATATTATATATAATGATGTTATTATATAACCATGGTTTAATAGTAATTTTAAGAGAAATGTGTAGAAATTAAATAAAAATGATCATTGAAGAATGTTACCTCTTACTCCGGTATCCTCCTTTGGTTTTCACCAAAATCCATTGAAGTTTGGACTTATTCTAAAAATAAGGATTTTGTGATGATAAAAGGGAAGTTGAGAAATGATATTTTTGGTTCTTATCTAACCCAATTGGTCTATATTATTTGAAGAGAGTATGAGAGGGGTGTCCTTTTATAAGTTATGACTATGACATAATTGTTAATTTTTGAAATAATAAAATACACCAATGTTTTTTCCATATCACATGTCTCCAATAATGGACCATTATTAGGAATAAAATAAAAAATGTAATAATATATCAAAAAATATTTTTTTTAAAGATTATAATGATTTTTACCTTGAACTTTTTAGTTTAATCCCAATGTATATCCATTTTTACCTAAACAAGGGTAATTAATTTTTATAGTTTTCAATATTTATTTTGGCCAAAAATTAAATTTTCATTTTATGAAAATACATAATATTCCGATTCCAAATATGGAATCCATATTTCTAAACTCGATTCATATAAGTTTCAAAATATAATTTAAAACAAAACCCACAAACATGATGAAAATAATGGTTTTCAAGAAAAATATATTTTTAGCAAAAGATGAATTATATTAACTATATTTCTAATAATAATAATTGTCTGAAAATAAATTAATATTTAATTATATATAATATATAAATTTTTCATAAAACATTACCAATTAGGTATTATTTTAATTAATTAAAATGTATAAGCATTATTAATTTTAAAATAGTTTTTAGAAAAAACCTATTTTTAAGCCAAAAAATAAACCTATAGTAAAGTAAAATATATATGAAAATGATTTATTATATCAATATAGAGGTTGTTAAATTATTCCCCATGTTATAAATTTAATCAACATAATTTTATTAACTTATTAAGAAAGTTCTCAAATCTTCCTATCATGTACTTTTTAGATTCCCATGTTGCCTCCTCAACCATATGGTTTTTTATAGAACCTTAACATGATGAATAAATATATTAAAAAACAAATTCTCTATATAGTTTAGTATAAGAACTAGTTTTTCCTCATATGAATTATTTTCTTCCAAAAAAACTAATTCTGGTATTAAAATATAAGATGTATTTGGAAAATATTTTCTTGATATCAAAACATGAAATACATTTTATACCTAAGATAAACATAGAGGAAAAGATACACAGTAAAAAATAGATCCAAATTTCAATATGGTTTCATCACATCTAATTAAATGAATATTTATCGTCCCATGCATAAAAAAATCATAACACCATTCTATGGTAAAATTTTGAGAAATACATAATCACCATCCTCAAAATAAATATCATTTCTTTGATTATTCTCGTAACATTTGTTATTTATATGGTACGTCCTCAAATGTTATTTAATAAACTACACCTTCTTAGAAAAATAATCTAACAACTCTTCTCCCATCAACTTACATTATCCTTCTTTATACAAAAAAGATATTTTTTTGACCCCACATTCCTTATAATTCATCAAATTGTGCCATATTTATATTTGAATGAAAACTATTTTTACAAGAATACTCAATATAAGAGATATGTTGATCCCAACTTCCTTGGGAATCTAATAAATAATAAAGAATAATACCTTCGATAGAAAAAAAAATTACACTCATATTATCCATCAAGTCGAGGATAAAATGTTCAACTGAAATTTATTTTAAAACCTAATGACTTCCCATGTATTATCACAAGAACTGGTATGAACCTAGATCATAATCTTATACAATGGTGAGAGATAATCCATGTAAACTGAATATTTCTTCTACTTACTGTCAAAAATTATTATCTAAGGACATAGTTTCTCGAATGGGATGGAAATGTGTAGACATACCTAATCAATGAACAATAAAATAAATAAAATTATTACATCAAGAAGTCATTTGAATTCATTCCATGAAATCCCTTGACCTATTTCCCCATCTCCACAGTACCACTAGAAAAGATTCGAGAATTCCCTTTGGTATACTTCTTTCTACTTTAACCTAATTACATGTCAAATAATTCATGCTGAAATCAAAAATAGATATTTTCATTCCATCCAACCAATTATACTATGAAGCTCGTTTTATATCTAAGTGATACCAGGTTGAAAAAAAATTGAGAAATGTGAGCCTCACATATTTACTATTTCTTCAACATGGAATCACATTGGAGAAATAATTTTTATCAAAATAATATAACACTTTCTTCATAAATATTAATATTTGTGAACATTACCTTATTAATGGATTATGCCTTTTCATGCAATTACTGATCCTCCTTTTGAGATTGCTTAACACTTTCTGAAAAAGTTGACTACACTGAATCATGAAACAAAATAGAGGATGTGTCTGAATCCCAAAAAACACTGAAAAAATTTATCAAATCATTAAACAAAGTATCATGTTCCAAGTGTAACAGGATTAACGCATAACAATTTTCTCAGCTCAAATCTTTAATCATTTTTTTCTTTTCTATGATGGTATTAAATCATCAAATACATACCCTTGATCAGTACTAGCTATAATATTTGACTCATGTTTAGTTATTTATGAGTAAATATATACAACAAATGTTTTTATTAGTTTATATTTCATACATTAGACCACACAGTTGAGGCCTCTAAATTATTAAATCAAACACCATAGTAGCTAATTCTACACCATGTGTATGGTAATTTCACTAATAAAAAATAAAAAAGTACATAATCATTCTGTATTAGGAAACATACACATCTTATCAAAGAATCATCATTGCAGATGGTAAATTTTCTATTTTTTACGGTACGTAGAAAAATACAAAATTTAATAATCTTATTTTCAATTCCTCAAAACTATAAAAAAATACTTTTTCTAGATGTATTTAACACCATTTTGAGTTATCATTTTCAGTAGTCTAGAAAACTGGGGAATGTTTTCAACATATCATTTGCATTAACCTACTAATCGAACCAATATTTGAATCTCTGTGATATTTTTGGGACCTTCCCATAATCCAAAAACTTTTTTTATAAAAGAAAAAATTTATTTTATATTTATAAATAATATGTCAAAGGAAATAAAAATTATACAACCAAAATCCACACTTTCTAAGTTTCCCATATAGTTTAATTTAATTTATATTCATAAAAAAACATAATGTGTCTTTGACGATCCCCTTACTTTTAAAATATATAAAGATCTAATCAATAAATATAACATTTAACTTTCCCAAAAAATCATGAGAAATAGTATTCACGATGTAATAAATATATCAGGTGTATTGTATAACCAAAATGAAAAAACAAAAACTCATTGTTAGAAAATCTCTTCCAAAAATTTATTATTTCAAATGTAATCCTCTATCTCCTCTAGCTGATGTTACATAGACCTCAAATATTCCTCCAAAAAATATTATCCTCCCTCGGGCTGATCATATAAATATTTTTTATGAGGAAAATGATATTTGTTCGTAACAGTGATTTTATTAAGAGATCTATAGTCAATTAAAAGTCTTATTGAACTATCTTCATTAACAAAATATAAAATAATATCACCCAATAGTGAAGTACTATTTCTGATGAAAAATCACTCTAATAAATCCATGAATTTCTTATTCAATTCTAGAAGTTCATCTTTAGACATTCTATAACAGGATTTAGAAATAATATTAAAAAAAGATAGTAAGTTGAAAACAAACTCAACCTCCTAATTAGGAATAATACTAAGAAAATAATACATAAAACATCCATATATTCCTTCACTACTAGAACATCACCAATTTGAATAGTTAAATTTCTTTGAACAATGTGAGATATATAACTTTCACTTCCACCTCTAATCAATTTCTTAGTGTCTTGTTTTGTTATCAATGTCCTGAAATCATTAAATAAAACATTCTTGGAACTAAAATATTTTATAAAATGTTTATAATAAGATAATAATTTGAAAATAAACTCAACCTCCTAATCATGAATAATACAAGGAAAATAATACATAAAACCTCCATGTATTCCATTACTACCAGAACATAACCAATTTGAATAGTTAAATTTATTTCAATAATGTGAGATGCATAACATTGACTTACATCTCTAATCAAATTCTTAGCATCTTGTTTTGTTATAAAAGTAGTGAAATCATTAAATAAATCATTCTTGAAATTAAAATATTTTATAAAATGATAAATTGGAATCCATGCCACACACAAAATGATATCAGATTCTTCTATGTCTAGTATAACAATATTTGAAGGGAAGATAATCCCAATGATAACTATAGGAAGACTCCTATAATTCCTAGTTTCATTAATACTACCAATATAAGTTTTCATCAAAAGTTATATCTTACCTTATTGAGGTGATATTCCCAATTTACTCAAACATTTCAAAGATATGATTGATTGTGAAAATCCATAATCAAATAGGGTATTAAAATAATTCACATACATAATTAACTTACATATTCATTTGACTATATGACTTCATCTGTAGTTGTAGAAAAATATTTTACACACCCTTTTGAATAAAATAATGATGATTTCCAACACAAGTTACTAGATTCGAGAACACGATATCATAATGACTGAAGTTATTCCAACTAAAGCACTTCATTATGGTATGTCTATCAGTTATCAAAATCTTTGATACTTCATGATTCTTTTCCATTCAATCATGGTCAATATGGACAAACATTACAAAAAGGTAACAATTCCATTATTTTATATAAAATTTTCTAGGGTTCTTTCTTCCACACCAACAACAAGATGGAATCTTCATTTTCATTCCTCGTTATTTATTGTTTTATTTTACCTCATCATCTTCCATCATAAACGATTATTATATGCATCATTTTAAGGCGCATATGTGTCATAAAACTATATCTCATCATTTTTAGCACAAAAAAAACATTCCCATATATTTGAAATTCTCATGTATTCAATCCTATTTGTATATGTGGATTCAGTGTTGAGTAAAAACTATTAATTTTAAAATCAATTTCCTGAAGAAAAAAAATTGCACATTTCAAAACTATCTTTTAAAATATTATTTATATGTGACCACATAATCATCATTGATCTTGCTTCGTTCTAGGAATTTTATTTTTATCTGGATTCGAACTACCTTAAAGAAATATTTCTCTTCAAATTGATTCTGAGATGTTTTCCTTTTCATGGTAGAAATATCATATTTTTCTTAGATATTATTAAGAAATAACCAACATTAATTAGATTCACTATAAAAATTATAAATGTAAATAGTTACCTTGTGATGTTTTGAACATCCCATAACATAAAATATATTTTACAAACCATTGATCCATACTTTGGCTACCATTATCTTAGATGATCTTCTAAATGGGTGGGGGGGTTTACCTCCTGAAATACTTCATATTAAACATTTTCCTTCTTGGTAGATCAGGTTCAAATCCTTCATGGATGTCACAAATATTTGTATCATGTGTCAATTAGTCCATTAGTACTCTATTCTAATACCAACCATATAGGGATACTTATTTGGAAGGATATTTTCCTCTCCATGCCTTCCCACTATAGCTTCCCTATTTTTTCTACTAAAAAACATTCTAAATAGGCATAATTTAGATGAATAAACATGGTAATCATAAAATTCCATATCATTTCAACATAATAATTATTTAGAATCATTCAAGGGAATGTTATTAACATTATCCTATCGTTTAATGTTCTCTAAAACTCCCTTTAATTTCAACTATAAGGACATGACATTAAACATTACATAATCATTATTTTTAAATCAATAGTTCATTATCATAGATTTTAGGATATTTTAATATTTACATTTTAATAGAATAATTTCATAACTCATACATAAAAATTCCATGTAATACTAAGTTCCACTTCTATCTAGTATCCATTTCTCCCACCATTTTAATTTTTTAAACTCGATTTTTTCATGAAAACTCTTCATTACATTTAACTTGACCTCTTTCATTCCCTTACACATCCTTAAATATGATGAAAAACATTTTAAAAATTTGTTATGATCACATTATCTTAATAAGGTGCCTAAAATGAAGAAAATCATTACTTGAGTGAAAAATATGAAAAATCCTAAAAATCATTTTCTATAAAACATAACATTTAATCCATAAATAGAATAATCATTCTTTAAAAAATATCATTTATAATAACTTTTAGAAAACTAATTATTTCTGAAAAATCTTTATTAGGCAAAAAAAATCATGTTGGTATATTGCGACATCATCTCATAGAACCCTAATAATAACCTTACAAATTGGAGTTACTATGTATCTAAATTCTAATATAATTATATGGATAACAAAGTCATTATATAGTGTATTGGACTTCATTCTAGGAAGACCCATCATATTATCAATAATGGCCTTAACAAGTGCACTCAGGAGCACCCATCATATATAACTCCACATAACCACCACATGAATAAAACATTTTATGCTTTCACATTTTCATCATAAAGAATTTCTAAAAATATTTCAAATAGGCATGAAAATCACTTTTGGATATTAAAATATCATTTCCATTTAAAAACCCATTTTTAATAAAAAAATACACATCAAAAGGGAACATGGGGTTTTCAATGAAGTAAACATGAAATCTTGAAAAGGAATCCAAGAATAAAATAACACCCATGGTTGTGTAAAAAATCAATGCCTTCATGTACATTAGGAATAAAGCATTCTTATTTTTTATTCACCAAAACATTCTGTATGAAAAACATAAAAATATTCCATTTGATAAACATTGAAAATAAAATAAAATATTCATAAATTATACATTACATATAATTTATTTCCATATTAATAATTTTATAAAATCTCTTTAAAAATGCTGACATTGAAAAAAAGAGTTGGAATGATAACTTTAAAATATATTTTTAATAAAAATACCCTTATTATTTTTGAAATATTTAAATAATAATCCACATGAAATTATTACATTCAAATCATTTAAATACTGTGATAGTAGATAAATTCATGGTATAACATTCAAAAGGGATTTATATACACAGTATAAAAGTGTATGTTTATATAGCATCAAAATATGCCATAATGAATGAAAATTGAGACGAAGTCCCTTACCTTGAGTCTAACATGTGACGCATGTAGTTATATTAGTAAATAATAAACTATTATTTTTTATTTATTTTCTTGAAAAATAAATATGTTTATTAAAACATTTATTCCATTTATTACCACGTTATATACATTTACATAATCATTTATGTTTATATCGGATGTTTTGAAAATATTATTCTTATGTTACAAAAAGACATTAGTTGGTTGAATAAGGTAAAACATGACATTATTTAAACTTATAAATAATAATAATATTTAAATATTTATCTTATTTATACAAAAATTATACTTTAAATACAAATCATCAAATATTCTTTTAATAAATCAAGTGCATTACAATCCGGGAGACGGTATGCCATATGTATGCATGAGTAATATTTCAATTCTTCAATGATCAATATGAAATAAAGGTAAGTAATATTTTATCATTATATAATTTTCATATTATAATATATATATATATACCCTATTACATATTTAAATATAATTATATATATCATATCTATTTTTTGGCAATGAAAATATAGTCATGTCAATTTAGTAAGGTGGTATTCCACACGTTCATGAATGACATTGTCATTTTTTCAATGGGTGGAATGTTAAAAAAAATGATATATGATTAATTAATAATGATATATTATTCTTAAATATATTATTTATGAAATTTATATCCTATATATTAATTATCATTACCCATATTACCTTACATATAAATCATTAGTGAAAAATATATCGCATCGCTTCGCAGGGCAGTAGAATGCCGTACACATGAACAAAATTTGTGAATCCCCAAAAAAATGGAAACTAAAAATAGTTATATATTATATAAATAATCCAAAGGTATAATTATTTTATAGATATCATATATATATTTTATATCCATCATAATTCCCTACTATGAGAGGTGGTAGTGGAAAAATGAATGACATCAGTTCATGAGGCTGTGATTCTCTGTATACATGAATGGGGATTTTGTAACCCATTTTTTGTAAGAGGATTAAGATTAAGTTATTTAATTTACATAAAAACATATTATTATATTTTATATTGTTATTTTATTATATATTTATTATTTAAATATAATTATAGTAGGTGGATGGAGAAATAAAACAAAAATTCTCGTTGAAGAATGCTACCACTTCTTAAGGAATCCTGCTTTAGTTTTCTCAAAAATCAATCCTATTTTTGTTTTATTCCTAGAATAAGGATTAATGTGTTATATAAAAGAATTTTTGATGTGATTTATACTTGTAATTCCCAACCAATCATTTGTAGGGTGTTAGGAGAGGATGATTGTGGTGTCCTTTTAGATGGGAGGTTAGTGGAGAACTTTTAAATTTTAAATAGAATGAAATACATCTATGTTTTCTTCATTTAACAAGGGTTAAATAATAGAAACTTCTATACCCTATAATGTGTAAGGTAGAAATGTTTCCATTAAATTTATTATAGATATGTTTTTATACATTTTAACACTTCCCTTTTTAGTTTCACCCCCTCGTAAATCCATTTAGATCTTAATTGTTTTAAATAGTTTTTTCTATTTTCACTATTCATTTTGGTGAAATATTATGATAAACTTATTGGAAAATATAAACTAAGATTATTCCAAATATTTAACCCATTTTAAAATTTTCAAATCAAATAATTAGTGTAATTTAATTTAAAACACAACCCATATGCAAGATATAAAATCGAGTTTTCATTTAGTGTTTTTTCTAGGGATATATGATTTTAATTAAATCAATCACAAATAATAATAACATATTGAAAATTTATTAATATTTAATGACATATAATATATAATTTTCAAATAAAACAACAAATATTAGGAATTATTATATTTTATTAATATAGCGAAACATTATGCATTATAAAATTGGTTTAAAAACACATTGTTAAACCCAAAAAATATACTTATACTAAAAAAATATAAAGTTGATTGAAAATTAAATATGTGGATAAAATATAAATAAATTATATACAGTTTAATTTAAATTATATTAAAAAAATATTATGACATTTAAAATAATTAAATTATTCAAATGAGAAGACTTTTTTTACAAAACTCTGTATTTTTCAAAATTCAGTTGTAAATAAATATTTTCCAAAAAAAATCTAAATACTTTACATTTGGTAAATTTTGATATTCTAATTTATTAAATTGTATTAATATTTCCCCATTAAAAATATTAAATTTCAAAATTAAACTTTAATATAAAACCTTAAAAATGTGATATTAGTCAAAAATATTTTCTATTTAATAAAAACTTTACATAATATATTTATAACTAATATAACTATATAAATCATGTTAATAAAATTGAAAATTATTAATTATACAACTAACTCAGTTGTTATAGTCCTTTAATTGCAAGACGATTTCTAAAAAACATACATCACTCATAATCTGTCACACCCCGACCATAGATACTACCTTATTTTATTCTTTTCTCGATGTTGGATCATTTGGTTGAGGTTTGGGTTGAGTTCCCAACAAAATTTCTTGGGTTTTTGTGGTTTTGGGTTTCCTTTTATACCTATGATTAGTTATTCTTGTTGGGATTGAGATAAAGTTTCATGTTTGAGAGTTTGTGATGTCGTCAGTGTCTCTATATTGTGTTTAAAACATTCAAGGATCAATTTGTGGACTTCTCTAGTGTTTGGGATGTAATTTGTTGGTTTTTGGTCAATTTTTGGGGTTTCACGGTTTGCGCATGGCCTGGAAAAACCGTGCAACCTAACCATGGGAATTTGCAGAAGTTTCTAGTGGCCATTACATGGTCTGTGCACGGTTTGTCAAACCGTTCAGCCACTTGAGGGCTTTATTACTTTTGACGTGGAGTTCCAATTGGGGTTATTAGACCTCCAAAATGAAGCCCTATCTTTTGGGAATCTACCATAGGAGCCTCCCCCTCCTTCCTACTTCTATTTGGGGTGATTTTGGGATGATTTAGCAAGAATGGTTGGTGGTTCTTCATGTTTCCTTCATCAAATCTTCTCTCCTTCTATTTCCCTCTTTGTTTTTGGGTTTCCATTGGGGGTTTTCTTCTATGGCCAAACCCTAATGTCTATGGTTTGTTTTTGGTTTGTTTTTCTTTGGATATAGGGTGTGTGAATGGTCGGTGCGGCCTAGATCACTCCTCCCTTGAAGTTTTGTTCCATTCACACATGGTTGAGGTAGGCGTTTCCAGCTTTTTCCTTTTTGGAATGCTCCACATGCACTTGTGTGTTTTAATTTAATTTTAAAATGTCTTTATCACCTCTAATATATCTATTTCTTGATGCAAATGATGTCTTCTTATTGGTAAAATTTACTAAAAATAGGTTTTCAAAGGGATTTGTGAGAAATACCTAGGTTTATTACACCTGGGGTTATTGTTTAAACCCTCCTTGTTATTTAAAGATAAATTGGCAGTTTTTTATGAAATGTTTATCCTTGATTATGGTGGGATGGTTGTTTATTATTTGTGATCTTGATATGGTGTGTATGGTTTGGTAATGATTTATCTTTTTAAAAGTGTTAAAATGTTGTAAAAAGGGTTTTATGGTTACAATGGGATTGTTTTAAGTTATTTGAATAACGTGGATGGTTGGATGTGGTTTTAAAGAAAATGATTGGTTTTGTGGAAGTAGTTTTTGGATGTTCCTTGAAATATTAGTTTGTTAAACATTGTTTAAAATGGAATCTCAAGGGGGGATATGCCCGTTTGGATTTTGGAGTCTATGTTTTGGAAAATGTTTGTCCTGAGGGGTTTTTTGGCATTTCACACTTGAAGATGGTTTTGGAAATGATTTGGAAATGTTTTGGTAAATGCATTTTGTTGTGAAAACATAAAGTCCTATTTTTAATTGTACCTTTAAAGGTGATGTTTTGTGTTGTTTTTAGAAAATAATGTGATTCGGAAAATGTGAATGCCCTGTTAGCAACTTAATGTGTTTTAAAAGATGGTTTGAATGCTTAAGTGATGTGACGGACCGTTTGGCATGTTTGTAGTGTTTCATGTTTTTTCTAAAATGTGGAATGTATTGTTTAGAAATTTTTTGAATAGGTGGTTTTCCTCATGGTTTTTTAAGTGATTTGTAAATGTTTCGGTTTGCTTAATTTCTCAAGAGTGGGTTTGTGATGTGAAAGTGGTGGATTATGAAATGAGATTCTCGATGTGGTTGATAAATGGTATATGTGGTAACATGTGATGTGTGAAATTTGATTGAGCACAAAATGGGAAGCCTGGGAATCTAGGTGGGTGGACTTGTACTAGTATGCTAGTGATCCTGTGTGGTTTGGCCCCTGTTTCACGTAGCAAGTTTGACGATGACAACACTAAATAAACTATGATGATGATGTTGGCGACCACTAGGTTATGGGTATGTTCCCTAATAGTGACTCGTTCACGAGTAAAGATATTGTTATGGTAACTTTTCACCAAGATACGAGGTACATGGGGCTCACAGCTAGCTAGTGCCTAGGGGTGTTCCTGTGACTAGTGCTCAATGATTATATTGCACCTACCATCGGCATACGGTTGGTTGGGTTGGTAATTTTAAAATTCAGTGCTTTTTCTTTAATGTGGAGTTCTTTGAAATTGTTTTTCATTTAAATTTTTTCCATTGCAAATTTTTTCTAGTATTGTTTGGATTGGGTTTTTGTTATAAAATGATAGTTTTCTTGAAAAAGGGGTGGTGGTGTGTGTTGGCCTTTGAAATGGTAAAGTTGTGGTTGTTTAATAAGATGTGAAAATTTTATTTTTATAATTTTATTTAAAACTAGTATTAATGAACTGTTTTGGGAAAAGAAACACTTGGAATATATGGTGATTGCCTACTGAGTTGTTAGCCCACACCCTACCTATACCACTCGGTGTCAGTAGACCCGAGATGTTTTATAGGTTCAGGTTTTTCAGGTTCGAGTTATCTTATGGAGCAGGTTGGTCTTGTGGTTAGAGGTGACTAGGAGGTCACATGGAGATCATGTTAGTAGTTGGTTATTTTATTTTATTGTAGCTCCTGGTTCTCTCAGTGTTAGTTTTATTTAGTTGTATTTGTATTAGAGCAGATTGTTCATTTTTTTAGATTTAGTTGTGGTTAGCTCTGCTGCGTTTTCAATGTTGTATATTTTGATCCTATTTATTAATAGGCCAAATTGTTCCCTCTTTTTTTATATATGATTCCCAGCACTTTTTTCCAGTCCGTGGGGATCGGGAACACCCTTCGGGCCATGTCGCGGATCGAGTCGGGTGCCAGGTCGGATGGCATCTTGGCCTAGTTCGTGACAAAATGGTATCGTAGGAGGTTCTTCTTATTTGGGGTGTCCGGTAAAAGGAGACTAGGGTTGTCTGGACTCAGGAGGTAGGTACGGGAAGGGCTTCATGAACCCTTGCTCGTTCTAAACCTCGAGTCACTAGGGGTAGTCCGAAGTTGAGTCTTGTGTCTTGTGTTGTTTTGGAATTGAAGGATGATAATGGAGGTGAGTCGAGTTATGTTGTGGCCTTACGTGGGGTGGTGACCTATGTGAAGTCCAAGTGCCTGATTCAAGGCCCTCCTAGTGTTATACCTTACTTGGGGCATTCCTCACCACCGTGTTCTTGGGCTATGCATAGTAACTATTCCCTCATTCTCGTGGTCCATTGTTGGTTGGATTTCATTTTGGTTTTAGTTGGAGTAAGTGTATGTGGAAAATTAAAGTGTATTTTGAAATGAAAATGGATTTAAAAATGTAAGTGTTTTTCATGAAATGGGTTTAATTTGGGAAAGTGGGTTTTTAAACATTTAGGGTGATTTGGGTTTGATAATGTTAATAGAATGTGTCCCTTGGTATTACTTATGGATGTTGACATGTGTGTGGGTATGTGAGAGAAGTGTGTGTTGGCACGTGAGGATGGGAATGGATGCACGCACATGTAACAGTTCATGGGATACCATGGGTTGGGTTTTTAAAATTAAAGGCTTAGCATGGTTTTCCTAAAGTGGGTTTGAATGAGAAAATGATTTCGGGAATTTTTTTTCTTGAAAAATGGGTTATGGGTATTTGGGAATTAGCCTTGGAAAAAAGTATGTTTTGAATTTTAAAAAGAAAACGATGGTTTTTGAAAAAATATATTATTGTGGTGTTTGTTTTTACTTGGCTTTTGAGGCAGTTGGTTTTGGTTTGAGGTGTTATTCTTTGTTTGTGCCTTAGTTTGATATTGGATTTGGTCTACGCTTTTCATGTTGTTCAATAAATGTCGCCCAGAAAGGTCCCCAAATTTCCTAATGAGTCATGCACAGTTCCTTTTCTTTTAAAAGTTTTTACTATTTTCTGTGGTGATAAAGGTTCGCTGGAGGCTACGGAGTAGCTTGAGGAAGTCGAGTGTGTCTTTAAGTCATTGGGAACTGCCGATTCTGTTAGAGTCTGTGCAGTTCAAAGGTTGTTTGAGGGTCCAACCTTGTTCTAGTGGTGGTTAGTCTCCCCATCATAGATGGAAGGTGAGATGTTGTGGGAGGTGTTTAAGGCCACTTTCATCCAATGGTTCACACTAGAGGAGGTGAAGTAAAGGAATGTGGCAGAGCTGTAGGACGTTTGGGAGGGCCAGCAATCCATAAAGTCTCATGTTTAAAATTTCAGAGAGCTAGTTTCGTTCCCTTTGGAAGTAGCATCGAAGGATCATATGAAGTCCCCTGTCTTTGTTTGGGTTCTTCATCATGAATTATAGAGATGGTGATCTCATCCAGTGAAACCTATTTCGAGAGGTTGGTGGATGAGGCATTAATGGATGAGATGGTTTTTGGGGTCAGCTAGTGGTTGATAGTTCTCACGAAGGTTCCCCATCTGGTGAGTAGGGTGTGCCAGGGGAATCATTTTCTGAAAAACATTCTCTGTCAGCTTCGACTTTCAGTTCATTGGACTGTGCGCTTTTATTTTTCCAGTGCGGCCAGTTTGGTCACTCAAAGCTATCTTGTCATATTGCTTCAAATAGTTGTCATCGCTGTGGCCATTGGGGTCATTTGAAAAAGTTATGTAGAAGCATTGTTTGAAAAAGAAGTCTTTATTGGAGGATGTGTTTCCATACTATGAGGCAGGTGATGCTTCAACCATCAGAGCCCCAACCACAGGTCTTGGGGTGAAGCTCACGCACAATCAGGAGGGACAAGGGGGTGTGAAACCCAACCTAGTTTTGTTTTCTGTGTTTGGATGGAAATGGTTAACATATCCTTGTTATTGTTTCCTTGATTTTGTAAGTTAAACTTTTGTAGAAATGGTGAGATGAAAAAGATCTCTTGTAACCCAAAATGTTGAGTCTATCTAAATGAGAACTTTGAAAATTTTCATTCTTTTTTGAGTGTGTCCTGCCTTTGTGTAGGTCCAATGCAGTTTTAACTTTTGTAAGTGCTCATTTGGAGATGCTTGAGTTTGGTATAATTGGTTTATTGTGTGTTCGGTTTGTTTGGTAGGGTCCCTATTTTAGTGGTGTTAGTGTCCATATTGTGTATGGAAGTTTAGGTTTGACCCTGGTCGAGGTTTCTGGGGTTTTGGAGTTTTCAGGAGATTTTTCCAAGTGAAGCACAGTTACCACATGACTAGTCAAAACCATGCAGCCCCAGCCAGGCAGACAGAAAAAACTGCATGGCCAGTGCATGACCATGTGGTAGGTCTCATAACTATGTGTCTTTGTGTCATTTTTTGGTGGATTCATAGGAATGGTTGGCATACGGTTTTGAAATTGTGCGGCCAAGACATGCGGGGTGGACCTTCCATCCAGCAGTTCGCACATGGTTGGCGCACAGTTTGGTAAACCGTGCGGCCAAACCATGTGAGATGTACGAAAATTTTAAATATTGAAATCCCTTATTCCTAGTTTCAGTGAGGGTGTTGTTTGAGGTTTAATGGTTTTTCGTATTAGTTGAGTTCTTTTGGTGGGGATAACCCCCTCATGTTCTCCCCTCATCCTCATCTATGCGTTGTGGTTTCTTCTTGATCGGTCGAGTGTGACATGTGGAGTGAATAGTCATCCTGGAGTTCATGGTTTACCCTTGGTTTTCATCCGGTATGGACTTGATCTTTGGTTTACTTTTGGTTTGGTGACTTTCTAGGGGCATAAAGTGTCTGTGGTGGGGATAATTGTCACACCCCGACCACAGATACTCCCTTATTTTATTCTTTTCTTGATGTTGGATATTTTGGTTGAGGTTTGGGTTGAGTGACCGAAAAAATTTCTTCTGTTTTTGTGGTTTTGGGTTCCTTTTATACCTATGATTAGTTATTCCTTTTGGGATTGAGATAACGTTTAATGTTTGAGAGTTTGTGATGTCGTCGGTGTCTCTATATTAGGTTTAAAACATTCAAGAATCAATGGGTGGACTTCTCTAGTGTTTGGGATGTAATTTGGGGGTTTTTGGCCAATTTTTGGGGTTGCACGGTTTGAGCACGGCCTGGAAAAACCGTTCAACCTATCCACGAAAATTTAGAAAAGTTTCCAATAGCCATCGCATGGTCTGCGCGCGGTTTGAAAAACCGTGCATCAAAACCATGCATCCACTTGTGGGATTTATAACCTTTGACGTGGAGCTTCGATTGAGGTGATTCCACCTAAAAAATGAAGCCATATCTGTTGGGAGTCAAACAGAGGAGCCTCCCCCTCCTTCCTGATTCACTTTGGTGCGATTTTGGGGAGATTTAGAAAGAAAGGTTGGTGGTTCTTCATGTTTCTTTCATCAAATCGTATCTCTTTATGTTTCCCTCTTTGTTCTTGGGTTTTATTTGGTGTTTTGCTTCCATGGACAAACCCTAATGTCTAGGGTTTATGTTTGGTTATTTTTTCTTTGTATATGGGGTGTGTGAATGGTCGATTGGACTTAGATCTCTCCTCCCTTGAAGTTTCGTTCCATTCGCACATGGTTGAGGTAGGCATCTCCAACTTTTTCCTTTTCGGAACACTCCACATGCACTTGTGTGTTTTCATTATATTTTAAATGTCTTTTTAACCTCTAATATATTTATGGATTGATTCGAATGATGTCTTCTTATTGGTATAATTTACTAAAAATAGGTTTTCAAAGGGATTTGTGTGAAATACCTAGGTTTATTGCACCTAGGGTTATTTCTTAAAACCTCATTATTCTTTAAAGTTAAATTAGGGGTTTTTATGAAATGTTTATCCTTGATTATGGTGGGATGGTTGTTTTGTATTTGTGATCTTGATATGGTGTGTATGGTTTGTTAATGATTGGTCTTTTTAAAAATGTTAAAATGTTGTAAAAAGGGTTTTATGGTTATAATGGGATTGTTTTATGTTCTTTGAATAATGTGGATGGTTGGATGTGGATATAATGAAAATTATTGGTTTTTTGGAAGTGGTTTTTGGGTGTTCCTTGAAATATTAGTTTCTTAAATGTTGTTTAAAATGGAATCCCATCGACGGATATGCCCGTTTGGCTTTTGGTGTGTGTGTTTTGTAAAATGTTTGGATTGAGGGGTTGTTTGGCATTTCACACTTGAAGATGATTTTGGAAATGATTTGGAAATTTTTTTGGTAAATGCATTTGGTTGTGTAAACATAAAGGCCCATTTGGAATTGTACCTTTAAAGGTGATGTTTTTGTGTTGATTTTAGAAAAGAATATGATTCAAAAAATGTGAATGCCCGGTTGGCAACTTAAGGTGTTTTAAAAGATGGTTTTAATGCTTAAGTGACGTGATGGCCCGTTTAGCATGTTTTTATTGTTTCATTTTTTTCCTAAAATGTGGAAAGTCTTTTTTAGTAAATTTTTGAAGAGGTGGTATTCCTTGTGGTTTTTTAAGTAATTTGTAAATGTTTCAGTTTGCTTAATTTCTCAAGAGTGGGTTTGTGATGTGAAAGTGGTGGCTTATGAAATGAGATGCTCGGTGTGGTTGATAAATTGTGTATGTGGTAACAAGTGATGTGTGAAATTTAATTGATCACAAAATGGGAGGCCTGGGTATCTTGGTGGGCGGACTTGTACTAGTATGCTAGCGATCCTATGGGGTTTGTCCCCTGTTTCAGGTAGCAAGTTTGACGGTGACAACACTAAATAAACTGTGATGATGATGTTGGGGACCACTAGGTTATGGGTATATTCCCTACTAGTGGTTCATGCACGAGAAAGGATATTGTTATAGTTACTTTTCACCGAGATACAAGGGACATGGGGCTCACAGCTAGCTAGTGCCTAGGGGTGTTCTCATGACTAGTGCTCAATGATTATATTGCACCTACCGTCGGCATATGGTTGGTTGGGTTTGTAATTTTAAAAGTCAGTTCTTTTTCTTTAATTTGGATTTCTTTTAATTTTCTTTCCATTTAAATTTGTTCCATTGAAAATTGTTACTAGTATTGTTTGGATTGGGATTTTGTTATAAAAAGATAGTTTTCTTGAATAAGAGATGGTGGCCTGTGTTGGCCTTTGAAATGGTAAAGTTGTGGTTGTTTAATAAAATGTGAAAAATATATTTTTATAATTTTATTTCAAAATATTGTTAATGGACTGTTTTGGGAAAGGAAACACTTGAAATCTATGGTTATTTCCTATTGAGCTGTTAGCTCACACCCTACCTATACCACTCGGTGTCGGTAGACCTGAGCTATTTTGTAGGTTCAGGTTTTTCTAGTTCAATTTATCTCCTAGGGAAGGTTGGTCTTGTGGTTGGAGGTGACCAGGAGGTCACATGGAAATCGTGTTAGTAGTTTGTTGTTTTATTTTATTCTAGCTACTGGTTCTCTTTGTGTTAGTTTTATTTAGTTGTATTTGTATTGGACCAGATTGTTCATTTTTTTAGATTTAGTTGTGGTTAGCTCTGCTGTGTTTTCAATTTTGTATATTTTTATCCTATTTATTATTGGTCCAAATCATTCCCTCTTGTTTTATATATGATTCCCGACACTTGTTTCCAACCCGTGGGGATCAGGAATGCCCTTCGGGCCATGTCGCGGATCGAGTCGGGTACCGGGTCAGATGGAATCCCGGCCTGGTTTGTGGCATAATCATTAATACCAAGTGATGTAACCCAAGATAAAAATATCATTATATTACATCATTCCCTTAAGTTAGTCATTACATCTCAAAAAACAACAGAATCCCATTAATTTAAGATTTAGAGTCTATGAATAGAAATTACATAAGATAATTTTTTACAATTCTTTTGAAAATTTATCCATAATTTTACAACATCATATTCCCTTCTATAATATTCAAAGTTTATAACCATATTTATATCCTTGGGAAGAGAAATATTATATAGGTGTGAGCTCAAATGCTCAATAAAAGAAAAAACTCATCACCATTTCACCATTATTTTGATAAGAAGAATATGAAAAAAAATAGTGTGGGAAGCATAAATTTTTAGAATTAATATGAAAGAATAATAGTTTTCCATAAATGATGATAGAAGGATATATAATCTCAAATTAACATACATATACAATAAGTTAATAAATAAGATCTATGGAGTATAATAATAGGAATATTTCATGTAAATGTAACATTTCATTTATATATGGAATAAAAAATAACATTGAAAAAAATATAACCATGTAGAATCATCCTATGATGAAAACATCCATGAATTTATATCGTTTCCATTGTGAGTATGTCCAAGAAGACTCACCCTATAATTTGATACCATATCCATGATCCAACATGGTACATTGTCTCATGAGATATAAAACCATAAACAATTAATTCAAGAGTGATATAGGGCCCCACCCACAATTAAGTATATATGTTTGTTCCATTTGAAGTAAATCTTTCATTATATCAAAACAAACTCAAGGAATGATAGTAGTTTCCATATCATTTCAAAATGGTATTACGTAATAGAATTTTTTGTATTTGATAAATTTGTAACGGCATTTAGTCACATAAAATGAATAATTCATATAGGGATTTATAGTTTTATTCTTAACATATAATTTCATAGTATTTATAAATTTTAAATAGGAAAATGGAAGAAAACCCATAAATAGTGATTTTACAAAAAAATGTAGTTATTATAAAATGGTAAAGTTATGAATCAGATTCAAAATCATATTTAATATAGTAACATGAAAAATATTATTAATTGAAACCTTAAATTAATTCCAAAAAATGGATCCTAAAAAACATATTGGTTTTCTTTAGGAAATAATGTGTCGAAGATAAAAATATAAACATGAAAATAAAATCCTTTTTAATGCTTCGAAAAAATAAATTATTGAAAATTACTTCTTAAAGAGTGTGATAAATAGTTCATTTGAAAATAGGTAAAGGTAAATTTGAATATTACTATCAAAAAAATATATTTTTATTTAAAAATAATAATGGATAACATTATTGGGATGAGTGGATATAGATATGGAAGAAAAATATCTTATTTGGATACAATGGAATTGATCCTAACATCATAAAGATTTATAAAGAATAAAATCCATCAATGTAATTCCTTAGTAAATAATTATTAATTGAATTAGAATACCATCAAGGAACATTTCAAATAAATATTATAAAAAATTATTCAAGGTATAATAATTAAGACACACTAAAAAAAGTTGAGAAAATAAAAAACATTACCTTATATCAAGTGTAGTAAGAAAAATTCTATACACCTGTATGAAAAATTAAAATTCTTAATACCAAATAAAAAAACATACTCAAACCTAAACCCATTTATAAGATTCATATAAATTCATTTTTTATAAATATATTTGAATTGTCTATTTTATTTTCATCATCACAGGCTATTATAATTTATTTTTGTTTACTACCAGTTCCATACTGGTGGTTTCAATTCTGGTGTACAGATTCAATTCCCATCATTTTTAGATCAATAATTTTTCTAAAATGGACGTTTATTATTTATTTATAATTTTATAATTTCATTCTATATTATTTTGGTGACATTTGTGATGATAATGTAGGTGGAGACCTTGATTATGTGATTTATAATAAATAAAAAGAGAAATATAACAATAATAGGTTGAATATTAATATATAATTTATTTAACCAAAAATAAAACACAAATTTATATTTAACTTTTAATTTCATAGTAGTAAATTTTCCATATTCATCCATGATACAATTTATTTTATAAACTTTCAGGTTTTTTATTATACCAACCCAATCTAGAACATCCATACATATAATGGGTGAGCATGTTTGAGAAATAGATTATTTTGGAATAATTTTATTATTAAATAAAAAAAATATATTATTTATATATTTATAAGGATATGAATAAAATTTTCAGATATTTTAATAAATCATATATGACATTATGGAAAAACAATATCTCTTTCATAGAGGCAGATGTTTGTATGTACACACAGACATCGTTCATAATTTCCAAAAAACCAAATTAAGAAAAGTATTGGTTTACAATTTTAGAATCATAATAATATATATATATATATCATTATTAAATTTAATGTAATTTTTGAACTATAAATGTTATTTGGTAATGAAAAAAAGAAGAACATTGTTCATATATGTATTATTATGCATGTACATGTGATGAAATAATCATTTTAAAAATAAATTTAAAGGAACGTAGAAAATTTATATTCCACTCTATAATAACAATTCAAAATAATATTAATATTAATTTAATAATTATTTATATGATACAACTAGGATGAGGGGGAAAAGAAATAAAATAATTAAGATCGATTAGATGAGATTATTACCTCTCCATTTTACACATGGTTAAAAAATTAATTCTCCACATCATGGTTTCTTTGTAATAGTATGTCGTATAGGATGTGGGATAGGTTTGAATAGATAATATGGTCGTGTTTTGAGTGATATAATTTTTTATATTCAACTGATTAATGAGATGAATGTGAGATTCTATTATTGGTGAAGTGAATGACAAAGTTTTAGATATAAATTTTTAATATATTGTGAGAAAATGATCCACATGTAAAGAGTATAAAAAGAGGAATATAATTGTTTTAGGGTTCATATATGGTTGATAATACCTCAAATATTCATTTGAAAATATGTTTTTATATTTTTCAAAGTCTATTACTCTTGTATTTTTCAATTTTACCGCCTTTTTTTATCGTGGTTATTAGTTATCAGCATAGTAATTTACTAAGATTGAATAAAAATAAAATGGTCTTAAATAAATAGTTTTTAGATAATTATTTCATATATGAAATCCATTTTCTCAAATAAAAATTCCATTGTTGATAAAAAATTATTTTAATATTCCCCTATATAACTCATAAAAATCATTTTAAGAAAAACTGTATTTTTAATTTTAAAATGAATGTTTTGGATAAAATTTTAAATTATAATAATTTCTTGTATTTAAACATGCTTAATATTAAAAAATTAATATTAATATGTTTTAAAATCAAATCCAAGATATAATTTCATTTTTGATATCATTAATAAAGAAAAATACAGAAAACATGTTTTATTATAATAACAAATTACTTATGTTTCAAATAGTTAAACATGGGTTTGAAAATTTTGACATATATTTTTTAATGAATAATTTTATTTATTAAATAAATAATTTTTCATGAAAATATTTTAATAATGTATTTTAGTTATGAATAGATCAGGATAAATTTAAAAATTCCAAAATATTAATAAAACAATATTTTAGTACTATTCCCCTATAAATCAACTATTTAAAAAATTAAAAAAAATTAAGATATTTTTTATATGATATATTTTTCAATGTAGCTAATTTTATAAAATTTGAATTTTAAAATTTCTAGATTTATCATTTAATTGATAATTCAAAACATAAATATGTAACTTATTTTATTGAAAAATAGTTTATTTATAATATTAATTTTATATCCTCTAATTGTATGAAATTTAGTTGATTAGTATAATTTTATATAAAATGGGTTATTTATTCATATAATTTATTAATAATATCCATCTAATTTACCCTTGTTTATTGTAGTTATTTTTTTTTAATATATATATTAAAAATATTATTTTATTAATTGAAAATATATAATAAAATATATGGGAGTTTGAATGGTATTCAGGGAAAAGTTTGATAGTCAATCCTGGTATGAGGCGTTGTCATCGGTGTTGAACTAATCACGGTGGTGTGTATTTCTATCTATTTGATAGGGTACCTTGAGTGCATGGGTGGTCAAAGTTTAGTTCTTGGATATTATTTGTTATATTCCAGATCTTCACTATAATGAGAAAAATAAGGCTCATTATTTTGTGGAATCATTTCCTTCATAAATACTTTCCTTGGTTATACATCATATATAGTTTATATATTTTTAGTGGTTGGAAAATAATGAGATGTCAAGTTATATGTTAGAAAATAATAATTCATCATAGGACGTAAGTCATCATGTCTTCTTAAAGAACATAGTTATGGATAAGGGTTATCTATTTCTAGTATAGTTATAGTTGTATCTAATAGGGACCTAGTCCCATATATCTGATTCTCATTTATCTATATACTATATTCCATGGGCATCTACCATGTTCTCATAAAATATTTAACATTGTTTCTTAGATCGAATATGTTGATATTTCGGGTTTTTGATCATTCATGGTTGCTAGTTTATGAAATGTGGGAAATATTTTATACATATTGATTAATAGTTTTCATTGAGTCCTTACCAAATGTAATAGGGTCCTAAAGTCTTTGTGAATAATTTTGGTAAAGGAGAGGCTATATTTGAACCACATGATATTTTCTTTCATCAATATCATTGGTTTGTGAATAGTTGTGTAGGTGGTCATCATTAGGCTCATAGTGCATGAGGATATAGGATTGGTATGATACATTCTATGTATTTTTAACACTAAGTGGACTATATATCATTTAAATATAAATTATATATATTAAACCATGGTTTATTCTTTTTTTGGTTTTAGAGATTCATAGAACATTGTTTTTCATTCCTTGGTCCTTTCTTTGGGACTTAAATTGGATGAACTTTTAGTGCCATTTAATTTCTGAATGGTTTGAAGGCCTTATTTTTTATTTTTTTATAATCCCTCTTTTTTAGGGTTGAAAGGGAACTCCTAAATGACCCATAGGCCCATTGGAGAAAAGCCTAGTACTTGACCTGAAGGCCCATAGGCTTAATTCCAATACATGACCCGAATGCCCAACTAAACTACATAAGAAAAACCCCTCCCCAGCATATGCATCATTAAATGCACCTATCTCACCACCTCACATTAATGATATTTTATAACTTCCCCATGAAAAGTTGAATGGTGTCTTGAATTGATTGATATTTCTATACACTCACATTCTTCCAATCTGATTAGCTCTACTCTGGTGGATGATACTTGCTCTGAATACTCTTTTGGGGCCTTCTCTATGTTTTCTACCAAGTCTACTCTATCATATTGGTGGCCTAAATTCCCTTTGAGATCTATTTTTTTCTTGAAGATTTATTTTTGTTTAGGGTTTCATCAGATGAGGGTGACTAAGGATGTTATCCTAAATCCTAACCTAAGATATCTTTATAAACAATTCACATTCTTATTGATATTTTGAGTTTCATTAATGAAAAATTTATTTTTAATCAACTAATTAACAAATTGTTTCATGATATACTAGATCAATTTATAGTTTTTTTTAATAAATTATCATGAATTCATGGTCATATAAGTATCAAGTAGTGTATTTGATGGCTCTTTTGGTTGTCCTTTGATGACATCCACCAAAATTGATTATTTCCATGTTCATGTTATTGATATGAGAGGTGAATTTTTTGGTATATTGTGTCTCTATAAGGACTGACTACAAATTCATCAAATATTCACCCTATTATTTTATTGAATTCTCCAAAATTTATGTATGGGGTTTTAGTTTCTTTTGGATTTCATGTTATTACATTTGGTTTATGTTTTATTTCTCATTTATTTTATCCTTTTTAATTGCATCAACCAAGAATTAATTTGAATATGTATCAAAAAATCAGTGTCAATATTAAATTGAGTAATTTAAAGAGAAGTTAATTAGTTTTAATATTCATTATTTACTAAAATATAGTGTTATGTTTGAAATTTTTAATGAATCTTATCTTCTAGGTAAGGGTTATGTTTTGATATGGGAGATATTTCTTATATCTGACTCATCCTTATAGTTATGTCCACATGACTGTATCTACATTAAATATGGATAAGATCTTAATTCGGTTTTATTTTTCATGAATCCATTGAAGTGTTATATTATCGATGATAGATTTCAGTTTTCCAAAATTTTAAAAGCCTCTAATATATGTTATTTAGTTACGTGGATTATCTTTTATAGGATTACAAATTTATTTTATTTTATAAATCTCCTTCAAATAATTTTATAGAATATATTCTAACTAAGAAGATACCATTATATATTTCTTTATATGAATTAGTTGAATAGTATATGGTGTAGGATATTTTAGCTCTATTTTTAGATATAGTGGTGGTCAGTAATTGAGTATTCCTCTACTTGAAGACAATGATATTTGTTTGGTGTCTCAGTTGGGAGACCCTGAGGAGGATGTATAAATATACCATGTCATCTATTAAGGTCATATAAAGGGATAACCAATATTTAATGTGGTGTCATGAGATTTAATATGTTCTTATAGTGATACGAGTGGAAATTAGTCGAGAGTTTTATAACACAAAATGAATAGTGAATCCTAGAATACCAAAGATGTATTTTTATTTGAATAATTAGTTTAGTAGGTATTAGATGAATACGTTATTAGAGGAGTTCATGTCTCGTTATTTGTTCAAATAGTGGGTGATATGAAGGAAACATATTTTGGATGGTTTACTACAACCATTGTATGTTCATTATTATAAATGTGAGGATATTTCAATGGATTTACATTCATTTTTTCTATTGAATTTTGTGGATGTAATTTCATTTGGGATATTTTAAATTAGTATATAAAGTTGTGTCATTTATTACAATTTGGTAACCATATGTAATGGACCACTAAATTTATAAACAATTTTTTCTTTATTAAATACCATGTTATTAGGTTTCATTTCACAAAAAACTAATCCAAAATGAAAAAAAAATCTCTATAAAAAATAATGATATATTTCTATTTTATAATATAAACTCAATTGGTTGGTAACAATAAAATCAAAAAAATTATTAAAAATATATGAAAATTTATAAGTAAACAATAGTCTTTTTAAATTAATAAGATAAACGTTTCTCAAAAAAATTAATTTGTGAAGCATGATTAAATAAAAAAATATATTAATTTTTTAAATTTATTCATATAAATTTTTTTAGAGTTTTTAATATTTATTTTCAAATTAGTTAGTAGATTAAATTCCATTTTAATTAATAAAATTACGTTAAAATTTTAAATATTATTTAACATGAAATGAAATTATTTTTTAATGAATAATATTTTTATAAATATTTTATATTTTTTAATGATTTTTTATATATTTTCAATTAAGACTCTCATATGATAGATAAACATATATATTAAATAATTATAATACATTTACTTTTAAATTAAACTAAAATATTATTTAAAAAAATTAATGAAATTAAAACATTTTTTCTACAAAAAGTATTTGTTCCCCACATTATATATTTTAAGTTAAAATATCATTCTATCGTATTTAAAATTAATTTAGATTAAATGGATTCAAAAATCGTATTATTTGTGTTTAAATTTTGTAATATGGGTCTTTTTATTTTTCTAGTGAAAAAATAATAAGAATGATTAATATTTAATCAATATTATTTAGTGATAAAATGGGTAATCTAATGTGGCTCATATTTTACAAAAACAATTGTTACAAAAACCATCTAGAAAATGGGTTTTAGGGTGGAATATAACTCCTATATGACTCAAAAATATTTACCCACCCGGCTCACCCAGATATGATTCAATTCCATTCATACACTATACATAACATGCTTTTCAAAATATTTGTACGACTTTTTCAACTATAAAAGGATCTATCTTCCACCAATATAACGTGGCACCTCCAGTTAGAAATTACCATAAACAAATGACCACTTTTTTATTTTCTAGAACCAATGTAAATTCTTTTCTTCATTTATCCCAAAAAAAATTATATATTTCCTTAATTTGTAGAGGTTGATTCAAGAGAAGATCCAAATTATTGACGTAAGTACTGCTTACCCTTCAAATTTTCTTATCATTATTATCCACAGTCTTCAAAAAACATTCTAGGCATATGTATATAATGAAAATAATATAAATTATTTATTGAATTTTTATTATATTTATTGAATGGTCATTATCTATTCCTCTCCCATTCAATAAAAATGAAAATGTTCCTCATATGCATTTACAGATTAGATCTCTATAAAGTAAACATTTTATTTTTCTTCACAACCATTCTTGGATGGTATTAAAAATGGGTTTATTGGATAAATATGTTTTAAATTTCATGAATTATATTTTAAAAATATAAATTTGGTATTCTATATGAAATATAATCCATAAGAGATTCTTTTAAATATATTAAATGAAAAATAAACATAATATGGATCAAAAAGATTATTTACGACTGAAAATTTATTTTTCATTTATCATATTCTTATAAAACGTAAAAATTAATAATCATCAAATTAATATAATCAAAATAATCCAATTTTAATTATGTGATAGAGACATTATAAAAAAAATCTCTTTTTAAGCCGTACTCACACATAGATGGTAGCATGTTCTTATTGGGTTGGATTAACAACCTCAATAAAAAAATTCTGTAAATTTCATTCAAAGATGGATTTAGAATAATAATATTAAATATTAATAGGTAAATAATTAATATTTTTGGTGTAACTCCACGACTCCCATTACCCAGAGTCGGTGCATTATTACATAACTTTGTCATGACCACAAAAGATCAAGTCTCAAAACACCGATTAGTTTAGTAGCCTTGGAAACACTAGATATATTCATAAGTCTTACACTACATCATAAAGTGAAAAAAACTACAACAACATCTGGTCTTCATATCCCCTCATACATTCCCTGTAGGTCATTCATAAAATACTTTTTTCACATCCTGGGAAAAATTAAAACATTGAAAGGGGTGAGCATAGATGCTCAGTAAGGATAACAATATAGCGGAAACTTTCATAAATAAACATAAACATTTAAGGCAATATATAACTAAAACAAAATCCCTTTAAATTTGAACTTTAGCATAAAATATCAAAGATAAAATGAAATAATTCTATTTACTTATTCACATGGATATTCTACTAGTCAAATAATCACATGCAATATCAATAGCCACTTTCATAATGATGGAATGCATAAGGCCACACTATCATAACCACATAGTCAAGGCCTTGTGCCAAGACTTTAAATAAGATTTTGTAAAGGCCTTATGCCAATACACTATTTTTTCTCATTAGACCTATCGATGCATCAAGGAGCTATAGCGGGCTCCACCCATCACTTACTAAGTCCAATGAATTCCTCATATGAATAGGTTTAAACATAACATAAAAATTCATATTAAAACTAGCATATGAAATGTCAATAATTTCTACATAAACCATGAATGGTATAAAAATAACATATCCACAGTCAAACATATCACAAAACCCTCAATACAATATCAATGTTTTGTATCATAATAAATCAACTTCAAATAAGCTTAAAATCCATCAAATGATGTTGACATAGATGAAATCAAAACTATTTGAGGGAAATATCTCTTTTTCTAAAATCATTTAAAAGTCACATAATTATAAATCATTAACTTTTAAAATATAATTATTAGCTTTTAAGGGAATCTTCAAAGATTTTATAATGGAAGAAAATAGTTTCACCCACCGTATAAGTTAAAAAGATACATTCTTACCTTAATTCTGTCGAAAAGGTTACAAAGGACCTTGTTTGGAAAACAACAGAAATATTCCTTTATAAACTTCTTATAAAAAGTCAAAAAAGGTTATAAATGACTTTAACACATAGTCTGTAAAATATTAATAATTATTTGAAATACATTTTTAGGAAACATGGATGTAGATGATAAAGAGGTCCCAGTAGATAATTATGTATAAACTACCTCGGATAATGAAGAGATTGTGAAATAAACCCTTACCTTGTATTTTTCCTTGGTAGAGGGTAGGTTAACCTACTGTATAATATTTAAATCATTGTTATTAAATTATACAAGAATCACTTAAATAAATATGATATCATATATGATCTTTTAATATTGCTTTGTTAATAATATTTTAGTATTATCGTCGTTTCGGGTGTTCACTTACTCGTTTTCTTTTATATGTTTTGTTACATAAGCCATGTTTATTATCCATAGGTTTAATCTTACTCATATCAATAATTACATCTAGTACTTAATCATTATTTTTAATCATCAAATGAGAATTATACTTTCATGGATACGATGGGTAATGAATCTCATCGCGTTCGTGGAGACGGTAGTCCGTACGTATGCATGAGCGACAATATCATTATTTTGATATTAAAATAATATATAATTTGATGGTATGTCATATATATAGAA
This sequence comes from Viscum album, assembly GCA_963277665.1. Taxonomy (NCBI): domain Eukaryota; kingdom Viridiplantae; phylum Streptophyta; class Magnoliopsida; order Santalales; family Viscaceae; genus Viscum; species Viscum album. The sequence continues at coordinate 1,019,386,339 of OY728132.1, read as the reverse complement.
TAATTATCATGTTATATTTTGTATTTACATCAATTACACATCATTATCATACCCATCCAAATAATAATGTTTTGGATAACAATTACACCACGACGTGGAGACCGTAAGCCGTACGTACGCACATTTGGTGACATGTCATTCAAAGGATGGATAGAATAACGAATATGGTTGTAACATATTTATAATAATATCACAGTATATAGAAGATACTGGAGTTGTTATTTTATAAAGGAAATAACAAAGAAATAAGAAGTTGAAGAAGAAAGGAACTTGAAATAGGGTGGTGAGAACATTACCTCTTCTTCGGGTTCTTCCTTTTGATTTGATCAAAAGGGCTCCATAGGTTGGATTTATGATTAAAAAAAGGACTCTAGGTTGAATTGAGGGAAGTTTAGAGAATATTGGGGTAGGTTTTGGCCGATCCAAAAGGCTATGAAGGTATGAATTTGAGAGAAGGAGGAGTGCCCTTTTATAAGACGGGTGAGGGGCACCTTAGGAAAAGCTAGAAATATTATTTTATAATAAATTCATATTCAGTTTCCAATGGCACAAAAGTATATTATTTAAAGTTTAAGATGGGGATATGTTGAAAAACACTCATCCAATATGTTTTATACATTTTTGGGTCACTATATTAACATTATATTTTTTATTTAACTCTTAGTTAAATAGTTTGACATTTACCATGTCTCTTTGTATTTTTATATTATATAGTTAATAAACATACTATATACTTCCAAGATACCCCCAAGTATTCCATTAATGATACACCTATAGTTATATAATCCCTTTGGAAAAACCATAGATTTGTAGGAATATAATATCAATTAATAATATAATATTTGTTTTAAAAACTCTTTTATGTCAATTTTGACACTATTTGGTATTTTGTTTTTTCTAAATTCATAACAGAATTATTACTTAGAACCTAATTCATTTAATCAACCCTAACATGTCATATTAACCTATAAAATTATTGGAATTCATTAAAATTCTAAAATTATATTTATTTGGGTATTTATAATATCAATTATTTTAATATTTCACTAATAAGGTAATTACTGCATCATCATTGTGTCATAAATAAATTACATTATTTAATGTCTAAAAATTATAAATAATATACCATTATGTAGGAAATATTTTTATATTTCTAATGAATATTTATAATCGAATTTATCTTATGTATAACACTATATTAAAAATGTTTTAGTTATTAAACTTTGATTTTAACTCTTAACTCTTCTTTGAATTAAATAATAATAAATGTCCTAGTCTAATCCAAGTGGACCAAAGAGGTTCATATTTTATTCATAAGGTTTTTTTTGTTCTAATTATACTTATCCAATAGAATTAGTACATGTGTTAGGGTAATAAAAATATCATTTTTACCCTTAATTACCCTATTCACATTTAACCGTGGTAAATAAAAGTAAAATTTTACTATTCACAAAAAATTATTTTTATCTTATTGAACCACATTTTACTCCTTTATAATAACCATGTGTCTTGGATTTTTGAAATTCCACTCACAGAAGTGGTAAAATTATGTTTTATGTGAATTCTCAAATTCTCCTTGCAGATGGGTAAAAGACGGTGAAAAGTTCAATAAAATTTTTATATATCTAAAATTATTATAAACTGAATCCAATGAATTACATTGAAATTATATAGGTATTATGTATCTATTTTGAACTAAAATAAATTTAAATAAAATAAATAATTATTTAAATAAATATTCGGTTTTAAACTATAACTCAGTGTTTTTCACTATTCATCAAAAAATTGAAAGTTTTCAGAAAAATATTGAAATTTCACCAAAGGATAATTTCGATATTCCAAATCCAAAAATGAAGTACATTTTCTATAAAATTTAAAAAATTTCAAAAATTGGGTATTACTATCCATAATGGCTAGTTTGATTGGTTATGGTGTCTGTTAGAACTCGAAATTGCGTACAATACGCGCTACTATATTATTCAAAGAGACGCGTACCATGGAAGCTTGGGGTGTTACATTCTCCCCTCCATCAAATAATTTCATCCTCAAAATTTCTAGAATATTACTACATAAAAAGACTTGGGTGTTTCTTCATCATTTGTTCCTCGGGTTCCCATGTTGCCTCTTCCATCTTATGGTTTCTCCATATAACTTTTACCAGACGAGTCTTCCGGTTTCTCAACACTTGTTCTCTTGTATCAAGAACCCTGACAGGCTCTTTGCAATAAGATAGATCTTGTTCCAATTCTAATTCCTCATAGGTGAGTACATGCGTTGGGTCAGGAATGTATTTTCTCAATAGTGATACGTGGAACACATCATGAACTTTGGAGAGATTTGGCGGCATTGCCAAATGGTAAGCAACAGCCCCAATTTGTTCTAGAATTTTGAAAGTTCCTATGTACCTGGTACTCAATTTACCTTTCTTACCGAAACGTATAACTCCCTTCCATGGAGATACCTTCAATAAAACATGATCTACTACCTGAAATTACAAATGCTTCCTTCGGTTATCAACATAGCTCTTCTACCTACTTAGAGCTGCTTTGATGTGGTTTTGGATTACCTTCACCTTTTCCATCGTTTCTTCCACTAGTTATGGGCCTATGAGTTTTCTTTCACCAACATCATCCCAATAGGTTTGTGTGAGACATCTCTTTCCATATAACGCTTCATATGGTTCCATCTGAATACTTGAATGGAAGCTATTGTTATAGTAAAATTCCACCAAGGGTAAATATTGATCCCACATACCCTGAAAGTCAAGTGATCAAGATCTCAACATGTCTTCTAAGGTTTGAATAGTCTGTTCTGATTGTCCATCAGTTTGGGGGTGGTAAGTAGTGCTCAAATTAAGTTCAGTATCCAAGGCCTTCTGAAGACTCTTCCAAAATATTGATGTAAACGTGGATCACGATCAGAAAAAATTGATAGTGATACTACATGAAGTCTTACAACTTCATTAATATATATCCTTGCTAGATGTTCAAGTGGTAGATCTTCTCTTATAGAAAGAAAATGTGTTGACTTGGTAAGACGATCAACAATGACTCATATTGCATTGTTCCTTCTATGAGTCTTTAGTTGTCCCATGACAAATTCCATAGTGATATTATCCCATTTCCACTCAGGTATGGGAAGAGGTTGCAATACTCCACCAGGCTATTTCCTTCCAGCTTTCACTTGTTGACAAACCATACATCTTGACACAAAATTAGCAATCTCCCTCTTCATGTTGTCCCACCAAAAATGTTTCTTCAAATCTCTATACATTTTGGTGCTCCTAGGGTGTATAGAGAAATTGGAACAGTGAAAATCGTCTAAAAATTCCCTTTTTAGATTTGGTATATCGGGAACACAAATTGTCCCCCCAAATTTCAATATTCCATCTACATACTCAAATTCACTCAATCTCCCATCATTCACAGCTTTAATCTTCTTTTGAAATTCTTCATCATCGGTCTGAGAACTCTTTATCCTTTCTAGTAAATAATTTTTGGAAACCATTTGAAAAAGTATTGATGTTTCACCTTCCATGGTTATTCTCATATCCAACTTTACTAGATCCATGAAAATAGGATCCCTTTCAACTCTCATTTTGTTCAAAACTCCTTGATCATTACTGCACAAATAATCTTCCACCTTATTTTCCTTCCCCGGGAGGTAGTGTATCGTGCAATCATAATCATTGAGTAGTTCAATCCATCTCCTTTTCCTCGTGTTGAGTTCTTTCTGTGAGAAAATATACTTCAAACTCTTCTGATTAGTATAAATCTCACATTTCTCACCATAGAGATAGTGCCTCCAAATATTCAAATCAAATATTATAGCTGCTAACTCAAGATCAGGAGTAGGATAGTTTTGCTCAGGAATTTTTAGCTGTCGTGATGCATAGGCAATAACTCTATCATTCTGCCTAAGGACACAACCAATGGGAACTGATTCACATAAATTTATAGCAATGATACTTCCATAAAGAGTTTTAACTGAAAAATCCCTTGTTAAATAAAATTGAAAATATCTAATTTTCTTATCAAATTGGGAAGATATGAAATAATGCGATGATCCAGAATCAAATAAAGAATTTTCTAAACTTGAGGAAACCATTAAATTACCTGTCACCACGTCTTTCGGAGCTTCTACCTCAGCAGTAGTGATAGCATAAGCATGGCCTTGATCCCTTGGCATTTTCTATGGTAAGTTCACTAGACGCTTAGGATATTCATTTTCATAATGTCCTATCTCCTTGCAGTTGTATCATTGAACATCGATAGCTTCTTTCTTCCCCTTGTAATCACGGTCTTGGTGGCCTTTTTCACCACACTTGTAACAGACTCTCATTCCTTTCAAGAAAGTACTGGGGTGTTTCTTCCCACATTTACTACAGGATGGATAATCAACTTTTCCCTTATTCCCCTTATTTCCATTTCCAGAGTGATCAGCATATCTCTTCTTTTCTTGTTTTTCTTTTAAGTCGTAAGACTTAGAGAATTCTTTTTCTGTCTTGATAGTGCATGAGACAATATCTTCATACAACCTAAAGGTTTGTGAGACTACTGATCGATGGAGAAATGGTTTTAACCCATCAAAGAAATGACCAATCTTACTTCTTGGGTTAGTTATATAATCTATAGCATACCTCGCTAACCTTTTAAAGTTAGCCTCATACTTTGTGACATTCTCATCCTCCTTTTTCCTCAGACTCAGAAATTGCATTTCCATATCTGGTCGATGGTTACGAGGAAAGTATTTTTCTAAGAACATCTCTTTTAACTCCCTCCATTCCATATTTGATACTTCGTAATCTTCCTTCATGTTTTGAATCAATGACCACCATTGATCAGCATCTCCAGTGAGGCGGTAAACTGTCATGACAACTTTTTCCCTTTTGCTACTCCCCAAGGCATAGAATATTTTCTCTAAAGAATTTATCCATTGCTCAGATACTAATGGATTTGTACTCCCATTTAATTTTGGTGGTTGTTGCCTCATGAAGTGATCTAACATTGATCCTCCATGCTGCGGATCCGGGTGCCCCATACAGGTAAGGTTATTATTCAAAACTTGAGTGAGTTGTCCCAGTATGGTGATTAGCTGATCAGCACCAGTTGCATTACCAACTCCGCTATAATTATCTTGAGCAGAAGGGAAATCCCTACATGGAGTGCATGCATTGATATGGTTTCCATTCCTTCCACTAGGCACCATTTCTAAACAATGGCATAAACTAGATCAGTTTATGAGTCAAAATACATAATTCCATACTTGTAAAACACTTAACATAAATTGAACTATTTATGGATATAATCCATAATCATAAAAATGTTTTCTTTGAGAAATTATATACTCATAAACCCTTCATAATGGTTTTTATAGAAAATGATAATTATCCTAAGCATATCCCCCGAGAGTGTCGTAACCAAGAGTGCAGCAAGGCCCGTTGTTGTTCACCAGTTCTCATTCAATTCTAGCTCAAAGTAGTGTTTTTGGGTTCTACCCCTAGGTACATCTGTGCCAGAGCCACCTCTACCTGTTCGTATCCAGACAGAGATGTATTTCTCTGAAAACTCACAAAATCTTAACAATACCAAAATTCTAGGAAGTTCTTCTACACTAATCCTCAAAGTCCATCTTAGGTCTATGTGCTCTAATCAGAGTTTATCTAAATCTAGCTTCCAAGGTTTTTACTAAACTTCCTCTGATACCAACTATAATTCCCTGAACCCAGCTACCCAGAGTCGGTGCATTATTACATTACATTTTCATGATCACAAAAAGATCAAGTCTCGAAAGACCGATTAGTTTAGTAGCCTTGGAAATACTAGATATATTCATAAGTCTTACATTGCATCATAAAGTGAAAAAAAACTACAAAAACATCTTTTCTTCATATCCCATCATACATTCCCTGTAGTTCATTCATAAAATACCTCTTCACATTCAGGGAAAAATAAAAATATTGAAATAGGTGAGCTTAGATTCTCAATAAGGATAACAATATAGCGCAAACTTTCATAAATAAACATAAAAATTTAAGGCAATGTATAACTAAAACAAAAACCTTTTAAATTTTATCATTAGCATAATATGGAAAAGATAAAATGAAATAATGCAATTTACTTATTCACATGGATATTATACTAGTCAAATAATCACATGAAATATCAATAGCCACTTTCATAATGACGGAATGCATAATGTCAGACTATCATAACCTCATAGTCAAGGCCTTGTTCCAAGACTAAAAATAATATTTTTACAAGTACTTGTGCCAAGACACTAGTTTATCTCATGAGACCTATTGATTCATCGAGGAGCTATAGCGGGATCCACCCATCACTTACTAAGTCCAATGCATTCCTCATATGAACAGGTTTAAACATAACATAAACATTCTTATTAAAACTAGCATACAAAATGTCAATAATTTCTCCATAAACCATGAATGGTATAAAAATAACACATCCACAGTCAAAAATATCACAAAACCTTCAATACAATATGGAATGTTTTTATCATAATAAATCAACATAAAATAAGCCTAAAATCCATCAAAGGATGTTGACATAGATGAAATCAAAACTATTGGAGAGAAATATCTCTTTTTTTTGAAATTATTTAAAAGTCACATAATTATAAAACATTTACTTTGAAAATATCCTTATTATCTTATAAGGTAAGCTTAAAAGATTTTATAACGGAAGAAAATAGCCGCACCCGCCGTATAACTTAAAAAGAGACATTCTTACCTTAATTCTGTCGAAAAGGTTAAAAAGGACCTTGTTTGAAAAATGAGGGAAAGATTCCCTTATAAACTTCTTATAAAAAGTAAAAAAATGGTATAAATGACTTTAACACATAGTCTATAAAATAGTAATAATGATTTGAAATAAATTTTTAAGAAACATGGATGTGGATGATAAAGAGGTCCCAGTAGATAATTATGTATAAACAACCTCGGAAAATGAAGAGATTGTGAAATAAACCCTTAACTTGTACTTTTCCTTGGTCGAGGGTAGGTTAAACTCGTATATAATAGTTAAATCATTGTTATTAAATTATATAAGAAACATATACATAAATATGATATCATATATGATCTTTTAATATTGCTTTGTTAATAATATTTTAGTATTATCGTCGTTTCGGGTGTTAACTTACTCGTTTTCTTTTATATGTTTTGTTACATAAGCCTAGTTTGTTATCCATAGGTTGTATCTTATTCATATACAGAATGATATCAAGTCCTTAATAATTATTTTTAATCATCAAATGAGAATTAGACTTGCATGGATACGATGGGGAATGAATCTCATCGCATTCATGGAGACGGTAGTCCGTACATATTCACAAGCGACAATATCATTATTTTGATATTAAAATAATATATAATTGGATGTAATATCATATATACAGAATCATTATCATGTTATATTTATTATTTACATCAATTACACATCATTATCATACACATCCAAATAATAATGTTTTGAATAACAATTACACCATGATGTGGAGACGATAAGTCGTACGTACGCACGTATGGTGACATGTCATTAAAAGGATGGATAGAATACCGAATATGGTTGTACCATATTTATAATAACATCACAGTATATAGAAGATACTGGAGTTATTATTTTAGAATATAAATAACAAAGAAATAATAAGTTGAAGAAGAAAGAAACTCGAAAGACGGTGGTGATAACATTACTTCTTCTTCGGGTTCTTCCTTTTGATTTGATCAAAAGGGATCATTAGGTTGGATTTATGATCAAAATAAGGCCTCTAGGTTGAAGTTATTTAAGTTGAGAGAATATTTGGAAGGGTTTTTCCTAGACAAAATGCTTTGAGGGTATTAATTTGAGAGAAGGGGGAGTGCCCTTTTATAAGAGGGGTGAGGGGCACCTTAGGAAAAGCTAGAAATATTATTTTATAATAAATTCATATTCGCTTTCTAATGGCTCCAAAGTGGATTATGTAAAGGTTAAGGTGGGTATAGGTCTAAAACCACTCAACCAATAGGTTTTAGACAGGTTTGGCTCACTATATTAACTTTATCTTTTTGATTTATCTCTTAGTTAAATAGTTTGACATTTACCATGTCTCTTTGTATTTTTATATTATATAGTTACTAAACTTATTATATACTTCCAGGAGACCCCCAAGTGGTCCATTAATAATACAACTACCATTATATAAGTCATTTGGCCGAACCTTATATTTTTTGGAATATAATATCAATATATAATATAATATTTGTTTCAAAAACTCTTTTATGTCAATTTTGACACAATTTGGTATTTTCTTTTTTCCAAATTCATAACAACATTATTACTTCTAACATAATTCATTTAATTAACCCTAACATGTCATATTAACCTATAAAATTAGTGTAATTCATTAAAAGTCTCAAATTATATTTATTTGGATATTTATAGTATCAATTATTTTAATATTTCACTAATAAGGTAATTACTGCATCATCATTGTGTCATAAATAAATTAAATTATTTAATGTATAAAAATTATAAATAAAATACCATTATGTAGGAAATATTTTTAAATTTATAATGAATATTTATAATCTAATTTATCTTATGTATAACCCAATATTAAAAATGTTTTAGTTATTAAACTTTGATTTTAACTCTTTTAACACTTCTTTGAATTAAATAATAATAAATGTTCTAATCTAATCCAAGTGGACCAAAGAGGTTCACATTTTATTAATAAGGTTGTTTTTGGTCAAATTATACTTATCCAATAGAATTAGTACATGTGTTAGGGTAATAATAATATCATTTTTACCCTTAATTACCCTATTCACATTTAACCGTGGTAAATAAAAGTAAAAAGTTATTATTCACAAAAAATTATTTTTATCTTATTAAACCACATTTTACTCTTTGATATTAAGCGTGTCTCTAATATTTTTGAAATTCCACTCACATAAGTGATAAAATTAAGTTTTATGTGAATTTTCAAATTCTCCTAGGAGATGGGTAAAAGATGAAGTTCAACAAAATTTTTATATATCTAAAATTATTATAAACTGAATCCAATGAATTAAATTGAACTTATATAGGTATTATGTGTCTATTTTGACCTAAAATAAATTTAAATAAAATAAATAATTATACAAATAAAAATTCATTTTTAAACTATAACTTAGTGTTTTTCACTATTCATCAAAAAATTGAAAGTTTTCAGAAAAATACCAAAATTTCACTGTAGGATAATTTCGATATTCTGAATCCAAAAATAAATTCCATTTTGTATAAAATTTAGGAAATTTTAAAAAGTGGGTATTATTATTATAATGGGTAGTTTTATTGGTTATGGTGTGTGTTAGAACTCCAAGTTTCATACAACACATGCTACTGTATTATTCAAAAAGAAGTGTATCGTGGAAGCTTGGGGTGTTACATTTGGAATTGTATTAGTTGTATAAAATTTTATGTTATTAATTAAGATAATACAATTTGTTCTTTAAAAATATACAAATCAATCTGGCCATTGACTTCATCATCAATAATAATACCTAAAAACATATGGGATGTAATTATAACATAATAAATAATTAAAGAAAACCTTAAATTCATTATATATTAAGATCTATAAATATTGAATATCGATAGTATAATAAGTAACTTCATCAAGATTATGAAGCTTTTTCAAAATGATCAAGATTACCGACATCTAATACTAAATGAAGATACTAAAAATTTAGAGAATAATTATAAATGATATTTATAAATAGTTATAATCTTGAATAAGCTTGTGAAATACGTGATTAAGGGGGGTATTTTTTATACATGATGTTAGGGTGAGATTAATTATGCATGAATTCAATATAATTGTCTCATCGACTAAATTTATGATTCATTTGGGATAGTCTTTCATAATTGAATATACTCTTAAATATTTTATTTGATCCTTACATTACACTTCTATTATACTATATCCAATTTTTATATAATTGAATAACTTTTAATCATTAACAGGTACTTATTTTTTATATAAATTATTTGAAACAAATTTATGTGTTGGCAAGAATAACTCACATTTTTACAATTGAATCTTTTATTCATTGTCCATGTTTTTCATATAGATAGTATTATCTTAATAAAAATATGAATATTTATTATCTCTAATATTCAGTATATTTTACTTCACCACTTTTACAAAATTACATTCCGTAAATGTCACTCCTATGTTTATTCTCCAATTGAAATGTATACAAAAAATTTAAATTCATTAATGAAATTATTTTACACCTTATATTTATTGTCATGATATTATTATTTCATTACTAGGATCTTTTTATTTTACATATTTTTCTCAATGTTATCAAAATCCTTCTATTTACATTCTCACAAAAATTAATGTGACTTTCACTTTATATTTTATAACAATGTAGAAGATGTTTTGTGAAATCATTAGTAATTTCTATTATCTTTTTCTTTTATGTTTAATATCTCATAAAGTGATGTTTTTATCACCATAAATATTTTATTGTCATATGATTCCACTAAAAATGGGATATTTGATATCATATGATCACATAAAATCATGTTATGTGATGTTTTTAAAATGTTTATGAATCTGGGTCTTTTCTATGAGTTATTTAAGAAAAAATGTTGATTTATTTTAAATTGGTCACATATGTATGTATTATGATGATAAGGGTCATATATAACCCTACAATACATTTCTTTAAATCTATGCCTCATGATATTTTTTTGCATGGACATAATGAGTTTTTTTATAGAGGCAATGCAATAATTAGTTTTCTCACAAAAGATTTCATATTTATATAGTTTTCCAAATTTATATTCTTTTTTATCAATTTATTAAATATTAACAAGTTCATTATCATGTTATTGAATGTTTCCGTGATAATTTTAATTTTAAATATATTTTATTACTTTCACGACATACATTTATTTTAATTTTCTCGCACACTTATTTCATCCTCAAATGTTTTTTAATTATTATAATGTATATTATTCCAATTCATAACTTTTATACTACCTTAAATGAAGTTTTATGAATTTATATTACTATAAAATGTTATATTATTATCATATATGGTCTTAGGGTAGTTTAATAATTCATTTATACAACCCTCATGTTTTACATCTTGTTTATGATTTGATACATTATGATTTTTCTTTTCCCTACTAAGCATCTAAGCACACCCTATACTTATGTTTTCCTTTCCCTGGGATCTCAAAAGGGTTATATATTATGATATATCTCTAAATTGTTATATATGTTCATTATTGAACAGAAATTTTCTCATTTACTATAAAATAAAATGTTCATGTATCCATTAATCAAGACACTAAACCATTTAGTCCTTGTGATGTGGGAATGTTTTTGAGATGATAATCTGAAACAAGGAATTAATGTATTATTTAGATTATGTTTTTATTGGGATAATTTTTTCACTATCTAGAGATAGTTTAATTATTTTTTAGGAAATTTATATAATATTAGGGACCACCCTATGGATTAATCTTTGAAATTAAAATGTGTTTAATATTATATCTCAATATTGTGGAAAAATTGATATTATATGGTTTTCATAAAAATAACATCCTTGTCTATATACTAAAACTTTATGTAGGCTATGTAATAGATGTACCTATGGGTAGTAATCCAAAAATGGGTACATTTTGTATCAACTCGATCTTTACATGGATATCGATAAAGATTCTTGACATCACACCTAGATTGACACTATTGGGGGATACTTTTTCAATGATCCACATTCTCTTAATAAACTATTTTGAAAGAGATGAGTATATAAGTACTTTATTTAGAAAATTAATCATAGATAACTATGATTTAATACTATATATTTATAAGTTAATGTATGCATTTATTTTATGAAATCCATATTTTTTGTTTTTTGTTTCTTTATATATATATGTATTAATTTAAGTATACTCATTAAAAAATATTTTACTCGAGGTAATGGTGGGAACTTGAAATAATCCATTTAACAGTTGACGAAGTATAAAATATGGTTATTAAACTAATAAGAAAACATCTGATATTTGAGGTGAGTTGAAAAAACTGCAATAAAAGATAACTGAACTATATCAATCTATGAGAAATAAATTCATTTTGATCTCCCAAAAACACATTGGAAGGAAAATCTCAGTATTGATTCATTCATGAGGAAAAATCAACCCACTATTAGCTTGTACTCTAATATATTAGTTTATGAGTAGTGGGTAAATTTAATAAAAAACATATTTTCAATTATTCAGTTCTTGCAACATGAGGAGGTTTTTCAATACAATTACTCTTCATAAAAAGATGTTTACCATTGGTTGAATAATGTCAATAATACCTCAGAAAAAGTGGATATAGACTCTCTGAAAGTGGAATATATATGAATGATTTTTTTTCAAAATGTACATTACTCATACTATACATGATAATGAAGCATGAATTATAGTAATTAAAGAAAAAATAGGATCATTCTATTAGAAAATATAAAAAAATAACATGAAAATCAATCTATGCATCCATTTTTACATATCATGATGAAATTTATATTGATCACCTCATTCCTTGATTAAATCCTTGTTTTTATGGTTATTATCCATAAGATAAGTTTTTATTTACAAAAACATTACTTTATGTGGCCTAAAAGTATATATGTAAGATGTAATGTCATGTTATTCTATAAAAAAGGTATGTAAAATATTATGGAATCATTAATGATTACACACATGGTTGGAAGAGTTTAAAATTTCCAACATGAAATAAATGTGGGAGGAATAAACCTTCAAATTTAAATAGAAGACCAGGGATGTTTTCTATGTCTTTTACGGTATAACACTAAACTCATAACATCCAAAGTAGTTCTAAAAGGACAATAAAGACAATAGAGGAGAACATGGCCCCAACTATTTTTTCAACCACGTGGATATGCATCAACAAAAAGTTTTTGTGAATTACATGAATCAATTATCTAATCATAGATAAAATAAAGGGAATAGACCCCCAAAATACTCGGAAATTATGGGATTAATGAAGAGAATTTTAAATTGAAAATTTTCAGGTGAATCAAAATAATGAAGTATTGAATAATATACATGTACTTAAAACTATAATTGAAAATATATTATATGATTATGGTTCAATATATTCTTTTATATAATACAATTATACCATGAATGTTTATTTTCACCCTCAAACAATGCATATTGACCTTTCTATAAATAATCATAGTGACATAATGATTTAGTGAAAGATATATAATACAAACCTAATAAATATAATTCGTTGGATACTTCTACTAAATATAGATATACTTCCTTAGGTTGTGTTTGATTTAATATTAAGAAAATATTTACTCTCTCTATATATTGATTAAATCATCTATCATTATAAGGTAATCTCATTCCATATCAAAAATTATCATTTTATCATGTATTAATTCATTAATTATTATGAAAATATTATGGAATAATATTCAATAATATGGGTTATGATTCCCAACAATGGGAGATAATTGATTAAAATTATTATGGAGAAATTCAACATTGATGTAATCCCTATTATATTGGGAATATACTAACATATTGTTTCATGAAAATCATGTTCTTCCACCAAAGTATAAGGTTGGTTTTTTAATCAAACCATCACATAGATAAAATCCTATATCAAAGAGACCATATAGAATGTCCCCCCATTAATAGGGGGAACTAAATATAAAAATAAAACAAAATATAGAAAATGGTTTTATATTCCCTATTGCTTCACCATGGGGTGAACTACAGATCATTTTCCAAAATAAGGATGGTTTGATACAACATTGAATGTATTATCATATTATCTATAATATCATAATTAGAAACAAGTACCATATACCTAGTATTGAAGAACTATTAAATCATGATATACTTCATTGATACTTCTCAAAGATTTTCCCTTGTTATGGATACTATCAGTTATAGGTTAAATGAGAGGATATTTCTAATATTTCATTCCAAATGAGTTATTGATAATGAAAATTTATATTTATTCCAATTGGGATTAAGAATACTCTAAATATAACTATAGATCAAATGAATAGACACATTAAATGCTACTTTAATTAGGTAATAGTTAACTTTATATACGATATTATTATATATTCAATAATAATGTAAGACAACAAAATCTATATAGGATTATGATAAACATGTGGAGAAATGAGAAACAAAATACCATGTTTAGAATGTGTTGATTTTGGAGAAAAATGTATCATTAATGGGGCATGTAATCACAATATATGTTATATCATCACGTCCATCAATAATGTATGTAATCAATTATTGGACTGGACTATCCAATATATCCAGGATACATCATTTTCTTTTGTTATGATTATATCAACAATGTTTTGTTACAATTTTTCAATGGATATAAAATCATCTAACCAAGTTAAAAAGGAAATGAGGGAAGGTACTTTTGAAGTAGGAATGTGAATGATGTTTCAAGGAACTAAAAATAAAGTAAGACACCACTCATGTACTTACATTACCCTATTATGGAGAATGAATTATAATATATAGTGATTCCTTAATAAGTGATTGGGTTGTTTCATCATGATGAATGATATTATAATTTCCTATGTCTCATTCCAATTAAAGACTCATGAGAAAAATTAACAAATAAAAGATTTTGATTTGGGGGAAGCAATCTTTGTAAAAATGATTTGGTTCCATAATCTCTATAGAGGGAAGGGTGATATATATATTTATGCCAAGAATTTTATAAAAATAACCAAAACTAATGAATTGATTATTTGAAGAAGAAGATTATTGTAATTGATAAAAAATATTTATTTTCATAAAACTTTATCAACCATGGAATGAAAATAATGTGTTTGATACTTCTCATTGGAAAGACAATCCTAGACTCTCTGTGATGAAGAATGAAAAATGCCTAATACTCTTGTTTTTTAGAGGATGAATATTCATTTCATAATGGTAGGATTCAAATCATTTCATTACGAAATGAATACCCAACCTTCCATAAACATGATGATCAATTAATAAAATAATATGGATTTATTTTTGTATAAAATGGGAGTTAATATGATGATGTTCAAATTTGATAACAATTGTGTTATAGGGACTTGAACCTAGAAATATGTCCTATCAAAACCAGAATTGGTGAAGTAACTATTAGACGATTCACATAGCCAATACTTTTATATTCATCCAGGATGAATGATTATGTTTAGATATCTAAAACAGAACATTTTTTTGGATATCATAAATAATGATGTTTCTGAACACATGTCTCAATGTATGGTATAACAACGAGTTAAGCATGGATAAAATAAAATTCTAATGGAATTTCACAACCATTTCCTACACCAGTATGGAAAATCGAATCCATCATCATGGATTTCATCATAGGAATTTCCATGAAATCTAAAGTACATAATTCCATTTGGGTTGTAGTAGATCACCCTATAATTCAAACACATGTTTTTTTAATTAAAAAATATTTTAGTCTTGACTAACTCATAATGATATAGATAATAGATGTTGAAAGGTTACATGGAGTAACACAATCCATTCTTTTTTATTAGGGTTCTTTGTTTAACTCACGATTCTAGAGAATCCCTCAGAATGAATTAAAGATTGATCTAGATTTCAAAACATCTTATCATCCTCAAAATTAGTTTCATCCTATTAGGACTATTTAACCACTATAGGATGTACTGAGATGTTGTTCGATGGATTTCCCCGGATTTTGGGATTAACACCTCCCCAGGTTGAGTTCTAATATAACAATAGTTTCTAATATAGAAATAAAAATTAACCATATGAGTCTCTGTATGTAAAGACATGTAAGACTCCAACAAGATGGTATAAAGTCAGATAGAGGAAGGTGATAGGTCTTCAACATTTCCAATAAATTTATTTGAAACCATTCAACGATATGTGAATGTTAAAAAAATTATATAAGAGTTATGTAGAAAATTTTAAAAGAGAACCAGTGGGTGAATTTTTTAGAGAAAGTGTTTCTTAAAATATCTCCATGGATGTGGGTCAGAAAATTTGGGTATAATGGGATGATATGTCATAGATACATTACCCCATTCAAGATCCTTTCTCTAGTCAGGGTTGTATTGTATCACTCATAAATTCGTACACATATGTTTTAATTTCACAATGTGTGGAATATTTTTATTATCAGGAATTATATACCAGATTCACCATATATACTAATTTCCAAATCTGTTAAATAGGTATAAGAAGTTTTATATAAGGAATGACCAATGTAGATCAAGAATCAAAGAGAAATTTTTCAGATAAAAAGGACTACCAATTTATTCAATGTTTGGTTAAATTATAATAAGTTTTAGGGGTTAAATAGAATCATGATGTTTTGAGAAGAGAAAACTACACTTATTTTTTTACTTTGTGTAATAATATACTAATGAAGATCTTCTTTTTAAAGGTGGTATAATATAACAACCCATTATTTTAATAAATACTTTTCCATAATTAAATATCAGGTAAGTATCTTTTCATTCGTGAAACATTGAACTAAAATGAGAACTATGTTACCTTACAAAATTATTAAATATTAGCACTACATTATAGTAATTATATTAATGTTTATGAATAAATCACAACAATTAATAATTTTGATATAAAAAGAAATAATAAAACATTTTTCATTTTAAAAATAGAGGAATAAGGTTTTTATAAATTACATTTATGTAATATGAATGATTATTTTAATTTTTCTTCAACTATGGAAATTGAATCATATAAAAATAATTATATATTTTAAATTATAATTTTAAAAATAGGGAATGTGGTCAATTTATTTTTTGTAAAAAAATAATTTAGCAAGGTAAATATTATTTACTATTGTAAATAGAAAATTTTTCAAATAATGATACCATATTAAATATTATTTTTTTAAAACATAATTGTTATATTTAAATTTAATAATACAATATGTTGTTTAAAATTTTGTATAAATGAGTTAAAACTAAATTAATTGTTAATAAATAGAAAATTATATTTCAAATACATTATCATTAAAATGAATGTTTTTTACAAATATATATTTAAAAACATTATATATTTTTAATTAAAATTAAATTATCTAAAATTTGGAAATTTATTTTCATTAAATACAGTCAGGATTTACACCGAACATGTTTTAATTCCAAATGAAGGGTTATCAAATTTTTTATTTTGTAAAAAAATGAAAACCATTATTAATATTTAATCAACATTGGTATGGTAAAAATGGGTAATCTAATGTGGCTCAAATTCTCTAAATCAATACTAAGCACAAACCTTCTACAATAACATTCTTAGTTATTAATATAATAACTACATGCCTTAGAAACATTTACCGACTTAACTCTCCAAACTATTAATCAATTCCATTCATAACTCATTCCAAACATTTTTTAAAAAATATTTTTTCCACATTTACACCAATAATAGGACTCACTTTAACAAATATCTTTCTATAACTATTGTTAAAAATTTCCCTAGAACCCTATGAAATTAATTTTTTCTATATCCCCTCAAAATGATTAGAATCATTTATTGACAAATTTCCTCAATTCATTTATTTCTAAAGGATACATCAAGAGATGATCGAAAATATATGTTTGTATTACTTACCCTTTAGCATCCTTTATTAATTATTCTTATACACTATAATCTAAACCCATTATAACCATTTGTATATAATTATATAAATAAAAAATTATCACGAAATATTTTTTCTCAATGCAATAACTATTATCTGTTCCCAACTAATACAATCTGTAAAATGAAAAATGTTCCCTTACGCTTTTGAATACTATGACTTCTATGAATGAAAAATTTAGTTTTTCATAACCACCATTCAGGGGCGGTTCTTAAAATGGTTTTACTTTATAGATAAGTTATTTATTTCATGGTTTATATTCTATTAATATAAATTAGGAATTCCATAAGTAATGTTATAAATATTTTATCATTGTAAAACTTATCAACTAAAACAGACATACCAGAAAGAAAATAGATTTATTTATAAGTTAAAACTATTTTTCCATATACCATGTTATTATAGATCTTGTTAATTTTGATTCACCTCCTTAATAACAATTATATATTATCATTATAATTTTACGATGGTGATATTATAACAAAATAATCTCATCCATAACCATACTCAGACATATATTTGATCATGTTCTTGTTTGGTTAGTTTGAATACCTACATGAATAATGCAATGAATTTATACCAAGGTTTCATTTAGAAATTAACTATTATATAATAATAATTAATTTATGATTTTTTTGGTTAGAAATTTATAATTTTAACACCTGAGACAAAATTATGAAGATAAATATTATATCTTAATATAAAAATAATAAAACGAAAATTTTAATATTTCAAGAAACAAAATTTTTAATTTTATAAGATGAATATTGATTTTAAACATATATTCTCTAAATAATACAAGAATTATTTGGTGAATTTTCCAATATAAATAATATTTTATGAGGAATTAAAAAAAATCATCTAAATATTCACTATTTTATTCATAATAAATTTTATTAATTGTAAATTTTGTAGAAATAAGGATAACAGCAATCATAGGTAAAGTGTGAAATTTTTTAGAGAACTATTGTTTTTCAAAAAAACTATTTTCTCTTAAAAAGGTATAATATTTGAACATTTAAATTTATTAATATAATATTTATTTTTATATGATTTGGATGAAATATATAGATTATATATATATAATTATATTAATTTAAATAATTCATATAATAATTACTAGATATATTCTTATTATAAGACCATCATATTCTTAGAAATGTCATTTCTAGAAAAATCAGTTTATGACTGGTTGTGTGCGTTTAATTTTAAATTATATTCTGTCACATACATGAATAGAATTTAAAAAAATTATTCCATATTTTTAATTATCATAAATAATACTATATAATATGACCAAATTACTTTTTTCATGATAAATAATAAAAACATTAAAAATTAATTACTACTATTAAGGTAAAAAGAGGTTTATCAAGGGGTTATTCTAAATATAAGGGTAGAAATTACCTAAAACTTGTTTATTTACCATTTTATAGCAATATTTTATCCATCTCATAACTATGGTTAGTGAATGTTCCTATTTTATTTTTTTAATATGTTAAAAATGTTTGTATGATTTATTCTTTTCTAAAATTGCATTTGTCTCCTCCTCCTCAATTATAAAGGGGAACTGTCTCTCATCCCTTATTCATAGATTTGGAGAAATTTAGATCGAGAAATCCTTAAAAAAACCCACCCAAAAAATATTTTTCCAAATTATATATGTATTGGTAATCCCAAAAAGACAAACCCTAGGTTCTATAAGAATATATCCAAAGGGAGTTCCACTAGGAGAAGTTAATTGTCTACAATAATCACTTTATATTTCTTTCTTATTTTACCACCCAAAATTGTGTATGAAAGCACCAAATATAATGACAAAATTATATCTTATATATTGATATGTTAATAATTTTATGGTATAATATTAATCCATCTTCTTATCCATCAAAACGGAATCAAATCTATCGCTTTGGTTTACTGTGAAATACCGTATCTCAAACCAATGTAATTTTTAATCCATCACCAACTCACATCGATTGTAAAATATAGAAAATTAGTAATATATGTCATTAAAATTACATGATATTAATTTTTTAAAATTAATATACCATCCAAATTTTTACCCTTTCACCAACTAAAGGAATGGCATTGTCGATCATTTGTATGTATTGCATAACATCTCTATAAAGTGATGTAATTTATTTAACTTGTAAAAAATCTTGAATGGGTTAAAAATGTATCTAATGAGTGGATATGGTTTTTATGAAATTATTTTTATTTTAGAGATTGTAGATCTATACCTTATTCATAAGGATCAAAATATTCATGACAAAATAAGTATGAAAAAACAAGTAAATTAACACCTGAAACAGTACTAAAAAATTTATTAACAAACATGTGGTAAGATGTTATAATATGATCATATGTGATATTTTAAATTTGAATTTTTATCTTTTATAAACTAATAACATTATTACTATAATTTTATAGAGGTTTAATGATTTTCAAAGACAGGGATGTATAATGTTAGGGATTTTCTCTAAATTTGAATTTCATTGAGACATATTTGTTAATATACACATATTCACTTTTCTGTTGCACATGTAATATCTCATTGATGTTATTAACACAAATAAAAACATATTAATTATGGATACTATTTGACTTATTTTTTTTCTTTTAAAGAGTCACAGTTAGAATGTTACCAAAAAAGTTAGAATTTATTTTACATTCACTATTTCAATAGGGATTTGTTTTACTTTCCTTGAAAGAATATTTCTACTTATACATAATAATATCTATTAATTTTCTAAACAATATTATATTTAAGGAGTTACTATATTTTAAAAAAACATTTCCACTAGTTTGTACATGAATCAATGAAATATATGATTAAAAGAAAAAAAAATCTATTTAAATCGAATATATTTTTCATCAATTGACCTGTTATTGAATATTATTTTTCATAAGTCCCTTTAATTAGAAAAATGACTTATTAATGAAATTATATTTTATCCTTTAATTTTACAAATGGTTTTTAAATTAATATTCAAACTGTTTTTTAGAATGGATTCTTAAAAAAAATTAAAATGAATGTTTTTTAATTTATAAGGCGATAAATAACTTCTCTACATCTGTATGTTTTTTGGAATGTATCTTCATCAACATGATTTCAATGGATTCAAAAATAAAAAAATTTCATGAAAAATTATTTTGATATTTGATTTTAATTCTCATTATTCTTATAAAACACAATAATTTCTTTCCAAAACCTATATTCCTGATGAACTGAATGTCACCTCTCATTTTGTGATTAATTTATTAATTCTTATCTTTTTATTAATATAAGAATATTCATGTGAATTATTTTTCTTAAAAAAACATTTCATTAGAATATAAAATATTCATTATATCATTGATATTACAATTTCCTAAACAATATACCATTTTTACATTTGATGTTTACATGGAAAATTATTTGATTCATTGATAAAAGTTTAAAAAATCTCTATTCTTTACTCAATAAGGAGATTTTTTATAATACATATTTTCATTAATTAAATAAATAATTATATATATGAATAATTCTTAGGAATTGTAGAAACAGCAAGGTCTTGGATTAATATACCACCCTGATGCATCAGTATGTCTCATGAGACAAATAAGTTTCTAAAATTAAATGGTTTTTCCTATTGTTTTAAACTATCTTGTAAAAAGTATTAGAGGTAATGATATTATGATGTGTGAGATCATAACATCACAAATTATGCATTTAATTTATTGGGGATTATAATATTATAATCCATGATATATTTTCATTTATATTATACATGGATGCATTTTGTGCTCATGTTATTATTTTAATGGAATCTGTTCTTAGTTCCGTACCTCACAATATTGATTATCTCTTATATGTTCATGATAGTCATGTTATTTATTAAATTAAATTTATTTTACATTTTTTAACTTTCCATACTGATTATCACTTATTGATTCATGATAGATACTACTATACATAACTATTACTGATTATTTTATGCCACTCATTTTTTCTATTCCCTATGATATGAAAAATACCTCTTTGAATGAGTTCAAGGATGCTAAATTTTTTCCATTAAAATGTTTTATATTTTATCCCAAATTTATATTGGGAATATTGTATGTATATGGACATCCAATACTACTAAACTAATCATTACTTATGGTTTCAACCCCTTAAATATAAGCTAATGTTACAAGGTAACCACTGGCTCTTGGTAACCAATGTTGAAGGCATTTTAGTAATATAAAAATTTAAATTATTAATTAAGAAAGAAACTCACACTCATTATAAATTAAAAACCAATATCTTCACCAATTTCTTCACTAATAATAATATCTAAAATAAATATGATATTAAATTCAAAAAATTCTATATAATTATAAAAAAAATTATATTATATTTTCAGATTTGGTAATGCTGAAATTTGGGATAAGAATGGGGAACAATCTAGTCCAAAATTATCAATATTACTCACACGCTACATTAAAAATAAAAAACCAAACTATAGAGAATACTTGTAAATTGTGTTTATAAAAGGATATAGATAAGAAACAATTTCTGAAATTATTCAGAATAGGGTTTTTAATATAGGACATTATAGTGTGATCAACTATGTAGGAATTCATGGTTAGGGTTTCTTCGAATAAGTTTTTTATTAACATGGTCACAGTATTTTTACATCAATATACATTTTATGTTTTATATGATCCAAATATTCTACTATTTTATATTTCATATCCTCCTTTCCTCTTTAAAAATTACTCATCATCATCAATAACCACTTCCATGATAATAAAAATTCAAAAATAAATGGTTAATTTTGTTAAGATTAACTATAATTTTTATGAATTAAAATTTTCTTCCATGTCCACATTTATCGAAATAAAATTATGAACATAAAATAAATAAAAATCTATACTTTATTTTATATTATAAAATTTTCTACTACCTATTTAACGAAATAAATTTCTTTCATTGTTTTTCAAATATCATTATTTCATTAAAATGACCTAAAAATCAAAATAATATCATTTATTTTAATTATTTACAACTATTAATCTTTTGGAATGGTTTCACTATTTTCATTTCAATGATATATTATTATGAACTTGTTATCATAAAGATTTAAAAATTTAACTATTTTCCTTCACACAAAAAATGAATGTTAATAGTCACTTCATCTTTAATAATAATGATTAAAAGGTTGTGGTGACATTTTTTGTATTTGAACACCTAATTTTACCTCATTTTATTATCTCTCAGGAATTGATCTTTTCATCAAAAAATAATAATTTTTAATGATATCATTATTTTGGAAAATGATATTTTTGATATCATACTGTCACCTTAGATAATGTTATGTTATGTTTTCAATAAGTTAAATAACATAATGTTTTCCCATTAGTTTTCTAAGTATGATGATCCATGAATTTTAAGTGGAGGACATATGTAATGATGATAATGGGAGAGGTTATATATATCCCTAAAATTTATTGTTGTATGTTTATATCTCATGAGATTTTTAGGTGTGTATAAAATATTTTTTCCACATAGGTGTATGTAAAATTAGTATTCTCACTTTTTTGGGTGAGGAAAATATGTATTTGTTCACATAGGCGTGGGAATAATATGATTTCTCATAATGGTTTTTTAAGAATATGATTTTTCTAGATTACTAAGTTTTTATCAAGTAATATCACCCATGATCTGTCATGTTATGCCTGTTTTCCACTATTGTTTTCATTTTCAAGATATTGTACATTTTTTATGATATGAGTTATTAAAATAAATTCTCTATAATTTCATACTCGCATGTTTTATTATTATTGAGTTTTATTTTGAGCCATTTCATAACATGTATTCTTCATTGAGGATCGTTTTATCATATTATATTTCACTATATTATTTTATAATTATCATATATGGTCACGTGCTTTTTTAAATATTGTATTTATCCTCACTTCATGCTCTCTATCCTTTTTGTATTCTAATGCATTTGATTTTCTCCCATTAATAAGTGACTGGTATCACCCCTTTTATAGGGTTCTATTTCACAAGTAATAAAAAAAATATTATGTCATGTTATATGTATAAATAAGGGTATTGAGGATCATGATTAAGGGTAAATGTTTTCATTTGTTATAAAATGAGATGTTTATATTACGAGTATTAAATTACCTAAACCATTTAGTTTATAGGTTGTGTGATTGTTTTCAGATGTATTATCTACACAATGGAATTAATTTTTTAGTTATGTTATATTTTTTTAAGAATTTATAATGTGGTTAATTCATTGGATAAGATTGATGGGAATGAGGTATATTGGATTAATTGGAATTTGAGGGTGATCATCTCCAATCAAGCTCATCATTTTATCTCATGTATATGCAAAATTTCATCATTGTTTTTTCTTCTCAGTTATGACATAGCACTAATTTTTATCCTCATATGGATCACGATATAAATTTGACAATAAAAATGATATAGAATTTCTTTAACACATGTTCTTCATTTTGGATATTTATTGGATATTGTTTTTCAATTTTAGGAATTTTCTTAAAGTAATATCTGTCACTCAACAATTTTTCTGACTCTATTTATGGCCTTTTTTTTAAACATGGACATTTCAATTTTATTAGAAAAAATCTACAGAACTAGTAATTAATAAACTATATTGGGTTAATTAAAAGTAAATTAAAGTGAAAATGTTTAATATTTATATAAAATATACTCAATATCAACAGAATTTATATACTAATTTGATGAGGATGCAATATAGATCTTGGATAGTGATCATGTGTTTTTAAATATTTCTCCTTGTCAAGGTAAGTGGTTTTCTAGTCATGGGAGTAAAACATTCATTTAGTTTATTAAACCATTTGAAAAGGTGGGTCATATTAGTGAGGTATTATATCAATTATCATTTGAAACATAGATGGATCAAATTAAATATTTCTAGTATCATAAATTCATAAATATATAAACATTTAATTTTATGTCACTAATTGGGGTGAGTTTCATTTTGAGTAAGATGATATGTTCTTGTATCATCCAATTAAGATGCAAAATCATTAGGATAATGTGTTGTCTGGGTGTGGCATTAAATTATTACATGTATCATGGAAGAATGGTGGAATAAATTAATTTAAAAAGGAGTGAGATATGTTTATGTGTTTTCAGTAACATATATTTTATTATATTTTATTCCTTTAGACATATTCTGATTAGGTTTATACTAAATGATTGACATTATTCCCTCTAATTTTGATGTATTGTGCTATTTTTATGGTGATACTAATATTTTAGATATATCAAATGGGATTAAGGTTTTTGATATTATTTTATTTTTATAGATTATTTATTATTCATGATGATAAGAGTTATATTTTTGGTATTTAAAATAATGTAATAAATTCCCCTTAGTCCTCTAATTCTTTATTTTGAGGCCTCAGAGGTGTTTAAAGGTGAGTTGAAGGTGAACAGTGGAGAGTAACAACAGTTTTACTAGAAATTTCATATATCAACACAAATCATAAAATAATCTAGTATTGTTTTTTTAAAATAATTTTTTCTATGTTCTTGGAGAAGGAGATTAATATTAGACTTGTGATTGTGCCTTGGTTGATGATGATTTATTATCTAGGGCTTCATTGTTCCATAAATCCTTAGTCATGATTTTTTGGAGTTTCACTTTTTTTATTCTCACCATAATGATACTAGTTTCATCATTATTTAGTTATTTTCGTTTTTCTATTGAATATGGGAGGCTGGGGGTTACAGTATGAAGTTCCATGATAGTACCTATAGAAGACAACATATCCCATTTCACTAGTATTTTCTTTTATATCATAAATTGTGAATAATCACTGAATTTAAGGAAATATGGTATGTGGGATTTACCACACCAATGTTTTTATGATATAATAGACCTTGCCTCACTTCATCATGATGCACTACGCTATACTGTTATTTTTCAAACTGGATTTTTGTTAATTTTTTTATTTCCATATCCTTTATAGCTTCTTTTTTTCTTCTAAGTCCATTTTTCCCATATATTTCACTTATTATTTGGAAATACATATTCTATAGTGGTTAATCGTTTCCTTATCTTGAAATGGGATTTTATCAAATAAGAAAACTATTAATTTATCTTCTTATTTTATTCCATTTTTACTTTTCCAAAAATTCTATTATTATATTATTTAGGGTTATTTAGTCATTCTTGTGGTTCTTTTTTATGATGATTTATATGACTTACGTTTGGTGGATGATCCTTGCATGTTTTTTTCACTTGATCATCCAGTTCCATTCTTTATAGACTACTGTCACTGAATCTTAATTTTTTGGATAGTTATTTTAAATTTATATTTTTACTAGTCTCATTTAATTATACTTTTTTGGTTAAAGTGATGAGATTAACATAATTAATGTAACAAACCAGATGTAATTTAATTGTGGGTAAAGGAGTAATATGATTGTTTTCATGATTCTTCTCTAATATTAATTATTGAATGTTATTGACATGAATATTCTTGTCTTTTAACTTTTATGATGTTGATTTATTGAGATATAAAAAATATCAACTACCTATTGATGAAAATGGAAATGGTGTATTAGAATTGAAAATTTTAACTTTTTAATACTCATGTTGTTTGTATCAAGGAAACAATAGAATGGAAATCTGTTTAATAGATATAGTTTGATTTTTCTTGGGTTAATAAAATTTTCATGAAATTATTTTTATTAATGATGGTATTTTTTTTGGTTGGAATGTTTTTTTAAGGAAGGATGCATTTATATAGTGTCGTTATTGACTTATAGTGAGGTTTTGGTTGTCTGTGTGGTAAATTCCTATGTATGTGGATAAAAGCTCAAATCATAATTAAATATACAATTATAAAGTTTTTGGGTGAATTAATGATATAATAGAAATATTCAATGAAGTGGTCAGTAAATTCTATGTGATAAGTGAAAAATTTATGATTATGGGATAATTTTTGTAAATGGGATGTCACTATGAGTAAAAGTCAAATAAATCATATAATGTGCTTTAGAAGGGATTAATGTGTGGATTTGATAATAAATAATAATATTTATATGGTATATGGTTGTGTTGTTGTAGTGTGGACAAATTATTGGATGTTTCATCTTATTTAGTAGTGGTAGTAATTGATGATATGTGTTGGTGGTGATGCAATGATGTACTGAGAATGTAAAAGTGTTATGTTAGGAAGTTTACACATAGTTTGGGTTTTTGTTATATTATATATTTATTTTATTTTATTTTATTTTTTATGAACCACCTTCAATGTTTGGTAATGTGACTAACTCGCATATGTGGTATTATATTCTAGGTGTTCCCATAACATCCAGGATATAGGTGATAAAGGTGAATAACTATTCCCCCTCCCAACTCTCTATTTATAACACAATATATATTCTTATATCCCCATGTTATAGTATTTAGTGATATGGTATTAATGTGGTAATGATACTGTTAGTTGGTTATGTTGTTCGGATGTGGTTATGGGGTGTTATATATTATATTTCTCTATATGTGTAATGTGGTTATGGTGATGTATTAATGGTTGCGAAATATTTATTTAGTATGTGGTTATATTGATATGAATCGGATAAGTATTCCAGGATGTATTCCATTAGGTTACAAGGGCGACTAGTTTTGTAGGTAATTTAGTTTAGGACAACTTTCATTAAATACTCTCAATGCCATGCATGTTACTATATTGTATTTCAATTTTTTGAACAATTTTTGGATAGGTTGGGTGATTATTGACCTATTTTTGGTATTTAATTTATTTAAAAAATTTAAAATTTATTCTATTTTATGATTCCGGAATTTCTAATGAAAGTTACAGAGGAATTACATATAATGTATACGTGTATGACCACCCCTATTTTCAAATTATAATGTCTTTTCCAAATTTCAATGTTAGAGTTAGTGACTATGAAAGACATTTATGGAACATGACATAGATCTATTGGAGTTGGAGTAATTTATATATTTTTTTTATCATAGTTTTTTCTTTTTTATGTATGAAATTAAATTTATTTTTTATATTATAAATAAAGTATTTGTTCTATCTTTCTATTTGTCCAAGGATTTAGAGGGTAACACATCCCATAAATTTGTTTTTATACCCTCAATGCTATTCATTAACCCATGTCTTAATGGAGGTGATCATTAGGGGTCCTACTTGGCTCTAATAATATAACCAAAGGTGTTATTGTGGGAACATATCTTGAAAGTTTTAAATAATTAATTTTAGATCCTTTGAATGAATTTTTAGAGGAAATTGTTTCTATTTAGTTCAATGGAATCTCCATGGTATATCTTTCTTGGATTCCATTTATATTATTAGAAAATATATCCAACTCAAAATACTAACGATCTGATATTATACAGTTCATTAAATCTAATGATTATAACTATTTTAAAAAGGGAACTACATTCACATTAATAGAATTATGCATGTCACTAATTTCCTTGTGATATATTCTATAGATAATAAACATTAGGATATTATTCGACTTTCTACAGCTACATGGACCAAACATCCCTAAGAGAGCTGCTGGATTTAGTTGGGAAAATTTATTTTTGTAATGAATCTTCTTCTCATTTATCTAGGAATAATTTAGCCTATCATATCAAATAAAATATGCAAATCTTTCACATATAAAAATAAAGTTCATTCAGATGATTATTTTTACTTGGATTTCAATTGTGCGTTATATATGTGGTTCACCCAACGATGTTGTTTTGATGTGTCAAAGAATTAAAAACTTGTTGTTGTGTGGTAATAAGGTTTAATAACCAATATATAATAAATCCAATGTTTCATAAATTATTATATATTTCCACTCTTAGTTTTATTATTGTTAATGTAAGAATATATTTTTAACAAATTTATAATGAAAGATAAAACAATGAATCAATGCATCAATTCAGCATGTGTGTTTCTCTTCATCTCTATGTCCATGAATATGTTATCATCTTCTTTATCAGTAATATTATTCTATCAAAATTTTATAAACTCCTCAAAAATATATATTGATATATATTTCCCCCTATTTCATTTTATCTACTAATTAAACATATCCAAATATGTAAAACAAAATAATTTATTTTTCATCAAAAATATTAACATGTTAATTCAAATTGTTCTTCATGATTGGACTCCAAAATTAACTATAGTAATTATGTTTAATCTATTATTAATTTATAAGAAAATCATTTATTTTAAAATAATCTATATAATTTAAATATTTGAAATAAATCCTAATGTATCGAACTATGTTATAGTGTAATGTATTTGAATTTCAATGTCTCTTTGAAAACAGTGATATAATAGTGATTTCATATCCTTGAAATCATGGTCTATGAAGTTTTAAAATATATCTATATATAATAATTTTGGCATAGATATTTTTATTACATTGTAATTATAGAAAATTTGTAAAATTATAACCTCTATATATGTCCTGGAATTAAAGAATAATCCATAACCGATACAGTTATTCTGGAGAAATTTTTCAAACATCTCGGCTAACTATTGTGGAATGATATATATTAGAGAACCAAAAAAGTTGATAAATTTATAATTATGAAATAATTTTGTGATATATTTTCTATGTTTCAACTAATATCCATATAAAAATTAATATGAAATCTAACTTATGGAAAAAAATCATGGGGTAATACATCATCCTCATGATACAATAGTGTTTATAGGTGTAAAAAAATTAAAAAATAACTATGAAGTATCCAAATCAATTGTGGTGTTATTATTTTACTTTATTCTACAAATAAACTTCAAACATCCTAATAAAATCTCAAAAAAAATCCCAAAATTTTCCA
Source organism: Viscum album (assembly GCA_963277665.1). Lineage (NCBI taxonomy): Eukaryota > Viridiplantae > Streptophyta > Magnoliopsida > Santalales > Viscaceae > Viscum > Viscum album. Next base: position 1,019,356,772 of record OY728132.1, on the reverse strand, counting down.
CAGTCATAATACCTCGAAAAGATCTATTTATTTTAAGCAATTATATTTCTTAACTTGATCAACCTAGATTTCAACAAAGTGTATTTTATATATATGAAAATTTAATAATTTATTAATACAACATAATGAGTTTTATATAAATACATTCATTAATTTTATATTTTTACTAGCTATTTTTAATCCAAAGAATATAATAACATTATTGGTAATATAACTACATTTTTAAATTTTTTATATAACATTTTAAAATTTAATAATATATCATTTATTTTTGTTGTCATATGATTATAACATGACACATGTTGGGAAAAATTTAATTTATTTGAGTTTTAATGAAAATATTAATATATATATACATAATATTTAATTTTATCTATACAAATTAATAATTTCTAAATAGAGATTTGTTTTTCAAAACATCAAAGAAATATACCAAAAATACATGTTTTTTTAGAAAAGTCAATATATGGTGTTTAACTAGAATCATTTTTACTAAAAAATTAAAATATCATAAATATGATTTATATATATAAATACATATATATAAATTCTAAATTTTTATGATCTAAATATTTTCTAGAATTACCAAACATATGGATATAAATTAATCTAATTTATCATGAATTATGTCAATAGATTTTATTTTTGTATGTATTATTTCATATGAGTATATTACTAAAAATATATGGAATCAATTTTGGGAATTTTTTTAAAAATAAAATAAAAATGACTTAACTATGTCTACTTTAATTATATTTCTAATTTTTTTATCTCCTTACATTTTTTTAGGTCTCTAATAAACATGATGAATATAATATTTAATAATTTTTGTAATAGTTATTTATAATTTACATAATACTTAAATATGGGCAATTCCTTTATAGTAATATTATTCTTTCTTCCACAATATTCAAAATTTCTTTTTTAAAATTGATACCTTGAGATAAGTTTCATTTTTAATACCCATTTAAGACATTGCAAATGTTTTTGTATATGAGAATAACATTCGTGTACTAATTCAAATCCCTCCTCATTCCCATATACATATATCACATTACTTTGTATAGGTTGTAATATATTTTTCTAATTCAATGAATATTAATCACAATGGTCATATTTCCAAATAATATATATTAAGGATAATAAATAATATATATATTTAATGTGGACTATTTTTTCATAGAAAAAACATCTATTTGTGAAATATAACAGATTTATTAGTTTTTTTTTCAACTACAGATGTTATAAAATAACATAAAGTGGTCTAATTTTTGATAACCTAACACATTATAAAGAAAATATTATATTTATGAAATATATTTATCGGGAATATTTTTTATATTCATATAATGTAACCTATTTTCATAATACTAAAATTATTGTAAGAAATAAAATTTATATATGGACATAACATTATATGATTGTGATATATGTTAATTTAAATAAAAAATTGATTTATGTAACATCTTAACCTGAGAGCCACACTACGGTGCCCCGAGTTGGTCAGTCACATAACCTCCAGTGTGCCTCCCAGTATGCTAGAGGATTCTAAATAGGAGCAAGGGTCTAGTAAGTCTATGATGAGGAGACTATACCATGTTTTATCAGAGTAAAACACTAGGAAAAAAAAGGATAACAAATCTAGTAGCATATATGAATATAACAATAAAAATGTAACAAAATAACTAAAAACACTAGTATAATATTAAAATGAAAGGGAAAAAATGGTATGAAAATATAAGTTTCAATGTTCTGAAAAGCACAACTGAATAATAAAGATGCTGATGACCCCTAAGAGGGTTCCGAACCATGTCTAGTTCACTCATCCAAGCTCCAATCCAAATCGGCAATCTAACATAGGGCCCTTTCCCTTAACCTATCCTGCAATAGTAAATTCTATTCGGGTACCGATCCGACAACCCTAGTATGGTGTGAGTACAAATTAATAGGCCACCACCAATGGTGTCTAAAACAAGTCAAGTCAAAAGATAGTGTGTAACTTATATAATGAAAAGAAGCCAATGCATAAATAAAAAGTTATCACATTGTCATTTATTCTTAATTTAATCATATTAACTCCAGGGTTCCCAATGATACATGTATCTATTTACTAGATTCAGCTCATGCCAAATCCTAAAGTGTTCCTTAGGAAATATAATATATTAATACCTATTTCGACTCATTCTGAAGCTCTAAGTATTCAGTGGTGATATGATATCTCAGTACCATATTCGACTCATGCTGGAGTTCGAAGTATTATCATGTGAGGCTATATCTCATAGTTTCTTTATTAACATTATTTAAATTTACACATAAATTATAATGTTACAAATAAAAAATTCATAAGTAAGTTGACAATGTAACCATTCTTACTTCTCAATGGAATGATGATGTTCCCATTCTTTTACTCATATGTACAATAAACATGTTATAATTTATAATTCTAATTTTCATATTCATTTACTTGTAATTACAACGATCATGTTGCCATTTATACTTCTCAATTTATAATTCCCATTTTCCCATTTGTTCACAGAAAATTAATTTATAACTAATTACCCACCTCAATTCCACTACTAATTAAACGGTTAGTTAAATACATCAAAATTCATAATTAACTCCTTAATTAATTAAGTATCCAATCCCATTAATTAATTAATCAATAATTTAATCAATAAAATAATTCACATTCCATAATTAATTTTCTTGAATTAATTATCTCATTATAAATCTCAACTTTTCATAATTAATTCTATAATTAACTATCTAGACGATAATATCAAGGTACATAATTAACTCACATAGAATTACCTCTATCTAGCCAATTCAATATATCATAATTAATCCCTTAATTAATTATATATATTATAACCCCTAACTCTCATAATCAATTTCCCCAAATTAATTATACAATAGGGCTACCCCTTCATAACAAGATCAATTATTCAATTAATCATTTAATTCAACATTGCTTTGATAAATCAATTCTTCAAACTAATTAATACAATTTGGGAATTAAATTTATAAATAATGCTATAAAATCTTCAATTTTTTATACATGAAAAAATTCCATGACTATAGGAATTAGATTTTAGAAAACCTACCTCAATTCGTTAATGGATGTCCATCCAATGGAAATCCCCAAAATCCGAGTAACACAATGAAATAGATCCGAGTTCTAGATCTAAATCCCTAAATCAAGAATGAGGATATCAATATCATATTAGTCTAGATATAGATCTAAAATCAGGGATATAAATCTCACAAAAAATGTTTATATCTGAAGAAACAGAGGCTAAATTCCACCAAAATATCAAGGAAAAAAGAGGAGAATGAATGTGATATGTATCATGATGAGATCCAATTATCGAGAGAAAACCATATCTTTAATTATTGCTTTGAATCTTGAAGAACTCAGATTGAATGACTTTGGAACCCCTCTAAAAAGAACTAAAATTGGTCAAAAACATTTAATCTTGATCCAAGGTTGAAATGGAGGTGTTTAGAGGGTAAAGAGGATTTGAAAATAATTTTTTTAGTAACAAAAAATCATCTGCATGGTATTCTGGGAAGGAGAACATGGTTATTGTAAACTGTGCTCTAACCATGAGGCCCTCACTATCCAAAGTTGCATGGTTACCTGGGTTTTGGCACATAGTTTTCTCTATCCATATGCCAACTGTGCATGGCCCCTTGTCCTCAAAATTCTCGTAAAACTCTACAGAAACTCACCAGAAGTTATAACTCCAATAAAAGGTACTTAAAGAAAAATAAAAGTATATGAAATTGATCCTGAGATAACTCCAAAAAATATGAGGTTCATAGAATCACCCCACCTTATAATAAATCATCCAGGAGCTATACTTCCAATATTTTCTATCAACATGGTCTTTCCCTAAACAAATTTGTCACTATGATCTAGCACAAATATCAGATGCTCCTCAATGGACTCTTCTATCTCAAGTTCCACCTCATCTACAATGATCAAATGAGAAGTTTAGGGTTGATACCGATGTAGCTTTGACACATGAAAGACATCATGCACAGTTTAATATTTTTGTGGAAGATCCTATCGGTACGCCACCATCCCGATTCTCAACATTACCTCAAACATTCCAAAAACCCTGGGCACCAACTTGCCCTGCCACAATATCTTGTGGTGACGCAACCTAGGAGACATCCAAAGGAAAAAATTACCACCCTCTATAAACTCTAGGGGATTCCTTCATCTATCAGCATACGACTTCTACCTACTCTGAGCCATATCCATAAATTTTCAAATCCACTACACCTGCTCTGATGTCTCATGCAGGTGACTCCATCCCAACCACTCTAACTCACCTTCTTCCATCCAACATAGTGGTGATATACTTGGCCAACCATAAAGAACCACATATGGTGGCATCTATATAGTTTCATGATAACTATTGTTATAGGAAAACTCCACTAAATCCAAGTGCTTCTCTCGACACCCACCAATTTCAAACACACATTCTCGAAGCATATCCTAAAGAACATGTATTGAACACTCTGAATTCCCATATGTCTATGGGTGGAAAGTCGTACTCAATAAAACTCGTGTATCGAGCACTCTCTACAAGCCCTACGAGAAGTGTAAAGTGAATCATGAATCTGGATCTAAATATTTATTATATGGAACCCCATGTATATGAACTATTTCTCAAACAAATATTTCTCCCAACTTATCTACTGTAAAGGTTTCCCATATATGTAAGAAATGTTTTACCTTTTTTCAATCAATCCACAATGATCCAAATAGTTTCAATATTCATAAGAATATTTGGAAGACCCCCAACAAAATCCATTCCCTTTTCATACACTTACATTTTGAAAAAGGAAACTACTGTAGTAAACCTCTATTTATTTTATGTTCTTCCTTCACCTGCTGACAGGTGAAACATCTTTTCAAAAACCCTACTATCTCTTTTTTTATTCTTGGACACCAAAGCTCTCATCATAGTTCATGATACATTTAGGTCACACCTGGATGCACTACCCACTTTGAGGCATGAAATTATCACATGATAACCTCCTATATTCTTGTAGGTACAACAATTCAATTCTTCGCATAGATGATCTCATTCTAATCTATCATGTATTCTAAATGTGTTTCCCCACCCTCAAAGCTTTACCTTAAGTCCATGCACTCAAAATACTCATAATGTATGTCCCTGATCCATCTCAAAAGGGTATTGTCCAATGAAACTAATACCAGAGTCAGATGATCCTGACCCTCTTGAACCACCACATGCATTTATCTAGAAAAGTCATCATCTTCCACTCTACACTCGATTCCTGAACTATCTAAGTCTGAGTTTTCCAACTCAAGGAATCATCCACACTATTTTTTTTCCCGAGTGTATATGATAGTTCAAAATAAATTTAATTCATATACTATACCCATCTTCAATGATGAATATTCAAATCACAGTATGAAAAGATATACTTCTGAATCTTATGACCTATATAAACTGTAAACGTTTCTCCCAAAATGTTGTGTCACCATAACTTGAGATTATATACCACTAATACCAACTCAATGTCGCATGTAAGTTAGTTCTATTCATGTGGTATCAACTACTAAGACCCATACACCACGACTTGATCCCTTTGCATTAACACATCTCCATGTTGAGACCTAGAAGATTCATAACAAACCATGTACTCTTCACCTAACTCAGGTAGGATCAAAACTGGTGTTGTCTTCCAATGCTTATTAAACTTCGGAAAAGAATTATCTCAGGATTCTATCCATTCAAAATATATCCCCTTCTTGGTCAAGACCGAATATAGTATATCCAAACATGAAAATTCTTGGATGAATCTATTATAATACCTAGATAACCCAAAAAATATTTGGATATAAAAAACATTCATAGGCTGCTTCTATAAAACTGATGTTTGAACATTCTCTAGGTCCACTAACACACCTTCTTCCAAGATGTTGTTCCCCAAGAATATTTTCTAGTTATTCCAAAACTGAAACTTAAATATCTTGATGTATAGCCAATTATCTCTCAGTGTACTCAAGATGTTGTCAATATTTTTTACATTATTATTGAGATTCTTTGAGTATATTAACATGTCTTCCCCAAAAAACAACACAAACTGATCCAAATATGGATGAAATACATTTTTCCTCAAATCCATAAATACTTCTTGTGATTTTTTCAACCAAAATGGAATTACAAAAAACTTATATAGGTTATACCTACTCCTGAAAGCAGTCCTCAATATATCATAAGTACATACTCTCAACTAATAAAAACCAAATCTCAAGTAGATCATTGAGAACATATATGCTCCCTTGATCTAGTCAAACAGATCATCAATTCATGGAAGAGGATATCTATTCTTTACAGTAATTTTGTTCAACTTATGATAATCGACCCACAAATGCAAACTCCTATCAGCCTTATTGGAAAAAAAAACAGGTGATCCCTAAGGTGACATATTTGGACAGATAAATACCTTATCCTCATACTCCCCCAACCGAGTCTTGATCTCTTTTATCTCAGTCGGTGCCATTCTCTATGTTGTAATAGGTAATGGATCAGCCCTCGATATGAGATCAATAGTGAATTACACATCTCTCTCAGGTGGTAGCCCTGAGAAATCTTTAGGAAAGTCGTCCGGAAGAAATTCCACTATGGGTGGAAGTAAATCTTCACGAACACACCCATTATCCATCAATAGACTAGCAACCTGGGTTGTGAGCTCTCCCTGTGGCTGAATAATTGGCCCTACTCGACACTCATAGAAATCCCACTCTCCACAGTGAATGTACAGTGTACCCTTAGGAGATGTAAATTTAATTGTCATATGGTAACGGTTAATGTGGTCTAGGTATGTGTGTAGCCAATCCATACCCATAATCATTTCAAAGCCTGTTATATCAAGAATATAGAGATCCCATATAAAATGTTATTCCCCATTCTTTTGTGAACATCTCTTGCATAAATATATGTATTTAGAAATTTTTCTCATAGTTGTATTGATAGTCATCACTCTACTCATGAACTCCACCTCGGATATCAAACCATTAATATGTTTTTCAGATATAAAGGATTGAGAGGAACCAGTATCAAACAAGTAACTAGATAAAGTTGAAGCTACTAAGAGAGTACCTCTTACAATGGATGTACCACCCTCACTCTCCATAAGTGTACGTTGCACCGCATGTACATGTCCTTCTCCTCTTCCATGTGATATTATATTACTCCCATTAGTTGCACCATAATGATAATAAGGGAACATTGTCCATGTAGCACCATGTCTACTACCTATACCATCTCAACTAGTAGAACTCCAATTTCTAGACCGATATGGTGTAAAAGACCCCATTCCCACACTCTGACTTTGTCTAGCTTTTCCATCATCACTAGTCTGTTGATCTGACCTGGAGAACTTTTATATGTGTCCCATATTGCTTGAAGACCAAAACTCTACTAACAGGTGGGGATAGAGTTGAAGATAGTGTCTCGGCATACCAAACCAATGAATGATTACCCCAATAAGGTCATGTCTAACCAACCCTTCTATCTATGTACTATGCTTCCCACTACCTTGGATAATATTTTCATAATGATTCATCATGGTCATAGAAGTCACACCTCCTGATCATCTAGTAACAACTACCTTTCCAACACTGGAAGCCTCCATCAAAGTTCCTTCAGCTATGAGATCCTAATCCACAAATCTGTCAAACTTATTTAATTAGAAAATATTAACATGGGACTTAATCTCGTATTAATCCTGTCCTGAAAATTTATCATCATAGTCGCCTTATCTCCTTCTAATGCTGGATTAATGAATTAAAGATATGTTTAGTTTATATCATAATCATCCATGGACATGATCCCCTAGTTCATATACATGATCTCGACTTCTTTCTAATGTCTCGGTATCTATGGAGAGAAGTACTCCAAGACCCTCTCAAAAAAATCATTCCATAACATATGGTTTGTTTGTACAGGTCAATCCTGAATGTCCCACCAATACTTAACTGAACCCCATAGTATTTTAGAAGACAACTTTACCACCCTCTAATATGGAATCTCCAAATGGTCAAGTATTTTCTCTATGGAATCTGCCCAGAATTCAGGTCCCTCAGGCTGTAACGCCCCAACCCTAGTTACCCAGAGTTGGTGCTTTAATACATATCATTGGCATAGTTACAAGAGATCAATTCCTAAAAGAATGATTAGTTTTTTAGCCTTGTAAGTACCAGATACAAACATATGTTTTACATTACATCATGAAATAAAGAAAAACAAAATCATGTCCCCTTTAAACACACTCCTATCCCTTAGCCTATTCATGTAGGTTAATCCTGATATACTTCTTTACATTCTAGGAAAAATAAAATATAGAAAGCAGTGAGCTCAGATGCTCAGTAAGGATAACAATATAGTGGAAAATTTCATAAATAATCATAAACATTTAAGGCAATATATTAGACTAAAACACAAGCCTTTTAAACATAGATTTCAGAATAATATGTAAAATATAAATCAAATAATTCCATTTACTTAATCACTTGGATATTCTACGAGTCTGATAATCACATGTAATATCAATAGATAATTCCATAATGATGGAATGCATAATGTCAGATATCATAACTGCACAGTCAAGGCCTTGTGCCACAACTAAAAAGTAATATTTTTTCAAGGCCTTGTGCCAACACACTAGTTTGTCTCATGAGACCTACTGATGAATCAAGGAGCTATATCAGGCTCCACCTGTCACTTACTAAGTCCAATGCATTCCTCACATTAAAATGTTAAAATATAACACAAACATTCATATTAAAACTAGCATATGAAATGTTAATATTTTAACCACAAACAATGAATGGTATAAAAATAGAACATCCACAGTTAAACATAACTTATTCAACACAATATGGAAGATTATATTATAATAAATCAACCTAAATCAAGAATAATTAAGGATATTGACATAGATGAAAATAGCCAGTAAAACTATTTAAGATAAATAACCCATTTTTCTTGAAAACATTTAAAAGTATCACTATTTATCAAGAAACTGTTAAAAATAGATTTTGAATCATAGTGTCCCATACCAGTTTGAAAATTTTAAAATGAATTTTAATTATAAAACAATCATGTCCATATTAATTAATCCTTAATACCATTTCTAAAAAATAGACATTAATTATAATTATTTAGAAGAATAAATCCTTAAAACATTTAAAATTATATTTTAGTTAGAGTTCCTAACCAAATGAGAGATTCTTGAATAAAAATAATTGATTAATAAAATAATTATAATATCATTATAATAAAGGGATTCGTGATATAATATGACAAAGTACAGTATATACACCATATAAAAGTGAATTGGTGCATAACAATAATGAAGTCTCAATGGAATGTAAATTGGGATGAAATACCTTATAAAGACATTATCCTTAGGTTAAGGATAAATAATTTTCATAATTATGTGTTTAAATATAAATAAACTCAATATTATTGGATAATCAATGTAAATAAATCATAGTAAATTCACAGATATTCTTGTAAAAACAACACCAATGACTTGGATGTTTAACTCAATGAATGGAAATTGAGTTAAGATTACTCTTATCAAGTTCATATTGATGACTTGAGAATTTATAAATGGAGTGGTTGTGATTATCAAAAGTATATCCACACAAAGGGGAGTGTAAATTACAACATAAGTAAATAAATAGTGATTTCACACATAATCATGGAGTAAAATAATCAATGAAGTTTGTGTAAAACCGAGTGAGTATAAATAGAAATTAGATATTTCCTTACCGATTTGGTAACTTACGAAACATACACCCCATTGATGAAGTATAAAAAAATGATGTAAATACCCATAAATTAATGTATATTACACAAATAATAAAATCAAGTGCAGTACATACACCACACAAAAGGAAATATTGGCAATATAACATGAATCTCACATGAATATGAAGTGAGATAAAAAACCCCTAACCTTATACTTTTCCTTGATAGAGGGTATTCTAACCTCCTGTATAATAGTTAAATAATTGTTATTAAATTATACAAGAACCAGATACATAAATATTATATCATATATGATCTTCTAATATTGATTTGTTAATAATATTTTAGTAGTATCATTGTTTCGGGTGTAAACTGATTCGTTTTTCTTTATATGTTTTGTTATGTAAGTCGTGTTTGTTATAGATAGGATGTATTTGATTAATATAAAGAATGATATTATGTTCAAAAAAATTATTTTTTAATCATAAAATTATATTTATTCTTGAATTTTTATGATGGGGAATGAATCTCATCATGTTCGTGGAGACGGTAATCCGTACGTACGCACGAGCGAAAATATCATTGAATTAAAGGTGAAATCCTATGTAATTGGATGGTATTTCATATATAATGAATAATTAACATGTTATATTTATTATTTACATCAATTATAGTCATTATTATACCCATCCAAATAATTTAGTGTTTAATAACAAACTACACCATGATGTGGAGACGGTAAGCCGTACGTATGCAAGTATGGTGACTTTTTCATTCATAGGTTGGATAGAATAATGAATATGGTTGTACCATATTTATAATAAAATAAAATTATGTATAAGTTACTAGAGTTATTATTTTGGTATGAAAACAAAAAATAAATAGTAAGTGCAAGAAGAAAAGAACATTGAAAGAGGTGATGAAATAATTACCTCTTCTTTGGGTGCTTCCTTTTGATTTGATCAAAAGGGCTCCTTAGGTTGGATTTCTGATCAAAATAAGTCCTCTAGGTTGAATTGGGGGTTGTAGGGAGGATATTTTATCTGGGTTTGGCATAGCCAAATGGATTTGGAGGTGTGATTTTGAAAGAAGGGGAAGTACCCATTTATAAGAGTGGTAAGGGTTATTTTAGGAAAACATTGAAATGTTATTTTATTATACAATCATATTTAGTTTATAATGGACAAAAAAAGATTTATTTTGAAGATAAGGTGGTATTGGGACGAAAAAATTTCAATCAATAGGTTTTAGATAGGTTTATGTCACCATATTAATCTTATTTTTTAGATTTAATTCTTGGTTAAATATTTTTACATTTACCATGTCTCCTTTTATTTTTATATTATATGGTTAATAAACTTACTATAAAATTCCAAGATAACTCTAAGTGGTTAATTAATGACATATAAATTATTATATAAGTACTTTGGTTTAACCTGATATTTTTAGGACAATTATTTCAATTAATAATATTGTATTTGTTTTAAAAACTCATTTATGTCATTTCTGACATTATTTACTATTTGGTTTTTGAGAAAGTCATAAAAATCTGATTTCATCGAAAAAAAATTCAATCAACCATAACATGTATTATTAACATAGAAAATTTGTGAAATTATTCAAAAGTATCAATTTAAATTTATTTTAATATTTATAATATCAATAATTTTAATCCTTCATTAATAATGTAATTACTACATCATTATTGTGTTAAAAATAAATTTACTTATTTAATGTATAAAATTATAAATAATTTACCACGATGTAGGAAATAATTTTTTATTTCTAATGAATATTTATATTTGAAATTATCTTATGTATAACCTTATATTAAAAATTTTTTATTTATTAAAGTTTGAATTTAACACTTTTTACTCTTCTTTAAATAAAATAATAATAAATGTCCTAATCTAAACCACGTGTACCAAAAGAATAATATTTTATTCATAAGGTTGATTTTGGTTGAAATACATTTATCAAATAGAATTAGAACATGTTTTAGGGTAATTATAATATGATTTTTACATTTAATTACCCTATTTACTTTTAACCATGGTAAATAAAAGTCAAAAGTTATTATTCACCAAAAATTATTTTCATCATATTGAACCAAATTTTACTTACTAATGTCTATTGTGTGTCTCATATTTTTGAAATTCAATTCCCAAAAGCGGTAAAATTATATTTTATGCAAATTTTAAAAATGTGCCTAGAATGTGAGTAAAAGATGGTAAAAAGATCAATAAAATTGTATATGTATAATATTTTTATAAAATTACTTTAAAAATTAAATTGAACTTGTATAGGTATTATGTATCTATTTTTTCTTAAAATAAATTTAAATAAAATATATAAAAAAGTCATTTTTAAACAATTATGCGGTGTTTCACTATTCATCAAAAATTGAATGTTTTCAGAAAAATACCAAAAATTCACCCTAATATAATTTTGATATTCCAAATCCAAAAATGATGTTTATTTTTTAAAATTAAAAACATAGAAGTTCAATTAATTAATTTAAAATTAATTCTCATTCTCAATACCACAAAGCAGGTTTTTAAGAAGTAAAAACTTTCAAAAGATTGATATATATTTATGTCCAATTTAAAAGTGAAAATTACTTCCAATGACCAACATTGGATTAAATGATAAAAATATAATCTAATTATACTTTAAAACCATTAAAATATATAATTTAACACTATAAATTAATTTTTTTTATAAAAGTTGTTCTCAATTAAAATTTAGTATTTTCATTATTAATCAAAATATAAACGTTTTCAGAAAAATGACAAAAATTTATCCAAACTATATTTTTATGTATCGATTCTAAATAAGAATTTAATTTCATAAATTTGAGTATATAAAAGTTTCAAATATTATATTATAAATGGTTCTCCATAAAAAGGTAGAAAAACTACATTTTTTAAAAAAAAATAAAAATTTTATCTAAAAAAATGAATTGGTTCTTATATTATATCTAAGAAACACAAAAGATGAATATTAAAATTATAAGGGATATATATAAAATTCAAAATTTTGTTATTACTATTTATAACTGCTTTCTAAATGGCTAGTTTGATAGATCGTGATATTCTTGAACTCGGTGTTTCATACATCGCACGCTATTGAATTATTCAAAGAGAAGCATACAGTGGAAGCTTGGAGTGTTATATTCTCCCCTCCTTCAACAAATTGTGTCCTATCAATTTGAAATTTTTCTTTGTAAATAAAAGGTAAAAAAATATAAAATACCATTGTGCAAAATCCACATCGGAAATAGGGTTTATAACATTTAGTTTTAATAAGAGGGAAAGGGAAATGAAAAATTCACTACCAAATTAGGATTTTCAATAGGAGAACATAGGTGGCAATTATTATTAGAGGAAAAGGTAAATATTTATAGGGAGTGATTGAGGTCATCAATCACAAACAAGTGAATGGAAGATTGAGGTCCTCAAGCCCATAAATCTATGATGAATAATGTAAGGTATTAGGATAACACATTTCTGTGTTTAAGATCCTTTCCCTAAGGTTTAAGAATTAATTTCTTCCTAGAATAAGAAAAAAAAACTTGATAAGTAAAGTTTTATCCTTTAACTAATTTCTACCAAAAACTCATCTATCACTCCAAATGATGAGTATTCAAGATGACTTAATCACACCTGAAGCGCTATAATCAACTTATAGAGAATCACATAATCCACAGAGGATGAACTATATATTTCCCTTTCTATTATATATTAACCAAAATAAAAATGGTTAATACATGATTAGATGATCCCCAAAAAGGAAAATCTTTTAGAGAAAGAAATACTAATATTTATTTCTAAAATTATACCAACAGTACCCAATGTTCTATAAATATAATAAAATAAACAATTCTCCTTAAAAACCTTCAATATAATCCAAACAAAGATTGAAAACCAAAACTTAAAAGAATTTGATTACATAGTCTTCCATGTTAAATTATATCTCCAAATAACACGAACTACTCTGAAAGTCACATACTTAAAATTAATTAACCTACTTCTGTATTCTCTATGATAGGTTAATCATTGACATAAATAACCAAAATTCCTATAATTCCACAAAAAAAACATAGATAAAAATCCACCATTACTTCTTAAATGAAATCGCATAGTATTCTATTTTCCTTAGGCATATAGTGTTCCCAACAGAGTGAACGTATTCCTAAATAACATTTATCACTTAATCACCAAATCATTTTCCTACACAAAGGATATCCATTTGATAATACATAACATCCCAAATAAACATATTATTGATAAATAAATTCATTTAAGTAAAAAAAAATTAGTCACACAAACCAGGGACTTCACGTAGTCTAGTGGTGGGTGATAAATCCAAGTTTCACTTTGGTTGTGGGTTTGATTCCCAAATCTTTTTCCAATGCGACGGGTTGTCACACGGTCTTCATGTTGTAATTTTTCAAAAACTATATTTTATAAAATTCCCAAAATGAGATAAATTTGTCAAAATAACTATAACATAATTTTACCACAAATGTTATCTCATACCTCACATTTTCATCCCAAAAATTAATAAACTATAATTTCCCCAAATTAAAGGATCATATAAACCAAAATGGTTATTTATAACTATATCCAAAAAAGAAAAGATAATTCTTCCTCGAATAGAATTTTCACATAACAAACTATAGGGTTACACATACTAGAGAAATGTCTTCCAAAGTAATCCTATCAAAAAATAACGCTAATACTTTTAAACATTTCCTCATCTATTTATTTCAACATAGGTTCTTCCTTGACGAAGAGTTTATCCTATAGAATAGGTAATGGACTTAGGTAAATCCCAGTTCCCCTACATTTATGGGAAATGACTATAAATGGATTCTTGGGATCATTTTTATTTTCTTCCACAGAACTCTTCATTTTTTCTCAGCAATTCGTTACTTTATGTCTTTCTCTCCCACGCATTAATCATTTCTTTGTTCCCTTGAGGCACTTTCCTAGGTGTCTCCTTCTAAATTTCATGCATGATGAAAATTGAGCTTTCTTTTCTCCATGTTATCCATTATTATAGCTCTTATCATTCACCACCTTTCTATTCTTTGTTGAGTCCGAAAGTTGGTTAATATATATGTTTTTTATCATATTTTTGGAAAAATGATTCGACATGAACACGATAACTTTTTCTCCTATTAAAATTCCATTTTGTTTCTCATATCAACCACCATACCCACCTTGTACATCATGTTCAATGTTACTTTAGTATAATGGTAAATGTGTTAAACAAATTATGGTGTGTAAATGGTAAATGTATTGATGGTCTAAGACATGTAAATGAAAAATGTATAAATGATTTATGGATTGTAAATGGTAAGTGTGTTCATTAAGTTATGGTGGTGAATGGTATATTTTTTAAAGGATTAAATAAGTGTGTGAACATGGCTTGGTGTTATGCGGGGTATTGAATTGAGATTTTATGCCCACGGGTCTTATTAGATTGAGGCTCTAATCCCCAACCATATTATCACTACTATAAAAAAGGCCTTTAATAGCACTAAAATGATCTTTATCAATTCTAGAGAAGCACTGACTACCGAATCACAGTTAAAAGCCCAAAGATTTTATTAATACTAAAAAATGGGTCCATTATCAGTGCTAAAAAAGAAATGATAAAGGGGCATCCTACAGTGTACTATAATAGTGCACTACAGCACCAGAAATAGGGCATACTGTAGTGTGATGCAATAGTACACTTGAACACCATAAATTTTTAAAATAATATACCAATATATAATTTAAATGAAATAAAATGTACAAAAAAAATATAAGAAAAAACACTATTATAGAGAAAAAGAAGGCAACTATAAAAACAAATAAACCAACCCTAATCGAGAAAAAGAACACAACTATATAAGAAAATAATTCTTATGTTAATAATATTATAAAGAAATAAATTAAATATAAAGGGTTAATTTTACACTAAAATTTGATTTGTAACTAGAACATTGTGTATCAGATTGAGTTATGGTTGATTCTTTCATATAACACCATTTCCAATTCATCTTCAATAATTATCTCTATAAAAATATACAAAAATAAGTATAAGATAAAAATGATAAGGAAATAAAATATTTAATATTAAATAGAATTATGATAAAAAAAATCTAGGCTTATTTTCTAAGTTTTGGTTATGTGATGCATGTTTTAAACTAAAATGACTCATATGTATTAAAAACACACACTTAGAGTCATACCTTTCACATCATGCATCTGATTGAAGTTTGGATGATTCCTACATGCCCCAAATGACTTATGGATCATTTTCCTAAAGTACCAAAATAATCCGAATGTGTTTTCTGGGTTTGGAGTATATCACTTCTGTTTTTTACTAACATATCTTTTCAAACTGGAAACACACACTTTGAGTCATTCCGGTCACATCGCATGTCATTTTTATTTGAGACTAATTCATACACATCATAAATAAATTATTAATCATTTTTCTAAATTAACAAGATAATCCAAGTGTGTTTTATAAATTTTCAATGTGTGACACTTTTTGAACTAAAATGTCAATTTCAAAGTAATAACAGAAATTTTGAGTCATGTTAGGAACATAATGTGTCATATTGAGTTAATAATAATTATTAGACAACAAAAATGACTAATGAATCATTTTCCTAAAGTATCAAAATAATCAGAATGTGTTTTCCCATTTTTGAGTATGTTAGTTGTCTTTTTCACTAAAATTAATGTCAATTTCAATTAAAAAGACATACTTGGAGTCATATAAATCATACCATGAATCATATTGAGGATATAATTATTCATACATGTCTCAAATGACATATATATCATTTTCCTAAAATAAAAAAAAATTGAATGAGTTTTCTCAGTTTTGAGTATGTCACTTGTATTTTTTTCAAAAATGTCATTTTAAACTGGAAACACACACTTTGATTAATACTGGTCACATAGTGTATCAGTTTAATGTGATACTAATTCTTACATGTCACAAATTACTTATGAATACTTTTCCTAAATTATAAAAACAATCCAAGATCATTTGCTCAGTTTTCAGTGAGTGGCACTTTTGGAACTAAAATGTCAATTTTAAACTGATAATGGAAACTTTGAGTCATGATGGGCACATCATGTATCATATTAAGCTGAATCTGATTCATACACATCAAAAATAAATTATGGATCATTTTTCAAAATTATTAAAATAATCTGAATGTGTTTTCTTGGATTTTTTAATGTTAGTTTTCTTTTTTACAAAAATTAATGTCAATTTTTTATAAAATGATTCACTTAGAGTCACCTTGGTCACAAAGTGCATTAGATTGATGTGATTATAGTTCCTACATATCCCAAATGACTTATGGGTCAATTTTTTAAAGTATAAAAATAATACTAATGTTTTTTCCAAGGTTTTGAGTATATCTCCTGAGTTTTTACTAAAATTTAATTTTAAACTATAAACACACACTTTGAGTCATATCGGTCACATCGTGTGTTATTTTAATGTGAGAATAATTCTTATACTTCAAAAATTAATTATGAACAGTTTTAAAAAAATTATCAAGACAATCTGAGTTCATTTTCTCGGTTTTCTAATGAGTGACACTTTTTAAACTAAATTGCCAATTTCAAACTGATAACGAACACTTTGAGTCATTTCAGACACATCGTGTATTGGATTCAGGTGATGATGATTCCTATATGTCAAAAATTAAATATTTATCATTTTCTAAAGTATCAAAACAATATGAATGTGCTTGATCAATTTTGAGTATGTTAGTTTTCCTTTTTACTAAAATTAATGTCAATTATAAATAAAAAGAGGCACTTTGAGTCATACCAGTCATACTGTGAATCAGATTGAGATTATTCGAATTACTAAACATCCAAAATTACTTATTCATAATTTTAATAAATTATCATGACAATCAAAATTCATTTTCTTAGTTTTGAGTATATCACTTGTGTTTTTTACTAAAATGTCTTTTTGAATTGGAAATACGCACTTTGATTCATACTGGTCACATAGTGCATTGGTTTAATGTGAGACTAGTTCCAAAATATCACAAATGACTTATTAATCTCTTTCCTAAATTATCAAGACAATATAAGTTCATTTTATTGGTTTTTAGTGAGTGATAATTTTTGAACTAAAATGTCAATTTCAAACAGATAACGGAAACTTTGAGTCATGAAGGGAATATCATGTATCAGATAGATGTGAGGTTGAATAATAGTTGTAAAAATGAATTGTGGATCATTTAATAAATTTTAAAAACAATATGAATGCATTTACTTGGTTTTGAGAATGTTAGTTATATTTTTTTCTAAAATTAATGTTTGTTTTAAATAAAAAGACATACTTGGAGTCATACCGTTCACACCCTACATAATATTGACATAAAGATGATTTCTACATGTCCCAAATGACATAAGGATAGTTTTAATAAAGTATCAAAACAATCTGAATGTGTTTTCTAATTTTTTATTATGCCACTTTGGTTTTTTACTAAAATTCCATTTTAAAATGGAAACACATACTTTGAGTCATACCAATCACATCATGTGTCGGTTTGACATGAGACTAATTCCTAAAAATTAAAATATGACTTAATATTCATTTTAAAAAATTATCAATACAATAAGATCATGTTTTCTTGGTTTTTAGTGATTGAATATTTTTGAACATATATGTTAATTTTAAACTAACAATGGAGACTTTGAGTCATACTGGACACATTGTGTATCAGGTTGAGGTGTGGCTAATTTATGCACATCAAAAATGACTTATGGATCATTTTCATAAAGTATAAAAACAATAATAATGAATTTTATAAGTTTTGAGTATGTCAGTTGACTTTTTTACAAAAATTAATGTGAATTTTAATTAAAAAGATGCACATGGATTCATAACGGTCACACCGTGCATCAAATTGAGGTGAGTTTGATTCCCACACATCCCAAATTACTTATGGATTATTTTTATAAATTATCAAAACAATAAGAATGGTTTTTTTAGTTTTGATTATATCACTTGTGTTTTTACTAAAATGTCTTTTTAATCTAGAAACACGCACTTTGAGCCATATCAATCACATCGTGTGTCAGTTTGATGTGGGACTGATTCCTAATATTCACAAATGACTTTATGAATCAATTTTTTAAAATTATAAATATAATAAAATATTTTTTTCTCAATTTTGATTGAGTGACACGTTTTTAACTAAAATGTCAATTATAAACTGCTAATGAATACTTTGAGTCATGTCAAGCACATCATGTATCTGATTAGGGTTAATATGATTCTTAAAAACTCCATGATAAACCATTTATATTATTTGATATAAAAAACATTAGCATGATAAATTATGTATTTTTAGAAGACATTAAACTCTATTATAAATTTTTTATCCCTTTTGATAGTATTAAACATCAGTATAGACCTTTATAGCATCCAAATGACCCTAAAATCTAGTGCATCCATCATTTTTTCTTGGATTATGATATAGATTAGTATATATTTTTCAATATTATGGGTGATGATAAACTCTAACAAAACATCATCATTATTGGTTCATTATATTGGGAATTTCCCTATTCTCATATATTTTTTATTGAGAATGATGATGAGTTTTTTATTAATGAGCTCGTGAACATTGATCATTTTACATAATAAATGTGAACATTCATAATGATTGTTACATGTATGGATTTCACAAGAATTTGTGATATTATATTATGTATATAATTGATGATTGAATTTTCCAAATAATTCCACCACCCACCAAAGTGAAACTAAGGTATTTTTATTTTTTAAAAATTCATGAATTAGTTAATGAAATTTTTTATTTCAATATTTTCTAGAAGTTTGGGATCAAACTACTAGAATATTTTTCAAAGGGGTATTTGTTTTGATTTTTGGTGATTCATGGTTTTATTTTATGTGGGTTTTTTAATTTATATGTATTTCATTATAAAGTGATTTATTTTCAATTGATTTCATGTTTCCTTTGACATCAGCCATCACTGGTGACCACAATCATTCAATGATAGTTGTTCTCTAATAGTTCTCTCATACACCTGCTGGCTTTGAGGATTGATTACACACATATCTATTTAAAAATTTGAGTCGAATTATATAATCTATTTAATGATTAGATTGGTGTTGTATGACTCTCAAGTGATTATTGGCTTCAAAAATAAGACCCTTTATTTATAGTTTAGAGAATCCATGGGTAAGACACTAAATCTTTTTTTTTTGTTCAGTTTTTTCTTGGTGATGGGTTTATTTCACAATTTAGTAATATTTGATAGTACATGGAATGTGATAATAGAAATTATAACCTATGATAATCAGTTTTAAAAAATAATTCATGTTTGTTTTATTTATAAAAAAAATTCCCCCAATTAAATTCCTATACAAAATCACTTAAAAATGTGGTGAAAACATTTTAATAGTAAGAAACAATAAACACTTACACAATGGAACTTATCTTAAGTGAAAATTTTTGTGCACACTTTTCAAAAATTTCTATCAAACACAACCTTGGTATTTTCCCAATTCTACTCCATTTCCCATAAATTTTATTATTTGAAAGCCAGCGCTTCATCCCCTCCTCTGCCTCGGTCTCCGCCTCTACCTCCCCCTCCACCTCAATCTCTGCCTCCACCTCCACCATTTCCAAAAAAAATTATTTTTGGCAGTTCATAACTTCTAAAAAATTTATTTCCTCCATTATACTTTTCATTTAGAAACAGATCAAAAATAATATATTAGCATTTCAAAACTAATTTTTCACACCCCAAATATATGTATAAGTTCATAGTGCATAATATATAATAGAAAATAAAATTTAATCACCTAAATTTATTTTTTTAAAACATTCTAACATCATATAAATTTCCCACTCACCTCCAAAAAAATTTACTTAATTTTTTGAGTATGAAGGTTGTCATAAATATTGGTATTAATGAGAAAAAATAGACAAACAAATGATTTTGAAATATTTTTAATGAAATTATAATTTCTTTTAGAAATTAAATATCTGGTGATGCTAGTATTTTCATTGTTTATGATCTCTCTCAAAAATCTGAAAACATAATATCCATAATTATTTCAATTATCTTTCTTCAAACACTTTAAAAACACTAACCAGAATATGTAAATTGTTTTTAAATATGTTTTGATAGTAAAATATTTATATATACACCTTAATATTTTTCTATTTGTAGTAATCCTCTATGATTTTTATGTTCAGACACAAACTACATTCCATGATTTAGCCTATATTTAGTAATCCCCCTATCATAACAAATTTCTTGTTAAAACACAAACTAAAACATATAATTTTAATATTATCTATAAAATTTTGATTTCATTATATTAAAAATTCAAAATACACATCATGTGTGGTTGTTTTTTTGGATATCCATACATTGGATCCGAAAAATAAATATTTCGGGTATCAAGATTGACCACGATCAGCATCTAGTGCGACCTAAAAAACAATAACAAACAAGTAATTAAAAAAATATATATTTTATTGGATTAGATTTTATTGTTTCACTTCTGCATTGTAGTCATCAAAAAGTTGTCTTCTGTTATTTTTTTATCAAACTCTTCAAGTAACTCATCTTTTTCCTTCTTAATTTCATCATTATCCAAATTACTTTTTTCCTTATAAATAATACAGGGATTAATGAATAGAAATCATTATTCACATGATTTTCCATTTATATATTAGTAATAAAAAATCTTATAAAAATATGAATAGTTATTAACTTTAATAAACATACTAGCTCACTATTTAGATAGATGTATTGTGAAAATGTACCTTATTTTTGTATTCAAATCTAAGACTCTCATCCATTCATGCTTGAGAATCTCATTTATATTCTTGATACCAACTATATTTGTCATGAAATACCCATATATTTATTTTTTATATGGAATGTAAGACATAATTAAATATTTAAATGCATTCTATGCATAAAGATACAATGATAATAAATATTGCACTGGAACTGGTGGGGAGAAGGTACTCTTATAAGGTCATTTTGATTTCCTGGTCGATTCACAAGATTTTCTTTATCCAACCATTCATTTCCCAGTCACTTTATCCATTTGTAAAATAATATCGCACATGATACCTTTTTTCATTAACGAATATAGGTTTTTCATATGAATTTTTTGAAAAATACATACCTCATGTATTTTTATAAGATTATATGGTCTTTCTATGAAAGTTCTAACAGAATCATTGATTGTTGTAATATCCAGACCATCAAGTGAAATATAAAACTTATAATTCGGCTCATGATCTACATCAATCCCCACTATCATGTGATATTTTTGGATTTCTAATAGGTTCATATTTTCTCACAAAATATTATACACCATACACCTCAAAATAAGTTGGTGTATGAGTTTTTGTAGATAGAAATCACATAAAATTGTACCCTATAAAAATTTAGTAATATAAAGTTATCAGAACTTTTTTAATTAAAATTTAGCAAAAAATTGAAGGCAAAATTTATTACCTTGGGTAAGGTATTCAGTTGAGGTGAATGTCTAGCCTCAAATATAGTGGGTCGTTTGGTTCATGTGTGGATATTTGTTCCACAACTAGTTCACTTCAATCTTTTCTCATACATTAGTCTGTCAGACCAAATCGAACAATAATATCAAGAAAATCATATTTTTTTGTCTGTAATCCTTTCACTAAATTATTTATATATCCATGTGGTTTTATCTTTTCCAAATATGTTTTAGGAGATACTTCAAAACCTAATCCTCTAACGCGACCATATTGTTCTGACTGCTTCAAAGCTACTGAATGTAGTCTTTATTCCAGTATTGTCATTATCGATTCTATGTAAAAACAATAAAAAAATATATATAAATAAATGGATATTTTTATGTAATGCTATTATAAAGAATAAATAATTACTATTATGTCTTACTTATACATTTTTCTCATACTAATTTTATACTTTCATCAACTAGTTTAACCTCTTTATTTACATGATCCTCCTTTCACAGAATATGACCTGGTATGGAAGTAGCTTCAGATTTTGATTCATCAATCCGTATATAAACAAAGGAACATATGTTATCTCATTTTACATACAAATTTTATTAATGATTTTAAATACATAACAATTTATACTATAGTGAAGCGTACCCCATCCTTGCTTTGTGATATGGGTACATTGGTTTTGATGCACATTATTAATTTTTATATATTTTTTTATATTTTATAAATTAAATTTTTTGAATAAAATTGGATAAAATAAATAATATCAAATAATATAATATAGATTTTAATTCACCTGAAAGTTTTCTCATCATGACAACTCATGAAATCATTCCACATTTCCTACTTTATAATATGTGCATAACTAACCAGTGGGTGGGATTTTACTTTCCCCTAAATATCCCTAATATATAACTTGGTAAGAAGAGTCTAGAAACACCTATTAGATTTTCAAATGGATATTAAGAAAATTTTCTTACAGAAATATTCTAAAATAAATTAAATCTATAAGGAATAATGAAAATTAAGGCATTGTTTCATTGTATAATTTTCGGTAAAATAGAGAAAGTATATCATAACATTATTATTATATCTTTCCAAATTCCATCATTGAAAACTAGATGTGGAACTAAGATTCAATATCAATCTGAACATTCAACCTCATTGTGACCCCAACATAGCTAATGAACATTTACTTATTGGGTTCAATAGGCAGGTCGTATTGATTCCAACCAACCTCAAATTTTATACCCTTACTTCTTACCTTGAAAATTTTATTCAAAACTATGATGTGGTATATTTATTATTTTATTTCATCAATATTCTATTGATCCGTTAATAATTATATAGTTTTAGCATCAATAGTCTGTTCTTCTTCTAGATTGGAAACATCATCATGTGAAAAAGATATTCTCTACATGAGTTGTCAAACATTTAATTTTTCTTGAATAACAATAGCATAAACATGAAAAAATTATTTGAGAATGGTCATATAAATTATCCAATATAAAATTTATGAACACCTTAACTGAATCTTAATAATATTTTTTTCAAATTATTATCATGCATCCATTTTGAAAGAATCAGATTATTAAATTTAAGAAAATAATTACTCCACTACGATAGGTGTTGTCCTGTGAATTCATTCAAAGGTGAAAGTTATAAACAGTTATCATCCTCATAAACTTCATCTCATGAATAGTTATTTTTTTATTTTGTTTCTTGATACCCGTCCTCTATATATTTTGGACATGCACTTATTTTACTTGAACTACTCTAAGTAGTAGTCATCCCATACAGGGTTCTTCTGATCATTTTCCATGACTACTACTCAGAGTAGTTCAAGAAACATAGAATATATAGAGGATGAGTCTCAAGAAACAAAATGAAATAATAACTATTTATGAGATGAATATGGTGAGGATGAAAATTTTCTCCTTCAAACTTTTTAAATTACCACATCTTAATTTGAAATTTTGAATTTCGTCTCAAAATGCTAAATGGTCCCCGACACTACCAAGGTTGTTCCTCGACATTCAAATAATTTCACAAATAGTAGGTTAACATTTGAATCATAGTAGGATAAAATATTATTTATCACCCTTTGTAAATAAAAACATCATAGGTAACATGATATTCGACCTCAGACCCTTAGCATCCAAGATCTTCCCTTAGGGATAACCATCACATGTAGTTATTTCATCCAAATCATGAAATTATTATAACATATCCATTTTTATTTGGAAGCGAGTTTGAAATATGGGTAGTATTAAAAAAATTGGTTCCCTTATTAGATAACCACATAATGGGTGCCACAATACATTAGTTAAGCCCAACTTCTGAAAAACCAAAAAGAAGAACAAACAACAACACAAATGTCACATCACTATAACCCGATCCCTCGATGAATCACTAACATGTCTATAGTAACTCATATTCTAACATACCATACCTATACCTCACATAATAACCACAATATTTTAATATACTATACTCAAATATCAGATATCTTGGGCATTGATCATATATCTCAATGATCGCCTATTAGATAATCTTATAGTTTCGTAGGCCTTAATTCTTCACTCACACACCTTAAATATCAAGGAAAAGTGAGCTATATGATCAAATAATCCATCCTACCCTTTATAGGTTATCCCACTATGTTTTAAAGGACTATAATTGATTTTATACCACATATCCAATCACTACTAAGGTGATCATATAATCTCTCTTAGCACATCACTACCCTATAAATAACATTCATATGGAAATTCATCCAATGTTCTACCCTTATGGGATACGTCCATTAGATATGATTACTCTTATGGACCTCTTAGAACATCACTGTCGAATAATGTTTTTGCATGAGATTGGGTGTGGTGACATAAAAACCACATCATGCATGTTGTTCACGTTATATATTTATTCTTTATTTATTGTGTAAAGTATTCTAAACATGTTTACTTGTTTTAAAATTATTTATTCTATGAAATTAAATTTTTGACTTATATTCTTTAATTATTTACATTATTTCATTTATATAATTTCATGGTTATAAATTCTAAAAGATCCAAATCATTTTAAGATACATAAAATAATATAGTTGTCATATGTTTGGTCAGACAAATTGGATCTACCTAGATTGGCAACCACTCTTTGGTCTAGATGTGGTTTCCAATCCATATGCATTAGGTGCCACCAAAAAATTGGGAACTAGATCAAACTATTACTCCTAGTTTTATATATTCCAATTAGATCAGGATCCTTCCCTTGAAATATCTACATCTGGATCAAGCAAGGGAATGAGATATGTTTTAATAAACAACATAATACCTTAGATAATAAATTACCCAGGTTTTGATTTAGAAATTCATTAATGACACCATAAATTTTTCATACCCTTGATACAATGGTTTTTCAGTATCACCATATAAGCATGTGATCATTAGGGTCTTCTCAATTTCTACTACATTAATATCAGAAATAATTTCTTCAATTTGATCAAACTTGTCAACCTGATAATCTTCACCATGAATAGATCTTGAATTCTAACCAATTTCACCATGCCAAATCCAAAGACTATAATATGTATTAAAAACATAACAAATTAAATGATCTTTAATTTCTATATTTTTCACCTTTTTCATATTTAAACCTTTCAATCAAAGATAGAAAAATATGTCATTTTTTGGAACATTCTATTTTGAATATTCTAAAAACCCATCAACCCTTTCCTCATATTCAACACTTGTTCATGGTGTTATGATCCAACTACGATTCATTATCACATAAAATAAAGTTCAAGTATTAAAAAATTGAAAAATTAAATTCAAATTTACCTTTATATTTAAAAATAAAATCAAAGAAATGAAGAATATTTTCCAAATAATATAAAGGCAATATTTTTCAAGAAAAAATTTTCACCTTAGACTTATTCAGTTGTAATCAATTTAGAAAAAATTCCAAAAAAAAATCTTAGTAGTGATTTTTAAAGGTTGAGCACAAATGAACTCAACTTTTCTATATTTTCATTATATAATTAATTAATAATTATTTTCAAAATATATAAATAAATATAAATTATAAAATAACATTACGTGTAATATATTAGTGACGAAAAAAATATTGATAGTGATAATGATCCAAAAGAAGGAATACAATTTCATACAACATATTGAAAATGAAAATGCTACTTCATGTAGTAAATATAAAGTCATATATATTATGAACATGATTAAATAAGGAGATAATTTGATTATTCTTTCTTAATTATATTCAAAATAAATTAAAATATTATTATTTTTATCATATCATTTTAGAATGATCAATATTAGTGTACTCTATGACTAGAGAAGTGTAGAAAGTAACATTAAGGGAGTGATGTTTTTTATGGAATAGTTATAGTACTTGATGAGGGTTAATTTGAAAAATTAAAAGATGAATTATATATAAATAATAAAATATATAATGGAAAATAAATGGAGGATAACTCTAAAAACTCTTATATTATTATTTTTATTGAAACTAAATTATAAACTAACATCCCCTATACTGAAATTACAAAATAAATCCAATAAAAACTTTCCCAAAATGATCATTTAAATATATATTATCAATACTCCATATTCAAACTCCATAATCCATTATATCTTCAAAACACCCATACACAATGAAAGAAAACTACATTCATTAATCATCCAAACAGTCATTTGGTAAATTAAACATGCCTTAAATGCTTTAAAAAGACTAATAAGTAAATTAAACATACCATAAATGTCGTGAAAACCATTAGAAGATTTAAAAGACGCTCATTCATCAAAAAATAATTCCTTAGATATAACACTGGTTAAATAATAATTCATGGAAATTAAACATACATTAGTTTTCCTGACACTCATTAAATAATAATTCAGTCAAAGATAGAACCTACTAAATATACCTTATACATCCATTTATAAGTAAATCAACATGATTTATAACACTCATTCATCAAAAAATCATAGAAGAAAACCGCAATATGAAAAAAAATATCAAATAAAACATAACTTGGATGTTTGAAAAAAATAAAAACTATGATTAAAAACCATAGAGAATAATAAAATAGAAGCAGTGATATAGAACTAAGAAAAATGGGAAGTTGATGGTGATGGGTATGATGGTGTCCGCGATAGAAATAACAATGGAAAGAGTCATGGGTGAAGGTGGAAATAAGAATGGAAACAATGAGGAGGAATGGGAGAGACCAATCACAACTAGATATATGGGAGAAGAGAAGTAGGGTTCGTCATGGTTGAGAACACCACAATAACGCAAACCATGAAACCCCAACAAGCAATCAATGAGTGAAGAGGAGGAGAAAATAACATACCATGGATCCTATCCTTGATTCATCAGAGAGAATGTAGAGGAGGAGTGCTGGTAGTAAGGGACATCTGTGAAAGCCTGAGAATTATGAATGAATCTGCTGCTGTTAGGGTTCTTTTAAATAGATCCTCAAGAACTTTATCAGCACCTCCTAAAAAGCACTGATAAAGATACTTTTTATCAATACTAAATTAATGAGCACTGATAAAATATATCTTTATCAGTGGTTCTTTAGCACTGATAAAGATGCAGCTTTATCATTGCTAAACAAGCAATGATAAGAAGTATATTTATCGGTACTAAAGATTTAGCATAGATAAAGATTCGTTTTATGAGTGTTACTTTAGAGTCGCTAAAGCTCCATCTTTATCGGTGCTTCACAAGCACTAATAAAGGTCATATTTATCAACGCCACAACTCTAGCACGGATAAATGATTTATGATTATAATTATAAATAAAAAGTAGTACATATATTTATATTTATTTATTTATTTATATAATTTTTTGATTATTTAACTATATATTTATTTATTTATAATTAAATAAACAGTTTTTAAAAATTGTATATTTTTTATTTATAATTATAAATATATAATTTTATAAATATAGTAAATATAAATTTATAAATATATTTATAAATAAATACATTTATAAATATTTATATAATTATTTATTTATAATTATAAATATATTTATATCATTATATATATTTATATTTATTTATTTATTTATTTAATAAATATATATAAATATAAATATAGTAAATAATTCATTATTTAAATATATTTATTATAATATCATAATTATAAATATATTTATATCCTTATATGTATTTATATAATTGTGTATATATATAATAAATATATATAAACATAAGTATAAATATAGTAAATTAATTCATTATTAAACTTTATTCATTATTAAAATATATCTATTATAATTTTATAATAATTTAAATATATGATTATTTATTTATAAATATATAAATACTTTTAAAAAATATATTCTTATATCATTATATATATTTATACAATTATATATATATTTAATAAATAAATATAATTATAAATTTAAGTATAAATATAGTAAATGTATTCATTATTTAAATAAATTTATTACAATTTATAATTATTTAAATATATATAATTATTTATTTATAATTATATAAATATTTTTTTAAAAATAATATTTAATTATTTATAATTATAAATTTATAAATTTATAAATATAGTAAATATACATAAATTTATAAATATATTTATTTGCGAATATTTATTTACAAATATATTTCTAACATTATTAATGAATATAAATTCTTAAATGCATGCATCTTAATAATGAGTGACTTTGAATAATTAAAAATGAGTACACTTTAAAATATTGAAAAAATAGATACGTTTTATTAATTAAATATAAATTTTTTAAAAAATATTGATATATATTGAAGTAAAGATGAATACCTATTGAAAATACTAAAACATAGTAAATTAATATACATAATAAATAATATAAAATTATTAAATTCTAAAAAAATAAAAAGAATCTTAAAATTGAATAAATAATTCCTAACTGTAATTATTTTAAAAATAAATTAATAAAATTTACTAATTAAAAACATAATATATCAAAAGTATCATGCATGTTATAAGGAAATTCTCAAATTAATACTAAAGTGTGAATAAATTACATAAATATTTGGTGTTTGTGTTTATATATAAGGTTTCATTAATTGAGTAACTATTTATGTGTGTGCATAGTATATAAAAATGCATTAATTACTTATATGTAAGTGAAATCATTGTAACACACATTTTATATATTTTAAATTGAAAAACTAAACAACATTCAATTATTTCCATTACTCGATGGAATTTTTTTGTATTCTTAATTAATATTAATTTTTATATATAAACCATTTTTCACTGAATGTATGACTTATTTAATGTGAGTATAAATATTTTATATTATATGAATCATATTTAAGGAAATATTATATACATTGATATATAAATGTATAAATATATATATATATATATGAATATAAATCTATATTAAATGTCTTAATGAATAACATTTTATAAAAACTATTAAAAATGAATAAGACATTGATATGTTTTAAATGGATACATTTTATTCCTTTTCTATATTTATATTTAATATATATTACGTATTAATATTTATAATTAATAAATATATATACACATATATATATATATATATATTAACCTTATTCATTTTTAATAATAATTGGTTCATTAATAAATTTTCTAATAATTTGGTAATTCATTCTTTTTTTATTTTTTGTTTTAATATTACAATTTATTCATTTTTTGTTTTTTTAATTATTACAATTTATTCATTTTATATATTAATATTTAATATGTATTATTTATTAATATTTATAATCAATATATATGTATACAAAATTTATTCATTTTTATCAATAATTATTGTATTAATAAAATGTCTAATATTTTTATTAATTTACCCATTTTTATTTTTTATTTTTTTAGTTAATTTATTATATTAATTTTATTCATTTTAAATATCTATATATTTAAAATATACAAATTTATTAATATTTATAATTTATAGATATGTATATTAAATTTATTCATTTTTATCAATAATTGTTTAATTAATAAAATTGTTAATATTTTTTAAATTTACTTATTTTTTATTTTTATTTGTTTAATTATCTCATTTTATTTGGGACCTTTATCAGTGATAAAATAAAAAATTGATAATGTGTACCTTTTATCAGCACTATGGAAAAGAAATGATAAAGGTTTCCCTTTATCAGTGCTAAAAAAACACTCATAAAGGGTAACTTTTTCAGTGCCATTGTTTAGCATTGATAAAATGTATTCTTTATCTGTGTTTCTTCCAGTGATGTTAAAGACCTATTTGTAGTAGTGAATGGATGGGTTAGGGAGTTTTACTAAGGCTCTATGTCCCTAATAGATGCATGGGATATGAATATCTAGACTGAGGCTCCAAGGTAAGTGTTATCAAATGTTTTGTGTAATGTTTCCCAAGTGATATAGGGAACTTAATCTCCCACCACCCATATTCATAGTTTATATAACCAGCATAGGCCAAAGTGTATTTTGAGGAGAATGGTTAGCCCATAGAATAAATAATGAAAGTGGCTAAAGTGAATCTTGTTAAGTAATGTCACCATGTTTATCTTATGCTTATATGGTTATTCTTTATGTACCTGAATACACAATCTTTTTAAACTGAATATTTTGTAGAAATCATTATTGATTGCCTAATTAGTTGTACACACATCCTTCTCGGGCCACCATTAGGTATCTGGTCAGACTTCATGGTTGTATTTCAGGACAAGGGAAAGGGCCTAATGCTAGATGGTTGAGTTGGGCCTGGTATGTGCATAGAGGAGGGAACCAAACTTGGTGTCCGGACCAATTTTAGGGATTCTGCAGTTTGTCTTTATTTTTAGTTTTCCCTTAAACTTATAATTGTATAACATGTCATAGCATATTTATTGTTTGGTTTTGGGATTGTACCCAATTTTGGGAAATGGATTCTTGATGCATATTTTTTTTTTACTTGTTTCCTTTATTTTATATTTAATATATTGTAGCTTACTCTGTTAAAGAGGGTATAGTCTCCCCACATGTCTTATTAGACCTTCACTGCTATTCAGAAGCCTCTTCTGTATGGGGGGGAATGGCTGAGGTCATGTGGTGACCCAGCTTGGGGCACCCCATATAGTGGATACCGGACCGAGGACGTTACAAAGTGGTATCAAAGGGTGTTTTATTTTCTATTAACATACTATTTGGGAATGTTTGATGGGATACAAGGATGTTTCACACCTCAACAATGAGCTCATTCATGGGTGTAGCTAACCCATGTGGGGGGTGGAAGCCAAGTACATTGGGTGAGATTTTTGTTCATGATGTTTGTTGTTAGATTGAATTATTTTTCACCTTGGATGATGCACGTGTGGTATGATGTGGATATTTTATGATATTTTTCTTGTATCCAAAATATTATGAGGTTTTTTATACATGCATTATCTTAGGAACCTAGGGATATATGTGACATTCATTATGGTATGAACACACGAGAAAGATATTTGGGATGTGATGGATAGAATGATTTTCTTTTTCTTTGAAATTTGAATGAAATGGTGTGTAATAAAGATGATGCAAAAGGGTAAATGTAAATAAAGTAAAATGGTTTAAAAATGGTTTATAATAAAGTATTTCTTACTATGTAAGTTCTTTACCCCATGTTGACTGTGGTTTTGGTAGGGATGGTTGAGGGTAGTGATGGTAATGTGACTATATTCGTTGGGTAGTGTATGTGTAATGGGTTGTTTATAGCTGGTAAAAAGCCATATTTTTTGAAAACTATAGGATATTTATTTATATTTTTGGGGATGTGTGTTTGGAATTGTAGAGAGATTCCACCACGATGACGTGTGGTGGTTGGGTGACATGTGGACATCACTGAGAATGCTCCTCAAGTAATGCAGTAGGAAACCCTATTGGTACTAGGTAATAGAGGGGAAAATAAGATCCATGAAAACTTTTCTTGGTTTATGTTGATGGTGGAACTGGACCCAGGGTGGGTTATACTGAGTATGTTTGACCTTACTAGAGAGTTTCATTTCCAGTACCCTCCAACATTTCCTGAGGAGGGTGGACCCGACGTGGCCAAGTTCTAGATAGAGTCTATCCAAATGATTTTGTATCACTTAGAGACTCCTCCTAAGAAGAGATTCATGTTAGATTCGTATTTTTTATGAGTACTGAAAAAGCATTGGTGGGACATTCTGGTTCAGACGAAGTAGGTAGAAAGTATGTTGTGGGAATATTTCTAGGAAAAGTTTCTGGAATATTTCTATCTATATTACTTGAGGTAGGAGAGGGTTGTGGAGTTTATGAGGTTGAACCAGGGGACTATAACAGTGATATATTATGTTTAACACTTCAACAACTTGCAATGCTTTGTTACTGCATTGTAAAGGGGTGAGTTAGATACGGTGAGACATTCCCAAGATGAACTTAGACATGAGATCAAGTCCTAATTGAATATCTTTTTTTAAGGTTTACTGAAGTGGTATATCATGCCCTTATTTCCAAAGGGAAACCTGATAAGTTTTTTTATGGTGGACATGTGGTACTATTTAGGTGATCCATTGGTGTGACTTCTGATAGTAGGAAGCTCTATTTCAATGGTTTTCACTATGGTGGTGGTGGAAAGAGTAATTAGGGAAGCGAACCAGCCTCCCAAGGTAGTGATTGAGTTTTCTGCTCTCAATGTGCCAGGCCAGCACACATGCGTGGTCAATGTCCCCAACCACTAGTTGAGTGATGAGTGTGTGGAAGAATGGTCCTTGTATATATATTCTATAGTAACCCGCATTATATGGGAAATTATAGAGGCTCAAGGACAATGTAGAGTGCAAGAAGGGGGTCGGTTACCCCATACCAAGCAGTCAGTTATAATTCTACGGGTCATATCGGTCTGGGTGGAAAATGCGGTACTCTAGGACAAGACCATCCTTATCAATAGGGTAGTACATAACCAGAGACTTATACTGGATCCTAGGTTATAATAATGGGCCATCTCCATGTAGTTTGGCCTACACCATGAGGTGGTGAGATTGGGCCATCAATAGTTCAAGGTATGATTCTTATAGCTACCATGCTTTCCAGTACATTATTTTATATGGATTCCATGAATTCTTTTATATCTTCTCAGTTCGTGAATTTTTTGGGTCTGATGATGGGACATCAATGTGGGGTGATGTTGATTGATAGCCGTTAGTGTTTTTATTAGAAAATATCTGGAAATGTAAGTAGTGTACCCTTGAGGTTGGAAGGTACCATATTCTTTGGGACCTATTTGTGCTTGAGATGTCATATTTTGATCTGATATTTGGAATGGATTTTCTAGTTTTGTATTAGTACTATATTTAATATTACCATCATAGGGTAACATTTACATCCCTTGAGGGGGATGCTTATGTTTACCATGGAGAGTGGGATATTCGAGCAGGATAAGCTAGGCTGGTTTTTCAACAATTGGGTGAAATCACCACCCAAGTATAATGTCTTATGATTGATGATGGGTAAGTAGGGTGAATTTTTTCTCCTATGGTGGATCAGTTTCAGCATGTGTTTCCTGAGGACTTCGTTGGTTTTCCACATGAGAGAGATTTTGAGTTCACGATTGAGTTGCTACCTAGAGTAGAACCAGATTATATTCCTCTATATAGAATGGTACCAGATGAACTTAAAGAACTTAAAACTCAGCTGGAGGAAGTATAGAATAAATGGTTTATTCTTCTGAGTATTTCACCTTAGGGATATCTAGTTTTGTTTGCTAAAAAATCTTATGGGATGTTGCAGTTGTGTGTCAATTATCATAAGTTTAATCGGATGATGGTTAAGAATTGGTACCCTCTTACATGAATTGATGACCTTTTTGACCATTTCAGAGGTAGTTCAGTGTTCTCCAGGATTTACTTGAGATTAGGGTGTCATCATCTAAGGGTGAGACCTTCTGATATACTGAGAACTACCCTTAGGATCATGTATTGGTTATATGAGTTTTTTGTGATTTCGTTCGGGTTAATTAATGCACCTTTAGTGTTTATGGCCTTGATGAACCAAATACTCCACTCATACTTGGATCATTTTGTAGTTATGTTTTTGGATTACATCTTGGTGTACTTTAAGACTCATGAGGATCAGACCAAACATCATGAAATTATTCTGAGTACACTAAAAGAGTATAGGATATAGCCCAAGTTATCTAAGTGTTATTTCTAGATTGACAGGGGGAATTTATTAGGCCACATCATCTCTGAGGAAGGTGTGTCTATGGAATAGAATAAAGTGAAAGTAGTTGTATCTTCGGATCAGCCTAAGAATATTTTTGATATTCAAAGTTTTTTGGGTTTATTGGTTTATTATCTAAGGTTCATCAAATAATTTTCTAATTTGAAAGCACCACTTTCAGTCCTGACCAAGAATGGAATCATGTTTAATGGCCTAGATCATGTGAGAATGATTTCCAAAAGTTAATAAAGTGGTTGACTACTAAACCAATTTTGATCCAACCTATGAAGAGTAAGGAGTATACCTTATTTTTTTAATGTGTTTGGTGTGGGTATTGGGGAATTTTTTATGAAATAGGATCAGATTTTACCCTATAGTTCAGGTAATTTAAGGCCTCGTGAATGAAATTACCCTACACATGATCTCGAGTTATCCATAGTGGTTACGCTATAAAATTTTGGTGACATTACTTATTGGGATAAAGGTTTAATTTGTTTACCAATCATAAAACTGTTAAGTATATCTTCTCCCAACGTGATTTGAATCTTCGTAAGTGAATATGGGTTGAGTAAATGTTGTCATCTAATTTTTATATAGTCTTCATGCTGGTAAATGGAAATAGTGTAAAAGACACCTTGAGTCAGAAGGCTCAAAATTAGGCATTTCATAAATCCAGTTCTAAGTGTATGATGTTGGCCTTGTTTGAAAAGATACATCTAGAGGTTAAATAGGGAAAATTATAGTCAAATCTTGCATCATTGGTAGTCAAGTCCAAGCATTTAAGCTAGGTCAAGGATAGGTAGTATGAGGATCTGAAGGGTATGGACTTGAGGGAAAGTATTGAAGGTTGGGAATCACCTTCTAATTGGGCTATTGATGATGATGAGATTGTTTATGTTCATGGTCATGTTGTTGTGCCTACTTATAAGAGTTATGAGTTGATGCATAAGTTTCATGCCTCTAAGTGATCACTGAACCCTAGATTGACCAATATGTATCAGGCTATTCGTGGACAGTATTGGTGGCTAGGGATAAAGAAATGTGTTCGAAGTTTCATGATGATGTGGTACACTTGTTAGCAGGTAAAGGATGAGCATCAGCAACCAAGTAGTTTGTTATAGTCATTTCCCAATCAAAAATGTAAGTGGGATAGAATCGTGATGGATTTTTTTATAGGTATTTTGATGATGCCATAAAAGAATGATGTGATACAGGTAGTTATGGATCGGTTGACTAAGGTGGCACATTTATTACCAATTCAAGAGACCTTCACTGTGGACTAGTTGGGTGATCTATACATTCAAGAGATACTTCGGTAGAACAGGGTTCCATGGACTATAGTTCTAGATTATGATCCATGTTTTACTTCATGATTCTGGTAGGGGTTACAGAATATTCTTGGTACCCATGTGTTTTTTATTATGTCTTCCCACCTTCTAACAAATGGATAGTTATATCATATTAATCATGTTCTATAGGACAAGTTGAGGGCATTTTACCTAGACTTTGGTGGATCTTGGGAGAAGTACTTGGCATTTTTTGAGCCCACCTATAAAAATTGTTACCAGGATATTATTCATATGGAACCATATGAGGCACTCTACAGTAGGATATATAGATCTTGGTTATGTTGGATAGAGGCTAGGGAATCATAGTTTATAGGACTAAGTCTCTTACAGGAGACATTATAAAATGTTTAGTTGATTCTAAAAAGTATGGATATGGATCAGAGTAAGAATAATTCATATAATGATTGATTTCTTTGAACTCTTGAGTTTATAGTGGGTGATCATGTGTTCCTTTGGGTTTTTCTAAGGTTGGGTTATTGTCGAATTCATATGCAAGGTAAGTTAGTGCCCAAGTATGTGTGTCTGTTTGATATTGTGGAGAGGATAGGATTGTTGGGGCACCAATTGGATCTTCTATAGTGTTATAGTAGAATTCATGATGTTTTTCATGTGTCATGGATTCATCAATATCACCCTGACTCATCTCATTTGATTGATGTGGGTGGTGTAGAGATTAAGGATGATGCTTCCTTCAAGGAGTATCTGATTTTTATTGTGGATCATAGGGATAAAGTCTTTAGGGAAATACTATGTTGTTGGTTTGAGTGTTATGGTAGCATGGAAATGTTTAGGAAGAGACTTGGGAGAGGGATATGGGATATGTGGTCCTAGTGGCCAGATCTCTTTATCATGTGGACATAGTGATGCTTTGGAGTGCGGAATAAGGACGATCCATTATAAAGTGAGGAGTTTGTTAGCTCTTGGGCTTCTAGTGAGACACTTTACTATTTAATGCTTTGTGTAAAATCCATTTAAGTTGGTTAATAAAATTTTTCTTGAGTGTATGAGAAGGATTGGAGGTGTTATATGGATTTTGGACATTAAAGAGGGAAAAAAGTGGCCATCTGGTGTATGTTTCATGGTTGGAACATGGTTACTAGTAATCATTCACCCTAACAGTTCTTGACTGGAGGAGGGGTGCATTATTGGTGAAACACTACAAGGTGGGAGTAGAGACCATGCAGGATTGGAAAAATCAATTCTACATAGTTACAACATGCTTTTTCAATTAGTTCTGGATCCCCATGAGAC
The DNA here is from genome assembly GCA_963277665.1 of Viscum album. Lineage (NCBI taxonomy): Eukaryota > Viridiplantae > Streptophyta > Magnoliopsida > Santalales > Viscaceae > Viscum > Viscum album. The sequence continues at coordinate 1,019,319,624 of OY728132.1, read as the reverse complement.
CATACAACCTGACCCCCTCTTGGATAGAGGGTGGTGCATAGTTTGGCCAACCGTGTGGCCAAACTATACACCCCATTAAAATTGGGAAATTTTCCATTTTCCCCAATGAGAAATAAGTCTTCTTGACTGAATTTATTCTAATATCTTCCTACATCCTTCATAGGTGATGAACCCTTCCTCTCAAACGTCCCAAGGATCGATCTCTCTCATTTATAATCCATTTATAGCACGGTTGGGTATGGATTGAAGCTCTAGGTGAGTCCAACACTCATCTTCCATCCTTTTTCTAGAATAGGACTTATGGATTCATTCTTCTTCTTATAAATCTATAAAACCATCTTTTTAGTGGTTTTTAGGTTATGGATTTAAAGTTGGATTGTTTCTAAATCAAACACCAAGGTTAACCGAGCATTCATCTATGAAATCAACATAGGTGGTCTACAGGTTATATCCCATAGTCTTGTGATTAAATATATGTGGGTGTGGTTTTGTTCATGTGTCACTGTGTTTTCTGTTTTATTTAACATGGTAGAAATGATGAATTAATTGGTTAATTGATTAATTGAACCCCTCATGATCACTGTGGGATGAATTGAGGTTCATTAGACTTAGTTAATAGCTACCAATGGGGTGTATTGCTTCCTTGTACATGGAATTGAGTTGTTAAGTATAGAATTTAATTTTTATGAGATAGATCCCATGATAATATGTTGACATGTTATCCCAATCTATGAGATGAAATTCATGTTAATTGTGTTTAGTTGATAAAATACCATAAGGGGGTGTTTGGTATAATGGTAAATGTGTTAAATGAATTATGGTTTGTAAATGGTAAATGTGTCGATAGTATAAGACATGTAAATGAAAAACATGTAAATGATTTATGGATTATAAATGGTAAGTGTGTTCATTGAGTTATAGTGGTGAATGGTATATGTGTTAAATGATTAAAGAAGCATGGGCACATGGCCTGGTGGTATGTGGGGTATTGACTTTAAGTTTTACACCCATGGGTTGGGTTAGAGTGAGGACATAAACCCCATCCCTATAATGCATCTGTTAGGGAGTCGAACTGAGCATCTATGCCCCTAATAGATGCATGGGATATGATTCCCTAGAATGAGTCTCCAAGGTAAGTGTTATGATTTTTTTTTTGTAATGTTTCTATAGTGATGTAGAAAACTTTATCTCCCCCCCCCATTCCTATTTTATATAACCTGCATAGGATGAAGTGTATTTTGATGAAAATTGTTAACCCATGGGAAAAATAACGAATGTGGCTAAAGTAAATCTTGTTAACTGATGGAACCATGTTTATCTTTAGATTATATGTTTATAATTTATGTACCTACATGCACTATCTATTTAGACTTGATAATTTTTAGACAGCGTTGGTGGTGGCCTACTTTGTTGTAATCACACCCTATTTAGGTTGTCATTGGGTACCTGAGAAGAATTCCTGGTTGCTGGTCAGGACAAGGGAAAGGAACCTCTGATATATGGTCGTTTTGGGCTTGGTATGTGTGTGGAGGAGGGAACTAGATTTTTTTTTAAGAACTATTTTGATGATTTTACATTTTTCTATTATTTTGGGTTTTCCTTATACTAGGAACTATATGGAATGACATAGAATATTTATTTTTTGGTTGTGGAATTGTACCCAATTTTTGGAAATGGATTCATGATTCATATTTATTTTTTTACTTATTTCAATTATTTCATATTTCATCTACTATGGGTTACTCTGATAATGAGGATATAGTCTCCCCATGTGTCTTGTTTGACACTCACTACTAGTCATCAGTCGCTGACGTATAGGGAGGCACACCTAAGGTCATGTGGAAGGTCATCTTAGGGCACTGGATATAGTGTCTATCAAGCCAGGGATGTTACAAAACACTTCCCATGAACCAAAACCTAATGGTATCCATCCTTAGAATATACCAAAGTAACATCTCCACAAAACACTCGATCAAGCCAAGCCTCTGGTTTAGGATCCCACAATTGGGACTCCTCTTCCTACAGCACTAAATATGACTGGACCATCATTTAATAGAGAAAACAACTGCTATAAACTACTCCCATATCAACTTGAATCATATCCAACTCATCTATAACTCACTAAGAGTATCTAGAATCACATATAGAACCTCTATGAAACTTTATGCTCGATGAATCAACCACAACATTCCATTTACAATGTTTAAAGTAAATCTCAAAGTAATAATCCTGCAAGAACTCCATCCATCATCTATAACTAAAATTCATGTTGTGATGGGAGAAAATATACGTTAGTCACTTGTGATCCATGAAGTCTACAAAACATTTATTGGTGGGATAGTCGCACCATAACTTCAAAGAGAATTCCACCGCAATAAGCTCATGACCATGGACAGTATAGGTATATTCATGAGGTTGTAACTACCAAGTCCCAAAAAAGATAACTTAAAACACCCCAATATCTTAATATATTATTACCAATAAATAATTCATTATGTTCAAAAACGTTCTCCAAAAATGTCACCAATCTTAAATGAAACCATGATATATTTAGATAAAATATAAAAATTTAATTATGACCATTAAAACATATCCATTGAATTAGTGGGAGTAAATAGAAGTAACCCCTTTATGAAATATATATAATTAAAATAAAGACTACTTTTAATATGAATTAAATTCAATTAATTTACCTAAAATGACTAATAATATCATCTATTTTTTAGAAAATTATTTCTCAAAAAAAATATTTTATATGTGATATCAATTTATATTTAAATAAAAAATGATTAATGATAAATTATTTTTGATGTTATTAATTGATTAACGTTAATTTAGTTGGTAAATGATATGAAATAATAATAATAACATATAATATTTGAAAATGTCATTTTCCAACTAAAATAGGTTTCCATTATAATTTATGATTTTATTCAATAAATAAATTTTTTAAATGTTGTAATTTTCAATCAATAAAATGAACTTCATTTTTTGAATTCCTCATATAAAAATTGATGTAATTTTAACTTTTGAGCTTTTTCTTAAAAGGATGTTTTTTAGTTGAATTTTTTTAAGAAACTTAAAATTTATATTAATTTATCATTACATAAGAATAAACTATACTTTTTTAAACCCTATTAAGTAATAAAATATGAATTTAAGGAATAAAAAAATAGATTTTAAAATATTCTTTAAACTTGAAAATTATATGTCCAAAATTTTTAGAACTAATTAAAATGTTACATTAAAAAATATTTTTTGATCTTTTATTTGAATCAGGTATTTTAAAGAGAGATTCAGTTTTGAATTGAATTGACAGACTCACACACATTTTTTTTTATAATAAATTAATATATTTCAGTAAAATCAGTATCCAACATAATTTTATCTTATATATAAATTTAGAACCTAAAAACGTTATTTTTCTAAAAATATATATGATTAAGTGTATTTATTTTAAAATTAACTTTTCACATATTTTGAAATTTTATTTGATAAAATTATATTCTAAATTCTAAATTATAAGGATCAAATTTGGTAAAAGGTGAAATCATAATTTTTTTCATTAAATTTGATTGTTGAGGCAAAAATATTAATTACCAATGTAAAAGTAAGTTTGATTAAAAGGAAAAAATTAAAAATAAAATTATTCAAACACTCAAAATTTTCTCAAAAAGTTGTGTTTGAGGTGATTTTTGATCTAAAATAATTTTAATCTCCTATTTTTCCATTCTTTTACTTTTACACTTGAAAAGTAACATTACATTTTTTAAAATTTAAGGGAAACTCCCAAAACTACACTTTCCTTCTTTATAAAAATGAAACATATTCACCAATTCAAGAGACACCTTTATGTATAATTTCCTCTTGAAAATATACCAATTTTATCTTATTATAACTCAATCCAACATTGAAAATATTCTATTCATCATTATTTAGTATAAGGTTGCCATATCCAATGATACTTCCAAGGAAAATTCAAGTCACCGACATGAGTATTATCATCTACCTAGATTTTCTTATTGATTATCTTATTTAAAACTTATTATATCCATGATAATATAATAATATTAGTATAATTTATACACTTTAATGTTACTATATTATGTTGATTATAATTTTTTTATTTTTTTACCCTATACATACAGAAAAACATAATCGTTGTTTGTGTGTTGTGCGGACTATAACCTTCATGATGCCACGTGTTTCATTTTTCATCACCAACTTATAGGGATGGGTATGAGGATTCTATTAAAGGATAAATTTAATTTTTATGATATCATTAAGTTTCTAGTATTAAAACTTAAAAACTATTATTGATATAATCAATAAATGATCATAGTTAATTTAATCATTTAAAATAAGTGTACTAAGAGGATAATCATTTATTCAAATTTTATAATATTTTCATATTCGTGAATTATTCATATAATTAATTATAATTATAATATATCACTTTAATAAACAAAAAAATAGGATAATTATCTTCTATTATAATGATATTACAACTAAACCATCTCATAATCATCCATTAATCATGGTAGGTTCATGTTTGGGTCAATTTAACCACTTGAAAAATATAATACATTTAGATCTTGGATACCTATGATAGCTTATTTACTGGTATAATATTATATAAATTTGTAAATAGATATTTTTTTTATTTTTTAGATGTTATATCAATATTTAATTCATTAATTAAGAAAACACACTTTGATTAACAAGAATCACTAAAACATGCTTGTTATCAATTTAATCTTTAAGGATAAAGACTAAGATACTGATTAAAGGAGTTAAAAACATAATAAATAATTATAAAATATCCCTAAAAAGTAACTTTAATTATCATATAATTATTAACTATTAAATAATAATGAAAATAGACACCTCTATTATAAAACTAGTACAAACGATCAAAACTATAAACACCTGATGTGAAAAAACTATATGAGTTCATGTAGAGAATGACTATTTATAAAGAGTATTAATGAAAATGAATATAATTAAGGTTATTAATTAAGTGAATAAAATATATATTTTTTTATATAGTATTTTACTGTATTTTTGTCAAATTTAGGAATAAAGGGTAAGAGTTTTCGTCTCAATTTCCTTTCATTAAGATATGTTCATGTTATACACCTTATTTTCTTTTGTTTGGTGAACTTACCGACCAATTTTAATATTTTTATAATTATTATATTATATTTAATGATATTAAATATCCCATTTCATGTTAACTTTGTCATTGGATTTTGGTTCCAATGTTTCAAAGGTTGTAAGGGTTTTCGTCTTAAATTCCTCTCTTTGAGACTTGTTTTGTATTATGAACCTAATTTCATTTATGTGGTGTATATACTCCCTTTTTAATATTTCATATCATGAATTATATTTTAATTAAGTTATTTTAACTTTAATTATATGACCTTTATTTTAATAGTCTTTTATTAAAGTGTTACAAAAGTCGTAGGGGTTTTCTTGGTCTTAATTCTGATTCTGTGAGACACAATATATTTTGTGCCCCATGTTTTCTTTGTATAGTGTATTCACTAAACATGGATATATTTTTATCATACTCTTTTTATTTTATGTATTTTTTTATCCAAATCATGTTACCTTATTCATGTATCTATTGATTCTGGTTTTCTCTAGTGGTAATAACTTTTGGTTTCTCAAATTTCCTTCATTGAGTTATGATTATTCTATAGAACTTATTTCATATAATTTGGGTACATTTTTCCTTTGATTTTATTATGTGATATTCTCTCAATGATTCTTAGTCTATGAATTCCTAACACATAAATTATTTGAAAAACATTTTCTCACTTTTTTCAATATGTTATTTGGAAACCATCCACTTTCTTTATATAGATGTATTATGGTCATGTTATTTTAATATTTACTCATCTGTATACTCATTGATCTATATGGTGTGAACATCACATTTTACATAACTTAGATTGGATTATGTTCATTGAAAAATAATTGTATTCCATTAACATGGGTAAAAATATTGGCATTATGTATGTTGTTATTCCAAGATGAATGATTATTATCAAGTTGACTATGTATTGTTTAACCATCAACCTTCTTCCCCAAGATTCATCATGATCAAGTTATACCATTAATTAGAATGGGTAAAAGTATTGGAATTTTTTATGTTGTTTTTGTAATATGGATGATTCTTTTCAAGTTGAATATGTATTTTTTAATCATACACCTTCTTCCTCCATATGGTTTATGATCATGTTATCCATTTTATTACCATGGGGAAAAGTATTGGCATACCATATATTATTATTCCAATTCAAATGATTATTTTAAAGTTGAATAAGTATTATTTGATCATCGACCTTCCTTATCATAATGAGTTATGATCATGTAGTCCATTTTATTGACATAGAAAAAATGTATTACCATTCTTCAGGATTATTGACTACTAACACAGGATGATATTATATTGATATTTTTTATTTCTCATTATCACTAATAAAAAATAGGCCTTTGACAGTGTTAGAATCGGCCTTTATCAGTGATAAAAAATCACTGAATACCAGAGCATGATTAAAATCCTTAGGCTTTTATCAGTGAAATAAAATCAATGATAAAGGTATTATTTATCAGCACTAAAAAAGCATTGATAAAGGTCCCCTTTAACAGTGCTTTAAGAAGCAACGATAAAATTCCCATTTATCATCTCTTTTATTTAGCGCTGATAAAGGGGAATACATCAGTTTGATGTAACAATACACTACAGCACCAAAAATAGGTTAGTGTGTTGTAACAACACACAGTGTCATTTAAAATTAGAAAAATAAAGTTTAAATTAATAATTTAAATGCAATAAAATTTACAACATAAATACAAGAAAAAACACTATATTATAGATAATACGAACACACTTTGGTAAAAGAACAAACCATCCCTTCTTGAGAAAAAGAGTGTGCCTATATAAAAAACAATTCTTATGTTAGTAATAGGATAAATAAATAAATTAAATAGAGAGTTTAACTTTTGAACTAAACTTTGAGCCATACCAGGAACAATGTGTATTAGATCTAGTGGTGGTTGATTCTTGCATGTCATTCCATTACATGTACTTATTCAAGAATTATCTCTATGAAAATCAACTAAATAATTATAAGATAAAATTTATAAACAAATTAATTAAGTAAGGTGAGAAAAATATCTAGGCTCATTTGCTCAGTTTTGGAGATGTGATGCATGTTTTAAACTAAAATGACACTTATATGTTAAAAAGATGCACTTTGAGACATACCAGTCACACCATGAATTAGAATAAGGTTTAGATGATTCCTACGCATCTCAAATGACTTATGGATCATTTTCCTAAATTATCAACACAATATGAATATTTTTTCTAGATTTTGAGTACTTCACTTGTGTTTTTTCTAAAAATGTCATTTTAAATTGGAAACACATACTTTGAGTAATACCAATCACATAATTTTTTATATTGATCTAAGAATGATTCCTAAATGTTACAAATAACTTAAAAATCATTTTCCAAAATTAAAAAAAATCAACATGTTTTCTCAGTTTTTAGTGGAGGACACCTTTTGAACTAAAATGTCAATTTTGAGCTGATAATGGAAACTTTGAGCCATATTGAGTACATCGTGTATCAATTGAGGTTTCTTTAATTATTAAATGTAATAAATGACTTATGGATTTTTTTCTGTAGTATAAAAATAATCCAAATGTGTTTACTCAATTTGAGTATTTTAGTTTTCTTTTTTACTAAAATTATTTTCAATTTTAAATAAAATGACACACTTGGAGTTATATCGGTCACACCATGTGTCTTATTAAGTATTAGATTACTCCAACAAATACAAAATGACTAATGGATATTTTTTACAAAGTATCAAAACAATATGAATGTGTTTTCTCAGTTTTGAGTACCTTAATTTTGTTTTTACTAAAATGTCATTTTTAAACTAGAATCTCATGCTTTAAGTAATATCGATCACATTGTGTATTGGTTTGACATGATTATGATTCCTAGATATCAAAAAATAACTTTTGTATAATTTTCCTAAATTATCAATAAAATCTAAGTGATCATGCTTAGTTTTTAGGGAGTGACACTTTTTGAACTAAAATGTCAATTTTTAACTAATAACGGACACTTTGAGTCATACTGGGCATATCATATATCATATTAATGTTCAAATAATTTATACACATCAAAAATTACTTATGGATCATTTTCATAAATTATCAAAAAAATACAAATTTATTTTCTTAGTTTTGAGTATGTCAGTTGACTTTTTTACTAAAATTAAGGTCAATTTGAAATAAAAATGATCACTTGGAGTCATACTGGTCACACTGTGCATCAGATTCAGGTTTTTATGATTCATGTATGTCCCAAATTACTTATGGATCATTTTACTGAAGTATAAAAATAATATGAATGTGTTTTATTATTTTTGAGTACATAACTTGTGGTTTTTACTAAAATGTCATTTTAAACTGGAAACGCACACTTTGAGTCATAATGGTCATATTGTGTGTCGGTTTAATGTGAGAATAATTCATATATTTCAAAAATGACTTATGAATATTTTTAATAAATTATCAATAGAATCCTACTATGTTTTCTCATTTTTCAATGAGTGATACTTTTTGAACTCAAATGTCAATTTTAAACTGATAGTGGACAATTTGAGTCATGTTGATAACATCATGTATTGGATTGAGGTTTGGATGATTACTAAACATAAAAATGACTTATGGATATTTTTTTTAAATTATCAAAACAATACAAATTCATTTTCTTAGTTTTGAGTGTGTTAGTTGTCTTTTTTACTAAAATTAATGTCAACTTGAAATAAAAAGATGCATTTGGAGTCATACTGATCACATCAGGCATCAAATTGAGGTGAGGAGTATTATTACACATCTCAAATGACTTATGGATCATTTTCCTAAATATTAAAATAATAATAATGTGTTTTTTTGATTTTGAGTACATCACTTATATTTTTTTATAAAATTTTATCTTAAACTGGAAGCACACACTTTCAGTCATACTTGTCACATCGTGTGTGATTTTGACATGAGAATGATTCCTAAATGTAAAAAATTATTGATGAATTGTTTTCAAAAATTATCAAGATAAAATGAGTGTGTTCTCTCAATTTTCAATGAGTGACACTTTTTGAACAAAAATGTTAATTTTAAACTAATAACATACACTTTGAGTCATGTTGGGAATAGTATGTATCATATTGAGGTGAATCTGATTCCTAAACAAAAAAAATGATGTATGTATAGTTTAATTAAAGTATAAAAAAATCCAAATGTTTTTTCTCAGTTTTGAGTATGTCAGTTGTCTTTTTTAATAAAAGTAATGTTAATTTTAAATAAAAAGATGCACTTAGAGTCATGCCTGCCACAACGTGCATTATATTGAGGTGAAGATGATTTTTGAACATCCCAAATGACTTATGGATCATTTTATTAAATTATAAAAACAATAAAAAATAATTTTATCAATTTTTAGTATCTCACTTGTGGCTTTTACTAAAATTCCATTTTAAACTAGAAACACACAATTTGAGTCATAATGATCACATCGTGTGTCTATTAGACATGATAATTATTCTTACACATCACAAAGGAATTATAGATCATTTTAAAAAATTACCAAGACAATCAGAGCATGTTTATTTGTTTTTATTGGGTGAAATTTTTTGAACTAAAATGTTTTTTTTAACATATAATGGACACTTTGAGTCATATCAAGTAAATTATATATCATATTGATGTGAGGATGATTCCCACACATAAAATATGACTTATGAATTTTTTCCTAATGTATCAAAAAAATATAAATGTGATTTCTTGGTTTTGAGTATGTTAGTTGTCTTTTTTACTAAAATTAATGTCAAATTTAAATAAAAATACACACTTAGAGTCATATCAGTCACACCATGCCTTGAATTTAGGTGAATTGGATTCTTATTCATCCCAAATGACTTGTTTATCTTTTTAATTAAGTATCAAAAAAATATGAATGTTTTTTCTCATTTTTGAGTACATCGTTTTTGGTTTTTATGAAAATGTCATTTTAAACTGGAAGCGCGCACATTAAGATACAGGTCCCATCATGTGTCAGTTTGGTGTGAGACTAATTACTATATGTCAAAAATGAATTTTGAAAATTTTTCATAAATTATTAAGACAATACAAGTTTTTTTTCTTGTTTTTTAGTGAGTGGAATTTTTTTAATTAATATGTCAATTTTAAAATGATAACGGACCCTTTGAGTCAAGTCAGGAACATCGTGTATTAGATTGAGGTGTGGGTGATTATTATAAATAAATTACTTATTGATTATTTTCCAAAATTATTAAAAATATATATATTAATTTACTCAGTTTTAAGTATGCGATGTGTGTTTTGAACTTAAATTTAAATTATAAACTAAAAACATACAGTTCAAGTAATACTGTCACACTGTGTATTGGATTGAGGCCAGTTTGATTGAGTATATGATGTGTGTTTTTCTTTAAACCATTTTCAAGAAGCCAAAAAAATAAATAAACTTTTCATTTTTATGGAAGAAGAAACCCTATGTTTCATGAAACTCCTCATCCAAAAGAAATATATTCTCTATTTTCTATCTTGTCGGATATAATTGAAGGAAAAATATGACTTCCCAAAAGATCTATGAAAAATAATAATTATTAGATAAAATGATAAGTAAATTAACTTAAAAATTTCAGATAAAATGAGGGAAAATTAACTAAATAAGTATAAGGAATTCACCTTTTTCATTATGGTTGTATAAATTCTTGACTCATTTCTCTGTTGTTGTTATCTCAATTATTGCCTAAAAGTCCATTACATCATGAGTATGAGTAGATTCAAACAAACCACCCCAACTCAATAAAAATAATACACCTATATAAGAAAATAATTCTTATGATATTAATACTATAAATAAATAAATTAAATAGAAATATGAAATAATACAATAATAAAATGAAATTTTTAAACCGAAACCATACAATTTGAGGCATACCAGTTACACCATGTATTTATTTGAGGTATAGTTGATTCCATCATGTATTTTTATCATGTAGTGCATTCAAAACTCTAGTTCATATTACAATATTGTAGTTTGATAACCCATAACTTTGAATGCATTTCTGAATAAAAATAAAATTGCATCATCATGAGTGAATCGTCCTTGTTGAGTTCATGATCATAGTAATGTAGTGAATCATCCTTACTGATGAAGTCATTTATTCCTATAAAACATTAACCATTAGTGTAAACCTATTATAATTCACTGATTGAGGTAAAATAAATATTTATATTTGAGTTTTTATGGAACATGATAATATCTATCTTTCCCATTCACCATCATAGAGAGTACAAACTCCATGAAAAACCATTTACCTTCATTGATGGTAAAAAAATTGATGTGACCCATTATGTATTTTCATATGACACTAAACTCTATTATAAATTTTTTCACCCTTTTTGACTATATTAAACATTATTATATCCCTTTATAGTATCAAAATGATAATTAAATCTAGCTTATCCATTAAGTCTTCTTGAATTATGCAGTAAATTAGTAAATTATTTTCAATATTTTATATGATGATAAAATCTAAGATAACATCATCATTATTTGTTCATAAAAATGGTAAAATCTCTATTCTTGTGTAATTTTTATTGATAATTCCGATGACTTTTTAATTAATGTTCTTCTGAACATGGATTATTTTACATAATAAATGTGCACATGCATAATGAATGTTACTTGTATAGATTTCACAAGAATGTTTTATATTATATCATGCATAAAATTGGTGATCGAATATCCAAAATAATTTCAACACCCCAAAAAGTGAAACCAGTATATTATTCTATTATAAAAATTCATGATTCTATCGATGAAATTTTATATTTCTTTAATTTTTAGAGGTTTTGGATAAGCTAATAGCATATTTTTTTAAAAGGGGTATTCATTTGGATTTCTGATTCTCTACGATTCCATTTGAGGTGGGTTTTTCATTTTTTGGTATTTCTTCATAAATCGGTTTCTTTTCATTTTATTCCATGTTTCCTTTGACACCATCCCTCCTCAATGACTATAATATATCAATGTTGGTTTTTCTCCAATAGTTCTCCCATACACCTTCTGGAATTGGTGGTTGATTACACACATAATTATTCAAACATTTGAGATGAATTAAATACTTTTTTGATGATTGTGTTGGTGTGGTATGACTCTCAAGTAACTATTGACTTTATTACTAAGACCCTTTATTTTTAGTATAGAGAAGCCATGGGAAAGAAACTAAATCTGTTTTTTTTTGTTATTATTCGGTTTTTTCTTGGTGAGGGGTTCCTTTCACACTTCATTAGTATTTGATAGCACTTGGAATATACTAATAGAAATTATAACCAATGATAATCATTTTGAAAAAATAAGTGGTGTTTGTTTTTTTCTAATAAAATTCCTCCACTTAAATTCCTATAAAAATCACTTAAACAAGTGGTGAAAACATGTTTTCAATAAGAAACCCAAAACACTTTCATAATTGATATTATCTTAAGTGACAAGTATTGTGCACACTTTTCAACAATTTATCTCAAACACAACCTTGGTATGATCCCCGTTCTACTCTATTACCCAACAATTTTATTATTTTCATGTCAGATCATTATCCCCTTATTTGATTTGGTCTCTACCTTTGCCTCATCCTTCACCCCAGTCCCTGAATTCGACTATACCACTACCTCTGCCTCCACCTCTTCCTCTACCTCAACCTCCGCCTCCACCGCCACAATTTCCCAATAATTTTATTTTTTGTTGGTCAGTGATTATAAATAAATTGATTTCCTCAATTATACTTCTTCTTGATAAATAGATCAAAAATAATATATAATCATTCTTACGCTAGTGTTTCAAACCCCAAATATATTTTGAAGGTATTATAACTCATACTGGATCACAGATATAGTAGGTATAAATCTAAAAAAAAATCGGCAAACATTCTAACAACATGTATACTTCCCACTCATCATGAAAAAAATTTACTTCTTCTTTTCAGTATGAAGGTTGTTATAAATCTTTTGGTGATGATAAAATATAAGCAAAAAAATTGTTAAGAAATATTTTTAATGAAATTGTAATTAACTTAAAATATTACCTGTTTGGGTATGCTGGTCTCTTGATGGTTTATAATCTCTATCATAAATTTTAAAATATAATATCCATAATCAATGTCATTATCATGCTTTAAACACTCCAAAAATATTTACCAAACTAATTAATTTGTTTTGAAATATGATTTAATAGCTAAATCTTTCTATATATACCTTAATCTATTTCCATTTTTATAAATCCACTGCCTTTATCTATTCAGTCACCGACTTCATGCAGTGATTTAACCTATATTTAGTGACATCCCTATCATAAAAAAATTCTTATTAAAACAAAGGATGAAACATATAATTCAATGTTTATCTATAAAATTTTTATTGTGTTGTATTACAAATTAAAAATACACATCATGTGTTGTGTATTTTTTTGATACCCATGCATTGGATCCAAAAAAAATAAATCTTTGGGGTATCTAATTTGATTGTGATCCGCATACAGTGTGGCCAAAAAAACAATACAAATAAGTAATGAAAAAAAATAGAAAACTATTTTATGTAATTATAATGTAGAGTTTTACCTATGCATTATAGGCATAAAAAACTATTTTTCATTTGTTATTTGTTTCTTAAACACATTACAGGGTTCGTCTTTTTTCTTATCAATTTCTTCATTCAATAAAGTAATGTTTTCCATATAAATGATATAGGGATTGATGAATCCAAATTTTTCATCCCACAGTTTCCCTTTATTTAGTAGTAATATAAATGTATGTAGAAAATATGAATAGTTATTAAATTTAATGAACCACTTATCTCACTATTTGGATAGACGTATTTTGAACATGTGCCTTATATATGTATTCACAACTGAGACTCCAACCATTCATGATTGAGAATCTTATTTATACTCTCAAGACCAACTATGTATATCATGAAAGTTTCATATATTTCTTCATCATGTGGAATGAAATACATTTTTTCATCTTAAAATGTGGTCTATGCATGATGTTGTAAGGATAATAAATGTTGATCTAGAACTAGAGGGGAAAAGCTACTCCAGAAATCTTCTTTTGATTTCTTGGCCAATCCACCAGATTATCTTGATCCAACCTTATGTTTCCCCATTTATTTATCCATCTGTAATATAACACCTCACTTCAGACCTTTTTTCATCAACTACTATAGGTTTTTCATATGAAAAAAAATTAAATACATACCCCATGTGTCACGACCCATCCCCCGGGGCCTGTGTCGTGACTACCCCAAGCCCGCCTTCCATAGGCCAGGGGCTGGCGACTAGCACCAAAGGCATGAATCCCTAAAACTAGAAAGGCATTTCCTTAATAACTGTAACCAAACACAATAGAGTACAACTGGAAGCAAACACTAAGTAAAAAACTGTATACCAAACGAGAGTGCTGGAAATTAAAAAGGGACTGGAAATACAAGCTCAACTATAAAATACGAGTACAACTAAAAAAGGGACAAAATGGATGAATGGTGAAAGAATTTCATGGATCGTCCGCCACAGATCATACCTGAAAGGTAGGTACAAATAACCTCCTCAGCACTCCATGTCCGACAGACTCCTTCGTGTACTCTCTCTTCATAAGGTCCACCTCCGGGTACCGTCCAGTCCTACTGCTCTCAGCCTCCGTCATTGTTGTCCTTCATCTTCATCCAACATAATGAGGTGCGGGCATAGCCTTTGCAGGGTTGAGTATAACGATACTCAGTAGGGATCCCGAGATCCTCAAGGTCTCACAAAATCCATCAAGGATAAATCACAAAGTATGAAATTAACGGATAGCTAAATACTTAGGTATATGCCCATACATATACCTAAATTATCAAGTAACCTATCTCATCCATGAATAAAACACAAAATTCATTAACTCAGCTCACACAGGTATACAACTATTGTAGAGTTATAGAGATAATCATATGTAGTCATTGATTCATCTAAGATGTCAGACCCACACAGGATCGAGGACCAGTAGTTGGAACTGTCGGACCCACACAGGATCCAGGAACCGTAGTCGGAGCTCTCAGAACCACACAGAATCCAGGACTAGCTATTTTGTCAGAGCCACATAGGATCTAGGACCAGCTATTCTCTCAGACCCACACAGGATCCAGGAACAAAAGTCAGAATGTCAGACCCACACAGGATCTAGGAACAGTCGTCAGAGCGCAGCCAGCCGTAGGGTTTTCACAAAGTACGCTCAATTCTAGGAGGGTCTGCTCCTCAAGCTAATTATCGACATGTCAACTACCACTAATTCCCATGAAGAAATATCTCAAAGGTCCATCTCGTCATAGGGGTCTCAACACAACAGACGGTGCATCAATCGGATGCCCGGTCTGTGAGTTATAAGCTTTTTAGTCCCGGGGGCACGGTTGGATTCGTGTATGATCCAACCTCACTGTATCTCAATATTACCCCAAACTCCAGTGGGGTATAATTAAAGGGACCTCCTCACTCCAATAATATCAGCGTCATTGATGTTTCATCAAACGAGCATCTGGTGCCAAAGATATGGCCAAACGAATTAAAGGTTCAGAAGTGGGCTGGGTTCAGTTTGACCCGGTCGGACTGACCCGGCACAACTCAGTTTGGGTTAACCCAGTCTGGGTCGACCCAGTCATGCCTATTGGTTTCGGTCTAGCCCGTTAGGCAGGTCAGGATACTGAGTCTGGCCCGGTCTGCTGGGCCAGCCCCAGTGGACTGTGAGGGTAGTTCGGCCTGGGGGTCGCCACATAGGCGACTCGGTCCGAAGGTCGGGGCCGGTTCGGCCAGTGCCGCGAGGGGAACGGATAAGGTGGCTCAGTCTGGAGGGTGCAAGGGAGCCAGGACTCCGGCTTGGCCAATAGCGTGTGGGTTTTACGAAGGCCGGCTTGGGGGCGGTCAGGCAGGCCGCCGCATGGAATCGGGCTGGCCGCAGGGGCTCCGGTAGGGCTCCGGGTAGGCCACGGGGGCACCTGAAGGGTGCCCGGAGGCCGCGGGCAGGCGGGTCGCATGCTGCGCAGGGCGCCGAAAGGCCGCAGGTAGGAAGGCCGCATGCTGGGAAGGGCACCGGGAGGCCGCGGGCAGGCGGTGTTTGGCTGGGAGCATCGGTGCTCCGCGGGGGTGGCGCGATTCGTGGAGGCCGCGGGTAGCACGGCCTTCATCATTGTTGCCTCCGTCGTCGTCGCCTCATCACCATGCCATAGAATACCACAAGAAGAGAGAAAACGATAGAGGATGTCAGGCCATGTTAGGTTTCCCGCACCCTCCGCATTTAGGAAGGTATCATTTGGCTCATCATGAGTAGAAGATGATCAATAATACATCTGCATCAATCCCTTATTATCCTTTGAAGAAGGTAAGAAAAAGGTAAAAATTCAACAAGTAATAAACCCCCTACCTTTGATTCGTCGGTCATCGTTCGTTGATGTCACAGAAAGATGGTCATCGATCCATGGTAGACGAACACGTCCCACGTTGAAGGAGTCCAAGGAAGAATGTCTAAGGGGTTCGTTCTTCGCATTCGAAGGCGTCCCTCGTCGGCGTTCTTCGTCGAGAGAGCGTTCTTCACCGGAAGGGCGTTCTTCGTTGAAGAGCGGTCTTCATTGGAGAGAGTTCTCTCTTCTCCCAAGCTCGACCAAATGAAATATTCCCACCAAAAAGAAATAATAGATTGTCTATTATTTTGTTGGCACAACGATTTCAAAATGGAGAAATAAATGAGAAGGCACTGCCTAATTAATTCTTGAGGTTGGAACATTTAATTAAATGTGTTGGATCAACAATTAAAGAGGAAGGTGGAGAGACTCACTGAAGAGGGAGGTGGAGAGGCTCTCCCTCATTAATGAGGGATAGTTTAGAGGTTACACTCTCTTCCCATTAATAGGGGTCGTGTGGTCCCCACCTTTATTATTTAAATGAGAGGTTGTGGTCTTAGGTGGTCCCCACATCATAACCTCTCTCGGGAGGTTAAATTCGGGTGGGCACCACCACCATAACCTCTCATGGGATGTTAGGGTGAGGTGGTCCCACCTCCAACTCCCAAGTGGAGGTTTTAACCAATAATCACACACATGTAAGCTTAAAATAAAATAAAGTGTTGTATACTTTATTTTATTATTATTTTATAAAAGGCCAAAAACTAACTTTTATTCTTGACCATCTTTCATCGAGGTGAAGGTCTTCTTAAGAAAATACAGGCGATGTGAGTTCAACGGTGCCCTTGGATTTCAATTCCATTCACTGGTTCAAAATTTATAAAAACTCACTCGTACATCTACTGAACGTACCCAAACAAAACTTCAAAAATTGATTTCGGGCACACTGGGCCTTGGAATCATGCGCCGTCAATTTTCGTAGACTCTTAAAATTACCACGTATTTTAAAAAAATCCACAGGATTTTCAGGTCTTTACAATCTCCTCACCTCAGGGCTTTACATCCCCATAAGCTACAACTCAAACTAAGGGAACAAATGGGGGTATTGAGCATGAATCTAAGCCTCCCGCTCCCATATGCTCTCCTGGAGGTTTCTGTGCTGCCAGCGAACACACACCAAAGGTATCGACCGTCCGCGTAGGACCCGCTCCTGTTGATCCTCAATCTCCACAAGAACCTCCATAAAAGTCACCTCATCTTCAACGTCCAACTCTCCATGGTCGATGATGTGGGAAGGGTCATGCATGCATCTCCTCAGCTGAGATACCTGGAAGACGACATGCACCCAGTGCAACTAAGGTGGAAGATCCAAGAGGTAAGCCACCTCGCCTACTCTATTGAGGACCTAAAAAGTTTCGATGAATCTTGGAGAAAACTAGTCACCTTGGCTAAATCTCCATAGACCTCATCGATGTGAGACCCGTAAGAAGACGTGGTCACCATCCTCGAACTCCAGAGGTCTCCATCTCCTGTCAGTATATGACATCTGCCTGCTCTGTGTAGTCTTTATCCTCTCCTGGAGGATCTGCACCTTCTCCGTGGTAGCTCGTACCATCTCTAGTCCCACCACTGCTGACTCCCCAGGGTCTGTCTAGCACAAGGGTGATCTGTAAGGTCGCCCATATAACGCCTCGAAAGGTTCCATCCCTATGGTGGAGTGATAGTTGTTATTATAGGCAAACTCCACCAAATGTAAGTGATCCCCCCAACTGTGACTGAAGTAGAGGACACATGCATGGAGCATGTCCTTGAGAATCTAAATGGTCCGCTCAGTCTGACCATCTGTCTGAGGATTAAAGGCGGTGCTTAGATGTAGATGCGTCCCAAAATCCTCCTACAACCCCATCCATAGCTGGGAATTAAAGTGTGTGTCGCGATCGGAGACAATAGAAGAAGGTACTCCATGAAGCTGCATAATCTCCTGCACATAGAGGCATCCCAAGCTCTCTACTGAACCCTTATCTGTAATCAGTAAGAAGTGGGCCGACTTGGTGAGTTGGTTGATGATCACCCAAATCGAGTCATGACCCCTGGATGTACGTGGAAGGTCAGTCACGAAGTCCATGGATATCCCATCCCACTTCCACTATGGGACCTCTAAAGGCTGAACCAAGCCCACTGGTACCTGATGCTCTGCCTTTACTTGCTGGAAAGTGAGGCATCGAGAGAAAAACTCTGCTACCACCTTCTTTATACCTGGCCACCAATGTTGTCATCGAAGGTCCTGGTACATCTTCGCCACTCTTGGATATACCGCTAGAGGGGACGTGTGGAACTCCCTCAACACTTCCTCCTGAAGTGACACTAGCACCATGGTACGTCCTCTGAAGAGAATGACATGCTCCCCACCTTCAGAAAATCCCTCAGGTGTCTGCCCTGTGGATATCTGAGCACGTCGTGTCTCATAGTCAGCATCCCCATGTTGCACCTCCCTGACTCGCTGAAGAAGTGGGGGAGTGACTGTAAGAGACTGTAGAAAATATGATCCATCTCTATCCATAAAGTATATCTGTAAAGCAGCTAGCTACTCCATCGCCTCACCTAGTATTTGTATACTAGATCTCCTATTGAGTGCATATGCTACAGCATTCCCCTTCCCAGGAGTATAGACTATCTCGAAGTCATAGTCCTGTAGGAACTCAAGCCATCACTGCTATCTTAGGTTCAGGTCCTTCTGAGAGAAGATATACCTAAGACTATTGTGATCATAGTACACGGTAAAACACTCGCCCATCAGATAGTGTCGCCACATCTTCAAGGAGAAGACAACTGCTGATAACTCCAATTCATGGGTAGCATAGTTATACTCGTGTTGTCTCAGCTGCCAAGAACCATACATGATCACTGCTTTCTCTTGCATCAAGACACACTCGACTCTGGTCCCCGATGTGTCGCAGTAAACTACATACCCTACACCTTCATCTGGAAGCCTCAAGATGGGGGGCACTAGTCATCCTATGCCACAGCTCCTAAAAGCTCTGGTGGAATCTCTACGACCACACGAAGAGTTTCCCCTTCTTCGTCAAGGCTGATAGTGGTGCTGTAACTCCAGAGAATTTTGGAATGAACCTCTTATAGTATCCAGCCAAACCCAGGAAACTTTTTACCTCCGTCACACTCCTAGGTGGATCCCAAGTAATTACCGATTCAATCTTCACTGGATCCACTGCAACTCTAGCCTCTGAGATTACGTGTCCTAAGAAGTGAACCTCTCGAATCCAAAACCGGCACTTCAAGAGATTACCATAAATATGGTGCTCTTGGAGTGTGTCCAGTACTACCTAAAAATGATAGGCATGCTCCTCCTCAGTAGTTGAGTAGAACAGAATGTTGTCGATGAAGACTATGACAAAGCGATCGAGGTATGGCTAGAAGATCCTATTCATGAGTCCCATGAACACTACTGGAGTTTTGGTTACACCAAAAGGAATAACCAAGAACTCATAGTGGTCGTAAAAACACCTGAAGGTCGTCTTCTTCACATCCTTGTCTCGAACTCTGAGTTGGTGATAGCCTGATCTAAGGTCTATCTACGGGAACCACTGTGCTTCCTTCAACTGATCAAACAGGTCGTAAATCCTTGGGAGTGGGTACTTGTTCTTCATGATCACCTGGTTCAGGCGACAGTAGTCAACAAAAAGACTCAAGCTCCCATCCTCCTTCTTGGTGAATAGAATCGGGGATGCATAGGGAGAAACACTGGGGTGGATGAATCCCTTCCCCTACAAGTCCTCTAGTTGTACCCACAGCTCAAGAAGCTCAGTGGGAGCCATCTGATATGCTGGTGTAGATATCAGTGTCGTCCTGGGGTGCAGGTCAATGTAGAAGTCCACCTCTCTACAAGGAGGTAGTCCTAGAACATCTTTAGGGAAAACATCCGCGTACTGGTCCACCACTATAGGATAAGTCAAACTCTCCACATCAACTGATCTGAGGGTAAGTCAGGCCAACTGATGAGTGATCGACGGAACCCTCCTCCGAGTAAGTCTGTCTTGTGCTGCAAAGGTTCCCTTCTCTCCGGTTAAGGTAAAACTGGTCCCATCTGTGTGAAAACACCACACTTTTCACCTAATACGATCAATCTGAGCATGGATTGTATATAACCATTCCATACCCAAGATGACGTTGTAAGGTCTCGACGTCTCTACTAGGAGATCCCAGCCGAAGCTCTCGCCTCTTAGAGTAAGCTCGTACTATTGGCACCAGTGCGTAATCATCAAATCAGCTCCTATAGGAGTCTCTAGCCATAAGGATCAAGCCAACGGCTCCGTCAGAATATCTGAGCTCTGAATGAGGGAAGTGGTAATGAAAGACTGACTGGAACTTGTGTCTATAAGAACTGCATCTAAGGTGGAGTAGACATAGATTGTACCTTGAATCATCTCTGGAGCACCATGATCCTAGGCCTCAGCAAACTAAAGTCGAGCTTTCCCATGTCCACCCGCTCCCTACAGTTGGGGTGGTCCTCCTGGTGGTGGTGGTGGTGGTGGTGGTGGTGGTGGTGGTGGTGGTGGTGGTGGTGGTGGTGGTGGTGGTAACACCTCGTAACATCATCCACCACCAGCTGCATGTCTATCTCCTCTTCCACGTCTACCTCCTCCCTGTGGACTACCTCATTGGAACCTCTACCTCTGATTGAGAGGTCCCTCAACTATCTGGTGGTCATCTGGACGGAGGTTCTGATAGTCACAATCCATGTGACCTTTCCCTCCGCATGAGTAACAATGCCTGCTACTGGCATGTGTGTCTCTGCTCCATGTGCCCTGCACAACTGATCCTGAGTCATGCAGTCGACCACCTGTAGGTATGGTACTCTTGGACCTATGAGACATCTGTCTACTGCTAGATGCAGAAGAATCCATTGTGTGTCGGCTAGTGGTGGGTCTCACTACTGGAGACTGCTCAGTAAAGAAACTCCCCACTAACAGGGCTCGCTCCAACACCCCTGCCTGCGTCGGGATACTGAGGGAGATCATCGAAGCTCTGATATCTCACCTGAGCCCCTTCTTGAAGGTCCGAGACCTGAAGAAAGGGTCCCACACCATATCTATTGAGTAGCGTGAGAGGTCGGTGAACCTTGCTGAGTACTGTGCTACTATCATGTTGCTCTGCTGCAGATGAAGTTGCTTCTGTATCCGTACCACACGTAGGGTGGCTGGGAAAAACTTCGCCTGAAAGAGGCTCTCGAAGTCTACCCAGAGTAGCGTCACCTCGTCATTCACCTGGAGCATCAGTCTCCACCATCTGTCTACTGCTGCCTGAAGGAGACTCACGACAAGGATCAACATGAAGTTTGATGGTGTCCCTACGAGCCAGAAGACTCTCACCAAAGCCGTTAGCCAATCCTCAGCTGCCTGTGGGTCAGTCTCTCCCCTGAACCTGGGCGGCCTCTGGCACTGTAACTCATGCACCGCACTCAAGCATCATGCATCATCTACTGTTGGGGTTGGTGGTATTGGTGGCCCAACGGGTAGTGGTACCGCTGGATCCTCTACTGTGATGGGGCCCTGTACTGAGGCCTCGTCGCTCTGAGGGATGCCATCTTGTACAACTCTCAGAACCCTGGACGGCTATTTGCGTGGAGCCATCCTGAAAAGAAATAGGTGTTCCACGGTCAATAAGTTATACCTGGTGAGCTGAATCAATGATATCACAAAGAAAACTCTTGAAACACACACGCAATCCCTTTTTTGTGTACTCAATCGGAAATCAGAAGTCAGGGTCCTGGTGTATGGATACGTCAGATGCCGCACCAACACTGGACTCCCTGAACCAAAAACCACACTCAGTACCCTTAACACTATTTCTTCACAAAAAAGAAAGATCAGAGTCCTAAGTTATGTGGTAGAACCGACTCCTCTGATACTAATTTTTCACAACCCGTCCCCCGAGGCCCGTTCCGTCACTACGCTAAGCCCGCCTTCCATAGGCTAGAGGCTAGCGACTAGAACCAAAGGCGTAAATCCCTAAAACTGGGAAGTCATTGCCTTAATAACTATAAAAAAACACAACAGAGTACAAATGGAAGAAAACACTATGTAAAAACTGTATACCAAAAGAGAGTGCTGGAAAGTAAAAAGGGTCCGGAAATACAAGAACAATTGTAATATACGAGTGCAACTAAAAAAGGGACAAAACGGATGAATGGTGAAAGCAGTTCCTAGATCATCCACCATGGATCCTACTTGAAGGGTAGGTATAGATAGCCTCCTCATCACTCCATGTCCGTCAGACTCTTCCGTGTATTGTATCATCGTAAGGTCCACCTCTAGGTACCGTCCTGTCCTGGCGCTCTCAGCCTCCGTCAATGTTGTTCGTTGTCTGAATCCAACACAACGAGGTGCGGGCATAGACCATGCAAGGGTGGGTATAACAATACTCATTAGGGACCTATATACCCTCAAGGTCTCACAAAATTCATCAAGGATAAACCACAAAGTATGAAATTAACGGATAGTTAAATACTTAGGTATATGCCCATACATATACCTAAGTTAACAAGTAACCCATCTCATCCATGAGGAAAACACAAAAGTCATTGACTCAGCTCACAAAGGTATACAACTTTTGAAGAGTGATAGAGATGATCAGATGTAGTCACTAATTCATCTAAGCTGTCGGACCCACACAGGATCTAGGACCAGCAGTTGGAACTGTCAGACCCACAAAGGATCTAGGAACAGTAGTCAGAGCTGTCGGACCCACGCAAGATCCAGGACCAGCTAAGTTGTCGGACCCACACAGGATCAATGACCAGCTTTTCTATTGGACCCATACAGGATCCAGGAACAGAAGTCCGAACTGTTGGACTCACACAGGATCCAGGAACAGTCGTCAGAGCTCAGCCATCCATAGGGTATTCACAAAGTACGCTCGATTCTGGGAGGGTCCGCTCCTCCAGCCATGTTTCGACAGGTCAACTTCCACCAAGTCCCATGAATAAGTATCTCAAAAGTCTGTCTCGTCATAGGGGTCTCAACGCAATAGACGGTGTGTCAATCGGACGCCCAGTCTGTGAGTTATTAGCTTTTTAGTCCTAGGGGCCCGATTGGATTTGTGTACGATCCAACCTGACCGTATCTCAATATTACCCCAAATTTTAGTGGGGTATACTCAAAGGGACCGTCGCACTCCAAGAATATCAGTATCGCTGATGGTTCTTCAAACAGATGTCAGGTGCCAAAGATATGGCCAAAGGAAGTAAAGGGTCAGAAGAGGGCCCAGGTCCGGTCCAACCCGGTCGGATCGACCCATCCCAACTCATCTGGGATGACCCGATCTGGGTCGGCCCAGTTAGGCCTGTTGGGTATAGCCCGGATCGTTGGGTGGGTCAGGCCACTAAGTCTGGCCCGGTTCACCGGTCCCGTCCTAGCGGACTGCGAGGGCGGTTGGGCCCGGGGGTCGCCACGTAGATGACTCGGCCCGAAGGTCGGGGCCATTTCGGCCAGTGCCACGAGGGGCAGGGCTCGGGCGGCTTATCCCAGAGGGAAAGAGGGAGCTGGGACACCGGCTCGGCCGGGAGCGCACGGGTCACGCGAAGGCCGGCTTGGGGGGCGGTCGGGCAGGCCGCGACAGGGGGCGGCACGGCACCGGGCCGGCCGCGAGGCCACCGGGCAGGGAGCGGGGGCGCTGGTCAGGGCACAAAAGTGGCTGAGCTGGCCGCAGGGGCACCGTCAGGGCTCCGAGAAGGCCGCGGGGGCACCGGGAGGCTGCGGACAAGAGGGCCGCGCACCGGGTAGGGTACCGAGAGTCCGCGGGTAGGTGGGTGCGCACCGGGCAGGGCGCCGGGAGGTCGTAGGCAGGTGGGTCGTGCGCCGAGGATTGTTCTGAGAGGCCGCAGGTAGGCGGGCCGTGCGCTAGGCAGGGCATCGGGAGGCTGTGGGCAGGCGGGCCGCGCGCCGAGCAGGGCGCCGGGAGGCCGCGCGTAGGGTAGGGTGCCGGGAGGCTGCGGGCAGGCTGTGTTTTGCTAGGAGCATTGGTGCGCCGCGGTGGTGGCGTGATTCACAGAGGCCGTAGGTAGCACGACCATCGTTGTTGTCGCCTTTATCATCGTCGCCTCATCGCCATGTCGTAGAATGCCACAAGAAGAGAGAAAATGACGGAGGATGTCATACCATGTTAGGTTGTCCCACACCCTCCGTGTTTAGGAAGGTATCATTTGGCTCATCATGAGTATAAGATGATCAATAATACGTCCGCATCAATCCCTTATTTTCCTTTGAAGAATGTAAGAAAAAGGTACAACTTAAACAAGTAATAAACCCCCTACCTTTGATTTGTCGGTCATTGTTCGTTGACGTCTTGGAAAGATGGTCGTCGATCTGTGGTAGAAGAACACGTCCCACGTCGAAGGAGTCCGAGGAAGAAGGTCGGAGGGGGTCGTTCTTCGCAGTCAAAGGTGTCCCTCATCTACGTTCTTTATCGGGAGAGCGTTCTTCGCCAGAAGAGCATTCCTTGTTGAAGAGTGTTCTTTGTTGGAGAGAGTTATCTCTTCTCCCAATCTCTACCAAATGAAAGATTCCCACCAAAAAGAAATAATAGATTGTTTATTATTTTTTTGGCACAACGATTTCAAAATGGAGAAATAAATGAGAAGGCTCTACCTAATTAACTCTTGAGGTTGGAACATTTAATTAAATGTGTTGGATCAACAATTAAAGATGAAGGTGGAGACGCTTATTAAAGAGGAAGGTGGAGAGGCTCTCCCTTATTAATGAGAAAGATTTGAGAGGTTACACTCTCTTCCCATTAATAGAGGTCGGGTGGTCCCCACCCCTATTATTTAAATGAGAGGTTATGGTCATGGGTTATCCCCACATTGTAACCTCTTGCGGGAGTTTAAATTCGGGTGGGCCCCACCACCATACCCTCTCATGGGAGGTTACGGTGTGGCGGTCCCACCTCCAACTCCCAAGTGGAGGTTTTAACCAACAATCACACACATGGAAGCTTAAAATAAAATAAAGTGTTGTACACTTTATTTTATTATTTTTTTATAAAAGGCCAAAAAAAAATTTTATTCTCGACCATCTGTCGTCGAGGTGAAAGTATTCTTAAGAGAATATCGGCGCTGCGAGTTCAACGGTACCCTCGGATTTCAATTCCGTGCACCAGTTCAAAAGTTATAAAAACCCGCTCGTGTGTTTACTGAACATACCCAAACAAAACTTCAGAAATTGATTCCGGGCACACCAGGCCTCAGAATCATGCGCTTTCAATTTTTGCAGACTCGTAAAATTCCCATGTATTTAAAAAAATTCCACGGGATTTTCGGGTCTTTACATCATGCGTCTTTATAAGATTAGATACCATTCTATGAAAGTTCTATTAGCATCATTGATTTTTTCAATATCTAGATCATCAAGTCGAGTAGGAAAATCAATAGTAAACTCATGAGATACCTCAATTCCCACTTTCATGTGATATTTTGGGAGTTATTTTATGTGTATCTTGTCTCACTATATATTATAAACCATACCCCTCATAACAAGGCAGTGCATGGGTGTTAACATATAGAAATCACATATAATTGTACCCTATAGAATTTTAGTAATATAAAGTTATCAGAAGTTATTTGATTCACATTTAGGATATATATTAATGAAAAAATTGATTACAAATTATAACGTATGTTTTTTATGGTAATGACTAGCCTCCAAGATATTGGGTTCATTTTGGTTCTTCATGTGTTGATCTTTGTTCGACCACTACTACAATTGGATCCATTCTCATACATTGGACTGCCAATCCATACTGAATAATAATATATTTAAAAGCATGTATTTGTGCCTACAATCCTTTCATAGTCTTATATGTTTCTTAATGTGGTTTTATCTTTTTTATGTATGTTTTAGGAGACACTCTGAAACCTAATCCTCTAACACAACCATATTGTTCCGGCCACTTCAATGTGACTGAAAGTATTTTTTTTCTTCCGATACGGTCACTGCTGATTCTTATGTCTAAACTGTATAAAAAAATATGAACATAAATATATATTTTTATTTAATACTATTATAAATCCTAACGAATTAATATTATGTCATACTTACACATGTTTCTCATGATGCTTTTATGTTTTCATTAACTAGTTTACCCTCCTTAATTACAAGAGCCTCCCTTCATAGCACATGATGTGGGATGGAAGTGGCTTCGGATTTTGATTCATCAATATTCATATAACTAAATGCAAATATGTTGTTTGATATCACATAAAAAAAATTGATTTAAATTACATACCAATTTCTTTTCTAGTGAAGTTCACCCCATCCTTTCTTTATGATAGGGGTACATTGGTTTTGATTCATGTAATTTATTTTCATCACACTTTATCTATTTCATAAATTAACAATTTTGAATCAAAATAGATAAAATAAATAATATATTATCAACTATAATTATCTTGAAATAATTTCTCATTGTGATGACTGATGAAAGCATTTCATGTTTCCTCCTTTATAATGTGTGCATAACTAACTAGTGGGTTGGGATTTACTTTCCACTAAACATCCCTAAAATTTAAATTGGTAATAAGAGTCTAAAATCCTCTATGGTATTTTAAATTATCCATTAAGAAAAATTTATTATGAAAATATTCTAAAATAAAAAAAATCTGAAAAGAATAATAAAAATTAAATCAACGTTTCATTATATAATTTTTAGGTAAAATAGATAAATTATATCTTAACATTACCTTTACATCTTCCCAAAGGTTATCCTTTGTTATAGGCTAGACTTATTACTATGAATGAATATCAATCAACACATTCATTCTAATTGTGACCCCAACATAACTAATGAACATTGAATTTTTTGGGGTCAATAGGTTGGCTATGTTGATTGTAAACAACCTTAAATTTTGTACTCTTACATATTTACTTGATAATTTTATTCAATACTACAATGTTGCGTCATTATTATTTTTTCATCAACAAACTATTGATCCCCTAATAATTCTTAGTTTCAAAATCAATAGTATATTCTTACTAGGGTGTGATAACATCATCATGTGCAGAAGTCATTGTCTAAATGACTAGTCCAAAATTTAATGTGTCTTGAATAAAAACAAAGTAAACATAGATAAAGGAATTGAGAACGGTCATATGCATTCTCTATTGAAAACTTGATGAACTTTTTAACATCATCTTCATTCTCTTTATTCAAATTATTAGAATGCATCCATTTTGAATTAAATGTGTAATTGATTTTCAGAAAAGAATTACTCCACTGTGATAGGTGGTATCCTATGAATTCATCCAGATGTGAAAGTTATAGACAACTATCATACTCATTTAATTCATCTCTCAAATAGTTATTATTTCATTTTGTTCTTGTTGAGGGGTTCCTTTCAAACTTTATTAGTATTTGATAGCACTTGGAATGTACTAATATAAATTATAACCTATGATAATTATTTTGAAAAAATAAATTGTGTTTTTTTATAAAAAACTTCCTCCACTTAAATTCCAAAAAAAATCACTTAAAAAGGTGTTGAAAACATGTTTTCAATAAGAAACCCAAAAAACTTTCACATTTGATATTATCTTAAGTGACTAGTACTATGCACACTTTTCAACGATTTGTCTCAAACACAACCTTGGTATAATCCCTGTTCTACTCCATTGACTAACAATTTTATTATTTGTAGGTCAGAGCTTCATCCCCTTCTTTACCTCAATCTATACCTTTGCCTCCTTCTTCACCTCAGTCCCTGAATTCGACTCTACCACTACCTCTACCTCCACTTCTTCCTCTACCTCCGCCTCTGCCTCCACCTCCACAATTTCCCAACAATTTTATTTTTTGTAGGTCGGTGCTTCTAAAAAAATTGATTTCCTCTATTATACTTCTCCTTGAGAAATATATCGAAAATAATATATTATCATTCTAACACTAGTGTTTCAAACCCCAAATATATTTCGAAGGTGTTATAACCCATACTGGATCACAAACATAGTAGGTATACCTCTAAAAATTTTGTCGGCAAACATTCTAACAACATGTATACTTCACACTCATCACTAAACAAATTTAATTCTTCTTTTCAGTATGAAGGTTGTTAGAAATCTTGTGGTAATGATAAAATATAAACTAAAAAATAGTTAAGAAATATTTTTAATGAAATTGTAATTAACTTCAAAAATTACATGTTTGGGTATGTTGGTCTCTTGATGGTTTATGATCTCTATCATAAATTTACAAATATAATATCCATAATCAATGTCATTATCTCGCTTCAAACACTCCAAAAATATTTACCGAACTAATTAAATTGTTTTTAAATATGTTTTGATAGCTAAATATTTATATATATACCTTAATCTATTTCCATTTTTAGAAATACACTGCCTTTATCTATTTAGTCACTGACTTCATGCCGTGATTTAACCTATATTTATTGACCGCCCTATCATAAAAAAAATCTTATTAAAACAAATACTGAAACATATAATTCATATTTTATCTATAAAATTTTGATTTCCTTGTATTAAAAATTCAAAATACACATCATGTGTTGTAGATTTTTTGGATATCCATGCATTGGATCCAAAAAAATAAATCTTTGGGGTATCCAATTTGATTGTGATCCAAATCTAGTGTGTCCGAAAAAACATTATAAATAAGTAATGAAAAAAATAAAAATCTATTTTATGTAATTAGATTGTAGATTTTTACCTATGCATTATAGGCATCAAAAATTGCTTTTTGTTTTTTATTTTTTTCTCAAACACATCACAGGGTTTATCTTTTTTCTTATCAATTTCTTCATTCAACAAAGTAATGTTTTCCATAGAAATCATATAGGGATTGATGAATCCAAATCGTGCTTCCCACCATTTTCCATTTATTTAGTTGTAATATAAATGTATGTAGAAAGTATAAATAGTTATTAAATTTAATGAACAACTTATCTCATTATTTGGATTGATATATTTTGAGAATGTTCCTTATATATGTATTCACAAGTGAGACTCCAGCCATTCATGATTGATAATCTTATCTATACTCTCAAGACCAACTATATCCATCATGAAAGTTCCATATATTTCTTCTTCATATGGAATGAAATACATATTTTCATCTTAAAATGTGGTCTATGAATGAAGTTGTATGGATAATAAATGTTGATCTAGAACTAGATAGGAGAAGGTACTCCCGGAAGCTCCTTTTTATTTCTTGGCTAATCCACCAGATTATCTTTATCCAACCTTATGTTTCCCCATTTCTTTATCCATCTGTAATATAACACCTCACTTCAGACCTTTTTTCATCAACTACTATAGGTTTTTCATATGAAAAAAAATTAAATACATACCTCATGAATCTTTATAAGATTAGATGACCATTCTATGAAAGTTTTAATAGCATCATTGATCATTATAATATATGGATCATCAATTCGAATAGGAAACTCAGTAGTAAACTCATGATATACCTCAATCCCCACTCTCACATGATATTTTAGGATTTATTTTATGTGTATCTTGTCTACTTGGATATTATACACCATACCCCTTATAATGTGTGCATAAATAACTTGTGGTTTGGGATTTACTTTCCCCTCAACATCCCTAATATTTAAATTGGTAATAAGATTCTAAAAGCCTCTATGGTATTTTAAAGTATCCATTAAGACAAATTTATTAGGGAAATATTCTAAAATAAAAAAAAACTGAAAAGAATAATGAAAATTAAATCAACATTTCATTATATAATCTTTAGGAAAAATAGATAAAGTATATCATAACATTACCTTTACATCTTCACAAAGGTTATCCTTTTTATAGGTTGTACTTGGCACTGTGAATGAATATCAATCAATATATTCATCCTCATTGTGACCCAAACATAACTAATTAACATTGACTTTTTTGGGGTCAATAGGTTGTCTATGTTGATTGTAACCAACCTCAAATTTTATACTGTAAAGACTCGTAAATTTCAAAGAAATTTTTTTTTAATTTCTTTTGTATTTTACGAGTACGCAGTTTCTGACGGCACCTGATTCTGAGGCCCGGTGTGCCCGAAATCAATTTCCGAAGTTTAGCTTGGGTACGTTCAGTGAACGAACGAGCGGGTTTTCCTAACTTTTGAACCGGTGCTCGAAATCAAAATCTGAGGGAACCGATGAAACCGCAGTACCAGTAATTGTTTAAGATGATCTTTTCTGGAGTTGCATTTTCTCGGGAAGAGTTTAAAAATGTGGTTTAAGTGTTAAGTAAATAAATTTGTGTCACAACTTTATTTTTCGCTGTGTGGTATAACTTCCATGTGAGGAAATATCCTAACACCTCATGTTAGGATATTAGTGAGGTGGGGCCCACATGATCCCCACCCCTTCATTTTCCTCTAACTCCTCTAACCCTCTTAATGTTGGGAACCCACCATTTATTTTGTCACTCATCCTCTCTCACACATTAATTGCATGCCAACTCTCACATTAAATTAATTGATTTAAGTTATTCAATTTATTTAATTAAGAGTTTGAATTTTGAATTTTTGGAATTCATTGCATGGGTTAATAAAATAAGGATTAACCTTATTTTATTTGGGGTTGGTTTTGTTGTGAGAGGATTCGGAAAGAAAGATCTAAGTTTGAAGAACGTGACGAACGCCAAGGCTTCGAGGAAGAACGTTGTCACCACAAGGAGAGATCGACGAGCCGTCTCTTCTTCTCTCCGTAGCCGGTGTGTGACGACATTACCTTCTTGGACACATGTCATTCCATCTTCTCTCCATGACAAAGATAGGGAGATGTCTCTTCCTCCTCGGACGTTCTCCATCGACGTATACGAAGCTTCATCCCGCGACACCATTCTCCGCGACGCTAGCATCCGCGAACTTCTTTGAGGTAGGGGTTAAGTTCAAATTTAATCAATTAAATTTGCGCTTTGTTCTTGTTGAGATTACTCGTTCTTGGGCCGCTTTCTATAGTTATAATAGGAGGAGGTCGGACTGCACAAACATGGCCGACCCTCCTCCCCTTTTTGTTGTTGAACTTCTACGTAGCTTAGAAACGAAGACGACGCGGTGCCGTTGCACCGCGCTGGAACGAGAGAACCACAGTGATGGAGCGCGGCGCCGTCGCGCCGCGCCGGTGAGGCCGAAGAAGGCCACGGCCAGGATCAGGCCACGGCGGTGGAGCACGGCGCCATCGCGCAGCGCCGGAACACCGAGGAGGGTCGCGGCCGGCTGAGCCGGCCGCTGGAGCCAGCTGGAGGCGGGACCCCGCAGGTCCTGTGGGTTCGGTTAAGGCCGGCCATAAATGGTCGGCCGTTTATCCAGCAAGGGGGCAGTGCCCCCCCCCCCTTCTGCGTCCACTCGGCGAGCAGACGCCTGCACGGGACCGGACCGGCCGCACCGGGCTGGACCGCCCGCGCTGGGCCAGACTGCCCGCACCGGGCCGGATCCCCGTGCCGGGCCGGGCCACGCCGGCTGGGCCGGGCTACGCCGGCCGCGCTGCGCCGCACCCAACCAGGTCGGGCCATGCCCAACCAGGTGAGACCCAGACCTGGGTCGGTTTGACCCATTTCGGGCCGACCCAGGGTGTATTGGGCCAGGTCAGACCGGGCCCAAACCCCTTGTTTTCGGACGGATCCATTCAAACGCCCATAACTTGGGCTACAAACCTTTGATCAATGCACCATTAGTTGTGTAGCGATCCTTGGATCTAGATGGTCGTTTTGGTATATTACACTCATGGTTTTGGAGAACTTTGGGTATGGATGGGTTGGTTCGAACACGAAACCAACCGGGTCCTCAGAGCAGAAACGCTTATAACTTGAGCTCTGGACGTGTGTTTGACGTGCTGTCGACTTTGTTGGATTCCTCTTAGTGAGATGGTTCTTTTGGCTTACTCCTCTTGAGGTTTGGACGCAGTTGGAGTATGTTCGAGTTGGTTTTGACTTAAAAACCAACCTGGCCCCTGGGACGAAATAGCCAATAACTCTCAGACCGGGTGTCCGATTGACGCGTCGTCTGTCGCGTTGAGTTCCTATTGAAGAGATAGAACTTTGGGATACATAAACTCCAGACTTCGTGTTAGTTGATGTAACGACCCCCTTGGCTTGTGGAGTGGACCCTCCCGGAATCGAGCATGTTGTGTGCGGGAACCCTAGAGCTGGCTACGACTGCGATGATGACGACGACTGTACTGGGATCCTCCGTGGGTTTGGAAGCGACGAAGACCGTACTGAAATCCTCCGTGGGTTTGACAGTGATGACTACTATACTTTTATCTTGTGTGGGTCCGGCAGTACGTGACTACTGTTCTTGTATCCTATGTGGGTCCGGCAGTATTTGACTCTATACTTGTATCCTATGTGGGTCTGGCAGAGTAGCTGGTCCTGTATCCTTTGAGGGTCCGACAACTTTGCTGGTCTTGTATCCTGTGTGGGTCCGACAGCTTAGATAAATCAGTGGCTACATCTGATCATCTCTATCATCTTATGAAGAAGTATACCTGTGTGAGCTGAGTCTTGACTTTCAATCAATATCTTCGATATGATTGACTTGCTTTCCTGTGTGGATTGGGTTGTGCTTCCTGTGTGGAATGAGTTGTACTATCCTGTGTGGACTAGATCGAACTTGGGCTCGGATGATGGAGTCTAACTAGAATTGATGACTTAGGTATATGTATGGGCATATACCTAAGTAGAGTTGGTTGTTACTTCTTGATTGTATCATTCCTTTGTGGTTTATCCTTCATGGATTCTGGGAGACCTTCGGGGTCTCAGGGTCCCTACTAAGTAGCGTATACTCACCCCTGTACGGGCTATGCCCACACTACGTTGTGTTGGATGCTGACGAAGGACAGTGTTGACCGTGGAGCTGGATGGTACCTGGAGGTGGATCATTGGACGAGACGTACACGGAGCGGACGGCTAGAGCCAAGGAGCAGAGGAGACCATCTGTACCCACCCTTTAGGTGGGATTTCCAGAGGACGGATTGGTGTTGCTACATTAATTTTCTGCCGATATACTCTCTTTTCAGTTGTACATTACTTTCAGTTGGGTTTTTATTCTGGCCCATTTACTTTCCAACACTTACTTTTGTACTCACTTTACTTAGTGTTTACTTAGCTTACGTACTCTGTGGTGTTTGTTTACTTTATAAAGACAATTCCTTCCCCTATTGTCGGGATTTACGCCTTTTGTGATAGTCGCTAACCCCTGGCCTATGGAAGGCGGGCTTGGGGTAGTCACAGCACGGGTCCCGAGGACGGTTCGTGACAAATTGGTATCAGAGGAGTTCGGTTATACCGCAGAACTTAGGACTCTGATCTTTATACTTTTTGAAACAATAATGTTAAGGGTATTGAGTGTGGTTATCAGTCCAGGGAGTCCAGTGTTGGTGCGGCGGCCGACGTATCCATACACTGGGACCCTGACTTCTGATTTCCGACTCAGTGCACGAAAACATTGATTGCATGTGTGTTTCAAAAGTTTTCTTTGTGATTACTTTGTGTCAGCTCACCAGGTATACTGTATTGACCATGGCGCACCTGTCTCTTTTCCGGATGTCCCCACGACGGCATCCATATGTGGTTTCGAGCTTTGTACGAGACGACAGCCCACCGAGCGACGAGGCCTCAGTGCAGGGCCCTATTACAGCGGAGGCATCGGCGGTACCTCTACCCGCCGAGCCACCGGTGCCACCATCCCCAGCCGCTGAGAGTGCACGTCTCCTTAGTGCACTGCACGAGTTTCAGTGTCAGATACCGCCCAGGTTCCGCGGGGAGACGGACCCTCAGGAATCCGAGGATTGGCTGGAGGATATTGTTCAAGTTTTCAGGTTAGTAGGGACACCATCTGACCTCATGGTGATCCTTGCATCGAGTCTCCTGCACGCGGCAGAAGGCAGATGGTGGAGCCTGATGCTCCAGGTGCACGACGAGGCATCTCTCCTTTGGTCAGACTTCAAGAGCCTCTTTCGCTTGGATTTTGTCCTAGCCACCCTCCGTGCGGTGCGCATTCAGGAGCTACTACAGTTGCGGCAGGGCAGCATGACGGTAGCCCAGTACTCGGTGAAATTTACTGATCTCTCGCGCTATTCCACGGACATGGTATGGGACCCATTCTTCCGGGCCTGGACCTTCAAGCAGGGACTGAGGCATGAGATCAGGGCTTCGATGATCTCCCTCAGTATTCCGATGCAGGCAGGAGTACTGAAGTGATCCCTTCTTGTAGAGAGCTTTCTTACCGAGCCTACACCAGCAGCGAGACCTACCGCAGGGCGGCACATAGCAGAGTCTTCTGCAGCTGGTAGTCGAAGGATGTCATAGGGTTCCAAGCAGACCAGACCATCAGGTGGAAAACCACATGATACTGGCTCAGAGGTGCAGGGCGCACGCAGTAGAGCCATCCTTTCGAGGCGCAGACAATGCTATGCATGCGGCGGGTAGGGCCACATGGCTCGTGACTGCCCAACCCACCCTGCAGAGGAGAAACAGATGGTTGAGGGACCACCCAGGCATAGGAATAGGTTCGACTGTGGCAGTCCACAGGGAGCAGGCGGACATGACAGAGGAGCTGGTCGAGCAGCAGGTGGTGGGCGACGCTTTGAGGCTCTACCACCACCACCACCAGGAAGTCCACCCCGACCACAGGGAGCTGGCGGGCAGAGGTAGGCTCAGCTTTAGGCAGCAGAGGCCTACAACCACGGTGCACCAGAGATGATTCGAGGTACTATCTGTATCTACTCCACTCTTACTGTAGCTCTTATAGACACAGGAGCGAGTCATTCTTTCATTGTTGCTGCCCTTGTTCAGAGCTCGGAGATTCCGAAAGAGCCGTTGGCTCGATCCTTATGGCTAGAGACTCCTACAGAAGCAGACTCGATGATTATGCACTGGTGCCGGTAGTGTGAGCTTACTCAAGGAGGCGAGAGCTTCGGCCCGAATCTTCTTGTAGCGACGTCGTGTCCTTAAGACGTCATCTTGGGCATAGATTGGTTATCTATAGTCCATGCTCAGATATACTGTATTAGGCGCAAGGTGCGGTGTGTCTGTACCGATGGGAGTAGGTTCACCTTCACTGGCGAGAAGGGAGACTTTACAGCGTAGGATGGACTCACGCAGTGGAGAGGACAGTCGATCACTAATCAGTTGGCTAGCCTCATCCTAGGAGCAGTTGACGTGCGGAGTCTGAGTTTTCCTGTAGTGGTGGATCAGTATGCGGACATTTTTCCTGACGACGTTCCAGGACTACCTCCTCGCAGAGAGGTAGACTTCTATATTGACATGTACCCTAGGACAGCCTCTATATCCACTCCAGAATATTGGATGGATTCTTCTAACTTCGAGAGCTACGGGTACAGCTAGAGGACTTATAGGACAAGGGATTCATCTGACCTAGTGTTTCACCCTGGGCTTCCGTGATTTTGTTCGCCAAGAAGGCGGACGGGATCCTGCGACTGTGTGTCGATTACTGTCACCTGAACCAGGTGACCGTGAGGAACAAGTATCAACTACCGAGGATTGACGGCCTCTTCGATCATCTCAAGGGAGCAGGTGGTTCTCGAAGATAGACCTCAGGTCAGGCTATCATCAGCTCAGAGTTCGAGACGAGGATGTGCAGAAGACGGCCTTCAGATGTCGGTATGGCCACGATGAGTTCTTGGTTATGCCTTTCGGTGTAACCAATGCTCTAGAAGTGTTCATGAGTCTCATTAACAGGATCTTCTATCCTTACCTCGATCGATTTGTCGTGGTATTCATCGATGACATATTGATATACTCGACTACTGAGGAGGAGCATGCCTACCACTTGCGGGTTGTACTAGACACACTCCGAGAGCACCAGCTTTATGGTAAGCTCTAAAAGTGTCAGTTTTGGATACGTGAGGTCCACTTCTTGGGGCAAGTCATCTCTGAGGTGGGATTTGTGGTGGATCCTACGAAGATCGAGGCAGTGCTAGCTTGGGAGCCACCCAGGAGCCACCCAGGAGCGTGACGGAAGTGCGGAGTTTCTTCGGTCTGGCTGGGTACTACCGGAGATTTGTGCCAGACTTCCCTAGAGTTGCAGCACCGCTTACAGCTTTGACGAAGAAAGGGAAACCCTTCGTGTGGTCAGACATATGTCAGGAGAGCTTCCAGGAGCTAAGACAGAGACTGACCAGTGCACCCATCTTGAGGCTACCGGAGGAGGGAGTAGGGTACGTAGTCTACTACGATGCATCAGGGACCAGACTCGAGTGTGTCCTGATGCAAGAGCAGGTAGTGATCGCCTATGGATCAAGAGGAGAACTACACTACCCATGACCTGGATTTAGCAGCAGTGGTCTTCGCTCTGAAGATATGGCGGCACTATATGATGGGAGAGCGCTTTACAGTCTATTCTGACCACCAGAGTCTCAAGTACATCTTCTCGCAGAAGGACCTGAACCAGAGATAGTGGAGATGGCTCGAGTTCCTCTAGGACTATGACTTTGAGATATTCTATACTCCTGGAAAGGGGAATGTAGTAGCTGATGCTCTCAGTAGGAGGACGGGCATTCAGCTACTCGGAGAGGCGACATAGCAGCTAGCCGCTTTGCAGATATCCTTCGTGGATAGAGATGGGGCAGCCTTCCTTCGGTCGCTCACAGTCACACCTCCACTTCTTCAGCAGGTCAGAGAGGCACAGTGTGGGGACGTTCATTGTGAGACGCGGTGTGCACATATTTCCACAGGACAGGCACCTGATGGTTTCTCTATAGGAGGACGGCATGACATTCTTTTCAGAGGACGTACCATGGTACCAACTTCTTTACAGGAGGAGGTGCTGAGAGAGTTTCACACTTCCCCTTTAACGGTTCATCCAGGGGTAGTGAAGATGTACCAGGATCTCAGAAGACAGCACTGGTGGCTGGGTATGAAGAAGGTTGTGGCAGAGTTTGTTTCTCGATGTCTCACCTGCCAGCAGGTGAAGGCGGAGCACCAGGTACCAGCAGGCTTGGTACAGCCCTTGGAGGACCCGGAGTGGAAGTGGGATGGGATATCTATGGATTTTGTAACTGGACTTCCACGTACTTCTAGAGGTCACGACTCCATTTGGGTGATTGTTGACCGACTCACCAAGTCAACCCACTTTTTACCCATCAGAGAGAAAGGCTCAGTGGAGAGATTAGGACGCCTCTACATTCAGGATATTGTATGGCTTCATGGTGTGCCATCATATATCATCTCTGATCGACATTATCACTTTACTTTCTGGCTTTAGAAGGGGTTGTAGGAGGCATTTGGGACGCAGCTATGTCTGAGCACCGCCTTTCACCCTCAGATGGATGGTCAGACGGAGAGGACCATTCAGAATCTTGAGGATATGCTCCGTGCATGTTTCCTCGACTTTTTTTACAGCTAAGAGGATCACCTACCCTTGGTGGAGTTTGCGTACAACAACAGCTACCACTCCACCATCGGTATGGCACCATACGAGGCATTGTACCACCGACCTTGCAGATCACCTTTGTGCTGGAAAGACCCTGGGGAGTCAGCACTTGTGGGACCAGAGATGGTTCACGCCATGACAAAGAAGGTCCAGGTCATCCAGGAGTGGATGAGGACAGCTCAGAGCCGACATAAGTCTTATGCTGACAGGAGGCGGAGACCACTAGAGTTCGAGGATGGTGACCACATTTTCTTACGGGTCTCACCTCGATGTGGATTATGAAGATTTGGATGGGGTGGAAAGTTATCTCCGCGCTTCATCGGACCATTCCAGGTTCTCAGTATGATAGGAAAGGTGGCTTATCGCCTGTCTCTACCACCTCAGTTGCACCGGGTGCACGATGTCTTCCACGTATCTCTTTTGAGAAGATACGTGCACAACCCGACGCATATCATCGACCATGGGGAGCTAGAAATTGATGACGGGGAAACTTTTTCAGAGGTCCAGGTGGAGATCGAGAATCGACAAAAGCGGGTCCTATGTGGGTGGTCGATTCCTATAGTGCACATCAGGTGGCAGCACGGGAACCTTCAGGAGAGCACTTGGGAGCGGGAGGCTCAGATGTGTGCCCAGTACCCGCATTTGTTTTCCTAGTTTGTGATGTATCTTTACAGGGACGTAAATTTCTGAGGTGGGAGTAATGTAAAGACCCTTAAATTTCAAGGAAATTTTTTTTTAATTTCTTTGGGATTTTATGAGTACGCAGTTTCCGACGGAACCTGATTCCGAGGCCCGGTGTGCCCTGAATCAATTTCTGAAGTTTAGATCAGGTACTTTCAGTGAACAAACGAGCGGGTTTTCCTAACTTTTGAACCGGTGCTCGGAATCAAAATTTGAGGGCACCGATGAACCCATAGCGCTGGTAATTGCTTAAGATGATCTTTTCTGGAGTTTCCTTTGCTCAGGAAGAGTTGTTTAAAAATGTGGTTTAAGTGTTGAGTAAATAAAGTTGTGTCGCAACTTTATTTTTCACTATGTGTTATAACTTCCATGTGAGGAAATATCCTAACACCTATTGTTAGGATATTAGTGAGGTGGGTCCCACACGAGCCCCACCCCTTCATTTTCCTCTAACTCCTCTAACCCTCTTAATGTTGGAAACCACCCATTTATTTTGTAACTCATCCTCTCTCCCACATTAATTTCATGCCAACTCTCACATTAAATTAATTGATTTAAGTTATTCAATTTATTTAACTAAGAGTTTGAATTTTGAATTTTTGGAATTCATGGAATGGGTAAATAAAATAACAATGAACCTTATTTTATTTGGGGTTGGTTTTGTTGTGAGATGATTGGGGAAGAAAGCTCTAAGTTTGAAGAACACGAAGAACTCCAAGGCTTCGACGAAGAACGCCGTCACCGCGAGGAGAGATCAATGAGCCATCTCTTCTTCTCTCCGCAGCCGATGTGTGATGATGTTCCCTTCTTGGACGCATGTCGTTCCATCTTCTCTCCACGTCAAAGAAAGGGAGATGTCGCTTCCTCCTCGGACGTTCTCCATCGATGTATACGGAACTTCATCCCGCGATGTTGTTCTCCACGACGCTAGCTTCCGCGAACTTCTTCGAGGTATGGGTTAAGTTCAAATTTAATCAATTAAATTTGATCTTTTTTCTCGTTGAGATTACTCGTTCTTGGGCCTCTTTCTATCGTTATAACAGGAGGAGGTTGGACCACACAAACACGGCCGACCCTCCTCCCCTTTTTGTTGTTGAACTTCTACGTGGCTTGGAAACGAAGGTGACGTGGTGTCGTTGTACTGCGCGGGAACGAGAGAACCACGGTGATGGAGCGCGGCGCCGTCGCGCCGCGCCGGTGAGGCCGAAGAAGGCTGCGGCCAGGAGCGGGTCGTGGTGGTGGAGCGTGGTGTCGTCGCGCCGCGCCGGAACACCGAGGAGGGCCGCGGCCGGGGCGGGCCGCAGCGGAGGGCCGCGGCGCCGTCGTGCCACACCGGACGGGGAGGAGCCACGATATTTCGGGGAAGCGGCTGGCTGAGTCAGCCGCTGGAGCCAGCTGGAGGCGGGACCCCGCGGGTTCGGTTAAGGTCAGCCATAAATGGTCGTCCGTTTGTCCAGAAAGGGGGGCAGTGCCCCCCCCCCCCCATTCCACATCCGTCCGATGAGCAGATGCTCGCACGGGACCGGACCGGCCACGTCAGGCCGGACCGCCCGCGCCGGGCCGGACCGCCCGCGTCGGGCCGGACCGCCCGCGCCGTGCCGGACCGCCCGCGCCGTGCCGGACCGCCCGCTCCGGGCCGGACCGCCCGCGCCGGGCCGGACCGCCCGCGCCGGGCCGGACCGCCCGCGCCGGGCCGGACCGCCTGCGTCGGCCCCGACCGCACGTTCAGGGCTAGGCCGTTCCAACCGGGTCGAGCCGACCCCGGGGGTATTGGGCCGGGTCGGACCGGACCCAAACCCCCTGTTTTTTGGACGGATCCATTCAAACGCCCATAACATGGGCTACGGACCTCCGATCGACACACCGTCAGTTGCATAGAGATCCTTGGATTGAGACAGTCGTTTTAGTATATTACACTCAAGGTTTTGGAGAACTTTGGGTATGGTCGGGTTTCTTCGAACACGAAACCAACCGGGTCCTCGGAGCGGAAACGCTTATAACTTGAGCTCCGGACTTCCGTTTGACGTGTCGTCGACTTTGTTGGATTCCTCTTAGTGAAAAGGTTCTTTTGGCTTACTCCGTTCTAGGTTTGGATGTAGTTGGAGTATGGTCGGGTTGGTTCTGACTTAAAAACCAACAGGGCCACAGGGACGAAAAAGCCAATAACTCTCAGACTGGGCGTCCAATTGAGGCGTCGTCTGTTGCGTTGAATTCCTGTTGACGAGATGGAACTTTAGGATACATCAATTACGGACTTAGTTTTAGTTGATGTAATGACCCCCTTGGATCGTGGAGCAGACCCTCCCAGAATCAAGCATGCTGTGTGCGGGAACCCTAGAGCTGGCTGTGATTGCGACGATGACGATGACT
Organism: Viscum album; assembly: GCA_963277665.1. Taxonomy (NCBI): domain Eukaryota; kingdom Viridiplantae; phylum Streptophyta; class Magnoliopsida; order Santalales; family Viscaceae; genus Viscum; species Viscum album. Next base: position 1,019,278,608 of record OY728132.1, on the reverse strand, counting down.
GTACTGGGATCCTCCGTGGGTTCGGTAGCAACGACGACCGTACTGAAATCCTCCGTGGGTTCGACGGCGATGACTACTATACTTGTATCCTGTGTGGGTCCGGAAGTACGTGACTTTTGTTCTTGTATCCTATGTGGGTCTAGCAGAGTAGCTGGTCTTCTATCCTTTGTGAGCCCGACAGCTTAGCTGGTCTTGTATCCTGTGTGGGTCCGACAACTTAGATGAACCAGTGGCTACATCTGATCATCTCTATCATCTTATGAAGAGGTATACCTGTGTGAGCTGAGTCTTGACTTTCAATCAATATCTTCGATATGATTGACTTTCTTTCCTCTGTGGATTAGGTTGTGCTTCCTGTGTGGAATGAGTTGTACTATCCTGTGTGGACTAGATCAAACTTGGGCTCGGATGATGGAGTCGAACTGGAATTGATGACTTAGGTATATGTATGGGTATATACCTATGTAGAGTTGTTTGTTACTTTGTGATTGTATCATTCCTTTGTGGTTTATCCTTCATGGATTCTGGGAGACCTTCGGGGTCTCGGGGTCGCTACTGAGTAGCGTATACTCACCCTTGCACGGGTTATGACCGCACTATGTTGTGTTGGATGCAGACGACGGACAGCGCTGACTGTGGTAGGAGCTCGTGGATCTGGACGGTACCTGGAGCTGGATCACTGGACAGGACATACACGGAGCGGACAGGTGGAGCCGAGGAGTAGAGGAGACCATCTGTACCCACCCTTTAGGTGGGATTTCCAGAGGACGGCTTGGTGTTGCTACTTTACTTTTCTACCATTGTACTCTCTTTTCAGTTGTACTTTACTTTCAGTTGGGTTTGTATTCTGGCCCATTTACTTCCCAGCACTTACTTTTGTACTCAGTTTACTTAGTGTTTACTCAGCTTGCATACTCTGTGGTGTTTGTTTACTTTATAAAGGCAATGCCTTCCCCTATTGTCAGGATTTACGCCTTTGGGGCTAGTTGCGAGCCCCTGGCCTATGGAAGGCGGGCTTGGGGTAGTCACAACACGGGTCCTGAGGACGGGTCGTGACATATACCCTTAATTATTTCCTTGATAATTTTATTCAATACTATGATGCTACATCATTCCTATTTTTTTCATCAACAAACTATTGATCCCCAAATAATTCTCAGTATAAAAATCAATAGTATATTCTTCCTAGGGTGTGATAACATCATCATGTGCAGAAGTCATTGTATAAATGACTAGTCAAATATTTAATGTGACTTGAATAAAAACAAAGTAAACATAGATAAAGGATTTGAGAAGGGTCATATGCATTCTCTATGGAAAACTTGATGATCTATTTAACATCATCTTCATACTATTTTTTCAAATGATTATCATGCATCCATTTTGAAGGAAATGTGTAATTGAGTTTAAGGAAAGAATTACTTCATTGTGATAGGTGTTAACCTCTGAATTCTTCAAGATGTGAAAGTTATAGACAAATATCATCCTCATTGGATTCATCTCTCAAATAGTTATTATTTCATTTTGTTTCTTGAGACTCATCCATCATCTCTTCTGGGCATGAATATATGTTTCTTCAACTACTCTGAGTAGCAGTCATCCCATATTGGGTATCGAGGATTGTTTTGAAATTCTACTACTAAGAGTAGTTCAAGAAACATATAAGAGACGGGGGATGACTCAGAAGAAGAAAAATCAACAATAAAAATTTGGGAGATGAAGATGATGAGGATGATAGTTGTCTCCTTAAAACTTTTTAAATTACCACATCTTAATTTAAGATTTTAAATCACATATCAAGATGATAAAACATCCTCAACACAAGAATGAGAACATCAACACATCCCTAATAAACTTCATAAACTCTAATCTATGTTACTACTCCTTTTCCCTCACCTGTATCTCAAATATAAGAGCTCTGTGTCCACTGAGGTTCATGTGTAGGGTGTGAGTATAAAAATAAACAAGTAAATACTAACATCACCCCTAAAATATAAAAATAATCCTTTATTTGAGTATATTTTTAAAGTAGTGACACTCAAAATACACATGTGATTCAAGCCATTGTGTACTATCCAGGTTACCATGATAATCAAATGTACCTATTTCATTTCATACAAGTGAATTATACTAATCATACCATAGGTTTATACCTTGGTTTTTCCTTGACATTAAAAACATTTCAATAATAAGTGGTTAGCATTTGAATCATAGGAGGATAAAAAATTATTTATCTCTATTTGGAAATAGCCACATCATAGGTACCATGAGATTCGACCTCATACCCCTAGTATCCAAGACTATCCCTTAGGTATAATCAACACATGTAATTATTGTGTCTAAATCATGAAATGGGTATAACATAGCCATTTTTATTAGGAAGTGAATTTTAAATATGGGTGTCTTAAAATAATTGGTTTACTTAGGAAATAACCACACAATGGGTTTCACAATACTTTAGTTAAACCTAAATTCTAAAAAACCATAAAGAAGAAGAAGCAACAACATAAATGTCACATCACCCTCACCTAGTCCTTGATGAATCACTAACATGTCTGTAGTAACTCACATTCTAACATACCATTCATATCCCTCACATAATACCCATCATATTCTAATATAATATACTCAAAGAACAATTATCTTATATATTTATGCTTGGTTTCTTTGTAATGTTTGTTAAACCTGTTTACTTTTTTAAAAATTATTTATTCAATGAAATTAAACTTTGGACGTATGTTCTTTAATTATTTACATTAATTCATTTATATAAGTTTATTCTTATAAATTCTATAATCTTAAAATCATTTTAAGACCCATAAAAGGAATATAGATATCATATGTTTGGTCTATAAAATTGGATCTACCCAAATTGGAAACCACTACTTGGTCCAGATATGGTTTTTGGTCCAAACGCATTAGGAACAACTAAAAAAGTGGGAACTAGATCAAACTATTGGTCCCAGTTTTATGTATTCAAGTTATATCAGGATTTATCCCTTAAAATATCTTAGCTTGAATCATGAAAGGGAATGAGATATGATTTAACAAACAACCAAATACCATATCCAATAAATTACCCAAGTTTTGATTTAGAAATTCATTATTGAAACCATAAATTTTCTCCAACCTAGATATAATGGTTTTCTAGTATCACCATATAAGTGTTTCACCATTGGTGTCTCCTCAATTTCAACCAATTTAATATCAAAAATAATTTATTCAATTTTATCAGACTTATCAACCTGATAATCTTCACCATTGATAGATCTTGAATTATACCCAATTTCACCATGTCAAATCCAAGGATAGTTTAATTTATTAAAACCATAAAAAATTAAATGATCTTTAATTTTTCTACTTTTTAAATCTATTGTTTTTAAACTTTTGAACCAAATATAGAAAAATAGGTCATTTTTTGGAACATTCTATTTTGGAAATTCTAAAAAATCATCAACCCTTTCCTCATATTCATCACGTGTTCATAATGTTATAATACAACTATGATTCATTATCACCTATAATAAATTTCAAGTACTAAATATAATTTTTTTTCAAAAATTATATTCAAATTTACCATTATAAAAAAAATACAATGAAAGAAATGAAAAATATTTTTAAAATAGAATAAAAGAACTAGATTTCAAAAAAAAAAGGTTTCACCTTAAACTTATTCAATTATAATTGATTCAGAAAAAATCCAAAAACTTAATTCTTAAAATTGATTTTAAAATGTTGAACACAAAAAAAATCAACTTTTCTTTATTTTTATTATATAATTTGGTGATTATTATTTTAAAAATATATAAATAAATATAAATTATGAAATAAATTTTGGAATAATATATTAGTGATGAAAATAATATCGATAGTGATAAGGATCCAAAAGAAGGAATATGATTTCATACATCACATTGAAAATGAAAATGTCACTTCATGTAGTAAATATAAAGTCATATATACTATGAACATGATTAAATAGGGAGATTATTTGATTATTTTTCTAATTATATTCAAAATAAATTGAAATATTATTCCCCTTATCATATCATTTTAGAATGATCAATATTAGTGTACTCTGTAAATATAGGGGATGTAAAAAAGTTACATTAGGGAAGTGATGATGTTTTTTGATGAAATAGTTATAGTACCTGATGAGGGTTAAGTTGAAAAATTCCTAAAGGAGATGCATATAAATATTAAACTATTGAGTGGAAAATAAATGGGGGATAAATTTTAAAAACTCATATATTATTTGTGTGTTATTAAAACAGAATTATAGACTAACTTCCACTATACTAAAATTACATAGTCGACACAATCAAAACATTCCCAGTATGGTCATTCAAATATATATTATCAATACTCCATATTCAAAACCCATAATCCATTATACCTATAAAACACTCATTCATAATTAAAAAAATAATGTTAATTAATCATCCAAAAACTCATTTGGTAAATTAAAAATACCTTACATGCTATAAAAAGATTAATAATTAAATTCAACATAATTTAAATTTCATTAAAAAGCATTAGAAGATTTACAAGACACTCATTAATCAAAAAACATTCCTTAAATGTAACTTTGGTTAAATAATCATTCAAGAAAATTTAAAATACTTTATTTGTCCTTACATTCATTAAATAATCATTCTATCCAATATAACACCTACTAAACATACCTTAGACACCCATTTATAAGGAAAAAAACATGAATTATAACTCCCATTCATCAAATAATCACACACAAAAAATGCAATCCCAAAAAAAAATTTATCAAATAAAACACACCTTGCATATGGGAATAAATCAGAACTATGATTAAAAACTAAGGATAATTATTAAAGCGAAGAAATGGTATAGGATGAAGAGAAATGTTAAGTTTATGTTGATGGTGGTGATGGTGATAGTGATAGCGCTAATAATGGAAAGAGCCATGAGTGAAGGTGGTGATAAGAATGACAATAATAAGGAATAATGGGGGAGACGAATCATGACTAGAATTATTGGAGAAGAGAACTAGGGTTCACCGTGGTTGAGAACACGACAATAACACAAACCATGGAACCCAAACAAGCAATCAACGAGAGATGTGGAGGAGAAAATAACATGGATTATAGCCTTGATTTTTTTGAGAGAACAAAGACGAGGAGTGTCGGCATCAGGGGAGTTTTGTGAGAGATTGAGAATTGTAGTTGCATCATTCATGGTTAGCGTTCTTCTAAATAGATCGGCGAGACCTTTATTATCCCTTTCAAAAAAAACTACTAAAGATACCTTTTATGTGTGCTAAATTAATAAGCACTGACAAAAGATATATTTATCAGTACTTTTTTAGCACTAATAAAGCTCCATCTTTGTAAATATATTTATTACTATTTATTTATAATTATAAATATATTTATATTATTATATATATTTATATTATTATAAATATTTTTATAAATATTTTTATATATTTAATAAATATATATAAATATAAATATCATGAATCTATTCATTATTTAAATATATTTATCATAATTTTATAATTATAAATATATTCATATCACTATATATGTTTATATAATTATATATATATTTAATAAATATAAATATAAATAAAGTAAATATATTTATTATTTAAATATATATATTATAATATTATAATTATTTAAATATATTATTATTTATTTGTGAATATATAAATAATTTTTAAAAAACAATATTTATATATTTATATCATTATATATATTTATATAATTAAATATATATATATAATAAATATAAATATAAATATAGTAAATATATTCATTATTTAAATAAATTTATTATTATTTTATAATTATTTAAATACATATAAATATTTATTTATCATTCTATAAAAAAAATTAAAAATAATATTTATTTACATATAATTATAAATTTATAAAGATAGTAAATATACATTTATAAATATATTTATTTATAAATATTTATTTACAAATATATTTTTAACATTATTAATGAATATATAATCTTAAATATGTACATATTACAAAGGAGTGAAATTGAATAATTAAAAATGTGCACACTTCAAAAATATTGAAAAATATATAAATTTTATTAATTAAATATATTTTTTTAAATATGAATATATATTAAAGTAGATATGAGTACATATTAAAAATATGAAAACGTAGTAAATAAATATATATAAATAAATAATAGAAAATGATTAAATAAAAAAAATAAAAAATATATATAATATTAAAAATCAATTAATAATACCTAACTGTAATAATATTAAAATTAAATAAATAAAATTTACTGATTAAACCTAATATATTAAATTTATCATGTTAAAATGAAATTATAAAATGAATACTAAAATTTGAATAAATTACATGAATTTTAGATGTATGTGTTTCTATATAAGATTTCATTGCATAAATATTTGTGTGTGTTTGTTGTATATAAAAATGCATTAATGGCGTACATATATGTGAAATCAAGGTAACGCACATTTTATATATGTTAAATTGAAAAATAAATCAGCATTCAATTATGTCCATTACTTGATGCAATTAGTCAGTATTTCTAATTAATATTAATTTTTAATTATAAACCTTCTTTACTAAATATATGACTTATTTAATGTAAGTATGAATATTTTTTATTATATAAATAGTATTTTTCAAATTATGATATACATTGATATATATATATATATGAATATATTCCTATATTAAATGTATTAATGAATAATTTTGTATAAAAACCATTAAAAATGAATAAGACATTAATATGCATGTTTTTAATTATTACATTTTATTAATTTTAAATATTTATATTTAATATATATTTTTTATTACTATTTATAATAATATATATATATATATTAAACTTATTCTTTTTTATTAATAATTGTTTTGTTAATAAATATTTTAATAATTTTTTAATTTATTCATTTTGAATTTTTGGTTTAATTGTTACAATTTCTTAATTTTTAATTTTTTTTGTTTAATTATTACACTTTATTCATTTTATATATCTATATTTAATATATAAAATTTATTAATATTTATAATTTATATATATATATATATATTAAATTTATTCATTTTTAGCAATAATTATTTAATTAATAAAATGTTTAATATTTTTTTAAGTTACTAATTTTTAATTCTTATTTGTTAAACTATTTTAATATATTAATTTAAATATCTATATATTTAATATATAATATTTATTAATATTTATAATTTATATATATATATATATTAAATTTATTCATTTTTATCAAAAAATATTTAATTAATAAAATTGTTGATTATTCCGGACCTTTATCAGCACTACAAAACATCTTAATCTCTAAAGTTATCAAAACCTTTCCTTTGATACCAATTGTGATATGGATTGATTGTGGTATCAAAGGAAAGTAAAGTGTCTTGGCACTACGCCTTCAAAACTGGATTTTGATGTCTGAAATTATGCATTCCTTAAGTATGAGATTTGTATTATTGATATCCATGTTTTTATTTATTTTCATGGATATATCATGCTCTCAGTTTCAAGTTGATTATGTATTCATGTTATTAACCTATTCCTACCATAATATTTATGCCATGTGTATTCCATGATTTCTTAAGTTATATCTTTCCCTTACTGATCTTTTGAGCTTACCCCTTCTTATGATTTCCATTTCCCTAGGTTATAGATAAAATTAGTACATGTGACATGTTTATAAGGATAACACATCTGAAAGAATTTTTGGGTGATTTTGGAGACTTTTTATGAATTAAGCAGTTTGGTATATAATAGGAAAATTTTCCATTGATACAAAAACATGGGATTTAACATTTTATTTTGTGTCCATATTCTATAAATCTCTAAACCTGAAAAGGTCATCCGAATGTGAGATATGTAATAATAATTATTGAATTTTTAATTATGAATGGTTATATCCAATATTATGTATATGGTATCAAAGAAAGTATGTAAATTATGTTTCTATGAGCAAGAGATCTGGGATTGTGGGTCCTAGACATCACAGTTGGTATCAAAGGAAAGGTTTAGATAACTTTTAAGATTTGGATGTTTTTTAAGGATAATATAAGGAATAATAAATCAGAATTATTCATAAGTTTAATAATATATATAAACCTTTAGGATAAGAATATGATTTAATGTTAAGGAAAAAGTGAATATTTTATTTAGGGATTAGAATCAAAGAACTTCAATGAAAATTCTAGGAATAATTCTAAGTGTAGGATGAAGTCTTAATGTTTTAGTAAAGTCTTGATTATGTGGTTTTATTAGAAATTACATCTCTTTCTGAATATTACAAGTGGATGTAGGCTCTGACATAGATGTACCTAGGGGGTAATAACCCCCAAAAGGGTGGATTGGTTATTAAATCAAGCGTCACATGGTGCACGAAAAAAAGACCTAACTATACACCTGGTTTGAAGATCCTGGTGGGATATACATTAGTTAATTCACATTATATTTACAAACCATTATGAAGGATTTAATAATGATTTTAACTAATTATGTTAGAGAACCTAATATAAAAAATGACCATGTATTTTCAAGGATCCAACCAAGAGAGTCAAAGGTTGATCAGAAAGTATCATATATTAAAAAAAGGTGTTGTGAGGGAAGATATATTTTCATTTTTGTTTTCATAATCATATTTTAGAAATTATCTTATTCATTTTTTTTAGTATTTGGTTGAAATGGGATCAAAAAAAATGAAGCTAAGAAAGGTATGTTTCCAGAAACCACTATGTCTTATAAATAAGGGAACATACTTAAATGGTTGAGAACCTTATTATTTTCCTATTATAATAAAAAAGGTTAATTTCCTATTCTTACCTAAATTGGTTATATTTAAATTTTAATAATATTCAATCAATAAGATATTCTCATTTGTGAGTATTATTCATTGATGATATTTTAGTGTATTCTAAAATTTATTAGGATTGTGTAAAACATATAAGTGTTTTTCTTTGGTATTTTTACATTAAAGGTATGGAAACATAAATTCAATTGTATTAATAACCGTGAAAATTGATTTTATTTTAAATTTATATTTTTTGAGATAACTATTGAAGAATTCATTATTGAGGTATAGATAAATCTAAAATTTAATATACATATGGCATTGGGATAATAAATGGTGGCTTGATATTGAAAAAATGAGTTAAATAGTAATTAGTAAACTTGTGATAGATAAGTGAATTACAATATTTTTGGAAAAGTTAATCTAATTTTAGGATTATGATACATATTTACTAGTGTGTGACCTTAAGAACATGTTGTTAATACCATTTCAAGGTTAAAGATGGAGTAATTTTTTAGAGGAATATATTATCTCATTATGGCTTAAAGTCTTACAGATTAAAATACCTTTTGGGTCAGGTATGTTATTGATAGTACATGGTTAATGTATATAAATACTTGGGTATATTATTATAAGAATGATTAATTTCATTTAAGGGAGAATAAGTTTGATTTTGAGAGTGTAAATTTCAATGATTTTTGAGTTTATAATATTTTAAGAAAGTTCATAGTAATTTGGGATCACTATTTTAAGGATTAGTTTAATAAGTCTGAGAGAACCAAACTCAAAGTAACCTAGGTTGAACTAAGAATTTTATAGCTTAAACTAATAGAGATATAGATTAAACCAAAAAAAATATAGGAAAACATCATGAAAATATTAAAAGGTTTATGGTTAAATCCATTTTATGTTATTGATTATGATAATTCCCCCATATATATAATGTTTCAACACTCACGATATCCCATTTGGTTTTAGTTATGTTTGGAACTAGAAGTAACCATGGGTTTCAGGGACAATGTGGAGATTACATCAACGAACAACCTAATAGAATGAGAGATGGGGTGGGAAATCATGTGATTATGACAAAATAGATATCATGAAATATGATTAACAATGTAAACATATTCAACTTGATAAATATAACAAGGAATTGAAATATGGATCCTCATGAAAGTTCAAGTGGTGAAGTTCATCAGACTCACAAGTATAAAGGAAAGAGATAAGCTACAAAAATCTATTTCTTCAGTTGTAATAGAGTTAGGGATTATGTGACTCAATATCCCAATCCAAGTTACAAAAAGGGAGATAGTCACAAATAATCATGTGAATAATTATAATCCTATGAAAATACTACTAATGAATGATATACTGATTTTTCACTCTATATTTTCTAGAGTCATATGTCATGTGAGTTTTCACCAACTACTATATATTGAGTTATAAATAAAAACCCCTAATGGAATGATTATCATATAAATTTTTTTCATGGTTTATGGGAAGTTATTACTTAGGGATCTAGATCTTAGTAGACTTCTATGTCAAATTAAGAATGGGTTTTCTCCCTTTTTCTGTTCTTATAATAATTTTTCATATAGATAAATCTCATTCCACATCTTAAATAAACCCATGATCATCTAGCAGTGTATAGTTAATTATAAGTTCCTTATAGAAATTACTCAGATCATATAAGTCAAATTAATAGGATAAAGTTTATTTACGAGGGGGTAGAATGTAACACCCTAATATCGTAATATATTATTACCATAAAATAATTCAATGTGTTTGATAGCTAGCTCCACACACGATATTGAACTTAAACGAAACCATGATATATTTAAATAAAATATAAATGCTTAAGTATGAGTATTAAAACCAAGTAGTTGAATTAGAGGGAATAAATAGGATTAAACACTATGAAATACATGTATAAATAAAATAAATATTTCTTTTAAAATGAATTAAATTCAATTAGATTACTTAAATGACTAATAATATCATTTATTATTTAGAAAAGTATTTTTCAAAAAAAAACTTTAATATGTTATATGAATTCATATTTCAATAAAAATATTATAAATGATATTTTATATTTGATATTAATAATTTTTTAACATTAATTTAGTTGTTAAATTATATAGAATAAGGATAATAACATTTAATATTTGAAAATTTTATTTTCCAATCAAAATGGGTTTTCATTATATTTTATGATTTTATTCAAAAAATAAATTAATATATTTTTTATTTTTAAATTAATAATATTAAATTAATTTTTTAATTTCATATATAAAAATTGACTTAGTATGAGTTTTGGGGAGTATTCTGAAAAGTTTTTTTTTAGTTGAAAAATATGATTTTCAAGAAAAATTTAATTTTTATGACTTTATCATTACTTAAGAATGACCTAGAAGTATAAAAGCCTCTTAAATAATAAAATATGAATTTATGGAATAAAAATATAATTTTTAAAATATTCTTTGAACTTATAAATCCCATGTCCAACATTTCTAGAACTAATAAAAATGTTAAATTAATAAAAAAATATTTTTTGTTATTTTCTTTGCATCTAGAATTTTCAATAGAGATCCAGTTTTGGATTGAATTTAAATCCCCATACCCATTATTTATTTTATAATAAATATATATATATTCCATTAAAATGAGTATCCATGTAATTTTATCTTATATAAAAATTTAAAACTTAAAAATTTTATTTCTCTAAAAATTTCTTTTATGATATTAAAAAACTATTTTAAAATCAACTTTTCATGAATTTAGAAATTTTATTTGATAAATTTATATTCAAATTATAAATCATAAGGATAAAATTCTGTAAAATGTGACATCATAATTTTTTTTATTAAAATTGATTACTAAGGTTAAAAAATTAATTACCAAGGTAAAATTACGTTTGGGTAAAAGGATAAAAGTAAAAAAATAAAATCCCAAAAACACTCAAAGTTGACTAAAAAAGTAGTGGTTAAGGTGAGTCTATACCCATAATAATATTTACCTCCCCTTTTTTCCTGTTTTCTCCCTTTGAAACATGAATAAAAACCTTACATTATTGAAAATGTAAGGGTTAATCCCAAAATTATCCTTTCCTTCACTTATAAATGGGTAACATCTTCCCCATATATATACACACCTTTACTTATAATTTATGCTTGAAACTCTAACATGCTACTGGAAACAAGGGTATCCCCACACCCCTATACCAACAGTTTTCCATAACCACTGGGATTGGGCAATATAATGCAGGCTATCCTAATAGTTGTCTAAAAACCATTGGTATAGATCTCCCTAAATCCCCTAAATCACCTGCTCCCCATCACTCTCCCCTTCTCCTATCCTAACTCCAAGTTTCACTCCCCCACTCCCCTTCTCCCATCATAACTTCCAGTTACCCTCCCCCACTTCCCTTCTCCCATCCAGACTCCCAGTCGCACTCCCCTTCTCCTATATCGACAATACCACTCCTTTCATCCCATCCTCAGCCCTAGAAGCATCACTCACCACTCTCCACTGCTGACTGCTCACCTTCTCTCATCTCGATCCCTAGCTGCTGCCGCTCACCTCTCCCCTCAAAAACTCTACTCTCGGTATCATTTCCACTAAAGACTTAGTAGTTTGGATCATCTATAACAACCATGACACTCAAAGCAGAAACCCTATCTCAACACTCACCATTCTAGGTTTGTCTTCTATCAATGTTTGGACTCTAGTTCATTTTCCTTGTTTCCTTATGTGTTTTCCTTCCCTATTATAATGTTTGGTTTGGTGGAACCCTAGTTTAAGGGGTGGAACTGATTTTTGTGGTTTCTTTGGTGTTTAGGGTTCATAGTAGTCTCTTATTGGTTTTTTGGCCATATACCATAAGATTTGATGCATTTTAGATCACATGTCGTTAATTTGAGGTAGGTTTTCCCATACCCTTACTCTCAAGGTTAATTTTTTATGATGAAATACATGTTTTTTTGATATATTTATTTGAAAAACAGTGAATTTCGATAAATATAGGTTTACAGTGGTTTAAATGGATTGTTATTTTAAAATTTATGAAATTTATATATTGAAATCTCATGTTAAACATGTTTTATTATGCAACAAATCCATTAAATCCATTTTTTAGTTTAATCGTTTTTTTCAGTGCTATCAATTCGAAAAATATTTACCTGTAGTTTCCACCTTTTTTATCACTGTTTTTATTACACCACTTTTATGGATGGATTATAATGGGTAATATTCCCTATCTTCCTAACATTTAAGGCACACAAATTTTATACTTTTATTTGAATCTTGAGATATTGTTTATTTTTTTTCTATTTCCTTGGAAAGAATTTTTTTATGGATTGGATAATTTCTTCACTAGAATTTTACTACCTTTTGAAAGTTGAAACTGAACATGGTCTTTATACTATTTTGTGTCTCATCTTTCTTTCTCACATGTTTCTTTTATTTGAGTTGGTTATGTCACTATTTTCTATAAATTTTTCCATAAAACATTTCCTTTTCTTTTCCAATATTAACATTAATGATGAATCATGTCATTCTATTGTAATTTTGATAAGTAGTTTATTAGTCCAATCAAATACATGCATCTTGTAATTGCTTTAATAATATATTACAATTTGGTGACAATGATAGAATTTGTATCACTTTATTGTAGTTACATATCCTCATAAATGGATTCAGAAAATATATATTATTGCTGTTATTTTCATTGTGATATCTATGATCACAACCTCGAGTGCCTAAAACTCTTTCACATTTCCAAATTCAATTTTTTCATGTAATTTGAAAACCCTATTTATGGAGTCTGAATGGTTGATTCAAAAACATTTTTTTGTGATATCTTTTGTTGATATATTTCAAGAAAACCTTTGGTTATTGTTCATATGAAAATGGTTGTAACCATAATTCTAGCACAAAGGGGATATGATTTATTTACTATCCAATGAACTAATCCCATATCTCAATTGATCTATGCCTATTTTTTTATGTTTCACTTTGGAGTATTATTTACTGTAAAAAAAATTAAATTTTATCCATACTGATAACTTCATGATATGTGTCTCAAAATTTTTATTATGGATTAATTAATACAATTTAGTTTTCTTTAAAAGAATATTTCACTAATTTGAAATGTTTGATACATGTTTCCAAACCCATTTAAATGCTTTTAAGACTTATGTGTTGTTGTTTTTGTTGTTTAATCTGAATTCATTTGGTGTGTGCATTTTTGTTTTTCATTTCAGGTGTGGGTAAGAGCTGCCTTCTTTTTTGTTTCTCTAATGGATCCTTTACTACTAGTTTTATCAATAAAATTAGGCATTCACTCTTAATATTATTCATCTTGTTGATACTTTAGTTTCTTTGTCTATCTAATAATATAATAATTACTAATCAATCATATGTTTCAAAATAAGAACCATTGACCTAGATGTAAAATGGATCAAACTCTAAATTTAGGATATTTCTAGTCATGCATGATTTCAGATAATCTCAATTGGTATTCTATTTTTTCTTAAAAGATATGTAATTTAGAGCCCATCTATTTCAAATTAAAAAATAATTAATTTTGGGATGATTTTTAACAAATGATTTCTCAAAAAATAAAAAGTTATTTTTTCTCAAGAAATACTATTGCATAGCTCTAGTGACCCAATTCTCCCATGGGATATGATGCTACTATTTTTTATCAATACTATATTAGGTAAAACCATGCTATATTTGTTCTTGATCAAGATATAATATATTTTATTTTAAATATATCTCTCTATAATCTAAAATATGCACTAATAACTTCCCAAACATTTCATTCAACTACAAATATACCTCAACAAAATCAATTACACTTGAAAAGAATTTGTAAACACACCACTATACCTTCTTCCCATGAGACCATGATATTACTATGCACTATAGAATTATAATTTTCTTTTATCCTCAATACATGGTGTGTTAAATGAGTGAACATCCATATATTACCTGATCGATGACATCAATATTTAAGAAATGATGTCTGGGGTCTCTGAAAATCATTCATCCACTCAAAACTACACCCAATAATCTCTTAATTATATAACATTGATCCATAATATCTTTATCAAGACCTGGTCTATTGTAAAAAATATCATTCAGTATAAAGGATATCTCACTCCATTCATGACATTTAACATTCTTTAAATTTTGGGGTGTACAAGGACTGTTCACTAAAACTACCATTCATCGATTACCCTAGTAAATGACTTTTTCTAAAGGCCATTAACCAACATATAAATCTAATTTCTACTTAGGAACAATTTATAACTCACTTTATTCTATTTTTATATTCAAAGAAACACTACATTCGCTAACTTCCTGATCTTGTTAAATATGTCACCCTCTATATGCATCATAATTTACCACTCACAATAGTTATACTATAAAGGTACTAAAGGAGTTTTCTTCACCATAATACTTCACATATCACTATTTTATTAATAATAACTCAACTAAAATTACAATATTACATGAAAAACACTTCACATTATCCCATATCGACATAACCTAAAATCCATTCCCTGAAACTCACTCAAGAATTTAAGAGAATAGAAATACTCTTCACAAAAAAAAATATGTATTCTTAAACTTGGTTTCTGTAGTCAAAATATATCCCAATCATATATAAAAAACCAAACTTACATCAAAATTATTATCCTTTAGATTATTCTACATGATTCATGTGTTTAAGCTCACTCCTGAATCTATATTTTCATATAAAAATTTCTATAGTACCTCTATAGATACCCCATCTCACTAAAGGTTATTTTTTTATTTTGTTTATCCATATAATGAAAGTTAACATTATACATCCTCTATATGGAAAAAAATATTCATGTCGTTTCTTCTTAGGTTATAACAGTGTAAAATACCCTCTCACCTACCTCAATTAGACCTCTCCTGGTCTGCCTTAATTAGGATTGCATCAAACATAACAAACCAAGATAAACCACAGGAAACCAAACGAAATAATATTATGAAGAGTAAACCCAAAATGAGTTGAACTAAATAAAGTGGTATCATACAAACCCACAATGGATAGAATAAAACCAAATTAAAATAGAATGAAACATTTTTAAAAAACATTCACTAACTAACCGAACCTTACTTATATAAATGTAAATTCGATCAACCAAAATGGATCTAGAATGATCAAAATTAATAAAATAGAATTCTAATAGAAAAAAATTACATGAAAATAAATTGGACCAATTCAAACTAATCTAACTTGAACAAATCTGATATTACAAATGATGAATCAAATTGGACCAAATATAATGAATTCAAACCTACATGATCCCAACCAACATGAACTAAACTAAACTAAACCAAACTGATATGAACAAAATTTAATCAAACTAAATCGATTATAACCCAAATGAATGAAATTTTCTAAGATAATATAAATAAAAACAAGATGAACTAAATCTAATTAAAATGAACCAAACAAACTTGTATCGAACAAAACCAAACTAATCTAAAACTCAAGACAAAATTATTATATACCATTAATAGGAAGAATGATTTTTTATTAACAATAATATACTATTTTATTGTGTAATTTTAAAACTTGAATCTATTTCCCCCTTGCTTATAGGAACATGATTCGACCCATGGAGCGTTGTGGTTCTTATATGTTGGGTGGTGACTTGTATAGTAATAGGAGATAGGTATTTTGTTGTTTAGTTTTTATGTTATTTACTTTATCTCATAAACCACTTAGTCCTATTACCACTTTCTATATATGGAGGGTAATTATATTCTGCAAAGGGGTCTAGAAGGGTACTAGAGATGGTTATGTGGTTTTCTTTGCAGGGGAGGGAGATCAAGGTAGTTGAGAGATTAATTAATTTGTTTCATTTTTTCTTTTTATACCATGTTACTTCTATTTATTTTATTTTCCTTCGATGTGGACATCTGATGTACAGATGGGTCATGCTGAAATTTTATTTATTTTTCGTTGTTGTTTTAATTAGTTATTTGTGGGAGAAATTGTTCCTAAGTGGTGATTCCTTGATACCCAGACACTTGTTTCATCTCATTTCCATATCCCATCCACCTTACTCTATCCTAGACATTCCTATATTATAGTCTAACTAGGTCATTACTATGTCTAAACCATGGGAGGGCCTAGGTAACATTGAATAACTAGGGAGGTATTTGGAACATTTTCACAATTCTACACTTCCATTAGTCTGGTTCATATATACTATCTAAAAAATAAAAAAAAGACACAATCCTAGGATCACAGAATCATGACCTAAATCAAGTTAATTCCCATCCTCTTATTTTGTATCCAATGATTCATATTCTATGTATTCCCAGTCAAGAGGCATCAACTATAGATTTTCTCAAGAATACTTTTCCCCCAATAATATTTTCACAGTTATTTATTTTGAATTTATATACTATACATGTATAATAAAATTTATTGTAATTATCCAAAAAATACTCAAATGTTCCTAACTCCAAAATCTATCCCAAAAAATTGAAAAAAATTTATCACATCCTAAATTTCATGCAAGAACACTCAATAAGTTTATCTTTAATATGCCAAGGTCTAGCAATAACTGTTGAGGAAAAACCATTAAATAGGCCCACAAACCATATGAAATTTTCAATTATCCCTCCAATGGTGTTTTAAATGTATGTCTCCCTATAGAATCAATTTATTTAAATGTTAATAATCAATGAACCGTGCATGTATCAACTTAAAATTCACACTAATGAATACAACATAACATTTTTGTTTTTGTTTACCCATGAGGAATGTTTTATTCATATAATCCCCAATTATATCATGAAAGAAATAACTTACACAAATCTTTAATCACCTCTAAAACTCCAAGATTCATATCAGAATCCCCCCCCCCGATATGCATAAATCATTTCTCTAGGACATAATTGCTAATACTGGGGAATGAATCCAGATGACACTATATATGTAAATTTTACTTTAAACCCACTTTTCTTATACTTAAAAAAAATATCATCATCCTTCTCCATTCACTGAATATTATTCATTCAACTAACCCTATTATATTTTCTAAACATTGTTCCTTATGTTATGTCCAATGAAGGATTCTACTAGAATGAATCTAGAAATACCATGAAAAAATGTATTCTCTACATTTTTATTTCCCAAGAATAAAATTAGGTGACTTAATGTCTAGATATTTCAACATTTTACCTGAATATAGTTTCCATAATGAAAAAACAAACAATCTCAAACTTGTGAATTTTTTTATAAGTCAATTCCAAAAATCTAACACTCGAAGAAAATTTTATTTAATTCTCCATAGTGCCATCAGTCCACTACCATACAACATTTTTAGTTCCCACATATTTCTTTTTCACACCACTTATAATAATTCATGACCCAATGAAGAAATCCTCCTTAGTCTCCCAGAACATAATCTCATATGAATACCTCTATGGAATTTCCCCCAAAGAAAACAAGACTGAGTTACGTTGGAAACAATTTAAGTCCAATCATGTGACTATGTTGTGTACAATATCCAGGGCTATACTCCTTCCAGTAAATTTTTCATCAAAAGAATATTCTACTAAGCTTCCATATATTTCAAGAGCTATCTAGTACATTAAACTCTAGCAATAATAATAGAACTAACCTTCATTCAAGCCTTTCATAATTGGAATTTCATACATCATTGGAAATAAACTCCCATTGAAATATTCCTTTAACATCACTAAGATATACATGAAATTTTTCTACCACTAAATCTAGCCTTTGTTCCATTCCATTCAGCACCTAATAAATTTTTGAAGTTCCATCCATTTATCTGATGATCTTCTAACAATTGTTTCATAGATTTGGAATCCATCAAAGTCTCCATCCCCAACCTTTTCAAGATAAAAGATGATATAGACTTGGTTTTTCTATCTTCCAGCTTTATCATGGATTTGGTTGACTTCATTGAAGACTTTACTAATGAGATAATAATAAATGTTAATTTTATGCACTATAGAGTATCTTTGGAAGTTTCTTTCTCAAACATAATGAAATATACTTGAAACATGTATAATTACATCCCAAAAATATCATAATCTTCCATTTATGGAATGTGCTACATGAAAATATAATTGGGCTATGTTTCAACAAAATGGATTTCTTATGGACCATATAAATGATTCTAAAAAAATGGATATATATTGTATGACACCATTTTGGGGTTCCAGGATAGTATCCTAAAACTAGTGGCAATTTCACCTAGAATATATTTCAAAACACCCATCAATACACAACCTCTCATATACTAGACTATCAAATGTTCCACTTCATCATTCATGGATCATCTTGACAAAGTTTTTGATGCGGCTTAGATTTTTGGTTTTAGGGAAAACACCAATATTAGCATGCCACTTTTTTTAAATAATGTAATTAGTTGTACAATAGATCTTGTGAGATCCCCTAACATGTAAATGTTTTGGTCATCTCTTCACTATTCAATATCAACATGAAAATCATACCACTGACTGCATCTTATTGTAATATGATTTTCCCACATGGCACAACCCTTCTAAATCCTTCTTCTAGATCTGGAAACCTTTTCCACATTGAACCATAATTATGAATCCCATAACATGAGTCCCATGCTTCATTAAACATATTATTACATTATTTATCTAATCCTAAAAGTTGTCTTTAGATGAACCAAGATCATGAAACACTCGTACTTTTGTCCCTTGATTGGATAGAACCACCACTCCTATAACCTTTATTTTCTATAACATATACCTTAACCCCTTCTATACATTGGGTGACTAAATCCCCATATTCAATATTACAAGAATTTATATGGGTTAGAAAACATTTGGTGGAATTTATTTCCACCCCCTCTCACCTATGGAATTTACGAAACCTCTAAAAAATGTACCTTCTAGTTTAGGACCTTTTGGTCCTAAAAGATTATCCTTGAATTGACTTTACATGGATTTGAAATTACTACCAATATCTCCTTTGAGTAACATATCACATGTATTTTTACTGAAACCATCCAAAATGATCATTGGTTTGTTTTCATAGCCCTAAAGTAAACAAAATACCTTGATTTTAGATGACTCGCCATCCAAAAGAATGTATTAACCCTACAAGTGTAGTAACACGAATGTCCTACAAGATCTGTATCGTCTATCATCAACCCATCAAAATGGTACAAACCCTTGCAACACCACCTTTCAAAAATAAGTGTTCTATTATTAATTTATATCACTATTACCCATTTTGTATGCTTCCAAACGCATAAAAAAATTATATAGACGAATAGAAACCTTCTCTAGAAGACTTCAGGTTCTGGAAGACTGGAAGAGGTGCATGGTGGACCTATGTTGTTTGATGGGGAGAGGAGGATACACCAATAGTTTATAGAACCATTGGTATACAATTAGGCAGGATGGTCTGGGGAGAAGAGTGTATACCAACGGTTCTGTATACAATTTTTATACATTCAACCCAATGGTTTCATTGAAACCATTGGTATACTGGTATATTGGATAGTATGAATACCACAGTTCTTGAACCATTAGTATACATATATACCAATGGTTCTAATGAAACTATTGGTATACATATATGTTGGATAGTATGTATACCAACGGTTGTTGAACCATTGGTATAAATATATCCCAATATTTTCAATTAAACTGTTGGTAGAGAGTAACTTGAGATAGTTTATACCAAAGGTTTCTATAAAACCGTTGGTATAGGGATATTTTGATGACCAACATTCCAATGGTTCTAAGTGATATCCCAATTGTTTAAAACCATTGGTATAGGTGAAATATTTAGTAGTGACACTTTTATCCTCCTATAACCCTATCCCATGTTCAAAATCTTATGGTCACCATTAGTTAGTATAAGGCCTCCATGTCTAAGTAGACCTCAAAGGAAAATTAAAATCCACAAAATTAGTATCATAAAATAATTATATTTTCTTCTTTATTGTCTTGTTATCATTTTTTATTAATATACCCAATACATTAATAAAAACATAATCGGTTTTCATGCCTTTTACGAACAACCACCTCTACGATGTAGTGTGTTTCATTTTCCATCACCACCTTACAGGGATGTTATTAAAGGATAAATATTAGTTCTATGATGTGATTAGTTTTTTTCATGAAAAATTATATAAACTATTATTTATATGATCAACCAATGATCTTCATTAATTTAATAATTTAAAATAAGTGTACTAAAATGATAAGAAGATAATTGTTTATTCAAATTGTAAAATATTTCCATATCCATTAATTTTTCTTCTAATTATTTATAATTATGATATATCACATTAATAAAAACTAACTAATATAATTATGCTTCTATTAAAATGATATTATGACTAAACCATCTCATGGTCTTTCATTAATCATGATAGGTTCAGGTTTGGGTCGGTTTAACCACCTACTTGAAAAATACTACAAATTTATGTCATGGATTAATATAAGAACATATATTCTAGTATAATTTTATATAAATGTGTAAATGATGAATTTTTTTGTTCTGGGTATTTTATATAAATATTTAATTCATTAATTAAGAAAATACACTTCGATCATCAGTAATCACTGAGACATGGTTGTTATCGATTTCATATTAAACGTTAAAGACTAAGACACTCATTAGAGAAGTTTAAAACATCATAAATAATTATAAATCATCCATAATAGTAAATTTAATGGTATTTTAATAATTAAATTTTAAATAATAATGAACATTAACACATCTATTATGAAACTAGTAGAAATAATCAAAACTATAAACACGTAATGTGAAAAAAAATAGAAGAGCTCATGTAGAGAATGAATATTTGTAAAGAGTATGAATGATAATGGATATGAATAAGTTTATGAATTAACTGATTAATATATCTCTATTTTTTATATAGGAGGTTAAAGTGCATTTGTAGTCATCAAGAACAAGAGGTAAGGGTTTCAATCAAAATTTCTTTTCATTGAGATATGTTCATCCGACACACCATGTTTGATTTTATATAGTGGAAATACCACCCCATTGTAATATTTATATCATGAATATATTCTATTTCATGATATTTAATATCCAATTTCATGTGAAATTTCTTATGGGATTTTTGTTCCAATAATCCAAATCTTATAAGGGTATTTTCTGAAATTCCTCTCTTTGATACATTTTTTTATTATGCACCTAATTTCAATTATAAGGTGTATATACTGCCTATTTGTGATATAATATCATTAATTTTATTCTCATCATGGTATTTAAATAATAATTACAATGCCTATATTTCATGTGGTTTTGGTTAAAGTTTCACTCAAGCCATAAGGATTTTCTTGGACTCAATTCTAATTATTTGTGCATAATACATTTTTTGTACCATATTTTCTTTGTATAGTGTATTCACTACCCATGGATATATTTTTATCATAATATTTTTCTTTCATGGGATTTTCTAGACAAATCACTTTCCCTTATTCAAGTGGATATTGATTCATTTGTTTCACCATTAGTAAGAATTTTTGGTAACTTAAGTTTCATTCATTGAGTTTTTATCATTGTATTGAACTTATTTAATATAAGTTGGGAAAATTAATACCTTTGATTGTATTATGTGATATTATCTTATTGTTTTCTAGGATATACATTCCTACTATAAAAACCATTTGAAAAATGTTTCTCACTTCTTTGGATATGTTCTTTTGAAACCATCCACTTTCTTTCTCTAGATGGATTATGATCATGTTTTTATGTTATTGATGTAGTTGTATAATGATTTCTCTATATGGTGTAAACATAACATTTTAAAAAACTTATATTTAATGATTTTCACCTGGAAATAATTATATTATATTGACATTGAGAAAATTATTGGCATTCTATATGTTTTTATTCTAAAATGAATGATTATTTACAAGTTGATTATGTGTTGTTTAACCATCCACCTTCTTCCACTAGATGGGTTATGATAATTTTATTCCTTTTATTAGAATTTTTAAAATTATTGGTATTCCATATGTTGTTATTCTAATATGGATGATTATTTCCAATTTGACAATGTATTTTTTAACCATCTACATTCTTCCTACGGATGGGTTATGATCATGTTATCCCTTTTATTGGATTGGGGAAAAGTATTGGCATGAAATATATTATTATTCCAATATAGACAATTATTAAAAAGTTGAATAAGTATTATTTGATGATCTAACTTATTTCTCAAGATGAGTTATGATCATGTTATCCTTTTTATTGAAATGGGGAAAAGTATTGAAATTATTGATGATTATTTACTGCTAACACAAGGTTATCATGTATTGATATTTTTTATTCCTCATTATATAGATAACCAAGTTTTATTCAATAAGATGTTTCTTAGGGATTTTTAAGAAAATTTGGGATGAATTTTATGGAGAATTCATTGGACTTAATCAAGTGATGGGTGGGGACCATAATTATATATCCCCTTAATTCATCGACAGGTCTCATGAGATAAAACGATATTGGGTATTTTATGTATGCCTTCCTAATTCTTGCAATATGTATTGACTGCAGTCTCGATGAAAAGTAAAATGTCTTGGAATAAGTCTTTGACAATAAGTTTTTGATGTCTAGAATTATGCATTCCTTTAGTATTAGATCAGTATTATTGATATCCATGATTTTATTTATTATAATAGAAATTTTATGCTCCTAATTTCATGTTAATTATGGATCTATGTTTTTTACCTATTCCTTCTATAATATTTATACCATGTTTATTCTAAGATTTCCTAGTTATATGTTTTCCTCACTAATAATTTGATCTCACCCCTTCTTATATCTTTTATTTCCTTGGGTTATGCTGAAAAGTAGTACACATGACATGTTTGGAAGTATAACACATGTGAAAGTATTTTTGGAAGACGTTGAAGACTTTTCTTGAATTAAATAATTTCATATATAATAGGGAAATTTTTCATCGATACAAAGAGTATGGGATTTATAAATTTAAGTTTTGTCTTAATTATCTAAGTCAAAAAACCTGAAAAGATAATTTAGATGTATGAGATGCAATAATAATTATTGATTTTGTAATTATGGATGGTTATATTCAGGCCTGTTTAGTTGGTATCCCAGAAAGTATGTAAAGTATGTGTCTCTGAGAATCAGATATGGGATTACATGGTTAGGACATCACATAATATCCCTTTACTACATCAGTACATAACCCATTCCAAGACTCAAAGCATCACAATAAACCTTGAATGAAAATCCCTCCTCCTATAGATGAAGAACTAGATCATTAACCAACTTTTCCCTTAAATACTTGAAAGAAGCCTTGAACTAGTCAGTTCATATAAATTCTTGATCCTTTCTAGTAAAAATTTTCATTGGATTCACAATTATAGAAAAAAATGGAATGAACCTCCTATAATAATAAGAAATATCATGGAAAATTAGTACCTACACAACATTTATAGGGGATACCCAAGATACCACCACCTCAATACTCAAAGGATCTACAACTAATCCATGATGAGATATAAAATTCTCTAAGTAACGGAACTCAAGAGTCCAAAATTAACACTTTGATGGCTTCCCAAATAGTTGGTGAAACCAAAGAACTACCAACACAGTTCATAGATACCCTGTGTTCTCCACCTATGATAATGAAATCACAAGGATTTTTTAATAAAAACCACCATCAACTAGTATAAAAACTCACAAAACTCTACTTTAATCATTCCCATGAACCTATTTGGAGCATTCATAACTCCGAACAGCATCATAATGAACTCATAATCCTCATAATGACATCTGAAATAAGTATTTGGGTCATACTCATCCTTCACTCACATATGATGATATCTATACCATAAGGTGATCTTCAAGAACTAGCTTACTCTCTTAAAATGATTAAATAAGTTTCCAATCAATGGTAAAAGATAATTGTTCTTCACCACCACCAGATATAAATAGTGGTAATCAATACACAACCACAGACTACCATATGCCTTCTTCAAAAATAGATTGGAGCTCCCCAAGGTGACACACTAGGCTAAATGAATCCTCTCTAAAATATATTATCAATCTAAATCCATAGTTCCTGCAACTGAGAAGGGGCTATCTGATATGGATATATTGATATCATAAAAACACATAGCTATAGATTTATCTAAAACTCAATCTCTCCTTGAGGCGATAGCATCACAAACTATTCAAGAAATACATTAGTGTACTCTTCAACAACTCTGGGAAACACCATTAGATATACCTCTATAAGACTTAAAATCATCATGATCATCAAAGAAGATATAAAATCAACAAGACTCCAACCCATATAATGGTCTTTATCATTAATAAACACCACCCATTCACCATTAATATCGTAGAATATAATGAGCCTATTGAAACAATACATGATAGAATACACTAAAAACAATAAAACCATGTCAAGTATGATTTCTTGTGGCTTTATCTATAAATATATAAAATATCCCTGAGATTAGTGATCACCTAACACTAAATCACAGTCCATACACACACCATACAATAAATATTGACCTCTAGCTAGAATAGGAAATTCCAGGGGCATTGGAAGTATCTCTACATCATATCACAAATCATGGAATAGAGTAGATGAAAAAAGGAGTATATAGATCCTCAATCAAAATAGGTATAAACAGAACAGGAAAATAAGAATATTGTGCATCACACATTTTCTAGATTTCTCAACACTGGTAACACTAAAGCATGCATCTTTCCATGACCTTCTCCATAGCCTCTTTAGCCCTAATTCATACCACCACGCTCTACTCGCTTTCCTTGAGGATGATTGATATTCAAAATCTTCCCTTTTCCTACCACATTCCCTCCTTACTGGTCATAAGCTGGAACACGTTACTATTACTACTACCTCGACTAAACTTCTACAATCATTGGGCATGAAACAAGAAACTAGTTGCATGAAAACTTTTGAGGAAGGTTGGGAAATCTCACATCTAATGACTATAATCTCAAAAAAAAGGAATATTATTCCCAAATTATTGTTAGAGGTATAATAACTACTATCCCTAGTCAAATGAGTTGAATAAGGCTGAAACTTTATCTATATCTACTTGAAGTTCTTATTATGACCAAGAAAATAAGAAATGGTCACATTTCTACTCTATGGAAAATCATGGTGAATCAAATCTCATGATGATTATGTCCTATATAACTTCTTCTCCATAATCATCACCTTTTCTAGCACCTCATGATATGACTTCAGCATAAATGGGGTGACCTAGTGATAGATATCTATATGAAAAGCCTCCTCAAAATGCCTCTCCCTATCATGATCATCAGTTAGAATGTTTTAAGAGTAACATAGGAGGTTCTTGTATTAGATACTGAACTCCAAAACACTATAAAACCCTTATCGAATGGTAATAATCTTCTACCGGTAAGATACCTTGGTTTTTGAAGATAGAAACTCAACATGAAATTGTTCTCAAAACTTCTCTCATACAACATACAACTCCTTGTGATCTCTAAGGAACAAAATCCACCACTACCAAGCTAACCCACACAACTTCACCACAACTAAAGAAACCCAGTGCTCTTTCTAAGCACAAGTCAAACCGGATGATATCTCCACCTTCTTAAAACAATCCTCTATCTCCTGATTTGAAATAGGACCCTCATACTTATTTAGACCCTAGTTTGGAAACTCTCATAGTTTCCTCCTCTATGTTTTTTCCATCAACTTCTACTCTTTAGAAGTCTTCTTGAACATCCTGATTAATGTCTTAGACATGAAATTGATGGGGACATTGACCTGAAGCCATATCTTTAAAATAAAAAAATTTATAAACTCCTAAACCTAAGGTATAAAAAAATTTAAGGTTAATTAATTGATTAATTTTAACCATACTTCAAATATTATACCCAATTAAAACATATAAACATAAAATCATGTTTCATGATCTTTTCCTAGGTCTTTACCCCGTAAGAAGCATCACTTTTCCTATTATAGTCAGTAAATTTGAAGGTCTTTATGTTAGATCATTGGGGTGCCTAAAATCCCATGTCTTATATATTATCTATTATTTATATCATGTATTAATCTAGGATGATACTATATCCCAACAAACTCGTGCATCCTAGCCAGTTTCTAACTCCAAACTCCATATTATCTATCAACCATCTACTTTGATACCACTTTTTCATGAACTCATCTCTATAAAGGTACCCATCCTAGGATAAAAATGAATAAAGGGGGATAATAAACCCTAAATCCCAACTTTAATAGGCTACAGGTTGGAGACTATCATCGAAGGTATGTAAATCAAATACATGGGAGGCATTACAAACATATAGTTTAAGGAATAAGAGATAATATCAGAAAGCCGCCAACCAAATTCATGTATAAATAAAATAATAAATATTAATGCATGATGTTATGTCATAAATAACTTATACAACTGAAAATAAAAATTTAATGTACTAAAATAAATCATTGGTAATTACCATGAAGTTCCAATATCTCTTGAATAACTCCACAAACTAGTAACTCCAAATTTAATCACCAACTAGATCCTATAAACATGAAAAAAAATTATACATACATAGGGTGAGGATAAAATGTATACTCAGTAGGACCTTCCCTAAAATATCTCATGAAAAATGTGAAATAATTATACTAAAGCCCAAGGAATAAAGAAATGAAACTAACTTATCACCTAAACAGGTAAAAATATTCCTTTCCCATCCTCACCAAGGATCACTAATCAAGTATCATGTAGAAGTATACCATTATATATTAAAATAATATACCTATATATGTGTGTGTGTGTACCGTGCTTCTTCTTCCCCACTGGTTTGTCACTCTCACATCCCAGTGCTTCACATCTTATGCTCATCCCTTACATAAGTAATCTTTCATCCCTTACATAGGCATCATAGTCATTCTACATCTTTTTAATCCCAACATATCATTATTATCATCATCCCTAGTAGTAATTAAGTGTATTATTATAATACACTATATACCATGTAAATGAATTATACCTCAAATAACCAAAACCCACTCACATACACCCATGGTAAGGTGTAGCCACTATGACCAGATGCAAGTATGCACTATACCTCAATTCATTACAACCCATAAATAAATCTATAGTGAAACCAAGAAAAATCACAACTTGGGTATGAACATACACTATACCATAATCCATTATGGTCTAGGATACTCTTTCACCAACTACAGCTGAAGGGAGATAAGGGGAGAGGGATAATTCAGTCATCCATTCCCTTTCCATCCTAGATGTTGAGAAAAACACCCCCCCCCCCTCCACCACCACATTTGGGAATCGGTTTCCCTACCAATGTAGGTGGTGAAGCATATGAAATAAGAAAATATAAAATAATATCATGCACAACCACACTAAGGGAAACTACCTAGCCTTAGACTTGTATACAGTTATTATTGCACAAGACCCCCAACCATCACTACTAAGGTCTATATATCAAAAAATCATACAAGCATAAAGTTCAATATTAATTATTTTATTATCCATTAATTAATATTATTCCATATTAAACTTCCAATATTGATATTTTTATCTTCTAATTTCGTACCTTTTGCACCATAAATTGTCTTATTTATAATCTCAAGTAGACACCATCATCTATAATCACCATGACCCACCCCCGTTCATTTATTAATTCCTTCATCATATCATAAATTATCCAAGTACTTTAAGACTCAGCCTAATCTACTATATTGAAGCTACACATGTTGTTCATACATCCAAACTGTGCCAAGTAGTTAGAATCCATAATAAATAAAATACATTATTTATCTAACAAAAAAGAATCAAGAAAAAAGTAAATTGATGAGTATGTTCTGGTCTGAACTCCAACCAACTTTCCCAATGTCATTCACACAACATTACACATAGTACAATCTATCCCACCATCATTGTCAGGGACCATCACTATAGCTTAGTATCTCAGTCCATTTCTCAATAATTTTTCCAATAATAACAAGTTTTCTGCAACACTTCAAGTCATAATGAGGCTCTAATATCTATAGAGAACACATACATATTAATATTATGTTATTTTCACACAAGAATAGGAACTAAGGCCATGGTATCTATCCTGCCAAGCCTCCCACAAGAAATAAGAGGTTCATTCAGGCCCAAAAAAATTTTATTTAGAAAACATTCATTTGAATTATCATCTTAAATTAACCAGTTTATTATTAATAGGTTTTTTACATCAAGAAACCTACAGTAGGTGATTAATAATAGTGAGGAAACAACATAAACATGCTTCAATCATTATTCCATGTTTAAGTAATACCATGAAGAGAAGTAATTTTTTTACTCATTCCTCTTTAATTTAATTATAAAGTCATACTATATTTATATTATTTATCAGTTATAAGAAATTAAATGTGCTAAAAAACAACAATGAAAACATTTCCAAATATATAGTATGTTATTTAATAAAATAACAAGAGGTGGCCTCAAGAAATCATATAACATGTGAAATCAAAAAACCCATCCATTTATATAACCCCATGACATGACATATTAATTATAATACCATATGATAATTCCCATTTCAATTATTTAAAAATAAAAAATTATAAAACAAATAAATATTATAATTAAGTAAGGATATATAAAGATGTATCATTCAATTATTATTTTTATCTTTCTTAAATAATGTCCAGATTAATAATCTTAGAATAATCTGCTGCATGCGATATCATTATTCTTCTTATTATTTATTTTACAGGACCTAGAAGAGTAATAATAAACACTTATTTATTTTATTCCCATATTTATAAATAATCATTAACACTTTAGTACTTTCAATTATCTCTTTATTCTTCTTATATACATTTTTTATTTATTAAATGATATAAATTCATGAAATTTTCAAATTATCATCTTATTTAGGTTAATCTCACCCGTTTAGACATAGAAAAATAAATAATAGTTAATTCACACATTTTATAAAAATAAGTAGAAATAGATCCCTTACCCATTAGAAGATTCATGATTTTTTCACCAAAAAAGGATGGATAAAAGAGTTGAATGCAGGATGGAATTCATAGGAATAACTTTGAAAGATTATAAAAGGGGTTCACAAGACTCCAAGAGAGAAATATTGTGATCATAAAGACTCAATAGAAGGTAATTAAAATGAGTGAGGTGAAATAAATCTAATTTTATAATAAAATATACACAACTCTTGAGTATTTCCAAAAAACTTGGTCAAAGTTTCCCTTTTAATCCCCATTAATTTGTTTTTCATTCAAATCTTATGGAATTTCCATTTTAAACCCCCAAAAATTAAGGAATTAAAATATTTAATTATCCTTATTAATTTGGGAATTAAACCCCCATCATCCCTTTAATATTTTCTTATTTATCTAAAATTTTGTTTTATATCAATCTTGATGAAACTAAAAAAATTGGAAAATTTTGAAAATTTTGAAAGGCATAACCCACCATGTGGACCAACTTCATGACCAAAACAACTGACAATGATGGACCAAACACATGACCAAAATTACTGACCATGAATGACTAACTATATAAACAAAATGACCAACCATGAATGACTAACTGCATTACCAAAATGACCGACCTTTAAGGACCAACTACGTGACCAAAATAACTGACCATGAAGGACTGACCCCATGACCAAAATGAATGAAAATAAGAAAAAACTTATAAAATAAATATTTAAAAGACTCATTTCACCCTATTGACACCTCAAATCCCCAAAAAACAAAAATGAAGGTTTTAGAGATATAGGAGCTTGAAACAACTTCACATCATGACATTTCATCATATAGAAACAATTCACCTCGGAATTTCCAAAATAAGGAAACCCAACCCAGTTCAACCAAAAATAGAAGCAGTTCATTATGCATATCAATTACTAGAATCATATGATATATTAATTCAATAATTCAATCATAAAACTTGACCATGATCATAGAGTCATCCACTATTGATTGGAATCTACTCAAATATTTCCCATTAATGGACCTCCATCATTTATATTTTATACCATGACCCATATCATTCATTCCAATTTCCAAAATTATCTATCTTTACCCAATTATTTCATCCATTTTCCCATACTTTCATTTCATTTCTCATATTCTTTATTTATTTATTTTCAAAATTATCTTTATTCTTAAATATATTTCCATATCAAATACATGGAATCATTGAAATTTAGATACAAACACAATTTTAGATAAAATGAATTTTTTTAAATCCATTTTTGCACTTACTTTTATAATTTAAAAAAATACCAAATCAAATCCCATGATTTCATAATCATAAAAATAAAATATTTTTATTAAAATTAGAAATCATTGATTTCACATATCCATAAATTTCAAATTTTATAAAATCAACTTTCACATAAAAAATTATTTGATAGAAATCATGTCAAGATCAATAAGTTTAAAGGAATATAAATCACACATCCAGTAATCATAATCACACAACAAAGGAATAGAATACACCTACCTTAAATGATAAAATTCTAAAATCCCATAAACCTAGACCAAAAAATAACTCTCTTGATACAATCCACTAAAACCAACCAAAAAGATATCATTATAATGATTCTTCCATTCATGATCTTATATGACATAATCTAATCACTACAAATTCATTTAAAATTATAGATCCACCAAGAGAATGTGAGAGAAAAAAATTTAAGAACCAATTAGGTTAAATATCTCTTACCTTCAATCTAGTTTTGATCTTCTCAATCCTAGATATAATCTCCTCAATCTATGGTAAAGATACCAAAAAATTATAATAAGCACTAAATTTCTTTCCAATAGTACATAGATTCATACAAACATATATTAGGGTGTTAATGATGGTCAAATGAGTCAAAGAAATGTATTAAAAAAATTTGGGTCCTTATACCTGACTGTATGATTTGGGTTCACAGTTACCCAAACTATATACCAAATCAGAGAGGGAAAACTACATAGTATTTTTATATTGCATGTTTGGGTTTCATATTATGGATAATCATGCATTTATTTATGTATTATCCTATTTCTATAAATCCACAATGCATGATTGGGTTATATAATTTTTCTAATTGTGCAATTAATCATGCATCAGCTAAAAGCCTTCCAAAATTTTCAATGTTCAGTCTAAGAGTCATTAAAACTAAAATATAAACTTATATACCAAATATGGGGTTTCAAAAATGTATTTTAGATCATTTGGGGAATATAAAACATCATATTAATGTGTGGTTTTTCCCAAAAATTCATAAATTAATTAACAAGAATTTTCCTATGTTTTCATGACAATCTATTCTAGTTTAGTCATATTAGATTATTTGGCACTCATATGAAAGTTATAAAAGAGTTATAATTCTAAAAAATAAATTTGGATAATTTTCATCACATTTAATGTCAAATTTATATAAAATTTATTATTACATTTCATCAATTCCTTGATGATCATTATCTTAAATTTTGACAACGATCATAACCTGTTTGGGAGGTTTTGATCATTTAATGTGCATTTGGAACATAAAAAATAGTTATAATACTAAATATATGTTTTAAATAATTCCATAAATATATATTATCAATATTATAGTTAATTTATTCCTACATATCATAAATGTTATGTGATAATAGACAAATATTTTGTGCCTTGACTAGTTAAATGCTCCATACACTCATATAATTTTTTTAATATGAATGAATGTGTTTTATGAATTTAATTAATGTATAATTATATCAAACTAAATATTATATGAAAATAAATGTTTTCTTTTTCATTTTTTTCTAAATGGTGTAATTAATATTATAGTGTGTAATAATTAATATTATTTAGTTTCCATGAAAGTTGTAATAAATGTAATGATTTCACTGATTCTATGTATACAATAAGGATGGTGAATTATAGAAATATAGAGTTGATGTTGTTTTTTTGTAAAGTTAGCATCGATATAACTAGTAAGTCTCATCAATAGGGAATCTTGAAAGTAAAATCTTCAATCATGATATCATTTATGTCATGAACCAACCCGGGTTGACCCCAAACTGGTCCCCCAATCCAACTCGCCGCATCCCCAAGGTGTGATATCAATTGACTAGGAGTGGAAAAAATCACCAAAGGAATCAACTAGAGGTAGTGTGAATTATTTCTCACAATAAAAATAAAGAAAAACAGGGGAAACCAAATGAGCATCCCAAAGTAAACAAAAGAAACCAAACAAGACAACTAAACATTAACTAAAAATAAAACCAAACCTAACCTAATGATTAATAAATATCCATGGGACACCATGGGTCAATATCTAACCCCAAAACACAACATCACTCCTCAGTGATCAAACAAATCGGGAGCCTACACCTAAGGATAAAAATAAGAATGAATACTAGGCATGAGTATTGAAACTTAGCAGGCACGCCTTGGTAATCTATTCTCAAAATTCATTTCATTTAAATAAAACATTCATCAATTTCAAGTTTAAAATACAATATATAAAAATAGGTTTTTCACACTTTATTTTTCAAAAAATTCATGGTCCATCGCCCTTTTCATTTTAAATAGGTTTCTTTTACAGAAGATGAAAGCTCAGTATTTTAAATAAAAAGAAAGATAATAATGATTTTTTTATTTAATAAGTGGAAAGAGTGTAAAACATTCTCAAAACATTTTTCATTAAACATATTAAAACCAACTATTCATTTTATCAAATAAGTACACAATATAAGAGAGAAGTTGTAACAATCACACAATAAGGGAAATGGAGAAACACTACATAGAGACCAACCCAGATGATGAACCTAAATTATACACTATAGATAGATAAATTCCAGGGGATCATGGGAGTAACTAGGATCTTAGTGGAAAATATAGAGAATATTATTCCTAAATTCATCATATCGGTGTGCTCGATGCAGTCAATATACCTCACGCTCAGTCATACCCTACCTAGCCTAACTGAGGAGTATAATACTAAAGCAGATAAAGGTCCATACTAAGGGCCACTTTCCAGAGTGTAATCCCAAACTAGTGTAGAAAATTGTATATCTTTGTTAGGTTTCCATTTCATATATAAAGTTGGGGTGATCTAAGAAAAGATAAACAACCAACCAATCACATATATACATAAAGGATACAATCAATACGCATAAACACCACCCATGAAACACCCTAAAAAATATCCCCTTCCCTTAAAATCATAATCACATAAGGGAAGTCTCATACCAAGGACCTCCCAATCCATTTAGCATTCAACAAGGTATAGATACATCCTAAGGGGATTTTTATAAGAACAACCCTTGATTTAAAAGTTCTAATCAGACCTCTTTCATTCTTTGAGTAACAAACCATTTCCAAAGAAATCAACACGCTATTTATAAAACCAAATTCCAATTTGGAAATACATTTTATAAGGTAAAACCACCATTTGGAAATCAAAATATCATTAAAAAAGTCAAACATGTATTTTGATAAACACTTAGTGTGCGAAGTTTAGTGAAATGCTTCTATTCAATCCATAACAAGGATAAATTCATTTTATTTCATACCAAACAATTATTATAAAAATAATACATCACTAATTAGTATAAAATAAAATTTAGAGAGGTAAGAAATCAATGATTATTTTTATTCAAATTCCAATTCATAAGGGAAGCTACATCAAACCACAAGGGATTCAACAACGGAAACTTGAAACAGCCCCACAAGGGTCCAAGAGGGAAAGACCATCCATGATAAAACTTAACAACAAAAAATATCCCAAATTAAACCCAAAGAAACATGAACCCTAGACACAAGAGACTAAGTAAGAAGAGGATATCAATATAATATGGAAGAATAAATACTAAGAAGATACAAGGATATTACCTTGATAAATCGCCCCAAAACATTGAAGAAACCCCTCAGAATTACCATGGAAGAAGGAGGGGAGGCTTGAGGAAGAATAGAGGAGCTCCAATAGGGTTTCATGGGACAAAATAGGGGTATAGGGTGTGTTTTTAGGTTAAAAACGGAGAGGTGAAAAATAGAAATTTTAAATTTTTAAAGCCCCTGGGCACTGTGTATGGTTAGGATGCATAGTTTGGAAAACAATCCACCAACCATGCTCCCATTAATAGACTCATAGTACACCCACATGGTTTAGAAACACAATTTCAGAAACTATGTACTAAACATGTAACTTTTTTTTGTCAAAAACTCCAGATCCATGTGCATGACTTATACCTGGTTTGGACTAACCATTCTCATGTCATGCATCCTCATCCAGGGACACCCAAGAACTACACAGTTTTTCCTGGGATCCACATGATTTGGGCCAAACCATGTTCTACTAGTAAAAATAAAACTTTTCAAGTTTAAAGTGAATTGGAAATAGACTCGGCCTCATGAGGCTACATGGTTACTCCTTAACCACACACCCAAACCGTGAAACCTAATAAAAATAGACTGAAACTCAAATTTTTTATCTGAACCTTCCAAAACACAACATAAAATCCAAAGAAAAAAAAGATAAAGCCAAATTAAAGAATAAAATAAAAACTAGGGTGTGAAAATTCTTCCCATCATTAAGTTTTCTACCCCCAGAAACCTCAAACTTTCAAGTTGATCGATTAAAAGACAAAGGTTCATCCACTCACATAACTAAACTCCTCAAACTAAAGAACACATCAACCACCACCAAAAAAACTCACACCTCAAACCTAAAACAATACATTAGACCCAAATAATTCATCAAGTGATAAGTAAAAACCCTAAACCATAATACAAACACATTACCAAAAGTAAAACCATTGGGACTACTCCAAAGTCTTAACATTCACTAAAAGAAAATGGGAACTCCAAGTCAGATGACTCAGAAGGACATAGATAACCATCTACAAATCCTCAAAGGAAAACAAAGGAAAGAACAACAAGGGAGTTAGGTAATACTAAATCCAACATGGGAGGACATGGTGGACTCCCTACTATTTTATAATTTTATCTAAATTCCCAACCAACATCACCCATTAGCACCAAACTTCCCAACCATAATAAAACATTAAAAATATCTATAAGGAATCAAATGAACATGAAAAACAATGAGACACACTTTTATTTAAATAGATATTAAAAAGACACACAACAACCTTATTCATTTAAAAAAAATGATATAACCACAAGATACAACCCCTATAATGATGATATAATTTACATCAAAAGAGAACTCATGTCGGTTCTTCATTCATCTGATTAAACTATGTGATTCTTTGATAGAATAGATCCTACTACACTCCTCTTTCGAGATACACCCCTGAAGAAAATATGGAGATGGACCAAATGACCACATAAATGTTAAGTCTTTGGATAACTTATAAACATAGGCTTCTTGTGACTCAGCTTTCCTAATTGAATTCACATTGAAGCCCTATGGCTTGAAGAAACTGACAAAAGATCATAAGGCCTCTTAATTCCACCACCAACCTCAGGATTTTTTCCCATATCTTTACTAAAATTCCCTTAATCTCTTATAGGGATTTAATGGGGATTAGATACTTCTATCACCCCTGCTAACATGTCCTCAATTAGAATAGTATGCCTCACCACATCAGGAAAAGAGGTTAGACTGAATTCCAACACACTCGACTGAAGATAGGGACAAATCCCATTATAAAAATATATAGCTTTCATAGAATCGTCCATGGAAAACTTCAAGAGATAGGGAACTAGATACATAGAATGATGAATTAATTCCAACACCGAATGATTTCCAAGATGAAGAAGGAACATCTTCATCACCATTTCCACCTTCACTACCTCATAGAAGTACTATCGAAAAAATGAATCCTTAAAGAATTCATAAGAGGGGTGTTCTCAAGGCTTGGGTCGAATGAAAACTTTCACCACTTCCATATCAGACCTTAGAGAATTCATTTTATGAACTTAAATGTTAAAGACTTAGGAAACTCAAGGAATCTAAATATCCTTTCAATTTTTTGCATCCACTCTTCCAGTTCAAAATTATTTTTCTAACCATGAAAGAGAGTAGGATTAAACTTATGAAAATCAAGGAGGAATTATATAGGATGGTTGACTTGTGGGTTTATTAATGGTGAACCACTCATAGCTTCACCTTGGAATTCCATTGAATCTTTGGTGGGGAATAATCTAAAAAATAAGAAAATAAAAACCCAATCAAAACAAACTCTCCATCAAGAACACATTACAATTAAGATCCAAACATAAAAATAATCCAGCTCACAAATTTCCAAAACCTTTTTCCAAAAGATTACTAACCACCATTCTAATGCCATTTTCAAAATCTACACTCCTATCCATTTCATTCCATAAAAGGCTCATGAATGTCACCAAGAAATCTGACCTTTTTCTTATTAAACTACTTCCTTATTTAAAAAAAACTCACTTCACTAAATATCATGTCATTAAAAATCCATTTTATCAAAAATAACTTTATTCAGAATCCAATTTACATAATATTATTTGAATAAATCATAAAAATCTGTTACCATTTCTAAAAAACTAAAACATTTCTATTTCAAAAAAAGGTTTTAGAAACAATTCCAAAATCAAGGAAACCCAAGATAAACTCACGGGGGTCTAGTGTCGATTGGTGACTTGGACATGTGGTTAGAGGTCATATTCCAATCTCAAAAACATCAAGAAGATTTCTTAAGGACTAAATTCTCTAAATCCACATGGATTTTCATGACCAGTGAGCTCACTGAAACCACTAGCCCAACTCCTAGTCCATTTACCTAGACACCAAACAACCCTCAAGATCCAAAAAAACAAAAAAACCAACTTCCCATGGTAACCCAGGGTTTGGAATAGAAATATTTTTCTAGAAACTTCCTCATACCTACACCCCAAGTTCCAACTTCCCTAATCTGTTTAACTTAACATCCCAAATAATAAAGATCTATATAAAAGTTTGGTACTCTAAAGAACCTATCCTCTGATACCATTTTATCATGAACCAATCTCAGTTGACCCAAAACGTGTCACACGAGCTGGCCCGTGACATCCCTGATGTGCATTCCCAATCACCCAGACGTGGTCAAAAGTGCCAAGGGTGTTAACCAGAGGTTGTGAAAATGATTTCATCCAATAAAAATAAACAAAATTATTGGAAACCAAACAATAATACCAAATTAAACAAAATGAACCAAACATAAAAAATAAACATAAATTGAAAATAAAACTAAACCAAACTTGAAAATTACTAAATCTCTATGTGACACCATGGGTCACTCTTCGATCCCAAAACCTAACATCACTCTTTGGAAATAAAACCAATTAGGAACCTTCCCCTGAGACTAAAAACAAGAATAAAGTATTGGCATGAGTATTAAAAATCAGTAGGCATGCCCAAGTAATCTTTTCCCGAATGAATTTATTTAAAATAAAACATTCATAAATTTTGAGTTTTAAATACAATATATAAAAATAGGTTTCTTACACATTATTTTTAAATAAATTCATGGTCCATTTCACATTTTAATTTTAAACATGATTCTTTTCCAGAAGAAGAAGGATCAGCATTTTACAGAAAAAAAAAGAGAAGAATAATGTTTTTATTTAAGAAGGAGAAAAGTGTGTAAAATACTATCAAAAAAATTTCCATGAAACATATTAAAATAAAATAACCACTTTTATTAAATAAGTACACTATAAAATGAAGTAGGAGCAACAAGAACACAATAAGGGAAATGGAGAAACACTATACATAGACCAACCTAGATGAGGCACCTAAATTATCCATCGTAGATAGATAAGTGCCAAGGGAAAATGGGAGTACTTAGAATATCATAGGATAATCTAGAACATACTATTCCCATATACATCATATTGGTGTACTTGATTCAATCAATAGCCCTCACGCTCAGTTGTACCCTATTTGGCCTAACTGAGGGTCATAATCCCAAAGTAGAGCTAGGTTCATACTAAGGGCCACTAGCAGGAGTGTAATCCTAAACTAGTGTAGAAAATGTTCCTTGATAATTTACTATCTATACTTGACCCCCATATTATATCTAAAGTGGGGGTGAGACAAGTGAATCCAATAAACCAACCAATCACATATACTCATAAAGGGCCAACGATCTTGTACCCTAGTGGTACAGGCTCCTGCTTGGCATCCAAAAGACCAAGGATCAAATCCGGGCAGGGAATAATTTTCCGGGGGCACTATAACAGCACTGTAGAAGTGGTGGGACTGTAGCGGCGGCGACACTGTTGCGGAGGAGGCACTGTAGCAGGAACTGTAGCGGCGGCGGTATTATAGTAGGTACTATAGAAGCCCAGGTACTGTAGCAGTACTATTCACTAAGGGGCCCTTTGGGCCAAAATATGGGCTTTTAAGCCTAGTATTTAGGCCACTTGGCCTCTGGCCTTCGGGCTATGTAATGGGTCTCCCTCTACCCGGTCTACAGAGGTATTTGTTTTAAATAATAAAATGAGGCTTTGGCCCCAACCTTTAAAAAAACATATACTCATAAAGGACACAATCAATACACACAAACCCCACACCTGAATCACCCTAAGGAATATCTGTAATATCTCGGATTTTCTTTGTATTATTTTTAAATATTATATAGAATTATTTTGAGACCAAGCGCAGAGATGAAACTTCATTCTGAGGCCCAATGATCCCAAAATGGTGGTTTGAACTTTTTTTAAGTTAAGTGAGTCAGCATGTGTGCCTGGTTTTGGTAATTTCCAAACGGATTCCCAGATTAAAAATCTGAGGTTATCGTTGCATTTGGAATGATAACATTACCTAAGAATGGGACTAACATCAATCAGCACAGGTCGAGAGAAAAAGTTAATTTTTGAATGTTTTATGTAAAATAAAATGAAATGAAAAGTTTATTGTATTTTATTTGGAAACATTCTCTGTAGCACAACGACGGGGTAGCTATTTCTATAATTAATGACATAGCATAATCACTCTGAAATAGCAATGCTAACTCATTAATTCCACAATGTAATGGTAGCAACTCATCATGAAAAAACATGGAAACGTGTTCCCTTCTTTTAATGGGTTAAACTAATATTGGTCATTGATAGAAGATTGGGAGAAACTCTGGATAATTTGTATAGCTTTGGAGAGAAATCTTAACAAAGAATGAAAAATGAATAAAAAGTGTGAATCGTTGCGCCAACGAAGTTGAAGGATCTTGGCGATGAAGGTAGCATGATCCCTTTGTTAGTGATCAATCCCTCCTCAAGGTAGGGTTAATTTTTTAAATTGTTTCTTCCTTGTTCTTTAAATTAAATGATGAATGTGAATCAACCCAAGAACTGGTTGACCCGCATATCGTTGTTCTTTTGGGAGGTATTTTCTTTATCGGGTTTGTTCCTGGGGATTCTTTTGTGAAGTTTTAATATTTTAATTTTCCCCATTTAAAATTTCTAACTAGAGTGTATTAACACCGTGAGGAATGACGACGGAGGTTCATTCCTCCTTTTTTGTTTTATTTTCTTTCCCATGTTCCTAGAATTCTTTGTGTTCTTTGCGTTCTTCATGGGGATATGAATGAAAAATCGTTGTGCATCCGTTTCTTAGTGCAATGATCCCAAAATAGAGATCTGGCATTGTGATGACCCAGCGGAGGTGTGACGCCGATAATGGCAGATGAATCGACGTGGTTTGGGAGAACTAGTTCTTCAATGGTTATTCATGCGGGTAAATCAGAACATTTTTTAGGGCCGATCAGAGGTCTTAAACCAATATAATTGGCTTCGTGGTGTCAGGAAGACCAAAACTTTTAAGTTTCATGGTTAATAGATGGTCATATCGAAGAACATTGCATTCCCCCGCAGTGCTGAATGAAGAACTGTGTTTTCTAGAAAATCTCAAAGAATAAAAATGTGTATTCCAAATAACACTCCATGTGGTACTGGCACAGCGGCGGATAGGGTTTCTCAAAGAAGAAAGAGATGACATGGCGTGTTCTATGAAGAACATGATGTGTGGGTCCTTACGCGGGACTCGGAGTGTATCTCGGATGATACACGGATATGGGGTGGAGTACAGGGAATGTACTCCACCACATGGATAGACCAAGCTAGTTACATGGATTACCCCATGTACCGGTTACATGGGATGGCCCATATGAGTTAAAGTTGTGTACGGGTACACAGTCGCATACACGGAGCGGACCCTAGTTACTTGGACATGGTGTGTGGTCCTCCCTACACGTCGTGTACTTAAATTTACACATGGAATGTTCCCTATGACTTGGGCCATTACATACAGGCAATACCCAGAGTCGTGAGACACATTGTGTTACCCCTTCTGCACATTGTGTATATCTTGGAAACTTGGAATGTTCTCATTTTACACCATTGCTTGGAAAAGTTTCTTTTGATTTAGTGCCCCTTTTGCTCATTCCCCAGAAGGTCATGTATCTTTTTCATCCACAGGAGTATGATCCCTTCGGTAGGATTTTCTAAGATAAAGTTAGCTGCCCCTTCAAGAGGCCCCGAGCGAGATCCTCAATCCATTATTGACCCTATGTAGGGTCAGGTATTGACGTGACTAATCCTACAGGATGTCGATCCCCTACTTAGCAGGTGAATATGGATGAGTCATGGTATCCTCCAAGGCCCCGGAAGTGATCCTCATCTACGTATCATGATCTTTCCCCACTCAGGAGTGTG
Source organism: Viscum album (assembly GCA_963277665.1). Taxonomy (NCBI): domain Eukaryota; kingdom Viridiplantae; phylum Streptophyta; class Magnoliopsida; order Santalales; family Viscaceae; genus Viscum; species Viscum album. Next base: position 1,019,237,060 of record OY728132.1, on the reverse strand, counting down.
TTCTCTCGGAATGAGTGTATCGATCTCCCATGGATTTTATTGATGAATAGTACTTCTCGAACAGACGTCATCAGAGATATCAGACTCATGGAGTGAGTTCTCCCAGATGAGTTCTTTTTGGAACCTTTGAACTAAATCCCTAGCAGGGGTATGTGGTTGTGTAAATTGTCTCTAGACCACAGGTCTGCATTTTGAGTATATCTGGATTGTGTTTCTCTTACTATATTTTCAGTAGATATATATTGTGTATAGATGATTGTACCTTTAACTTGTGTAATACTTTGTGGTTTTCTGGATCCTCTGCTGAGTATTTTTATACTCACCCATGCACAGTATTTTCCCACACAAGTAGTGTCTTATGCAGATTAGTGGGCTTTTGATGGAGTCCAGGGAAAACTAGAACTGGACCGAGCTTTTTGAGTTCCTTACAGTATGAGGTGTTCCTACAGCTATGAGAATAATTCCTAGTACGTCTTTCTTTCTTACAAGTTGGAATTTTTAGTTGTAGACTCTTTTTTTAGTGGGCTTGTATTCTGGGCCAGTTTACTTTTCATACTTTACTTTACAATGTACTCTGTAGATTGGGTTTAGATGTATGCATGCATTTTATTCCGTAGTGTTTTTTTACATTTCAGAATAGGTGGGATTTGTTGTGTGTGTGTGTGTGTGTGTAGGTACTTATTAAATGCTTCCCATGTTAGTGATATGTCAACTCAGTGCTAGTCACTCACCCCTGGCCTATTGGAGGCAGGCTTGGGGAGTCGCGGAATGGGCCCCACTGGGAAGGGTCGTGATAGAGTGGTATTAGAGGTTGTTTATTCTACCTTTGGACTGAGAGTCTATGATATTTGGTTTGGGGAAACAGTGTTAAGTGTTTCAAGTTTGGATTTCAGGCCAGGGACTCCAGTTTTAGTGCATACGACTGAAGTATCCATACACCAGGAATATGATAACTAGATTTTCAACTCAGTACATGATAGCACTAGTTACGGGGAAGTAAAATAATGGTACATGTATCATATAGGAATGGGTTATTTTTTTCATGTACTTTTTGTTAGATATCCAGATATACTCATTGACCATGGTACATATTGTTTCCTTACAGGATGTCACCGCGATGCATACCCACTAGGATTTAGTATATCGATCATTAGGATGACCCCCTTAGTGACGAGGCTTTGATACAGGGACCAGTTCCTCAGGCGTTACCTCAAAGTGGTTTACCTACTATACCACCACTAATGGATTAGTCAGTGGTAACTGCAGTACCGAAAGATGATGGGCACTGGCTGAGCATGCTCCATGAGTTCCAAAGACAGAGACCCCTCAGGTTCTGAGTTGAGCCCGAACCTCAGGTATTTGAGGACTAGCTTGAGGTGGTGACCAGATTTTTTCTTCTAGTGAGGACGACAGCGGACCAGATGGTGATCTTAGGAGCGATCCTTCTTCCGGATTTAGCAGGACGATGGTGGAGTCTGACCACACAAAATCACGACGAGGATATTCTTTCATGTACAGAGTTTAAGCGACTCTTTAGGGGGAGTTCTATCCTGTTACACTGAGAACAGTGTGTATCCATGAGCTTCTTCAGCTTCAGTAGGGTAGTTTGATGGTGGATGACTATTCAATGAGGTTTACCAACCTCTCCAGGTACTTGATGGATATGGTCAGGGATCAGTAATTTAGAGCTAGGACCTTCGAGCAAGGTCTATGTCGGGACATCCGAGATAGTGTCGTACCTCTATGAATTTTGACTTATGTTGTAGTTCTCGAGTGGGCCTTGGTAATCAAGAGCTTTTTGGCGGAGCAGAGACAGCCAGTGGCAGTCAGCAGTAGGCAGACAGGTGCAGAAACCTCGGTAGTAGGGATCCTACGTTGGCCACAGGGTTTGGGACATGAGAGACATCATAGGAGGACCTAGGATAGGGGATCGACGGCCCAGGGATCTCAGGATTGATCCAGACAGCCTAGGTATAGGCGATGCTACTTGTGCGATGGTAGGGGACATCTCACTAGAGATTTTCCGACCTATCAAGCTATTAACAGAGATGTGGTGGATGGACCACTGAGGAAGAGGTAGATAGTGGAGCAGATAGACCCTCCAGGTGGTGGATGTGGTAGAAGAGTAGGGAGATCTATAGGTGGTGGTAGATTCTTTGATCTACTTCCACCAACACCCCCAGGAGGTCCGCACCAGGCTCAAGGAGCTGGGGGACAGGGCTGGGGAAAGCTACATATGGTCAATACGTACAACTGAGGGACTCCAATGATGATATGAGGTACAATCTATGTCTTATCTACCTTAGCTTCTGTACTTATAGACACAAATTTCAGTAATTCCCTCCATTCCACATGTCTTGTTTGAATCCTTGAGATTCTGGTAGAGTCGTTGACTCGACACTTACACTTAAAGACACCTACAAGAGGTGATTCAATGATTATGCATCTTTGCAGATAGTGTGATCTTTCCCTTGGAGGTGATAGTTTCAGTTGGAACCTCTTGGTGGCATCATCGAGGCCTTACAAAGTCATTCTCAGTATGGATTGGCTATCTTCAGTCCACGCCTAGATTGATTGCTTTAGGAGAAGAGTGTGGTGTGTCTGCAGCGATGGGATGAGGTTTTCCTTTGTTTTTTAAAAGGAGAGAAAGGAATCATAGGATGGGATCATGCAAAGGAGGGTGCAGTCGATCACTCATGAGTTGGGTAGCCTTACCCTCAGAGCAGTAGATGTTTTGAGCTTCTAGTTCCCAGTGGTTGTGGTAGAGTACAAGGAAGTATTTCCCGAAGATGTTCTAGGACTACCTTCCCATTGGGAGATTGACTTTTGTATCTTCTTGCAATAAGGGACAGCATTGATATCCTCAGCAGCATATCGAATGGCTCTCGTAGAGTTGTGTGAACTGTGGGTGAAGCTAGAGTATTTTCAGAGGAATGGGTTTGTGAGACCCGGTATTTTACCCTGGGCATCCCCAGTTTTGTTTACCAAGAATACAGATGGTAGTTTGAGGTTTTGCAAGGATTACTGGTGCTTGAACCAGGTGACAGGGAAGAAAAAGTATCCAATGCTGAGGATTGACAACCTCTTCGATCAGATAAGAGGGTCACAGTGGTTCTCGAAGGTTGAACTTCGATTGGGTTACCACCATTTACGATTACGGGATGAGGATATACCAAAGAAGGAATTCAGATGTCGTTATGGTCACTATGAGTACTTGGTGATGCCTTTTGGCATGACGAACGCCCCTGAGAGAGTATATTTTTGCAGCTGTAGTTAGACCTAGTGAGGTTGACCATGGGTTTTGTTTAGGTGCATTGGCACTTATTGCTCATTTCTAGGTCACCTGAGGGGTTCACATTAAGGAAAAACCTTGTTTATGCCTGTTTAAACTACCCAAGGGTGTGTGCTTGTGCTTTCCAAGTTAGAGGAAGACCTTATATGCCTTTACTGCTTAACTAGCTTGCTTAGGAGATGTACTGCCTCCTTGTATTTTGATTATCATGTTATGCCTCGTCTATTTTGATAGCTTGGATTAAGTAGAATGTGTTTATATGGGTGGGTATACCTATATGTAAATGACTAATGGCTTGTAAATGGATTATATGGGAGGGTAGCCCCATATTATTGTTTTGATAAAAGGTTTTCATGAGTGGGTATACTCATGGTTTGTGGAGGTGGATGTGAGTGGGTATACTCACATGGAATGAATGTTTAATTGGAATGTTTGAATGCTTGAATGAATGGTTTGATAGATTCCATGGACTTCTCCCCATGGATCTGAAATGTGGTAGTGGACGCCTTGGGTTGACTCTGCCCCTTGGGTCTTGATTCCGTGGGATTCATCGGGCCTTTCTACCCCATCGGATCCGTCTTTCTTGGGCTCATGTAGTACTTGCTATTGTCATGCTCCTAGAACCCCAACGAGTGCCTAACTGAGTTTTCACCAGGGATGCCCATGGGACTCGATGGGATGCCTTAGACATGCTCCTTGGATTCGGCCCTCTATGGTCTAGATATTTATTACTTGGATATCTTGGTCTACTGACACCTTGGATTTGGCCCATTAGGTCTGCTACTTTCACTATACGGCGTGGTCATGGGATACTTGATTTATTTATACAGTGTGGTTGTGGGTTTCTTGATACAGATGGATGTACGGCATGGCCGTGTGACTTGCTTGATACTTGTTATAGCCGCCTTGTTAGGAGCAGACTCTCTTTTTCAGGTATCCTTGAGGGGTGTTTAGTTTTACTTGATATAGTATACTTATTCCATGGGCATACACACTTACTTACTGGTTGTTTACACTTGCTATCACTTTTTTAGAATTGTTGTTAGAACTGTACAGACCTGGGTGGTCACCTACTGGGATGTTTATCTCACACCCTTTTTGGGCCTCCTTGGGGACACAAACAGATTATATGGTTGCAGGTGATGATAGGGGAAAGTGCCCTTGTACAAGTTGTTGATTATGGATTTGGATCAGGGGATAATAGGACCAAGCTGAGGCTTGCGATGATGGGATACCTTTTTGGTCTTTTGTTCTTTTGGGATACTTTTATTGTATTTTCATGTACTGTTCTGGCTGATTTATAAATACTTGTACCATCTTCATCATTTTTGAATATGAGACACTTTTGGTTATTATTATGTATTCATGTCTGCTTGTCTTACTATCAGTTGTATGCTATTTATTTCATTTCCGCTATTGTATATATATTTGGCTTCTACTGTGATACTCTGGTGATGAGGGAATAGTCTCCCCACTAGCACACCTAGACCCTTGTTGTTAGTCGGTAGCCTCTGGCGTTTGGGGAGATGCGCTTGAGGCCATGTGACCAATCGGGTTTGGGGCACCGTTTCAAGTGACATCTAGGTGCGGGACATTACATGCTGATAAAACATTCTGCCCTCTTTAAAAAATAACCCCAGTAGATTTTTTCTTCCCCACGCCACATTCAATCTCTCTAGGAACCAAATCTTTTTTGTAACTAAATTTGATTTCTCTTGAAAAAATTGAACCACAAAACTAAAGGCATGAAATTTTGAACTTGTTTTTTAGGAATCTCAGTTGATCTTTCATGTGTTTCGCATGATTGTTTTTAGTTTATCTTCCCTTTCTTGTCTATATGTAGAAAATGACCTCTTTTTTTAAAATTATCAAGTGATACTAAAATAGAGATTGTAACATCTCAACTCGAATCATAGGTTCCAAGCCATAATGTCACATGACCTTAGTCTCAGCTCCCTATACATCAAAGAATGCCTACTAGAAGCAAGGGTCTAAGTAAAGTCATGGGGAGACAATACCCTCAATCAGATTATGCAACAATAAGAAATAACCAAATATGTAAATTGTATACAATCAGAGTACACAAAAACAATAAACATGACATATATATAATTTGGATGAAATGATATACAGACTCAACAGTCATACAAATACTAGAGTTGGTCTCCCACCAGGGCAATCACATGAACCAATAAGAGAAGAACAAAATTACAAGAGGCTCTGCAACTCCAGTCTCACCTCATCCCAGTTTCTAGACTTGTAGCAAGCTATCCTACTCAATGATCAACCTAACCCTCAACTCGGACTATACCTACAGCAAGTGAGGAATTCTTAGTTACCCAAGTGTCATGGTCTCCCGAGAAGGGTGTGAGTACAACTCAGTAGGACACCACCAATGCGGTCTAGTGCCCAACCGGTGGTATATAGTGTACGTGCATGTGATAATCTTGAGAGAAAGTAAGTAGAAAATAATTAACTACAAAAACATAATATGTAATCACCCAAACACAAACAAGAAAACAATAGCCATATACTGAGTGGTCATTCACTTACCAAGCTGACACAAACCTCTAATCGTAGCTACTTCAGCTCGATGCCAGTATGGATATAAATGTGGATGTAAGCATCTGTCACCACAAATCATTATCCATGTACCAAATCCTAGAATTATTTGGTACCCTACGCATGTTAGTCCAAGTTCTTCCTTTAAGGAAACACGACACACCCCACCCTGATAGTGGTCATTATCAGAAACATAGCATTCCCCACTCTGATGATGGTCCTTATCTGAAATCATTGAACGCACTTCCCTAACGGTGGATGTTATCTGAGACTTTTCATGACCCACTCTAAAAGTGGTCATTATCCTTGCATGATGGTAAGTCCCACATGACATGTTCAACTTAATTGGATTACTCAAAAACCCCCCAACATGGAATTCTTCCACTTCGTCCTAAGCCGACAGATTCTCATCCCATACATGGTCTACTCCCACATCAATAAGAATGTCCATGATCCAACCCATACCACTAAATTAGTTAGTCTATAGACATCGTCGCATCATAAATATCCCCTCTAATGGTTTGTCCATCATCCATCCAACGGCCCGAAGGCCTTAAAATATTTTTATTTATTGATAAATCCCCCTTTTAAGGGAAGAAGGGGGAAGAACCCAAAGGACTTCATAGACTTAGGACAATCACACCTGAAGGAAAGAAGAGTGAAACCAAACTGAAAATCAGAGCATCCCATTCCCAGAATAAAAAGATGTTGAAGCACTCCAACATTGTGATGTAATCGGCAAGCAAGTGTCCTGTGTCAAAGCACAGGCCCGATCCGATGGCTGACGCCATACCCTCTCAAACAACCAAATCCGAAAAGCACTACAACGATGAAATGACAGCTCTGAATCCTCCTTTGGGCCTGTTCCAAGTGATCGAGTCCAGTTGCACTAGGTTTCCACCTCCAAGATCAAACAAAAGCTTCCACCAAACACATCAAACAAAGTATCCATCAATGTTGAGATCCAGAAATCACCCAAATTCAAATCACCAGAAAAAATCAAAAGACCGGGCGAAGGGTAGAGTAAAGTCGGGCTCTCCCACATCAATCACCACTAGAACCGAAACAAGAAGAACCTCATATCGATTACAAGTTACCCTTCTAAAACATCCGCAGCAACCCAAAAAGGAGGACAAACCAAAGAGATGAATCCAAAGATTTTTCACCCAGAGAGGAAGATCCAGAAATACATAAATGGATTATCGCCGATAAGGGGAGCCGAGCAGGTCTGAGAAGACAACACCATTCTGGGATGGAGCCGAATAGAACCATAACGCGGAGGAACCCCCACTAACTTCCAAAACAGACGATCCACAGGATCAAGAAGAGACCAGCGAGGGAGATAGGGACCCATACCGCAACGCCACCACCGCAAGAACACCAACAGTGCATTAAAATCAAAACAAACGAAGCACACCATACCTCCCCCCTCCGAATCACATCGGAGCAGTTGCAGAGCTACACTGGAACACAACTAGAGCCAAAGGTTAGCCAAGACTAGATCCGGAGTCCAGAATCCATCACCAGTCCATGACTATTTGCTCCAAATCCAAGCCATACCTCGAATATGGAAAGCTCATTACGCGACGCCGAGCCAAAATCGACGGAAACCTATACCGAGCTCCGAACCATGAGAGGCCTCTGTGTCAAGATCCATACCATGATGATGTCAAACCGTGAACATGTATGCGGACCACTCTGATTCCCAACTGAAATCCCAAGTGATGACGCCAAGCTAACCAGACGCTCCGGAGGGGGAAGGGGAGGAGAACCAAGTGAAACCCTAGACGCACAGCCGGATGGGGGGAGACGTCGCTCAGAGGCCCGCCATTTCTCAAATTATCAATATAGGTTATCACCAAGATTCAAGGGGTTGTCCATCTGAAACTAAGAAACCCCCTCATTCCAATACTTGAAGAAAGGTTCCCCATGGTATACGATACCACAAGAAAACACATCATAGTAAAGAACAACAAGACATATCTATATTACCTCTCAAGAGGCTACATATACTCCCACCCATGATCACTATTAAGCATGTTAAACATGTTATGCCAACAAGGTATGACATCAAGGTAACTAGGGTATACATATAAGAAATCATGGCCTGTTATCATAAGTTATAGTAGCTACACTTGTGATCAAGCACCAACAAAGACTTGTGGCTACACATGCACACAAAATTGGTTAGGCAAAAACATGGTCTCATGACCACACACACAAACAAACATGTATTCAACCCTTGATCATAGGAGATTCACATCATTTCAATGCACAAGGGTTTGTCATGGACCTTGTCACTTTTTCTAATTATATTAGGCATGGTTCCTTTAATTAATTAAGAATTAAATATCATTAATTAATTAAGTATTATTTTTTATTCATAGAGAAATATGAATTAGTGGTTATTCACCTAAAGTAGAGACCCCCATATCTCATTCTAATAAACATACATAAATCATAGGGTAGAGTAAAATACCACCCACCTCAAGGTTATCGATGTCAAAGTCATGGTTCATCAAGGAATCATCACCTGAAACATGCCTGTTTTGTTGTCTTAGTCCATAAATTCTTTATTTTAATCATCCAAAATCATGTTTATGTTATTTATAATCCATTTTATTTTTATTAAATTAAATTCATTTTCTAGAAAAGAATAAAAATTTGTATAATTTTGGAATCGACCGCATGATACATGCAATAAAATTCACAACCTATGTGATCAACTGAACTACCACCTGATCACCTTTGAAAATTTTATGTAAAATAAACCAAGTGATTTTAATATAGAAATTAGAAACCTAAAAAAACATAGAAACTGTACATTATAATCCAATCAATTGTTGAAATATTTTTTTCAAAGTCATAGACCAACTGCATGCCTTACAGAGTGACCTTAAATTTATTTGGTTCAACTACCTGAACAACCATGATACCATAATGTCAAATGAAAACAACTGGGTTCTAGATCCTCAATTGAAGAATCTATTGTAAGACTAAGTCAACCAACTGTGGTCATAATTTTAAAAATTAAAAAAATTGACCAAAAGTACAATGAGTTTAACCAAAAGTATAAAATTATTGAATGCAAGTACAAAATGATTGACCATAAGACAAAGTGATTGACCATACAACATATCAAAGAATTTGTAAAGTATGGAAGAAATTTGGATGCTAACATGTAATATTTTAAATCAACCATGTCTAATGTTAAGTATTATATTATTATATCTTTAAATATATTAATCAAACTACTCTTCAGTGTAGAATTAAATACTAGTTAGAAGCATTTAATGAGCCCAGATTTTCTGCCAAAGTATGAGTATCATCCTGATGATTTATCAATGATTATTTTGAAAGAGAATTTATTTTTAAAATGATGACTAAAGATAGAGAAAAAAGGTGGTGGGATGCATATGAAAAATATACACATAAAAACGAAGAATATACACTTTATTTTGAATGTCCATGACACCATGTTCTCATTAGAACTTCGATGATGCTTCTAAGAACATCTGAACGTATTAGCATTTCCATTAGAAATAAAATGATAACTACAATAAGATAAGAACTGTATATTTAACAAAAAAACAACAAACTCTACTTCACAAAATTATTCTCCTTCTCATATTCTATTATATTTACTTTCTACTTGTGTGTGTGTTGTACATTTTTTATATTTTAACACAAGACCATGTGCTAAAATAGAGACTGAAAGATACTCTCTCTCTCATTTCTTTATTTAGTCTCCCACATAGAACTATGGAAGGGGTTTTGTATCCTGGACTGCCTACGTACAATTGATATCTTTTATTTCACTCACATAGAACTATAGAAGAGACTCTATGAATCATGTATAACCTTTTGTATTATTTTGTAAAACCAGATCCAGGTGGTGGATTAGTTTATTTTATAATAAACTACTTAGAAGTGGGGGATTACAAAGTGGATTGGATTAGGTCTAGGCTTGATAATGAACCTCTTGTTTATTATACTATGTTTTTTGTCTATTTTTTACTTTTTTTCAAAAATAACCAGCATATGTTTTATATATTATATAACAAAACATTAATTTTATTGTTTATCTATGTTTAATATAGTTTTTTTTACTCAAGTGATTTTATTCATAATTTAGAAAGAGTTTTTGAACTTATTTTTAATAGAGTTCTTATCAAACTATAGAAAATGTTTTTAAAAGATCAAATTATATAACTCTAAAGTTTAATTAATTGGGTGTATATTATAAATTGGGGGATTTAGTCTTAAATTATTATTATTTTTAGATTAATTGGAAACTCAATTCACTCCTATTTTTCTCACTCTAACTAATATTTGGTATTATAAGTGAATTCAAAAGACTTTTTTATTGTGATCTATTTTCATTAAAATATATCAAAATTTATGTTAATTATAAATTTTATTCTTTATAGAAAATAATAGACAAGAATTAAATACCACTAACCATACTCTTTATTTTAATGGGATTAATTATGCTCAATGGAATATCAAGATAAAAAATCATTTAGGGAGAATGATCTTAATATCTGGATCGTTATTGAAGAAAAACATGAATAAACCAAAACTTCTAGAGCTGAGTAGAGAGGTTACACTAATGCCTCAAATGATTATAATTATAAAGAAATTAATAAATTATATTGTTCATTATAATAAGATTAATTTAAAATAATATATGTTTGTTCTACTAATTTTAAAATTTGGAATACTTTAACTATATCTCATAATGAACTTAAAATATTAAAGATATGAACTTAAATACTTATTCTATTAAATATGATACATTTAAAATAAAGTTTAATGAATCCATTTTTGATATGTATCTCAGGTTTAATGTAATTTTGAGCACAATGCATTCAATTGGAAAGAAAATTGAAGACAAATATCAGTTGATGTGACTTCTGAGATGTATACCTAATAGGTGGAGTGGAACCTTTATTTCAATCATAAAGGCTTGTGACTAAGTATATTTTTAATGAAAGAGCTTATTGGAAATTATATGATGTATTAGGAAGAATATAAAGTAAACAAATAAGAAGAAGATGAACCAAATAAGATATCAGTTTCCTTCAATACATCTAACTCAAATCTTAAAGAGGAGGTCATAGATGAAAGTTCAAGTGATGGTGAATCACTCACTAATATCAATGAGTAAATGGATCACCAAGACAAGTGATTCAAGAAATTATATAGGAACAATAAATTATTCAAAAAGAAAAATGATGGAGGAAAGTATGACTAAAAAGTAAATTGGAAAAAGGAGAATCATACAAGTAAAGTTACCTTTTATGAGTGTAAAAGGAAAGGACACATAAAGGTCTAATGTCCTAAACTAAAATATAATAAAAGATATGAGGAAAAATTAAAAAATGCAAATAAGGATATAAAATCCACATGGAGTGCCTCTAAAGATTGCTCATGAGACCCTAAATCAAGTAGATATGATAAAAATGATAGATCTAAAATTTGTTTCATGAAAAACACATCCAAGGTACTAAATAATATTTATGAATCTCCCATTCATTTTTAAAATCTTTCAAAGAATTAAAAAAATGGTGAAACATGAGCAATGATGATCTATTTGAGTACTCTAATATTTTATAGGAAACATTCAATGAGATAAAGGATAAATATAAAAGTTTAAAAAATAATAATGCTTTATCTTCTCACTTTAAATTTTATTTGGTTGTAGAAAAATAAAAAAGATGATCAGTTATTAAAGGAAAATAATGACCTTAAAATTTTCAACAAACAATTAAAAAATGATCAGGAAATATTCAAAAATAGTGGGTAAACCCTTACAAGTATTCTTAGTAAACAAAAAATTCCAAAGTATACAACTAGGATTGGTTACTAGCCTGGATAGAGAAATATTTATAAGAATAAATTTTTTCTTAGTTAAATTTATTTCAAGTATATAAATAATTATTTTTATTCTAGACCTAACAAAGTGTTTATTTCTAAGAGTTTAAAATATGTTTTTGGGAAACCATTTAGAAAGTTTTGGATTTGTAAATCTTTTATAAATAACATTTTCAGACCCAAGAAAATATGGGTACCAAAATTATTTATTTTTTAACTTTACTATATGAAATATGATTGAAGAGTACCAAGAAACATATATGTTATCTAGATGGTGAATTTTCTAGAAAACTAAATGGGGACTATTCTAGATTCAAGAACCTTATCAAAGTAGTTGGTGGTACATGTCACTTTAGGTGACAGCTCAAAATAAAAAATAATTGGACTTGTTCAAATTGATAAGCCTTGAACTATTTTTATTTCAAAAGTTTTATTGTAGTTGGATTAAAATATAATCTTTTTATCATATCCTAGTTATGGGATAGTGGATACTATGTTAAGTTTGAAAAGAATTCCTATAAATTTTTTGTTTCTAATCATGCATTAGTTTTTATTTCCTTGCATAATGAAAATTTTTATAGTGTTGATTTGAATTCATTATTTTCTAAAAATATTTATTATTTAAGTGCCTTTAATAAAGAATATTGGATTTTTCATAATATAATAGGCCATTAAAACCTTTATTAACTTAGTAATATAACTAGTAAAGGATTAGATAAACAAATTTATAAAATATAACTCCTAATAGAAAACGTCTATAAACCATGTCAAAAAGGGAAGAAACATAAGATATCTTTTAAACCAAAGAAATAGGTTTCATCTTATAAACCCCTAGAGTTGGTTCACATGGATTTTTTAGACCCTATAGAGTTTCTATCTTAAATGTGATTCACTATGATGATGTTCTAGTAGATGAATTTTTTATATACATCTGGGTATTCTTTTTGGCAAACAAATGTGAAGCTTGTTCCTATTTTTTCAAGTATGAGAAATTTGTAGAAATATTTAGTGACCTTACTATTAAAACCTTAAGAATTGATCATGGAATTAGTTTTAAAATAAATACTTTGAGTCTATATGCTCACAGCATGGCTATAATCACAATTTTTTTGCTCCTAGGACCCCACAATAGAATAGTGAAGTAGAAATAAGAAATAGAACTCTTTAATAAATTTGTCGATTGATCCTCAATGAGTATGAGCAACCTATTTACTTTTGGATAGATAATATGAGTACATATTTATATATTATTAATAGGTTTATTATTATACCACTTTAAAAAAAACTATATATGAATTATTAAATGGAATAAAACCAAAAGTTAATTGCTTTAGAGTTTTTTGATGCAAGGTCTTTTTACTCAATAAAATAGATAATTTAGACATGTTTTCATCCAAAAGTGATAAAGATATTTTCGTTTTATATTCAATATCTAGTAAATCATACATGGTATTTATTAAAAAGAACTAAAACTTTGGAAGAATCTGTATATGTAAAATTTGATGAAATAGATCCATAAAAACCTAAGACTTGTTTGGAAAACCATGAGGATGACCTTTCAAATTGTGACATCAATTCTGAACCTAGTGATAATTATTTGAAACCTTATATAGAAAAATCACCAAGTTCTGATAAACTATTTGAAACAAAAACTATAAGATAAAATGAAGTATCAATACTTTTATCCCTATAACTATTAGGACCCATAGAGATTATCCCTTATCTATAGTTGTAGGAGACCTAGATAACGGAACTCAAACTAAAACTTCTCTAAGAAATCAGGTTGAACAACAATATTTATTGTCATATCTTGAACCTGAGAACATCATAGAAGTAATAAATGAAAAATTATGGGTAATGGTAATGAAAAAAAATTGAATTAGATTGAATGGAAAATTTCTGGGAACTATTATAAAGACATAAGGACTTTCTAATAATTGGAAATAAGTAGGTATTTAGGAATAAAGTTGATGAATGTGGTAAAATACTTATAAACAATACTAGATTGGTTTCATGAGGTTATATCCAGGAAGAATTTATTGGATATTAAGAAACCTTTTCACCAGTAGCTAGAATTGAAGATATCAAATTATTGCTTAGCTATATAGAAAATTTGAATTTTAGATTATATCAAATGGATATCAATTTTTCATTCCTAAATTTTGAGGATGTATTTTTTGAACAACCTACTAGATTTCAAAACCTTAATTTTATAAATCATGATTTTAAAATAAAAATTAGCTTTTTATAGATTAAAACAAGTTCCTAGAGCATGGTATGATAGGCTCATCACTTTTCATAGTTTAAATGGCTTTATAAAGTTATTTTTGACACTGTTATATTTGTATAAATAATTTCAAAATATTTTTTAGTATTACAAATCTATGTCGATGATATTATTTTCATATCATTCAAAAAACTCCTTATTTATTGAATTTTCTAAAATGATTCAAAATGAATTTTAAATGAGTTTAATGGGTGAGTTAAAATTCTTTCTTGGATTTCAAATTATTCAAAAAAATAAGTAATTGTTTTAAATAAAATAAAATACACTAAGGACCTTTTAAATTTTTATGTCTTGGATAGTACAAAATGAAGTGATACTCCCATTTGTATGATTTGTAAACTAGATCTTGATGAAACTAGGAAACCAGTTGATAAATCCACATAAAGAGGTATAATTAGAGGTTTACTATAATAAACTACTAAACAAATGGATATTATATTTAGTGTGTGTATGTTTGATTTATTTTAATCAAATCCAAAAGAATTGCATTTACTTACTGTGAAAAATAATTTTTAAATAACACAAAAATACAACCAACTTAGTATTTTTTTCAACCTAAATGACATTCATTTGAATTTGTTACCTATTCATATGCATATTTTGGTTTTTATAAGTTATATAGAAAGATAAATTCTATAACATGTCACCTTTTGGAAAAGTATTTAGTTTTATAGTGTCGTAAGAAATAGAATTTTGTTTCATTATCTATTGTTAAAGCTGGATATATAGCTATAGGTAGTTTTTATGCATAGATTTAATGGATGAAACACACATTATTAAAATATGGATATGAATTCAAAAATTTCCTTATAAATTATGACAATACAAGTGTGATAAGAATTTATAATAATCCTATATCACATTCTAGAATAGCACATATTGATATACAACAACACGTTTTGAGAGATCATTTTCAAAAAGAAGATATCACTCTTAAATTTATTGGAACAGAGCATTGACTTGCAAATATTTTCACAATTCTATTAAATTATGGGAGAATTAATTATATAAAACATGAATTAGGTATGATTAATTTGGTTTAAATAATTTTTTAAAATATTTTAATATTATTTTTATTATTATTTTTATTATTTTTATAGGTTTATAAGTTTTTCATATATTAAATATTTTTTTAGTAATTTTTTTTTAAAATATATCATATGGGTTTAGGACTATATTAAATTCATAGTATTATTTCTCATGTGTTACTATCTATGTAAATCCCTAAATTATTGAAATATAATATCAAAATTGGAATCATCATGTTTCCATCTAAACTGAACTAAATCCTCTTCCTTAAAACCTTTCTTCAAATCCCTAGTCATGATTCTTAGTTTGCTCGGTCGAGAATAAAAGATCATTTGGAGAAGATGTTGTTGAATTGTATAAGAAAGAAAAGGTCATCTCATGAAAGTCTAGGAAGATATTGAAACTACATCTACTCTCTCTTGAAGTCGTTTCTAAAAGAGAAGTGGATTTTAAATGGTTTAGAACTAGTCTATCATTGGTGTGGAGATTCATTTTACGTCAAAACAGGGAAAGTTGGTTTTTAGATGAAAATATACCATTTTGTCTTCATATTTTAAAGGAATTTTATTTTAATATTGTGTTTAAATATATATAGTAGGAGTATGTGATTCAAATAGTAATCGATGGCCAAGAATGTGATTTTATTTCAACTTTTTTGGCTAATTGTCTAATAATTACACATATTAGAGAATATGAGGACTTCCAAGCTTGTACCCTATAAATGATTCCCAATTTGAGATTGGGAATGCATTGTAGGAACTAATAGATGACTTAACCTACTGAATACCAGTTTTGAATAAACTAAGTGCTGAATGTAAGCCATTTTGGTGATCATTCAACACTCTATCTTCCCAAGGAAGGGATATTTTAGTTTAGTAAGGTATCAAAATTTAATCTATTTATATTAGATGGTAAGTAGAACTCGTATTAGTCTTAATTTTTTATTAAAGAGGTATATATAGGATTTAACTAAACCATCTTCAAGTTTTAACACACTTCTATATCCAAAGTTTATTTCTGGGTTATTAGAAAAGAGTAATTAAGTTCCAATTAGAGTTTAAAGGAATATATTTCCAAGTAGTGTCAGTTTAAATCTGACTACCTGTAAGAGGATAAAAATAAAATGGAATCCTTGGAAAATGATTTTGATAGTTGATGAGAATAATTTTTGTGAAGAAATAAATCCAGTTACTCATCCCTCTAGGACAAAAAATTTAATTTAATTTGGACTGGAATTGGATGAAATTGTAGATTTTGATTATTCCTTATATGAGAACGAATATTAAGCTAGGGATTTAGATAAGGAAGCTAGAAAATATTTTGAGGAAATATTATAAAGGACTCATATCCATGAAATTAAATATGAAGTAGAACCTATGGAAGAATATTTATCTCATCCCCATGAAGTTCAAAGGATTCCTAAAGTTTTAGTGAGAGATATAAGAGAACCTAAATTACCTTTGTTGGTTGAATCATTACGAGAATATGTACCTCATGTGGGAGAGAGAGTTTCTAGGTTTATTATTTTTGGACCAACTCTTACATATTTTGAAAGTGGTAAGGATATGGATCCTAATGTAGTGAAGATTCCACCTATGTTTTAGATAGGTGAAGCTCCCATTTTTTGATTCCTCAACTTCCAATGAAGAATTACCTATTGATAACCCATAATTTTATATGGTTGTATCTTCTCTTAGTGATGTGAATAGAAATAAGGACAATAAGGATGATAAAAAATCTAATAATAATTATAAAAAAGGATGATAAGGCTACTAAGAATGGAATGATGATGATGATGATACAAAGCTAGATAAACTTGTTCTTGTTGTGTTTTAAGGGAATAATGATCAGCTGATCCAAATCCTTATACACCTATTTTAGAAATTCTAGTATGTCATGACTCTTATAAATTTCTATTAAAGCTTTTGGATATGCCACCTTCTCCTAGAGATGTTCCTACCAATCTTTCTCAATAAGAGCCTATCTATGACTATTATTCTAGAATAGAGATTGTATCTATAGAAGATTCTGAAGATTAGTTTGATACCTCTCTGAAAAAATTTTATTTTCCTCCTAGTATATTCTCTCCTAAGGAAGAAGCTTAGAGAAAAAATCCCATATTCAATGATTATTCTTATGATCAAAATGATGATTTCATTTCTGAAGCTGATTATTCTCAAAATCAACCTGCTAGACCACAAGAAGATAGATCCTCTTCTACTCAACCCTCTATAATAATCTCTTAAGACTTCATCTAGTTCAAAAATTGCCTTTTGGAATTCTTAAAAGTGGATTTTTTAGTATCAGTTGGGATAATACTCATGACCAAGAAGAGGATATTTCATATACTATTCAATGTGTTGTTTCATACATTCATACTAGGTTGTTTCTAAAAATAAATTATATACACTAAGGGATTTGATCTTTTAGAAGGGAAATAGAAAGTTTAATAATTCAAATTTGATCCTTATAAGATGATCTGTTAGACATGATGGCTACCATGGATGAAATATATATTATAATGATGAGTAGTCCATTTAGGACTTAAACTTCTACTTCATAACCACATCCTCCTCTTTTAGTATCTTTTGATGAGAATTTAATTCAAAGGATGATTCAAGAATAGATTTCGAGTATTCTAGATAGTATAAAAGATGTTAGAAACCAATTTCAAATGATCATTACTACTTATGGAGAAAAGAAATTTGATTTGATTAAGGATGGATTCTTTAAAACTACTAAGGATAAAGTTATAATAAAGGGTGTGATAAAGTACTATCTAAGTATGATTTACACTAAATAAGACCTTAAGACTTAGTTTCTATTTTTAGCCAAAAAATTTGAAAATAACGCCTCTAAAATCATCTTTCAAAACCATTACAGATAATTTATTAGTAATGAATCTTATTCTTAATAAATTCATGTTATAAAATTATGAGTTCCTTCAAGTGATGGAATCTGGAACAAGAGTTGTGGGATCGCGATCAGGACTAAAAACCTCCTACTTGATCTGGTCGGGGTAGTGAACACCAGAAGGGAGGCCCCCACCCTGCAACAAATCTTGAACTACCCTCATGTCCATGCTCCCATCAGTATCAACTCCATCGGCAGATGGGTTAGGTGGCATTCCCTGATTCGGGGCCTCAAGCTTAACATTTATGGGTCCTGTGTCGACGGGCTCATGCGAGGTGGGGGGCTTGTCCAAAACTCCAATGGCTTGGTCATACTGGCCTTCTCCACCCAGTTGGGACATGGCTCATCACTTTTAGCAGAGGCAAACACCATTCTCATGGGCATATCAATATTCCAGCAAAGGGGGGTCATCCTCGCGGAGGCTAAAACAGATTCTCTACTTGTTCACAATTCCCTCAAGGGTCTTAGTGACACCCTGTGGTCCATTGAGTACATCATCCTGAAATTCCATGACCTCCTTGAAAACAATATTAAAGTATCCCACATTTTGTGGGAGGGTAACAAGGTGGAGGATTACCTGGACTCCTTTAACATTCATGGACTGGAGAATCTCTTTATACATTACCTTCATAGCTTGACTCCCGTGGGGAATAACATTATCTGAGGGGATTCCCTTGGGCTTCACCATTTTTGACCCACATAGCCTAGCTCCCCCGGTCTTCTTTGTGCCCCTTTTAATAAAAATATAGATGATGATGATGATGATGATGAACAAGATTTGTGGTTGATATCACAAGGATCTTAGATCCCTATATGTATGTTGCTAATACCCCTGTGTTAGCACCTCTTGCTCTTTATTTACCTTAAACCTCCACCTATACTACCCAATACTCCACAATTTCTTTATATATTACACCCTCTACCTCACCTATACCTATAATAGGACCTTTTGGGCTCTCAGTTTCTCAATCCCTTGTCCAGATCCAGAATATTTCGAAAGGAATCGCCATTCTAGGACCTCTTGAAATTCATAGGACTACTGATCCTATTCTAGATCTAGTTATTATGAAAGGGAAGGATCCCTTTAACCCTTATACCCATTCATAGCTTGAGGATACTAATTATGATTAGTGTATGATGTGGCTAATGTAATGTTTTTTAAAACATTTAATGAAATATCAGTTTATTATTATTTCTATGTTTGTTATTTTTATTATATATGATTTATTTTCTGTTTATTTCTTCTTTACTCTTTAACCCTTTATGGATTATTTTTGATAATCCCAAATGGGGTGTAAAATATCTGGCATAAAAAATTATGAATACAAAAGGGTAAGTAAACCATAATAAAAAAACATGAATCAATTATTAGAACATGTCATATTGGCAAACTAACAAACCATTTAATCTTTAATGCCTAATCTTTAATTATTTGGTTAACAATTTATACATGATTTGTGATCATCAAAAAGAGGGATATTTTTTATTAGTCTATAAATTAATTATTTTAATAATCACAAATCATGTTTATGTTATTTCTAATTCAATTTATGTTTATTGAATGTAAATTCATTTTCTAGAAAAGAATAAAAAAATTTCTAAGTCTGGAATCAAGTCCACGGTACATGCAATCGACCCCAAAACATATGTGATCAAATGAATGAACACCTAAATACTGATGATGAGTTTATGGAAAAGGAACCAAGTGACTCTGAGATAGACTCGAGTGGAAACAAGACAAAACCAATTGATCATACATTGTAATCCAATCAACTGCCATAAGATTTTTCTCAAAGGAAGGATCAACCACATGACTAATAGAGCGGACACAAAGTTAGTTGGTTCATATGCACAAATAGCCATGTGAATATAAGGTCAAATGAAAGAAAATGACTTATGTATTTTCAAGTGAAGAATCAACCATAAGACCAAGTGAACCAACCGTGGTTAGAAGTCTCAAAATTGAAAAATTATGAGATTGATCACAAGTACAAGGTGATTGAACAAAAGTACAAAATGAT
This sequence comes from Viscum album, assembly GCA_963277665.1. Lineage (NCBI taxonomy): Eukaryota > Viridiplantae > Streptophyta > Magnoliopsida > Santalales > Viscaceae > Viscum > Viscum album. The sequence goes on along the minus strand of OY728132.1, from coordinate 1,019,217,079 downwards.
CAACCATAAGTATAAAATGATCAAACATAAGAAAAATTGATTGATTGTACAACATATAAAAGAATATAAAAATTATTGTAGCAATTGTGGATGCTGATGTGGAAACTTTTAAATTGACCATGTCGAAAGGTATTTATTATATTGTTATATCTTTAAATATATTAATCGAACCACTCTTATGTATACAATTAAAAATCAGTCTGAATAATTTAATAAGCTTGGGTTTTCTACCAAAGTATAAGGATAATCATGATGATTTCTCACTATATATCTAGATAGTTCTAGTTTTTAAAAGGATAATCAAAGATAGTGAGAAAAGGTGGTGGGACTCATATGAAAAATATACACATGAAAAAAAATGAACATATACTCTGTTTTGAATGTCTATGAAACCCTATTCTCATCAGAACATTAATGATGATTCTGATAACATATATATATATTATCAAATCCATTAAAAATAAAATATTTACTAAGATAATATAAGAACTACCTACATGACAACAAAACAACATACTCTGTTGCACAAAAAAATTTACCTTATTTTACTCTATTTTATTTACTCTTGAGTTGTGTGTGTGTTGTAAACTATTTATATTTTAGCACCAATTATTGTGCTTAATTAGAGTGTTCAAGACACTAATTATCATTTATTTATTTATTCTCCCATATAGAACTATGTGATAGTTTGTTTAGACTCGACTTCCTGTATACAGTTGATATATTTTATTTCTCCCATATAGAACTATGGAAGAGGCTCTATGAAGCCTTGAAAGACTTGTATTCTATTTTGAAAAATCTAATATAGGTTTTGGATCAGTTTCTCTTATAGTAAAATACTTGGTATAAATTTATTACCAAGTGGATGAGATTAGGTCTTAGCTTGAGACTAAACCCCTTGTTTATTACATTTGGTTTTTATCTATTTTTTTTACTCTGTTTTCAAAATGAATCTGCATCTGTTTTCTAAATTATATAAAAAAAATTACTTTGATAGATTACTTTAATTTTTTTTAATATAATATGTTTTAATCAAGTATTTTTTTCAAAATTTAGAAATAGTTTTCAAACTTATATTTAAATGGGTTCTGATCAAACTATTGATAACCTTTTTTAAATATCAAATTGTATAACTCTACAGTTTTAGTTACCTGGTTGTATTTTATAAATTATGGAATTTTATTTTAAATGATTTTTTAACAAAAAAATTAATTGGAAACTCAATTCACCCCCCCCCCCCTATTGAGTGTTCCAATCTGACCAACACACTTATCAATCGGTTCAAACAGCTCGCTGGGGATTCCTGGAACGAATTCTATTATTTTATTTACAAAAAAAATAAAAACACCACACATGATAATAGATTTTATATTCCAAATAATATAGAATAAACTTGATAATTACATTTTATACTTCTTGATAAATCTGGATTATTTCGTAGATAATAATTACAATTCCATGTGTGATAATAATCACTCTCTAGAATAATCCAAGATGGACAAGAATAATTATTATTATTCTTTTCTACAATCCTAGATTATTATAATTTTAAGAACTATATCATTTTTTCATTATTTTTTGGAGATATTAATTCAAAATTCTATTTATGAAATGATTTTATTGAATTCGTACCTAGGTTTTACCTTTTAAAAATGTTTCACCCAAAAATTGAAGAGAGAGGATTACGCTCTGTCATGCTTAGAACCCAGAAGAAGAACTCATATTTGATGAATAAAGATTAACTAATATTGAAAAATGAAATTATTTACTTCCCAAACTTGAGATGGTATCTAAAACTAATGGTATAAAGGGTTCAGATATCTTTAAGAAGGCACCCATGTACTGGTTCATGGTAATAAAAATCAAAATTTAAATTATCTATTTAATTTTTCTTTTACTGTAATCTTGAATGCATTGAATTTAGATTCTTCATTAAGGGATTAAAAACCATTAAATGAGTTGAAATAATCAACTCCCATGATTTTAGTATTTTAAAATCATTAAAATAGGGTTAACGTGGATTGAAAATTGAAAAGAGGGATAAAAACTAAAAGCTAGGTAAAAATTATTACCCGTACATGATAGCATAGTGTTGTGTAATTGTAAATTTGTTTACCCTTAAACATTGGAAAAAATGTGATTCCCTTATGTGATATAATATAAATTCATAAGGGTGGATTTTTTTACACTTACACAATTGCAGAAATCCACTGACCATACATAGACTACCCTTATGTTAATTTATTACCCTTATACATCGCATAGGATTACACTTACATGATATATAGAAATATCATTTTACCCTTAATAAAATCATAGTTACCCTTATCCAAGTAAGTAATTAAATTTACACAGCTCTATCCCACCATTATATATCACATAAAATTTCTTACTATCTTTATTCAATATGTAGATTGCATGAGATTACCCTTATATAGGTCAATCCTACCCTTATAGAGCCTATGGAAGATTACATGAGATTTCCCTTATATAGGTCAATCCTATCCTTACAGAGCGCATGGAAAAGTGACTTTACTATTATTCAAGTCAAGGAAAAACCACTATACTCTTACAATGGATTTTAAAAATAAAAATTACCCTTACATAAAGAATGGGTGATGCATGAGGGTAAGAATAAAATTGAAAATTTTTAATTTTTCACACAAGAGGCTTATAAAATATAAATAATAGAGGGTTTTAAGAATATTTAAAGATTGAAAAAATTAAAATTATCCCCATCTAACAAATTATCATCCCAAATAAGTATCTATAGTGGTATTTCTTGAAAAACTTAGTCTATTGACCTTGAACACTAAAATCATTACCCCACATCTCCTCCAGGATCTATCCAGCTACCCTAGGATTAAGACAAGTGATATCATCTTCCTAAAAAAACCTTCTCAATTTGGTCCATAATCTGCATCAAACACTCCTCATAGAATGAATCTATATCTAACTCAACATCCTTACAATTTATTACATGTGAAAGATTGATCATGTACCTTCAAAGCTAAGAAATGTGAAACACACCATGCATTCTTCAATAATGTGGAGGTGATTCTACATGGTATTCTGCTATTGAGAAGTTTCTAGATGGTATTCCACTTTATAATCATATTTAGTGATCTCGAAGTGCCCAATATCCTAATTTAATTCTAAAATGACTTTTTAGAAGTTTTTTCAATTGGTTTACCAACTGCTTGCACCAATCACAATGCTTAGAATCTTTCATCAACACACCAATGATACGACTCCTTCTTAGCTTGCTCTAATTTTTCTCCATATTCCAAAGCCTGTATTTAATTTCCATCAGTAGTTATATCTAAAACAAACACTAAACATTCAACATGGAACCAGATAATCTCAAGTCCACTACACATCGGTCTCTAGAGTCACCACAGTCATCAAATGGTCAGACTTACACACACCATAACCCTTCCACTAGAAAGATATTTTTACACATGACTGGGTTGATGCTCCCCACTGTAGGAGTATCCTTATTATTGCCTTGAAACACATAAATCAGTCTAATAAACCCCCAACTAGTCAAATTCAGAACGCAATAACTAAATGTGACTGTAAATTCAACCAATTCCCAAGAAAAATATCATGAATTATGCATACCCAGATTGATTGGAACATAGTCTACTAAATTTAATGATCCATATTTAAGTGTATAACATTCTACAATATCCTTGTAATAGGTTACAACTCCTAAACTAGATGGTTCTCTTCCCCTTGTGTAGACCACTGTTTTAAACCCCTATGTCTCCAATAACATCAAACTCGGGTTGACCTCAAAACGGTACCCTGGTCCACTATCAATGTCAACTACCACCATAGAGATAATTACATAAGAATTAACAAATATTCCATAAAAACCTTTAATATTTATGACAAAAAGTTGAAAATTTTAAGATTGAACCTAAACTAAATTTACCAGTGAACCATCGTCACTACCACCTTCGAGTTCATCCATAGAACCAGGAACATTTTCAATGGTCATCTCACCACTCTGCTCCACTGATTCAACCAACCCAATGTGTAACCACCGCATGCATGATCATGTATTAAGTATTTCTAGCTAGGCACAAAAATATCACCTATTACTCATAACAAATTGATTTATCCACGAGTCATAGACTCCAATCTAGACTCACTTTCCTTTAGAGCTTTCTATGCACCACAAGGTACTATCACCACCAAAACCAAGAATTGTAATCACTTCTATTAGAAAAGGTAACTCCTTGATACAAAATTTCACAATGATTCACCTGTCACATGGTTATTATCTCAAGCTACTAAGTGTTTTCTTGCGCTCATCCCTCCTAGGTTTGACCACCTAGGATCTCCACTCAGAATCCAATGAGAGTTGTGTTCCAAATTAATAGGTCAATAAATACCTAATCCTTCCCTCGATGCAACAAGAATCTAACCACTCCCAAAATTAAAAATTGTATCATCAGTGGAAAAAAAAATATGTGATGGTTTCAATGGAAAACTGGTTAGAAAATGAGATCAGTTTTTTTAATTACCATACAAGAATTTTTTTATATGTTAGACATTTTCTTGATGTCACATATGTGGAAAAAATATATGTGATGGTTTCAATGGAACATTACTAAATTCACCTGACAAAACAAAGGATTACATTAATTCTAGTTTGGACATGATTGACATGGGGATATGGGAATATTTGGAACTAGTCAAGGGTGAAATATGTACTTTTCTTCATCCAGCTAATTACACTCTTTTTAAGAAAGAGTGATATCAGTTTTTCAACTTCATAAATGATGTAAAGGTTCTATAGAAGAATTCATAAAATATCAAGAATATCATGTCAATGACTGATTTAAAGTTAAAGGGACTGAAATCATATGACTATCATGTTTTGATGCAACATCTAATTTTTTTAGATTTATGTTTCATTTTTCCTAAGAATGATCATCATACAATAACAAAGCTTTGTTTCTTTTTTAATTCTCTATAAAGTAAAGTTATAGACCCTATGAAAATGACAACTATGGAAAATGAAATTTTTTGTCATATTATGTGAATTAGATATTTTCTTCCCACCATTATTCTTTGATGTGATGCTTCACATGATGGTTTACTTGGTTAGAGAGATTTGAAAATGTGGTCCTATACATTATAGATGGATGCACCTCATTGAAAGGTATATGAATATTTTTAAAGGTTGTGTCAAAAATTAAAGTCATTTAAAAGGTTGTATTTCAAAGAGATATATTTTTAATTAATTTCTTGAATTTTATACCGACTACCTATCTGATATGGAAAGCATGATATACCAAAATCCTATCACATCAGGTAACTTGTGGTTGAAAGAATTTCCAGAATAGATTTTGTCACAATTACTATTACAGAGTGGGAGTAGGATCACCTTTAGGTTTTATATAATAGTTTATAGGTTTCTCTATATATTAAAACCCAAAAAAGTAATTCTTAGGAAATTTAATCCATTAAGGGAAAGAATATGGATATCAAATACATATAATTGATAGTTTATACGATGGTTTCAAGGTTATATTTTTAAGGAGTCATCTGCAAATCCAAATTTAATTTCAGAACAAATTTGATAGATATCCATGGGATAAAGTGTGCATCTATTATCTTATAATGGTTTTTTAATTAATGGTTATACATTCTATAAAAAGGAAGATGATAAACTCAGTATCATACAAAATAGTGAAGTTACACTTGTGGATGAAGTGATGAATGTATCTGTTAACAAGGATAGAAATTCAATTTATGAAAATCTAATGTACTTTGGCATCATTGAACAAATATGGGAATTGGATTATACAAAATTCAAGGTGGTTATTTTTCAATGCAAGTGGGATGATAGTAAGAGTGTAGTTAAAACTAATCAATTGGTATTCACAAATTGAATTTTAGTAAGGAATGGTATAAGGATAAACCAATCATAATGGAATCACAAGTAGTTCAATTATTTTATATCCTAAATCTTATAAATAGAAATTGGTTGATTATTTTATTATCAACCAAAAAAATTGAAGGTTTAGATGTCAAATCAACTGAGGATGACCCTTTCATTGGGATGTCACAATCATTTTGTGGTGGTCCCAATATATATGGGGTCTTGTATTTTAGAGGATACCAAGATGAGTGGATTTGGATACTTGATAGAAGGGTCAAATCCATTAAACCTTTAAATAAAAAATATAGATTTCAATAATTAGGTTGTATTTTTTTGTGATATATTGCATTACCTAATAGTATTAACTTTTCACTACTGTAATTACATAACCTAAATTAAATTCTCATAAAATTATGTAGATAATGGATTTTGAATCTATCAATTCTCCAAATCTTTAGGAACAAAAAATTTCTCAACATGTTGATACTCCCAATTCAGAGGACTAATAAGTTTCTCCACATACTAATTCTACCAATCATGATGAACAATATATTAATGATATTGAATCTGAGGAAATGGTATAAGGTGAAAAACTTATATCCTAGAAAAAATAGTATCTTTATAGAATGATTTTTTTAATAAAAATTATTAAGGAAATAAGCATAGACATCAAATTTGAGGTTGGATGGAATGCACATAACCATCATGTTAACCCCAAAAATTCCATTTTTATTAGTTACATTGGGGTCACCACTCAAATGTGCATGTCAATTGATGTAGATACATGGAAAGATGTTATACCCATGGATAAGGCACTAAATTGGGAAGATATTGTGGTAACATTATGATATAATTTATTTATTTTACTAAAAAATAAAATAATGAAACATTTAATTACTCTTTATTATCCCTTGCAGAGTGAATTAATACTAGATGACTATCAAATAAAATTTGTATTAATAGTCACTAGAAATTCTCATAGAGGCCTTTAGACCATTCTTATAAATCATCATATCAAGGATGGTCAAGGGAACATAAATCACACCCACCAAAGATGTATACGTGAATGATAAACCAAGAAATGTGGAATGCATTTATTGGTCATTGTGAGGAGGAATCTTTTTAGGTACATTGTGATTTTTAATGCATTACTTTACAATACATGTATTAATAACATTGATTAAGAAATATTAATTTATGAAATAGAAATTGAGTGATGAAAATATACAGTTTGCATCAAACCCAATTTACTACTACTGTAAAGCAAGGATGGGGTTCACTTCACTTGAAAAAAATGGTATGTATTTTAAATCTACATTAATAATTTTATGTTCCATGAAATAAAAATATAATTATGCTCCTTTGTTTATATGTAGATCGATAAATCAAAATCCAAAGCTTCTTCCATCCCATATCATGTGCTATGGAAGGAGGATCCTACAAATAAAGACTAAATAATAATAGATGAAGACACATAAAAAATATAAGAAGCATGTGTAAGTATGAAATAATAATAAAATTATATTAAATTTGTATTAAATTACAATGAATACTTTTTATCATGTTTAGAAATAAGAATCAAAATTTGATGTAATCAATGAATTACTACTTTCAGTGTCCTTGTAGAGGCTAGAACAATATGGTCATGTCAGAGGTGTGGGTTTTTGTAACACCCCTAAATTCTAAAGTAAGAACATTGTATTTAATAGAATGTGGGACACATAACACCAATCCTAGAAATGAATATAAGATCCCAAGAATTTATGATATATTTAATATTATAAATAAATCTATTATATATATTGTAATTCACTCAACACTAAGTTATCTTGTGTTACATGCAATAATGACTTTTTTTTATAGTTTGCATTACACGTAAGACTGAGTTTTACCAATAACAATATATTTTTAAGATATTATTATTTAATATAATAAGGTACAAAATAACCATTAAATTGATGGTTATGAATAGGATTAACTATATTATCAAAATATATGGTTGAATTCATTGGTTACAAATTAATTAGAAATGAATATAAGAATAAATCTAATATAAAGGGAATTTTTTTATTAAAAAATATTTTTATGCTCACAAAGACATTTTATCCTAATAAATTTGAATAATTAAAATTATTGAGTGATATTAATTTAATATATATATTATATATTAAATAAAATATTTTTTACATTCATAAAATATATTTGATAAGTATAATATAATAAAAAAACTAATATTACGCATAAAAGTTAATATTTTTATAAAGGCACTTTTAACATCTTTTGATTGCTAAATTTTGACAATTTTATAAATTTAACATGAAAAAATAAAATTAATTTTTTAAATTTAAAATTATAAATTATGTTAGGGTGAATTTTTGGTATTTTTCTAAGAAGTTTCATTTTTTGATGAATAGTGAAAAGTACTGAATTTTATTTCAAAAACTACTTTTATCTATGATTTATTTATAAGGTTAAATTATATTTTCAATTGGTTTTAAAGTCACATTATATAAATTATGCATCAATTAAGTGAATTTTGGTCATTGGAATCAATTTCACTTTGAAATTAGATATAAAAACATAGAAAACTTTTAAACATTTTAATTTAATAATTTGCATTGTCGTTTCGTCTATGGGATTAAATTTCAATTCATTTATGCCACTTATTTTATTATAATTTTTAAAAATGAATTAAATATTTGTAATGATCATAATTTATAGTGTTAAATAATTTCAACTTAGTTTTTGGCCAAAAATATTATTGAAAGTAATTAAAACTAATTGCAACGATTAAGAGAAAAATTAGCTTAATAAGGGACTAAACCTTAAACTTATGGGCCAAAATGACCTATACACTTGTACAAAAAAAATTGTGGACATATTAAGACCATATAATACCTTATATATAATTGTTTCCATTATTATTTTCACTTTAAATGGGAAAAACATGGGTGGAATAATCTTTTCAAAAAATTTCAAAAATGCCACTCCTCCGGTATAAAAAGAAACTCAACTCTCACCCTTATTCACACCTCTAAGTTCCTTTATCTCACCCAAAATAGGATAAAATAAGCTCCAAAAATACATAAAATTTTACTATTATTCTACCTGTATGCATAAATCCATCCAAGTAAGCCCTTTGGTGCAAACTAGATGGAGTTACCCAAAAAAGAGGTAACATCCTTCCTCAAGATCTTTTGTTTTATTTTCATTCTCAACCCATAAAAATTTACTTATTACATGCTTAAATAATAACCTAAGTATCATAAATATACTTATATAATGTTATATTATGTTTTTTAATTGCAATTACACACACTTCCATCAAATGGGTGATGAACTTACCTTTCATTTATGGTGAATTATCGCCTCGGGAAACGATGATTGTTCATTTTTTCTTTAACACCTCTCATGGTGGAAATTATGATGGAAACAATATTTTTATATGATATTTATGGTACTTATGTTTTATTAATACTTATTTAATTATTATATAACACAAACCTTCAAGTAATTTATTTTTTAGGGATACGATAATATCGTTTGTGGACGTGTGGACTACCGCCTCCTCAAAGCAATGTGATACATTAACACTTTACATGGAATGTATTACGGATGATTTTAATGAAAATATGAGACATATATGACCTAAATATTATACTTGAATTATAATATACATATATATCATTTATTTTTCATTCTTTTAAATTTGATAAAGAAATGGAAGTAGTGTTCATGCGTACGTGCGACCTTTCGTATCCATGAGTGGTAAATTTCATTTATTATCTAAAAATATTATAGACTATTATAAATACATATATAATTAATAGATATTATAATTAAATCATGTTTCACATTCTATATATTATTATATCATGCTCTAATTAATATGAACAACAAATAACAAGTCAAAACTTACTCGATAAACTAGTCAATTAACACCTAAAATAGTGAAAATAATGAAAGATAGTTATCAAAAAAGTAATAAGATATTATAAGAAGATAACATGTGATATTATAGATATTATTATGGTTATATGATAATTTATTAACATTATTAAAATCATTATACATGAGGTTAAATTCTGTTCACACAAAAGAAAACACAAAGTAAAGGATTTTCATCACACTTTTTATATATGTAGGATAAAGGTAATATCCATCACTTACTTATTTTGTGTGATACAAACACTGATAATTTTGATATATTATATTATTAATCCTTTTATATTCATGTTATTTATGGTTTAACTTTGAATTACATTATCAAATGGGTTTTTACTTGAATATTATAAAGTGGTAAAAGTTATCTTTTGAATATCACTTTCTTTGGGGATTGTTAACTTTATCTTGAAACAATCACTCCCTTATGATCATTTTTATTGTAAATTACATATACATACTCTCATACAATAGATATTATTATTTCCTAAAATTTATACCATTTTTACATATGGTATTCACTTTGATAATATTTTTATTAACTAGGGAACTATTGATAAATCTATATCTTTTATTCAATACTGATATTTGATAAGGCATGTTGCTCATTTATTAAATAGATTACTAAATATATGGGGAATTATTTTGACATGAAAGAAAAGGTTTGGGGGGAATTTAATGTAATCCCTATGGGTTGGGAACCAGTTAATGTAATCCCCATGATGCATCGGTAGTCTCATGAGACGAATCAGTTAGCCAAATCAGAATAGTTTAAACTATTATGAGAATAAATATCGACGATAAAAGTATCATGTTCCTGGGAAACATGACATTAAATAATTAATCATTTCCATTATTTAGAATTCAGTTATTATTATTATCCATGATATTTTTTCTTTTGTCACGACCCATCCCCTGGGGCCCATGTCGTGACTACCCCAAGCCCGCCTTCCATAGGCCAGAGGCTGGCGGCTAGCACTGAATGCGTATTCCCTATAACTGGTAAGGCATTGCCTTTATAACCTATAAGCACACGTAACCAAACACACAGCAAGATAGGAATACAATTACACTGAACTGTAAATAGAGTGAGTGCAGTAAGTAAAAGGGTCCAGAATACAAGCCCAACTGGAAAGTACAAGTAAAACTGTGATGAAATACAACTGAATAAAAGGGAAAGTCAGTTGTTGGGTCATCCTATGAGGTTCCTACCTTAAGGGTAGATACAGATCGCCTCCTCAGCACTCTATGTCCACCCGTCTCCTCTGCATACTAACACACTGTATGGTCCACCTCCAGGTACCGTCCAGTCCTGGTACTCTCAGCCTCAGTCATTATTGTCCGTCGTCTGCATCCAACACAACAAGGTGTGGGCATAGCCTGTTCAGGGGTGAGTATAACGATACTCAGTAGGGACCCCAAGACCCTTTAGGTCTCACAAAATCTATCAAGGATAAATCACAAAGTATGAAATCAAAAGATAACCTTACTTAGGTATATTCCCATACATATACCTAAGTTATCAAGTAATCCATCTCAATCATGAGGAAAACACAGAGGTACAGACTCAGCTCACACCAAGATTTAGTCTAGGGGTAGTGTCAAGTAACATTCCTAGTCACAACGTCGAACACCTCGGCTGTTGGAGAACTCCTCCTCTATCGAGTAAGTGGGCTTGCCACATCACATAGAGGCACTTCCCACTAACCTTGTACTGCTGAGGTACTCCTCCTGTCGAGTATCATGCGTCTACCGCATCACACAGAGGCACTCCCCACCGTGGGTCTGCCGCGTCACACAGAGGCGCACCCCCCCCCCCCCCCCCCCCCGTGACCTGCTGAGGTACTCCTCCTATCGAGTACCATGGGTATGCCATGTCACAAAGGAACTACTCACTGTGGGTCTTCCGTATCACCAAGGTGCTTCCCACTAGGTCTGTCAAGTCACTCCAAGTCAAAACGGTCAGTAGTCGTCAAGTCTCAGCTAGCCACTAGGTCTCTGCACTAAGCTCGCTCATCTCTAGGAGGATCCACCCCACAAGATACTAGTTGATACTCCAACTTCCATGAAGTTTCACTAAGAATTATCTAAAAGGTATTCCACTTCATAGGGGTATCAACGTAATAGACGGTGCGTCAATCGGACGCCCGGTTTGTGAGTAATTAGCCTTTTAGTCCCGGGGGCCCGATTGGATTCGTGCTCGATCCAACCTGACTATTTCCCATCTTAATCCAAAATGAATTGGGGTATCACTCAAATGGACCGATACGCTCCAAGATTTCCAGCGCCGCTGACGGTTCATCAAACAGACGTCCGGTGCCAAAGTTATGGCCAAAAGAATTAAATGGGTCATAGTGGGCCTGGGTCTGGTCTAACCCGGTTGGACCGACCCGGCCTGGCCTGCAGTGCTGCCATCCCATTGGGTCAGGCCCAACAGGCCGTGAAGGTGACGCGAGGGCGGCTCCGATGAGCAGGTACCCTGAGGGCGTGGGTCGTCTCGGCCCAGCCCAGGGCGGCTCGGATGAGGGCGGCGCGAGATCGTGGGGCGGATCGGTCGCGGGGCGGCGGTCCAGCAGCGGGGAGGCGGTCTGGCGATGGGGCGGAGGTCCGGCCACAGGGAGGCGGTCCGGCCGCGGCGCGGCGGTCCGGACGTGGGGTGACAATCCGGCCGCGGGGTGGCGCCTCGGTCGCGGGGGTGGCGCCTCGGTCGCGGGGCGACGCGAGGGCACGGGGTGGTTCGGCCCGGCCCAGGGCGGTTCCGCCGAGGGTCGAGCGAGACCGCGGGGTGGTTCGGCCACGGGGTGGCGGTCCGGCCGCGGGGCAGCGGTCCGGCTGCGGGGCGGCGCCTCGGCCGCGGGACGGTGCAGAGTCGTGAATGGTGGCGGTGACTGCGGTCAGTGTGGAGGTCGCAAGGTTGTGTTGTTGTGCCATTCTCGTTCCCCAACCATGGATGGTTGTCATCCTCCTACTTCGCGAAGAACACCATAAGATTTGTGAAAGGGCTGGGCCATGTTGGTTTGGCTCATACCCTCCGCTTTTGGGTGGTAGCATATGGCTCAATAAGAATATGAAAGAAGAACATCAATATTTACAACCTCGCGCAACGTTTCATTCCCAAACCGTAAAAGAAACCAAGGAAAAAAATAGGAAAAAAATATTCACATGAAAATAAACCCCTACCTTGAGTTGTTCATTGACGTTGGCTTGAGAAGTAAGTACGGACATTGATTCATCGAATATGAAGATGTCCCACGTCAAAAGTAGTCCCGACGAAGAAGGCCGAAGTCGATGTTAGTATTCTTCATTGGTGGAGTGTTCTTCGTTGGCAGAGCATTCTTCATGGAAGAACGTGTTCTTCGTTGGAGAGCTTTCTCCCAAGAGATATCCCTTTTACCAAAAGTTTCCCCCAATTCCACCAAAAATGAATTAGACAACATTATATAATATGTTGGCATAATTCAAATTTGTAAAATTAATCACATAGGTTGGCATAATTAATTGTTTGATGGGTTGGCACAATTAATGTGGAGGAAGCTCAAGAGGCTCCTCCACATTAATGAGGGAGTTAAAGATATTTAGGCCTTGGGTGGTCCCCACCAGCATAACCTCTCATGGGAGGTTTGGCTCGGGTGGTCCCCACCATCGTAACCTCTCATGGGAGGTTAAGGTCTGTTGGTCCCCACTTCTCAACTTCCACATGGAGGTTTTAACAAATAAAATAAAATGTGTGATTATTTTATTTTATTATTTCCTTGAAAAACCCAAAAAAATTAACTTTCACCTCGACCAACTGTCGTCGAGGTGAAAGTCTTCTTAAGCGAATACCGGTGCTATGAGTTCAACGGTGTCCTCAGATTTCAATTCTGAGCACCGGTTCAAAATTTAGAAAAACCTGCTCATACGTTTACTGAACGTACCCAAAAAAAAGTTCAGAAAATTATTAACAGTCACACTCGACCCGCGTCGGTCGAGTTTAGGCTCTACCCAAATGAAACACACCCCAACGAACCCAACGATACTCTCGGATTTCCAATCCGAGTTACCATTTAAAATTATGGATTTTATAATAAAATAATTGTCACTTAATTATTTTATTTACAGCCAAAAACTAACTTTCACTGGTGGCCAGCGCCGGCCAAAGTTAGTATCTTCTTAAATAAAGCATGCCCTCACAAGTTCATCAGTGGTCTCGGATTTTTAATTTGATCTACCATTTGTGAGTTATAAGCATTTGAAAAATAAAAGAATTTATTTAATTATTTAATTTACGGTTATGTCATTTTTGGGTTTTCTCACAGGAGGCCGGCACCGACTAAACATAAGTCGCGCTTAGGGTAAACTCACCATCCTAAGCGCAACGGTGCCCTCGAATTTCTGATCTGAGTAACTGTTTAAGACTTATTCCGGTTTTTTAGGAAAACAGATTACGCGCACTAATTAAAGCTTAACAAAACTTCGACTGATCATTCCGGGCACTCCAGACTTCAGAATCAAGCACCGTCAGATTTCGCAATCTCAAAAAATTCCCATGTAATTAAAAAAAATTACATAGAATTTATGGGTCTTTAAATATTTGATATATCTATGGATGCATTTCATTCTCAGCTTATTGATTAAGTGGCATGTGTTTCATTTATTTACCTTGCCTAATTCATTATGCCTTATCCAGTCATTTGAGTGGCATGTGTTATCAGTTATCTACCATTACATGATTATTATGCTTATTGGTTCATTATTTATTTCATTTTACTTAGACTTACTGAGCATTTGAGCTCACCCTTATTTTGTTTCTTTTCCTTAGGATATGAATAAGAAATATTTGAATGGGATTTCAAGGATGTAGTTCATTTAATTTAATTTTATATCAGGCTTTATTTTCTTTTCGAGATGTATTATGGGTATAATGTATGTAATATATCTTTCCAAAACTGTTAAACTATTCAGTCCGTCGGGATTTTTTTCTTTTTAATCATTCAAATGTAATAAAATAATTCACCGGCTTTGGGCTTCTGGGGTCGGGGCGCTACAGTTGGTAACAATGGAAGTTTATAAGTAACCTTGAAAAGAAGATTTAGAAAACTTATATTAGGTAACATAACCCTAAGATATACTTTGAGTATAATTATAAAAGAACATCCTAGATTTTTGGTAATGTATAGATTGTGTGGGTCATCCTAGCAATACATCCCTTTCTAGATACTATAAGTTGATATGGTTTTCTCACAGATATACCTAGGGTTAACAACTCCGACAAGGTGCGCCGAGCCTGACTCAAGCATAACCTGGTACACAACAACGTGCCTTACTATGCACCCATTTTGACACTCCGTAGGATAATTCAAATTTCCTTACAAATCATTATGAAGTATTTTAAAGTAAATATATCCCCAAAAAACCATGTTTATGATTATGAGATTAGATACTCATAAATTTTTCAATTTATGTTATGTATTTCACAATTTTTGGGATTGTACATTATGTTACATAATTTTATGATATACTCCAGTATATTTAATTGTTTACAAATGGCACCTAGAAGGAAGAATGGTATCAATACTCATAGAAAATGTAGATGTTTCCCTACTGATAAAGCAGATATAGTTGGTATTGTAACTGATCAAGTTATAGATATATTAGGGAAGCTTAATTAGGTTGTGACACATAACCTTACTTGGATGGAGAAACCTATTCCACAATGAGATTCTCCAATGTTGGATCATTTTATGTGATAGATTCACTCATCATATATTGGGACTACTAATCCAATGGTGGATAATAAATTGATTAAGTCTTTGGACAATATATTTACGGCATTGGTATGTGGTAAACAAGAAAAGGTTACACTTCTAGTATATTTTATCAATAGAGATGCTGATCAATGGTGTTCATTGATCCAGAATACTATGGAGGAAGAGGAAATAGAAATCATGGAATAGAAATATTTTAAGGATACATTCTTGGAAAAATATTTCCCTCATGAGAAACAAACTGAGTTTAATATAAATTTCCATAGTTTAAAGAAAAATAAAGAAGTGAGTGGTTTAGAGTATGAATATACCTTTATAAGGTTAGAAATGTGTTCTACAGATTTCATATGCGACATGGAGTGCAATATTGACCATTTCATTGAGGTTCTTAAGTCAAGTCTCTGAAGGGAACTGGTGTCTCAAAAAATTTCTTCATATGATCAGATATGGGGAAATAGGGAAATAAGGATTTCCCCACATGTGATAATTGTGGAAAGAATCACCGTATTAAATTCATGAAAGGACTGAGAGTTTTTTATAAGTGTGGATAAAAGGTTCATCACATCAAGGAATGTAAAGGGAATAAGGAAAACACCATTATTCAGTGTTACAACTATAAAGAAATGAATAACTATGAAAATGAATTCCCCAATCATCAAGGGAATATACCTTTGAAGAATCTAAGGGGTCAAGTTCAAGCATATGTTATTGAAACAACCAAAGTGGATTGATTAATATGCTTATGTATTTGGATCTAGGAAATATATTTTACTGATTATGTTCTCATCATATAATTTATGAAATATGTAAGGATTTTACTGCAGTACTTTTTCATTAAATATTTGAGATCAAATGTTGAATGGTACTAAGAAAATTGATTTGGTATCAAGTTAAAATTTTTGGAAAACATATGGTTAAGGGAAATATAACCCTTAAAATGTTCCTGATACTAAGATAATGATGTTAGAATAAAGAGATGATTGATTTGGATAATTTAAATTGGATAGTACCAACTACCTTGGAACTAATTAATGGTTTGTTAAAAAATTGGTTTATGCCATCATTGATGGAGTTTACAATACTTTTGGATTTAATGGATATATACAATAACATGTGTCTTACTTAAGGAATATGTAATAATTCATGTTTTCAATAAGGTTTTATAGAAATTCAATCTATTACCATGTTTTAAGAGAATGCATGATGATGGTGTTCACATGTTCGGTATTTGATGATTAAAGAGATGATTCATGTTGGTTCTATTAATAATAAGTTCATTTCTAAAATTTTGTGACCGTATTTCTAAAAATTTTGGATCATAACTATTTGTAAAAGTTAACCATTTATGAAATGTTTTAAGTTGATCTTTGAATGATGTTTTAGAGACTAATGTATTACATCACTATATGAAGCATCTTTTGCTAAGAGATGAATTATAAATAATTCAAGGAATAATAAAAGGAAAATATTATGTTTATAGAAATGTATATTTACTTATATTCTTATAGTTTGAAAGAATTTATCAACTCTATGAAAAAGATTCTTGGAAAAAAATTGTTATCCTATTATCATCATTTTTTATGATATCAATGACCTTTATTCACACCTTTAATTTATGAATTTTTGGTCAAAAAATTCATCTGAACATGTTCTCTATAACCTTCCATCATAACTTCATAGTTATATTTCTCTTCTATATTTATTTTTTAACTAATGTTCTCTTATTCAAAAGGATAGTTTTGTGGTGACCTTTGTTTTTAATTTTCTTTCTTATTAAGAATATGTGTCATTAACCCTATTTAAAATGTGGGTTTTAAACAATAAGTTATTTTCAAATATCAATCCTTTGATTCACACGATCAATTTTAAATTGAAATGATGCAACTCAATTAAGGTGGAGAGAATATAACACCCCAAAATTCTAAAGAACATTTTATTTAATAGCTTGTGTGACACACAACACCAAGCATAGAAATGAATATAACATCTCAAGACATTATGATATATTTAATATTATAAATAAATATATTCTATATCTTATAATTCATACAATACTAAGTTATCTTTTGTTACCCACAAGAACAACTTTGTTCGATAGTTTACGTTACACGAAATACAAAGTTTTACCATATAACAATATAATATTAAGATATTATTATTTAATATAGTAAGATAGAACCTAGCCATTAAATTGATGTTTATGAATATAATTAAATAAATTATGAAAATATATGGTTTAATTCATTGGTTAAAAATTAATGATAAATGAATTTAAGAACCAATTTAATATAAAGGGAATGTTTTTATAAAAACCTATTTTTATGCTCACAAAGTCATTTTATCCAAATAGATTAAAACAATTAAAATTAGCGAGTGATATTAATTTAATATATATTTTATATATTCAATAAAATATTTTTTTACATTTATCAATTGATTTTATAAGCATAACATATGAACAAACCCAATATTACGCATAAAAATCAATATTTTTATAAAGGCACTTTTAATGCCTTTTAATGGAGAGCATATGTTAAATATGAATTTTCACACTTTTATAAATATAATATGAAAAAATAAACTTCATTTTTAAATAGAAACATAAAAATTAGGTTATAGTGATTTTTTTGTATTTATCTGAGCATTTTTATTTTTTGATGAATATTGAACAATAGTGAATTTTAATTTAAAATTTTTTTTTTGTCTAATTTATTTATAGGATTAAATTATATTTTAAATTGGTTTTTTTAATTATATAAATTATAAATTAATTAATCCAATTTAGGTCATTTTAATCAATTTTAATTTGAAATTGGATATAAAAACATAGTGACTTTTGAACATTTTACTTTAAAAACTCGCTTTGTCGTCCTATCTACGGGATTAAATTTTAATTAATTTCTGCCACTTATGTGATTGGAATTTAGAAAAATGGATTTCATATTTTGAATAAAAATAATTTATACTATATAATAAGGTAAAATTAGTTTTTAACTAAAAATATTAGTGAAAGTAATTAAAATTAATTACAGTGATTAAGAGAAAAATAAGCTTAACAATGGAAAAAACCTTAAACTTAAGGACCAAAATTACCTAGAAAATTTTTCAAAATCCATTTTAAGGAAATATTTAGACCCTATTATTAATTTTATATAATTTTGTTCATTATTAGAGCCACTTGACATGGGAAAAACATGGGTGGAATTCTATTTTCAAAAATTTACAAGAATGTCACTCTTCCTCCGCTATAAAGAGGAAATCACCCCTCCCCCTTATTCACACCTGTCAAGCCATTTTTCTCACCCAAATATAATAAAATAAGATCAAAACATCCCTCCCATAATTCTGTAATCCTCCATTTTTGGCATATATCCATCCAAGGAATCCCTTTAGTGCAAACTAAAAGGAGTTACCCAAATAAGAGGTAACATCCTTCCTCAAGCTCTTTTGTTTTATTTACCCAATAAAATATTCCTATTACATGATCAATTAAAAACCTAATTATAATAAATATACATATATTTTTTAATATTAATGTTTTTACCAAAACTTACACACACTTATATCAAATGGGAAATGAACTCATCGTTCGTGCATGGCGAACTACCGCCTCATGAAAAGATGATTGTTCATTTTTCCTTTACCAACTCTCATAGTGGTAATTATGATATGCACCATATTTTTATATAATATTTATGATATTTATTTTTTATTAATAATTATTTAATTCTTATATAACACATACCTTTATGTGTTCCATTTTTTGGGGATACGATTACATCATTTTTGAACCTATGGACTACCGTCTCCTCAAAGCGATGTGATACATTCACACTTTACATAGAATGTATTAAGGGTGATTTTAATAAAAATATGAGACATATATGACATAAATATTATAATTTAATTATAATATACATATATATATCATTTACTTTTCATTATTTTAAATTTAACAAAGAAATGGAAGTAGTGTTCATGTGTACGTACAGCCTATCGTCTCTATGGATGGTGCATTTCATTTCTGATCCCAAAATATTATGAAATTTTTTAAATAAATATAAAATTAATATATATGATAATTAAATCATGGTTTAAATTTTTTATATGATGATATCATGATCTAAGTAATATGAACAAAAAATAACAAGTCAAGACTTACTCGAGAAACTAGCCAATTAACTCCCGAAATAGTAAAAATAATGAAAGATTTTTAAGATATTATAAGAAGAAAATATATGATATTATAAATATTATTATGGTTATGGAATAATATATTCACTTTATTAAAACCATTATACATGAGGTTAAATTCCGTTCATAGAATATGAAATGCAAGGTATGGTATTTTCATCTCAGTTTTTCCATTTGTGAGATAAATGTCATATCCACCACTTACTTATTTTGGGTGGTATATCTACTTAAAATTTTTATATATTATATAATTAATCCTTTTATATTCATGGTATTTATGGTTTAACTTTTAATTGTCTTATACAAGGGGTTTTGACTTGAAAATTACCAAGTGATAAAAGTTATCTTTGTAGTATCACTTTCTTTTGTGATTGTTAAATTTATCATGAAACAATCACTTCCTTGTGATCATTTTTATTATACATTACATATCAATAATCTCATTAAATTGATATTATTATTTTATAAACCTTATACCATTTTTACATAGAGTGTTCACTTTGACAATTATTTGATTAACTGGGGAATTATTGATAAATCTGTATCTTTTATTCAATACAGATATTTGATAAGGCATGTTTCTCATTAATTAAATCAGATATTCGATATTTGGGGAATTATTTGGACATGAAATACATGGTATGGGACCATTTCATTCAAGACATAGGGGTTTGGGACTGTTTAATTCAAGCCTCATGATACATCAGTATTCTCATGAGACAAATTAGTTGGCCAAATCTAAATAGTCTAAACTGTCTTGAGAATAAATCTCAATAGTAAAGGTATAATATTCCTAGAAAAAATGATGTCCAATAATAAATAATTGAATTTATTGATAATTGATTTATTATTATTATCCATGATATTTTCTCTTTGACAAATCTATGGATCCATTTCATTCTCAATTTATTGATTAAATGGCATGTGTTTTAGTTATTTACCTTGCCATATTAATTATGATTTATCCATTTATTTGAGTGGAATGTGTTCTTAGTTATATACCATTACATGATTATTATTCTTATGGATTAATTGTTTATTATTTTTTACTTACCATTATTGAGCATTTGATCTCACCCTTATATTTTTTCCTTTCCCAATGATATGAAGAATAAATCCTTGAATTAACTTTCAAGGA
This sequence comes from Viscum album, assembly GCA_963277665.1. Classification (NCBI taxonomy): domain Eukaryota; kingdom Viridiplantae; phylum Streptophyta; class Magnoliopsida; order Santalales; family Viscaceae; genus Viscum; species Viscum album. The sequence goes on along the minus strand of OY728132.1, from coordinate 1,019,196,159 downwards.
TGTAGTTCATTTAATTTAATTTTATATCATGATTTATTTTCTTTTTCCAATGTATTATGGGTATCATGTATATAATATTGATTTCCAAAATTGATAAACTATTTAGTCCATCAGGATTTGATTCCTTGTAATCATGTCAATGTAATAAAATAATACAAAGGCTCAGGGCTTCTAGGGTCAGAGCACTACAGTTTTGAAGTGTCACCCTGAACATATTTTGAGAAAATAAATGTACAAGGGGATAAATATTAGAAAATATAGGAGATTAAAATATGGATAAATTCTAAAGAAGAAAAAATTAATTGGAATCCTAAGTTGTTATAAAATGTTATTATAAGGCCCCATCCTTAAACATTACTTAATCTTGAGATAAGTTGATAATTTGAATTTAATTCACATTAAATATATTTTCAGCTTTAGAGATTTATTGAATTAGGTCATAACTTATATATAAAATCTTGAATATTACAAGTAGACACTTCTACTCACTATCCATTTTTTCATAGAACAAAAACTCTTTAAAACGAAACATGACATCGTTTCATGTTTTAACAGCATAACTTTTCCTTGATACCATACTTAACTCTATTCTTATTTATATCCTATGAAAAACATTTCAAAACTTGGGATGAGAACAAAAAGCACAGTAAGGGATACATAAAGAAATAAAACTATTAGTCTTTGGATAACATGAAAACCATGAAAGTATTACTTTTCACCTTTAAGAAGTAGTAAATATACTTCACTGAATATAAGCTCATTACTTACCCTTTTTTAACCAAAAGATTACCATAAATACCATAGAAAGAAACATATAGTATATAAAGGTAAATTGGGACATAAATATACTTAAATGGAATAACCATAGGGTAGACTTCCACACATATCACTAAATGAAATAGTCATACGACCGAAATCTATACCCAAAGCATTGGTGGTTATAACGTAACCACCCATCCTTGGTTTATCATGAAACCACCCATAATTTGGTTTATAACATAACCACCCATCATTTTTTTATCATGTGTCCACCCATCAAATTTCCAAGTACCATTATATAATCATAACACATAAAATATTTCAAATATAAACATTTCACTAATAACATTTCATTTACAATCACAAGAAAACATTTAAAGATATTGAAATAATCAATCCATATAAAAAAATCAATACCAAAACACCCAAAATGGAATAAGATATTTCTTTTCCTTTTAAAAACATTAAATCTTATAGAGGAATCCAAATATCAAATAACGATTACAGCGGCGGAGAGGTCGTTGTTTCTGCATACGTTAAAAACATTACTTTTGTCGTTTAGTAAAATGATTCATAAAAAAAATATTACCTTTGAATGAAATTAAAATTCAAATGTTTTTATTATACAACATATAAAATAAAGAGGTGTATATTATCAAAACATGCCTCAATGAAAGGATATTGAGACAAAGTCCCTTACCACTTGAGAAACACTTGAATAAAAATAATTAAAAAATAGAATTAAAAATAACATTAAATATCCTGATAATATACTAATTCATGATATAAATAGTCAAAATTGTTGTATATACACATTATAGGATAGTATATGTGCATAAAAAAGATATGTCTCAATGAAAGAAGATTGAGACAAAATCCCTTACCTTGTGTCCGACTTGTCTTGTTCATTCTTTATCTCCATGAATAATAAACTTAAGTTAATTTATACTTGATTTAGAACCTTTTTAAAGTTTATTATTCTTTTTATATCACTTATTACCTTACTATAAAAATAATATAATTATTCAATTTTATATCGTTCATTTTTTCGATGTTCGGTACTTGAGTCAAAAATGAACTTGTTATAATTACAAATTGTTCATGTGGTCAAAATTCCATTATCTCCAAAATCATATTCATGATTTAAATATGATATATATCAAGAATATATGTATTTATATCCATTATATATTTATTTATAATATTCCATAATATTTTTATATAAGAAATGAAATCCATCGTTCTTGGAAACGGTAAGTTGTACGTACACATGAATGCAACTTTCATTTATTTTTCATATTTAAAGGAATGAAAACTAAATTATACATAGGTATATTATAATTCTATTATAATATAATATTATATATATGTTACATAATTTCATTAACTCCATCCTTTATACATTCCATCTATGGAATGAACGAGTCATATCACTTTGAGGGGAAGGTAGTCCGCACTTCCTCAAATGAAATTATCGTATTTACACATCATGAAAATAATAAAGGTATGTTTTTAAATAAAATTACAGTATAATAGTGACAATATAAATATAATATATATCATATATAACTATAGTTCCAACATAATGGCTACCATGAGAGGTGGTATGGGAAAATCGAACAATCATCGTTTCATGAGGCAGTAGTTCGTCGTACATAGAAACAGTATGTTCGTATCCATTAGATGGAGGTGTGTGAAAGTGTAGTAATAATACTTCTCATAATAATATACTAGTATATTTATTATACTGGTTTTGTTATGTAATCAAATAATAAGAATATTATAGAGAGTTAAGAAGTAAAATAATGGAAAGGAACATTAGAAAAGACACTACCTCTAAAACGTGTAACTCCCTTTGATTTGAGCCAAAAGGCTTTAATGAATTGCCTTCTGCCAAGGTAAGGATTCTTGGAGGAATATAGGGATTTTGGGAGATTATTTTGGGCAGAGGTGGGATGATCCAAGGGGCTTGATAGGTGTGATTAAATGGTTAGGAGTGATGCTCTTTTATAAGAGGGAGGAGGGGCTCTTTAGGAAAGTGTTGAAATATTATTTTATTATAATATAATTTTCAATTTAAAATAGTACCAAAGTCATTTATTTCAAATATAATATGGTTTTGGGTATAAAACCTATCAAAAAATAGGTTTTAGACAAGTCTAGGTTACAAATTTAACCTTATCTTTTAGCATTCACACTTAGTTAACTAATATAACTCTTACCATGTCTTCTTGTATATTCATACTATATGGTTAATATAGTTACTATAAAATGACAATATAACCTCACATGGTTCATTAATGAAATTTTAAACATTATCTAAGTCATTTTTTTGAATATCATATTTTTAGAACTATTATATCATTTAATAAAACAATATTTGTTTTAAAAACTCATTTATGTCAATTTAATATTATTCATATCATGACTTTTTAAAAATCCATAACAACATGATTATTTCGAAAAAACTTACTTAATTAAAATATAACAAGTCATAATAGTCCCAAAAAAGTCATGTATGGAATGAAAATTTTCAAAATAAATTTATTTTAATATTTTTAATTTAATTTATTTAAACTATTCATTAATTAGGTAATCACTACATCATCTTTGTGTCATAAATAAATTTTTTTATTTGATGTATAAAAATTAAAAATAAAATACCATGATATAGGAAATATTTTTAGATTTATAATGAATATTTATAGTCGAATATATCACTTATATAAACCAATATAAAAATTGTTTTAGTAAAAGATATATGTTTATGTTATATTTTTCTTTACTTTAAATTAATTATTATAAAATGTCATTTTCACATCTAAGTGGCTCCATGGGGTCGCAAAATCAACCCAAGGATTCCCATTTTCATAAATATCTCATACAATAGGATTAGGATATGTGTTAGTATAGTTTAATATTATTATAATATTATTTTTTACCATTATTTACCATATTTACCCTTTAACCATGGTAAATAAAATAATTACTAAAGTTATTATTCATAATGTCTAAAAATGAAAGGTACCTATAATGACCCGAATCCAGAGCCCCCCACTGGTGCCCCATACCCGGTTTGCCACATGACCTCAAGCGCGTTTCCTCAAACGCCAGAAGCTACCGACTAGCAGCGAGGTCCTTGGTGAGTCAGTGGGGAAACTATGCCCTCATTCGGTAAAGTATACAGCGGAAGAACAACCAGACACGATAGTGGAAACAATAATAGCATACAACAAATGAACTAAACAGCGGAAGAAATATATAAAATAATGATGATGCAACATGGTACATATGTCTATGGAAAGTAGTAAACAAACCAATGTGTTGTAGTACAACTGAAAACAAAGTGAAAAAGAAAACAAAGTCAACTCCTCAGCATCACAAGCCACAGCTCGATCCCATGCTCTCCAACTCCAGTGCAATCAAGAACCTGAAGTAGAAGGTCACTTGCTCTTATCTATGCCTGGAGAAACATAGTCTGCTTGGGCCCAAAAGCATGGCCCAAACAAGGTGTGAGATAAAATCCCAGTAGGCAATCACCCAAAGATTTGTGCCTAACAGTCAATGAATACATGAAAGTAATAGAACAAGAAGCAGTAAATAGGAAATCACAAGCAGCTACAATCCACAGTTCTAACAAATAAAGTAAACAAGTAAACAGCCAGCAACAATAAGGAAAAAGGTAACCCTCTGGGTAGCTCTCGCAGCCTAACCCCTATGTTTCAACCTATAAGTACTAGCAACCCTCTAGGAGGCACACACAGTCTCACCCCTTCTGGTTCAGCTATGAAATTAATAGACTCTCTGAGGAAGCACTCACCGTCAATTCTCCCTATAGTCTCGTATCGTACTAAAGGCTCTCTGGGGAGGCACTCAATGTCTCATTCCCCCTGTGGACCGCGTTGAGGAACTATAGACTCTCTGAGGAAGTACTCATCGTCAATTCCCCCTATGGTCTCGCATCGTATTAAAAGACACTCTGGAGAAGCCCTTACATCAATTCTCATTATGGTCTACTACACTAGGTACTCACAATCCTGTGTGGAAATAAACATGCTCACCACGCGTACATCATCCAAGTAAACCTCAAGAACTACTTGGATATTATTATAAGGCTCAAAATCAATACAAAGCAACAGTTCCACTATCCTACAACTAGGCATGGAAACTGGAAAAACGCCAAACAGGAAAAACAAGCATGGAAAAGAAACCTAAGAACGGAATAAATTACTCTACTCACAAGCATAAACCTCTACTAAGCAATCAAGCAAAGCAGGCAAACATCAGGGGAAAAACAGGAAACCCACAATTCCCCACCCAAGGGAATTTGTGGAATTTTCACAAAATACTCATCGATTTTCAACAGAAAGGCACAAACCACCTACCTTGATCCTAGTAGATCGATATACGTGAACCATGATGATTGATTCCCCTTAGAACGCCGTAGATCTGAGAAAACGCACAAAATTTTTAACCCACGATAACTCGAAAACGAAGAGGAATCAGAAAACAATTCTCAAGAAGAAGGAATAACTCACCGCTGCGATTCCAACGCAATCGACCGTTCTAGAATCGGAGAACGGATGAAGAGGCGGGAGCTCATCAAAGATTCGGTCGTACGGGTCACTCTCAGGCAAACGGGACCTAAAACAAGATTCTTTTTTGTATCAGGCGTGACCCCGGTTCATTTAGTGAAAAAAAAAATAAAGTACACGGCGTGTACTTTTAGAGTACACGGCGTGTACTTTTAGAGTACACGATGTGTACTAGGTCTTTTCCGTACTCCACCAAAATCAGCCTCCACGTCACCCCTACACACCGTGTGTGTGGCCCGAGCATGGCCAGCACACATCTTAGAGCCGTAGAAGAGTACACGGCGTGTACTCAGAAAGTACACGGCGTGTACTTCGAAAATTTCCAGAAAGTTCATTTTTCTTAAAACTCCAGAAAAAGGAAAAACATACCTGAAACGAAGATTCGGGTTCTTAAAGTACCTATTTACAAAATTTGGACCTCCGGATTCCAAATATGGAATCCATTATTTCAAATTCAAAACACATAAATAGTAGTAATTAATTTAAAATTAATTCCCGTTTTCAAAACCAAAAATCAGGTTTTTAAGAAGTAATAACTATCAAAAGATTGACATGTTTTTATGTACAATTAAAATTTGAAATTACTTCCAATGACCATAATTTAATTAAATGATAAAAAATTAATTCAATAACACTTTAAACCCAATTAAAACAATAATCTAACTATATAAATAAACTATATGAAAAGGTTGTTTTGAATTAAAATGCAGTATTTTCCACTATTCATTAAAAAATTAACTTTATTAGAAAAATAACAAAATTTCATCCAAAGTAAATTTTGATGTCCCAATTATATATAAGAAGTTTATTTTATCAAATAGAACACATAAAAGTGACAAAAAATAGATTTAAAAAGGGTTTTTCATCAAAATACGGTAAAACTATATTTTTAGAAAAATATTTCTTTTATCCAAAAAATTGAATTTGTTCTTATATCATATAAAGAAAACATATAAGATGAATCTAAAATATTACATTGAATATATATCATATATTTTTTCATTAAATAAAAATCCCTAAAGAGTGATATGAAAACAAAATTATTCTCTTTTAAATAGTTTTTCATAAAAACAAATCCTTTATATTAAATTGGTTTTTATTTCCATTTCTAATAAATTTGGTAACCAATGAATCATTATTTAAACATGTGTAAACCATATTTCAAAATTCAGTTGATATTATTCATTTCTTCCATTCCAACTGTTAGGCCTTAACTACTATTTAAAATAATAATATTATTACTGTATTATTTTTCAGAATATCTCAATATTTTGTGCAACATAATATTTCATAGAAACCCCTTATTTTGTGTCGAGTACGCTGTCAGAAGAAGAATCCCCTTTATCATAAAATTAATAACTTATTCATAAGTATTAATAGAAATAAAAAATTATTATTCTATAAATACCTGGGTAATTACATCCTTCCCCCCTTTTGGATATTACGTTCTATCAATTTTAAAATTGGGCTTGAAAACTTTATTGAAAGTCCCACATTGGAAAAAGATTCAATAAAACTATCACTTTAAAAAGAAAGAAGGAGAATTACAAAGGTCACTCAAGATAACACATACTAGGATTCCATGTAGGAAAACATAGATATGGAAGAGAAACTCATTGTCAAGTTCTAATGGAGAGTGATAGAAAAGATGATCAAGAGAAATTTAACTACCAGAAAACCATAAATTTGTGATAAGTTAAACGGTCTTTGATTACCCATTAATAAATGTGAACAGAAAATGTTTTTACTTTAAGTTCCTTTTCATAAGGTTGAGAAATTTATTTATGATATTGACTAAGAATATATGTAAATATACATACATTTCAAGTAGAGTTTCATCCTTTAATAAATTTCTACCACAAACTCATATTTTCTCCAAATGATGAGTATTCATGATGACATTGTCAAACCTAAAGCACTAGAATAAACTTCTAGAGAATCACATAATCCAAAAAATATTAACTATATATTTCCCCTATCTTTAGACATTAACTAAAACCAAAATGGTTAGTATGAGATCAGATAATCCCCCAAAAGGATAATCCTTTATAAAAATAAATACTACTCTTAATCTCCAAAATTCAACAAATAGTACCCAAAGTTCAATAAAGACCATTCAATACAAAATTGTCCTTAAAATTCTTAAAAATAATCCAAACTAAGATTGAAACCCAAAATTTAAAAGGGTTTGATCGCATAGTCTTCCAATATAAATCTTAACATTTATCTCCAAATAACATTGACTACTCTTAAAGTATAATACTTAAAAGTAATTAACCTAATCACATATCCTCAAAGATAGGTTAATCATTTCTATAACTAACCAAAATCGCTATAATTCTACAATAAAAACATTGATTATTCCAGAATAAAATTCAACCATTACTCCTCAAATAAAATATCACAGTATTCCATTTTCCTTAGGCATATAGTGTTCCCAAAAGTGGGAACGTCTTCCAAAATAACATTTACCACTTAATCACCAAATCATTTTCCTACACTAAGGATATCCATTTGATAAAACACAAGTTACCAAAATCAATTTATTCTTGATCCATAAAATCATTTAACTAAAAATAATAAGTTATATTAACCAGGGATTTCACGTAGGATAGTGGTAGGCAATGAGACCTTGTCTCCCTTTAGTTGTGGGTTCGATTCCCACGGCCTTTTCAGACACAACAGGTTTTCACCCTTCCTATGGGTTATCATTTTCTTAAAACTATATAATTCTGAAAACATTACAAAAATTAGATAAAATCATAAAAAATAACCATAACATATTTTAACCTCAAATTTTATCTCATACCTCTCATTTTTCATCCCAAAATGTAATAACCCTTAATTGCCTCAAATTCAAGGATTATATAAACCCTAATGGTTCTTTATAACTATATCCACAAAAGAAAAGATAATTCTTCATCAATTAAAATTTGTATATAAAAAACTTAAGGGTTACAAATACCAGAAGTCTTCCAAAGTAATCCCATCATTAATACATTTAAACATATCATCATTCATAGATCCAACATAACCCATCAATTCCTAAAATGTAGAAATCTTAATCATTAAACATTATTCATGATCCTTTATCCATGTTTTTTTATAGTATTATTTTATAATTCTTTTCTACAAACAAAATCATGAATAATGTCCTAAGATTTCAATAATGTCCAAATATGAGCTAAGAAATAATCCATACCTTACATAGGTTATTTTCAGTTTCCTCATCTTTAATTGGAATGGAATTAGGAATTGGTAAACATATATTTGTACGGTCCTGCGGATCCCATTCCTGAACCTTCTTCATAAGAAATCTATTTGTGTAATGACCATGCACACCATATTTAAAACATTCAATTAATCCCTTAGAACAAACTTCATTCCCTTTCCTGGAGTCAACTGGATGCTTCCTTTTTCCATGGTAGGTTATTACTTTATGACCTTCATTACCACGTCTATAACATCTTCTCATCCATTTGAAGCATTTTTCTAGGTGTTTCCTTCCACATCCTTGACACATAGGTTTTTGAATATACTTACCTTTATGATTATTACCTGAACTTCCATAGGGATTCATTTCTCGCATATATAATGCCTTAGAAAACTCACCAAGGTTCAACTGGTTAATCATGACTCCAGATAGTTGGTTAATAATAACCACAGGAGTTCTAATTTCATCTCCTATTTCATTTGGTTTCTCATTCAGAAAACCATCATAGTTTCCTTTACATCCATTGTTACTTTGGTGCCTGCTAGATCCATCCATTTACTAAAACTAAAAAGGTCAGTGTGAGTATATTAGTAAAGTAAGAAAATATGATCTTATGATTAGGGTAAATACTAAGATAAACTTATTCATGTTATCATAAACTAATTCAATTTATCAAAAATAAATATGACTCATTATAATATTCTAACCACTTTGGTTATAATAAACTTGTCACTTGTGCTTAAATATCACCCTAACCTCTAAAGTTATCTAAATTAACCTCTAATACCAACTATAAGGCCCCAGCCTTAAACATTACTTAATATTGAGATAAGTTGATAATTTTACTTTAATTCACATATAGGTTCTTTTTAGGTTTAATGATTTATATAATTAGGTCATAACTTATACATAAGATCTTGAATATTACAAGTAAACACTTATACTCACTATCCATTTTTCATAAAACAAAAACTCTTTAAAACGAAACATGACATAGTTTCATGTTTTAATAGCATAACTTTTCCTTGATCCCATAATTGACTCTATTATTATTTATTTCATGTGAAAAAAACATTTCAAGACTTGGGATGAACATAAAAATATTAGTAAGGGATATATAAAGAAAGAAAACTATTAGTCTTTAGATAACATGAAAACCATGAAAGTAATACTTTTCACCTTTAAGAAGTAGTAAATATACTTCACTGAATATAAGATCATTACTTACCCTTTTGTAACCAAAATATTACCATAAATCCCATAGAAAGAAACATATAGCATATAAAGGTAACTTGGTATATAAACATACTTAAATGGAATAACCATACGGTCGACTTCCACACATATCACTAAATAGAATAGTCATACGGCCGACTTCCATACCCAATGTATTGGAGGTTATAACGTAACCACCCATCCTTGGTTTATCATGGAACCACCCATAATTTGGTTTATCATGTAACCACCTGTATTGGTTTATCATATAACCACCCATCAAATGTCCAAGTACTATTATATAATCATAACACATAAAATATTTCAAATATCAACATTTCAATAATAACATTTCATTTTAAATCATAAGAAAACATTTCAAGATATTGAAATACTCAATCCATTTCAAAAACCATTTTCAATACCAAAACAACCAAAAATGGAATAAGGGGTTTCTTTTACTTTTATAAACATTAAGGCTTATAGAGGAATCCAAATATCAAATAACAATTACGGTGGCGGAGAGGTCATTGTTGCCGCATACGTTAAAAAAATTACTTTTGTAGTTTAGTAAAATAATTCATAGAAAAAATATTACATTTTAATGAAATTAAAATTCAAAGGGTTTTATTATACACCATATAAAATAAGGAGGTTTATATTATCAAAACATGACTCAGTGAAAGGAGATTGATACGAAGTCCCTTACCACTTGAGAAACACTTGAATAAAAATCCTTAAGGAATAAAATTAAAAAGAACATTAAATATCATGATAATATAATAATTCATGATATAAATAGTCAAAAGGGTTTCATATGCACATTATAGGATAATAAATGTGCATAAAAATAAGATATGCCTCAATGAAAGTAGATTGAGACGAAATCCCTTATCTTGTGTCTGACTTGTCTTGTTCGTTCTTTATCTCCCTGAATAATAAAATTAAGTTAATTTATAATTGATTCTGAACATTTTTAAAGTTTATTATTCCTTTTATATCACTTATTACCTTGATATAAAAATCATATAATTATTCAATTTCATATCAGTCATTTTTTCAATGTTCAGTACTTGAGTCAAAAATGAACTTGTTATAATTACAAATTGTCCATGTGGTCAAAATTACATTATCTATAGAATCATATTAATGATTTAAATATCATATATATCCGGTATATATGTATTTAGATCTATTATATATGTATTTATAATATTCCATAACATTTGGATATAAGAAATGAAATGCATCGTTCATGGAGACGGTATGTCATACGTACGCATGAACGTTACTTTCATTTCTTTTTCATATTTAAAGGAATAAAAACTAAATGATAAATAGGTATATTATAATAAAAATATAATATCATATGATATTTATGTTACATAATTTCATAAACTCCATACTTTATACATTCAATGTATGGAATTAACGAGGCATATCACTTTGAGGGGGCGGTAGTCCGCACTTCCTCAAATGAAATTATTGTATTTACACATCATGAAAAGAATAAAGGTATGTTTATAAATAAAATTAAAGTATCATAGAGAAAATATAAATATAATATATATCATATATAACTACAGTACCATCATAATGACCACCATGAGAGGTGATAGGGGAAAATAGAACAATCATCGTTTCGTGAGGCAGCAGTTCGTCGTACACAGAAACAGTATGTTCATATCTATTTGATGGAGGTGTGTGTAAGTGTAGTTATAATAATTATCATAACAATATCCTAGTATATTTATTATAATGGTTTTTTTTTGTTATCAAATAATAAGAATATTATAGAGAGTGGAGAAATAAAATAATGGAAAGGAACATTAGAAAAGATGTTACCTCTAAAACGTGTAACACCCTTTGATTTAAGACAAAAGGCTTTCTTGAATTTTCTTATGCCCAAGGTAAGTATTCTTGGAGGAATATAGGGATTTTGAGAGATTATTTTTTCAGATTTTTGATGAGCCAAGGGTCTTTATAGGTGTGAATAAATGGTTAGGGGTAATTCTCTTTTATAAGAGGGAGGAGGGTCTCTTTAAGAAAGTATTGCAATATTATTTTATTATAACATGATTTTCAATTTCAAATGGTCCCAAAGTCATTTACTTCAAAGATAAGATGTTTTTGGGTCTAAAAAATCTCAACCAATATGTTTTATACAAGTATAGATCACAAATTTAACCTTATCTTTTAGTATTAACACTTAGTTAACTAATTTAACTCTTACCATGTCTTCTTATATATTCATACTATATGGTTAATATAGTTACTATAAAATTACAATAGAACCTCAAGTGGTTCATTAATAACATTTTAAACATTATATAAGTAATTTGAACAAATATTATATTTTTATGACTATTATATAATTAATAAAATAGTATTTGTTTTAAAAACTCATTTATGTCAATTTTTATACTATTCATATCATGACATTTTAAAAATCCATAACAACTTGATTATTTCAAAAAAACATCATTAATTAAAATATAACAATTCATACTCATCCAAAAAAAAATTATGGCATGAAAAGTTTCAAAATAAATTTATTTTAATATTTATATTCTAAATTATTTAAATCATTCATTAATAATGTAATCACGACATCATCATTGTGTTTTAAATAAATTTGTTTATTTGATGTCTAAAAATTAAAAATAAAATATCATGATATAGGAAATATTTTTATATTTATAATTAATATTTATAGTATAATATATCACTTATATAACCCAATATAAAAATTTTCTTAGTAAAAGATATATGTTTATGTTATATTTTTCTTTACTTTAAATTAATTATTATAAAATGTCATTTTCACATCCAAGTGGCTCTGTGGGGTCCCAAAATTGACCCAAGGATTCCCATGGTCTAAACTATCTCATAAAATATGATTATGATATGTTATAGAGTAGTTTAATATTATTATAAAATTACTTTTTACCATTATTTACCAGATTTACCCTTCAACCATGGTAAATAAAATAATTACTAAAACTACTATTCATAATGTCTAAAAATAAAAGGTACTGATTTACACAATTTGAAACTCATGATTTCAAATATGGAATCCATTTTTCCAAAGTCAAAACACATAAGTTTCAGTAATTAATTTAAAATTAATTCTCGTTGTCAAAACCAAAAAACGTGTTTTTAAGAAGTAATAACAATCAAAATATTGACATGTGTTTATGTCAAATTAAAATGAGAAATTACTTATAATGACTTCCATTAGACTAAATGATAAAAACTTAATCCAATGAAACCTTAAAACCAATTAAAACAACAATATAACTATATAAATAAATTATATGAAAAGGTATTTTTGAATTAAATTGGAGTATTTTTCACTATTCATTAAAAAAATGAACTTTATCAGAAAAATACCAAAATTTCATCCAAAGTAAATTTTGATGTCAAAATTATATATAAGAAGTTTATTTTATAAAATAGAAAATATAAAAGTGACAAAAACTATATTTAAAAAGGGTTCCCCATCAAAAGGTGGTGAAACTGTATTTTTAGAAAAATACTTCTTTTATCCAAAAAATTGAATTTCTTCTTATATCATATCAAGAAAAAATATGAGATGAATTTAAAACATTAAAATGAATATATATCATATATTTTTTCATTAAATAAAAATACATAAAGAGTGATATGAAAACACAATTATTCTCTTTTAAATAGGTTTTCATAAAAACACATCCTTTATATTCAATTGGTTTTTATTTCTATTTCTAATAAATATGGTAACCAATGAATCATTATTTAAACATGTGTAAACCATATTTCAAAATTTAGTTGATATTATTCATTCCTGCCATTCCAACAGCTAGGTATTAACTACTATTTAAAATAATAATATTATTACTGTATTATTTTTCGGTATATCTCAATGTTGTGTGCAATATAAGATTTTGGAGAAAAGCCTTGTTGCGTGTTGAATACGCTATAAGAAGAAGCGTCCCCTATCACGTGTGAAATAGGTACCTTTTACAACAACTACTACTATATAAAGATCCCCCCCTCAGATTTGAGGTGATCCATTCCCCTCAAAGGTCAACCTTACTTGAGGTAATCAATTTTTTCATAATTATTTTTATGAAATGTGAAACTAACAGACACTGAAACCATTCCTATACTAATATTCTATAAGGTGGAAATGATTAAGATTTATATCAATCAGCACCCACCAATTTCCATATTTATAAGGGAATAATTTTAAATATACAAGGATATATTATAATCAAGAAAAACTTATAAAAGGTTATGTGAGAGTGAGGATTCACTTATCTCACAAGCCAAACGCTAAGCTACATGTTCCCTTTGATGATCTAGATGTTCACATGGTCAAACTTTCTATTGGAACTTTTGTATCATGGCTATTTGATGTTGTACAAATATATGTCAACAAATAAGTATTCCTTTAAAAAAATTATACAAAAATTTAAAAATTAATGAAAAAAGTATTAAACAAAGGAATTTTATTACAGAAGGAGAAATCGGTGATGAAATTTAAGGTTGAATCAAAATAATCTAAAGGATCAATTGATTGATCGAAAATATGTTCAGAAAGTACCTTTAACCCACCAGTTCAACTTCGAAATTTATTAATATTACATGTTCGTGTGGATAAAATGTTCAAAGAAGTTAATACAGCCATTATTTATTTTGAAGAAAAATGTATGGTTAGTCCATTACATACTTTCTTGGTCTTGATAATTTAGATGAAGCCATCAAGAATGAATGGCTAGGAGTCTCAGTTTTAAATGTATACATGAGGTTTGTGTTCATAGTTTCTTTATACAATATTTGATCTAATATGTTAATTATGGTTTAATAATATTCATATTTTTTACAGGTGTATATATTAGTACTATTTGAAGGGAAAACTCTATAAACAAAAATTTAGACTCAATAGTCCTCACATCGTGTCTACATAAAAAGAGTCATTAGAAGAAGAGTGATATTTATTAATAGTGGAATACTTGATGTAATTTTTGAAAAAAAAGTTACATATTACAGACTCTTCTTAATATCCACAATGCAAGGGTAAAAGTATAAAATTTAATCATATCAAATATATTTTAATTAATTTTATTACTTAATCATTTTTTTCTTTTTAATGTGCATTGGTTTCTTATTAGAATCAATTTGGATATTCTAAATATTTATTATTTGGATTCAATGCATGGATACCCAATAAATCAACCATGCATGGAAACATTTTATAAATAAACATCAAGTTATACATTTTATATTATACTTTAACTAAAATTTTGTTATAATAGGGCAGTGTTTAAATATCATCAAATCATGGAATGATGATAGTTCATAGGAACAAGAATCCTTTCTAATTATATAGTGGATAAGTATTAGGGTATATATAATAATATTTCACTGTAAAAATATATATTTAAACAAATTACTTATTTTTATCAATGTTTTTGTGGTGGTAAAAACAAACTAATGGAAAAGATTATGGTCATTTCATTTATAAATTTGTGAAAGATATCGTATTATATCAATAAAATAGAATCCTTAAAGAGGTATTTATGATGATAATTAAAATTTCATATAAAATATTTATTAATCCTTTATTTATTTATATTTTTTAGTACTACCAGGATTTTTTATAGATCATGTATTCAAAAGAGGAAATATATTTGTTTAAAAACAAGTTTGCATAATATATGGTGTCATAATGTATGCAGACATCATGAAGATTTGACTTCTTACTACCTATTTAGTTGATTTTATCATTATTTTATCTACTTTTTTTAGTAAATTTTATTATCATTTTTATCTAATACTTATTTAGTAAATTTTCACTGAGATCATAAAGGAATGAATTCATTGAGAATTGTTTTTTCTTCGACAATTTTGTGCTCTATTAAGAGCACAAAATTCTCTTAGAAAAAACCATTCTCAATGAATTATTCAACAAGGATGGTTCACTCAGGAACTATTTTTTCTCTTCATAGAGTTATTTTTTATTTATTTTATCTGTCTATGTTTAGTATTGTGTTTTTTATGTTTACAAATGACTTCAAGTGACTATTTTCTATTTAAATTGAAATTTTAGTTAAGGAAAAGTTTCATTTAGTTAAAACCAATAAAACACACTTTATTATCTTTATTCTTTATTAAAATGATTCATAATTAATTTGTGGTGTTTATAAAATATTTACATCTCAATCTGACACATGGTGTGGCTGGTATGACTCAAAGTGAATGTTTTTATTTAAAAATTACATTTTAAATCAAAATGCATGTCACGTACTCAAAACTGAGAAAATACACTTGGATTATATTGTTACTTTATTAAATGATCCATAAATAATTTTTGAATTGTAAGAATAAACTACATGTCAATATGACACATAGTGTAGTCGGTATGACTCAAAGTGTGTGTTTTTTTTTAATTGACATTTTAGTTCAAAAGAAATGTGACATACTCCAAAATGATAAAATGATTCCATATTCTATTGATACTTTATAAAAACTATCCATAAGTAATTATTCACATATAGGAATCATTCACACATCAATATGACACACGGTGTCACCAGTATAGCTAAAAGTTCATGTTTTCAGTTTAAAAATGGCATTTTAGTTAAAAATGTGAGTCACTCACTGAAAATCAATAAAACACAATCATATTGTCCTGATACTTTGTAAAAATGATCCATAAGTCATTTATGATGTGTTGGAATAAATTTCACATCAATTTGAAACATGATGTGACTCGTATATTAAAAGTGTGTTTTTTCAGTTTAAAAATGACATTTTAGTTAAAAACATGAATCGCTCACTGAAAACCCAGAAAAATAACTAATACTATCTTAATACTTTTATAAAATGATCCATGCATCATTTTTTATGTCTAGGAATCATCCACACATCAATATAACATGTGGTGTGACCGGTATAACTAAAAGTGTGTGTTTAAGTTTAAAAATTAAACTTTAGTTGAAAACATGTGTCACTCACTGAAAATAAAGAAAATTCACTCATATTATCTTGATAATTTTGGAAAATGATATATCAGTCATTTATGATATGTGTGAATCAATCACACATCAATCTGACACATGGTGTGACTGGTATGTCTCAAAGTGTATGTTTTCAATTTAAAAATGAAATTTTAGTTAAAAAGATGTATCACTCACTAAAAACTAAGAAAACACACTTGAATTGTGTTTATAATTTATGAAAATATTTTTAAGTAATTTTTGACATGTAAGAATAAATTTCATGTCAATTAAACACACGGTGTGGATGGTATGAATCAAAGTGCATGTTTTTATTTAAAATTAACATTTTAGTTCAAAAAACATGTCACATACTCAAAAATGATAAAATGAACTCAGATTATCTTGATACTTTAGGAAAATGATCCATAATACATTAGTTAAAAACATGTGACATAATAAAAACCACTAAAATACATTTAGATTGTTTTGATACTTCATAAAAATAATCCATAAATCATTTGTGACATATAAGAATCTGTTGCACCTCAATTCTATATACAATGTGACCAGTATGACTCAAAATGTGTGTTTTCAGTTTAAATAATGACATTTTAGTTAAAAATGTGTTTCACTCTCTGAAAATAAAGAAAATAAAATCATATGGTATTGATATTTTATAAAAAAAATCCATAAGTCATTTGTAATCTGACACACTATGTGACTGATATGACTCAAAGTGCATGTTTTTAGTTTAAAAATGACATTTTATTTAAAAAAGTGTGTCACTCATGGAAAACTAATAAAACTCACTAATATTGTGTTGATACTTAATGAAAATAATCTATAATTTATTTTTTATGTGTAATAATAAATTGCACATCAATATGACACACGGTGTGGCCGGTATAACTCAAAGTGCATGTTTTTATTTAAAATTAAAATTTTAGTTAAAAATATGAATCAAACACTCAAAATTGATAAAATTAATTTGAATTTTATTCATACTTTATAAAAATAACCCATAATTCATTTTTGATGTATATAAATCAATTTCACACCAATATGATACATGGTGGAAGTAATTTTTGACATGTAAGATATTCCCCATTAATACTATTGAAAACATACCCTACTTAAAACCTTTCTTCATAACCTGGGGAAAAGAAACATAAGAAATGGTGAGCTTAAATACTCAGTAAGGGTAAAAATGGAGAAACATAAGAGTAACATAAACATAATGGTATGATAAAATGATCATAACATTTCAAAAACCATATTCGTAAAATAAAATATCATAATCTTGAGTAATGGAATAATGAATGGCATCTTAAAAGACATGAATCATAAGGTAATCAAAGAACATAAGCCATGAGAGTATAACACTATAATAAGACATAAATTTGTGGCATACACATAAGCATATAAAATCTTATGTCAAGGCTACCCACTAATACATTCATAACCTGTTATTCTTGGGTTAACCACCTATATGCCTACTTCAGGCTTAATCTAACCACTCATGTACCCTATTTTTCAGGCTTAGGATAACAACCCATGTACCCTATTTTTCGATCTTGGGATAACCACATGTCTACCCTCTAATTTCATTGAACATTTATCATTACCCAATTCATTATAGGGATATATAGGTCTCACATGTAACATAATAAAAATCATATGTATTTATTCCATAATATCACAAAAAATTCATCATATCATAACCCTTGAAATGAAATGGTTCTCATAAACATTAAATCATATCATAACCTATGTAAAAGTACATGTTCCATAATCATTTAATTATTTCATCATAGCATAACCCGTGGAAAAAGAAAAGGGTTTCATAAAAATTGTATCATGGTATAACCTGTGGAAGAGAAAGGAGTTTCATAAAAATCATTCCATAATAAACATAAACCATTCATAAAATTAATAAAAATGGTATCTTTGGATTATATCCCCATTAAGAAATAGGTAACATCAATAGTAGTCATCTTATATGGAAAATGATTTTTATTGATCATTTAAAAAAATTCTTGAGTAAAATATATTTTCCACTTTGAAAAACACCTTTTAAAACATAAAACATTTTTAAAATAATTTTCATTGAAAATAACTATAAAACTTTTTAAGTAATATTCAAAGAAAATAATTTCCATGATGACGGGATATTTCATTCATGTCATACACGTTAAAATAATGATTCCTTTTACATTTTCTGTAAAATTTAGACAGACATTATTTGGAAAAAATTATGAATATTCCTTTCAAAAAAAATATATAATTCAAACAATGATAAAAATATATTTTAAAAATAATAATATAATAATAAAATATTTTTTAAAACATTTTTAGGAAACATGGTTTTCTAAGAGGATGGATTTTCGACCGAAGAGAGAGATAAAATATGATTTTATTAAAATCATTTTATAAATTATTTTAAGTAAAAAAGAGTGGGAAATGGTACAATTACTTGAAAATATTATGAATATATATAGTATAATAAAATTCATTAGTTTCTTGAGATATATATCATAATATTTTATCATCATAAACATAATCATAAATAATCCCAATAAATGATGAGATTATAACATAAAATCATTGCCACTTTGGTAAATTTGGATCATAATCCTCATGAAATAAATATCCTCAAATGGATATATTAATCCACATAATTTTAATTATAATAATCATAAAATAAATTCATGGACATTATATACACCACATAAAATAAATAGGAGGTGAATATGGCATGTGTCTCATAAAAGTAAAAAGTGAAATGGAAATACCTTACCACTTTAATAATATTTTGAATCGTATGCCCCAATAAAGATTAAAATAAAATGAAACTATTAATATAATTAAAAGGATTAAACTCATTATATAACATATCTTAAGGTCAAAATATACACTGCACAAAAGAAATAAGTAGTGAATTTTCATGTCTCTTGGAAATAAAAGTGAGACTAGAAATCTCTTACCTTAAGTTTTGACTTTCTTCGTACACATTATAACCTCCTATATAATAAAAACAAGTTTATTATATAGATATTAAAGAACAATAATTATATATATCATAACATATATGATTTAATTATGTCCTTTTATTACCCATTTATTAAAAATTCTGTGTTCAAGTCATGTTTCGAGCAATAACTGCTTTGTTTTTCATATATGTTTTAATCAGTTATTTTAGGTTCTATTACTTTTATCATGGTTAAATAATCTCAATAATGATAAAAATGATATAAATATCATATATATTCATTATATATGTATTTAAAGTAATCCAAAAAAATATAGATATAAAAAATGAAATACATCGTTCGTGGAGACGATAGGTCATATGTACGCATGAATATTGTTTCTATTTTCAAGAACATATTAAAAGAAAGAAAAGTAAATAACATATTATGATTATATAATTATTTTTATGTCATATAAATAAAATATTTTTATTAAAACTATCCTTATTACCTTTTTTGTAAATCATGAATGAATCAAATCGTTTTATGAGGTGGTAGTTCATCGTACACATGAGCGATGTTATCATATTCCCATAAAATGAAGTGTATTAAAGTATGTGTGGTATAATAATTAAAAAAGAATAATAATATCATAAATTCATATATAAATAACAAATCCATCATTATTTTCATCCTCTATAGGTTGCAATGGAAAAATAAATTGCATCGGTTCGTGAGATAGTAGTTCGTCGTACACATGAACAATGATTTTGTAACCCATTTGATGGAAGTGGAGATAGTTTTAGGTCATTGAATTAACATAAAAACATATCATTATATATATAATAATGAATTTTTCTATCATAATTGTATAATAATAATTTAAGTAGGTGGAGGAAGAAATAAAATAAAAATGCTTGTTAATGAACGTTACCTCTTCTTCGGGTATCCTCCTTAGGTTTACACCAAAATCCTTACTAGGTTCGCTTTATATCCAAAATAAGGATTATAATATAATAGGAGAGAATTTAGGAAGTCATTTGACCAGGTATTGTCCAAAAAACTGTTTTAAGGTGTCAATGGGAGAGGATAAGGGGTGGCAATATATAATTAAGGTGAGAGGCACACTTGTAATTTTTTGAAAGAAATAATTCCACCCATGTTTTTTCATGCAATAAGGATCCAGTAATAGTCCATTATTGATTTGATAAGTTATAAGGTCTAAATATGGATATCAAATTGGTTTTTAACAAGTTTTGGGTTATTTTTAACCCTTATAATTTTAGTTTAACCCCCCCCCCCCCCCCCGATAAACACATTTTTTCCTAATTCGTGGTAAATAATTTTTACCTTTTTTACTATTTATTTTGGTCAAAAATAAGTTGAACTTATTATATAATATAAATTATTATTATTCCAAATATGGAATCCATTTTTTCAAATTCAATTCACAAAATTGGAAAATTTTAATCTAAAAATCATCTTGCATACGTGATGAGAAAGCGGGTTTTTAAATAAAAAAGTGTTTAAAAGTTAAACTGATTTTATATCAAAATTAAATATGAAATGGATTTCAATTGCCTAAATTGAATTAATGGATATATAATTTAAATAATTGTACTTTAAACCCAATTTAAAATATAATTCAAATTTATAAATAAATTAAATGAAAAGGCAATTTTCAATTAAAATTTAGTATTTTTTCACTATTCATAAAAAATAAAAAATTTCAGAAAAATACAAAAAAATCACCCAAATATAATTTTGATGTGATGATTTTAAAAATTAATTTTATTTATCATATTAATTTTTAAAAGTTCCAATAATTAATTTTATTATTTTTGGCAAATATAAATAAATAGAAATTTTTTTGAGAAAATAATATTTTCAAAACATATAAATATTTTATTGGAAAATTAATTACTTCTTTATCAATATGTTTTTTTATATAAAACAATTATACATAATATTTAACATTCATTTATTCCTATTTATATCTCTAATTTAACAGCATGGTAATAATGGTCTTTTTTTTAAATAATAATATTAATTGTTTATCGTGGTTTGTTACAACTCAGTGTTGCATGTAATGAAAGATAAACTTGGTGTTGTGTGTAATTAAAGATAAACCTAGTGTTACATGTAATAAAATCCAAACTCATTATTTCATTTAATATAATCTAAACTTTATGTTGCATGTAACACAAGCTAAATCAAGTGCCACATGTAATGTAATCCATACTCAGTGTTCCATGTAACGCAAGATAAACTTGATATTTTGTGTAATGAAAATATAGAAAAATTAAATTTATTTGAAAAAAAAATCACAAAATTTCGTGGTGTTACATTCTACCCCATTTGAAATGAATTTTTCACTTGAAATTCATCACTTTAGTGCCAAAAACGAGGATACTTCTTCCTTATTACATCTTCAAGTTCCCATGTAGCTTCCTTAAGCTGGTGGTTTCACTATAAAACACTAACTAGGTGTGTGGTCTTGTTTCATATAACTTTCTCTATTTGATCCAAAATCCCAATCAGGTGTTCCTAATAAGAAATATCATGTCACATTGGTACTACATATTAGTTCAGTACATGTGATGGATTAGATATTTACTTCCTTGGGGTGATGCATGGAATACATCATGAACCTCATAGAGGTTCGGTGGAAGCGCCAAATGATGAGCTAATATCCTGATATGATAAAGTATTTCCAAGGGAATGATATGCCTAGGTCTTATTTTTTCCCTTATTTCTTCTATTGATAAATTCATAGTAATTCCTTCTCATCAAATTCAAATTCTAGATCACATCAATGATTATTATCATAACATTTCTATAAAATTTTTGTTGTCCTTACATATTTCTGAATAGATCTAACCTTATCTTCCATCTCATTGGCTTGATTAGGTCCCAATAGCTTTCTTTTTGAAACTTTATTCCAGTATATTTGAGTTATACACTTATTTCCATAAATTTATTCATAAGGATCGATATGAATTCTCTAGTGAAAGATATTGTTTCAAGAAATATCAACTTGAGGAAGGCATTGATCGCAACCACCTATGTAGTCTATTGAATAAGATCTTAGACTATTTTCTAGGGTTTGAATTGTTCTCATAGTGATGGAACTCAACACTATATCAACAGAATGTTGAAGACATCACTAAAAATTCGAGGTAAACTTCATATCCCAATCAGATACAATTGAATGTGGTACTCCATTAAACCTTACCACTTATTTAATGTATATTCAAGAAAGATGATCCATAGAGAGATCTTCTCTGATAGAAACAAATTGTGATGACTTCATAAGTTGATTACCACAACATCAAAGATAAGATAAATCCTAAATTTTACCAGCGCATTTAATCATATGTCCACAAATTTTAAAGGCATTTTTCCTTAAATAACTTTTTCACTAAAACATATAAAAAAAAAGGGTTTTATTTCCATAATTATCTCTTAAAATATTCTTAATCTTGAAAAAATCACATCTTTTAAAACCTAAAAAGGGGTGTTAATGACTTATGATCAACCTTAAATTCATAAACCCATAATGGTACCAATAACTCTTAAGTTAATCTTACATGGAGACATATACTCTTCCAAAAATTAAGTAACCCTTTATTCATTATATAATCTCTTATATTATACAAAAAATCAATTGTAATATTGGGTTCAACCATGTATCTATAGAATATCAAATGTGATTTCATTATTCCATAATTCATGTATAGTGAGATAATCGCATGAAATTTCACTAAAGGATGAACAATAAGGTTTTCATAGGGATCATTCATACAAAATCAAACATGAAATTCCCAAATAAGGAGGGGAGGATAAGTGTACCCTAATTATCATGATTAACTTCATCCACTTTGATTTCATAATCTTTCTCTTTTTCCTTTGTATTTAGAGGTTTTTTTCCTTATCATCCACATTAGCCCTTGGATTAGGGCATTAATTCACATAATTCCCAAACTCATTTCACTTGAAACACTATAGTGTAGGTGGTGTATTTTATTGAGCTCTCTCACCATTAATTTAATTGACTGGCCTCTTCATATCACTTTTACATTATTTTTTCGATGTCTAGGCTTCCCATACTTTTAACACCTTCTTGTTTCTTTCATTCATTCACTTGATTGATTCTTACCACATTTTTATCATTTAGGTGACTCAAATTTCTTTCCACCATGTGATTTATTCAAGTTCTCATGAGACTAGATCTTCCTTTTCATATCAAAACCATGGTTATGGTAAAAATTTTCAATTTACATTTCTACCTTCAGTGCACATTGAATGAAGTATTCATAGCTAGTGAAGTCTCTTATACCCAAGGCCTTTTGAAGGCTTGGTTTTGGGCTACCAAAAAATTGATCAATTTTTCTTTTAGGGATAATCATTAAACCATAAGAATGCCTTGAAAGTCTTGTAAAATTAGCTTCATAAGTACTAATAGATTCATCATCATTTTTCATAAGTTCAAGGAATTCATTCTCCATATTTATTCATAGAATACAAGGGAATTATTTACTAAGAAATATCCCCTTAAACTCTTCCCATTCTATAGATTAAATTTCTTCTTTTTCCCTAAAATTATTAATAAGAGTCCACCACTGGTATTCTTAACCTTTCAAATGATAAATAGCTAAAATGAATTTTTATTTTTATGAACACTAAATAATGGAAAAAATATTTTTAGTGGTACAGATCCATTGCTCAGAAACTGATGGATCATTGGAACCACAAAAATAAGGTGGGTGTTGCCTCATCAAGGACTCAACAAAACATTGTTACCTCCTCTTATCATTTGGATGTTCAACATGATTCATAGCTTGAGAATGTTTTTTGAGAATATAAATAAGATTTTTAATTACATCTCCCATAACATTTAGTTGTTTAGGAGGACAATCATTATAGTGTTCATTGCATTCAACATTAACATAGTTCCTTTGGGTTCTATCCATCAACTAAAACCAAAATAATAGTGTAAGCAACACTAATCATAGTGGAAAACAATATAATCATGGAAAATCACTTATATGAATTCTAATTCATGAAACCTCATTTTCAATCTATGGAACCTTGGGTTTATCCTAGGTCATTGTATAGTTATCATCTATTTAAATCCTTCATGATGGTTTATAAAGAGTTTTTGAATATCCAAAGAATATACCCTAGGAGTGTCAAACCAGATGTGAAACAAGGTCCATTATAATGCACTATGTGATGATCAAGTTCATCTCAATTCACTATTTTTAGAGTTATTACCCCTATATACCTCTGTAAGAGAGCCACATTTACTTATAATATTCATAAAGGGATGTAATTTCTTATAAATCACTTGTTATATTCTTTAAAAAAATTCTAGGAAATTTTCTTATACTTTGACTCATCCTTAGACTTATCTATAGAGAAATATCTATACATATCCTTATAAATATCCCTAGGGTTCACTCTAAATTTTTCTCATCCTAGTTTCCAAAGGTTAACTAAACCTTTCCTCTGATACCAACTATAGCGACATGGGCTTATCATAAATGGATATTACATATTTTTATATGAATATACATTATATTAAACAAACACATTCTTTAGGACCATAATAGTTGGTTGAATTTGGAAACATGGAACACAATATTCTTAATTAATGAAATATATTCGATGTCTCCTATAAAGAACTTCCCTTTTAGTACTCTTCACAACATACCCTACTTAAAACCTTTCTTCATAACCTAGGGAAAGGAAACATAAGAGAGGGTGAGATTAGATGCTTAGTTAGGGTAAAAAAGGGATATATATAAGAATAACATGAACATAATGGTATGAGTACATGATCATAACATTTCAAAACCATACCCTTCATATCAAAGATCATAATCTTGAGTCCTGGAATAAATATTAGCAGTTCATAAGACAAGAATCATAAGGTAATCAAATAACATGATCCATGAGATCATAACATTTTCATAAGACATAGATTTGTGTCATACACATAAGCATAGAAAATATTATGTCAAGGATACCCACCAATACATTCATAACATGTTAGGTTTGGGCTAACCACCCATGTACCTGCTTTGGGCTTGGGTTAACCACCCATTTAACCTATTTTTCGGGCTTGGGTTATAACAACCCTACTCTTTATTACACATTTAAATATGCTTTATTACAAAAACTTGCTCTTAATACCACCCAAAAGATTGAGATTTATAGTGTCTTTGTGGATTATGAACATTACATGAAAACTTAAGATATAAAATATAACATATTTATTGAAAACTTATTTTACTTGACCACAACATTCCTTCATACTTTTCATTTCATGGGGTAACCTGGGGACATGCATAAAAAAAGGGTGATCTATAAATCCTATTAAGGGAGTAAATAAGGGATAAAATGAAGAATACAATACATGTTAGGCAATAGGAATATCAATGGATCACAAGAGAAACATGAACATAAAGGCATGATTTAGCAGGATTAACATAACATGGAAATATGGAAACAACTTAAAACACTGCATCAATAACATAAAGGAATCAGGTAAACCCCTATCCCAACATGGTGGAAAATTTTACAAAAAGTAATCAGGTAAAACTCTATCCCAACATGTCGTATCATGATACTAAACATTACCCAATACATTAAAACGCTATTAGGGCACACCCTTCATGAACATTTTAATCTCATGCTTAAGTGTTCCACATAGATCATATAAAATGGATTCATTCAACATCATCATTTATTCCATGATAAAATAATGTGTAATAAATAAATTTAAGTACCATTAAATAAGTTTATGTTCATAAATTTGAATACCCTTGATAGAGAAATGGGTATGGTATTCAATACATGATGATTTTGGATTGAAAAATCGCAGTGCAATTTCAGCAGCATAATGACATCATATGGAAATTCATAAATTGAGTTGATGAGAGATAAATGGTTATATAATCATTTATACATTAAATATACAACAAGGGTATCATGGAACATAATAATCCAACATATGAAATGGAATTTAGATGCATAATATAGAAGAAATGCATGAATGAAAATAAGAAGAGAGAAATCCCTTACAGAATTTCGGCATGGTAACGTGTGCACACGAAAGGAATTAATGAGAGAGAAAGGGGTATATCATCAATAAAACATAAGTAGGGAAGTATTGGTGAGTTTTGAAATTATTCCCCAACATTTTTAATTAAAAATAAAAGGGTATAACAATATAAAAAAAAACTTGGATAAAAATGAGAAAGGAAGGACTCCCTTACTTGGATGTGCGATCCCAAAGGCTTGGGAGAGGCTTGAGAGAGGGTTATTGGGAGATTGGGGAACCTTTTGAAGACTCTAGGGAGTTTAGAGTAGAGTGAGGACGATATTAAATGAGTTTTAGTGAAGAGTAATGGGTGATTGGGTGGGTTTATATAGGAAAAGTGGGGGAATTCTTTATTATTTTGGTTTTGGACCCTACACACTAAAATATTGAAAACCACAAACCATCCCATGGTTTTTCCCATGGTTTCTAGAAAAGGGGAGTGGTATAAATTATTTTATAAGGCTAAGGTCCAAATATATTAAAATATTTCCCTTTCTTATGAGGAGGTGAGTCACACTTTCAAGGAAAGGTTTTAAAATCTTAAAATATTTTATATGTCTTAGAGGATTCACTAAGAATTTGTAAAATAAATAAAATAAACCTAAAAATATATTATTTTAAATTAAAAATATATTTGGATGAATATACCCTTTATAGTATTTTATTACATCACTATTGGGTCATTATGATGTCATAAAACACACTATATATTTATATATTATTTAATTTTTACCCAAAAAAATTGATTATCTTAAGAAATTATTAAAAAATAACCATTAGGTAATTTAGAAATCCTGATTCCAAAAATAATATTCATTTTATCTAAATAATTTTCAAAATAAGTGAATTTTTACTTTTAAAATGAAAACCAACATTTATTGAAAATCCACAGGTTTTGACAAAAAATAGTTTTCAAACCTTAATAAAACTTACATTTGACTTAATAAAATTATATACTCATTTATTAATAATAAAATAAATTTTATAATAATATTTTAATGAAATATTAATTATTTCAAAAATTCATTAATTCCTTAAAATAAATTCTTTAAAAATACACTTTCTATTTATCATATAAAATATAACTCTTATAAAACTAATTAAATAATCATTTGTAGATTAGGAACTTTTTTAATCATCATTTATAAGAATTTTTTTTATAATATTATTAATAAAAAACTTATTTTAATATAATAATGTATATATTTCTCAAAAGTACCATTTTTACCTGAAGAATCGATTTATAAAATTCATCATTTTCTTTATAAAAAAGACTATTCTCATAAAAGAATTAATGGAATAATAATTTTATTTATAAAAAAATATTACACAATAAGTAACTAATACCTTATTACATAACCCCTTATAACACCCACATAATACCTAAGGGTAAGGTGTGCGATGGTGACAGACTCTGGGAGCGGCTCGGATAAAATCACTAGAGTGGTAATATCTATTAACTTGAACTTCTCTTGTAGGTGATTCTGTTCAAGCTTAACATGTTGAAGCTCAGATTGGGCTTGGTCAAAAGTGAGGCCCGATGACAATGCCTCCTTCCCAAGCTCCAACAAATGAGCTTCGTATGGCTCGAGTCTACTGGATGAGGCCATCACCTCTTTTGTCTATGTCGAAAGAATTTTTTAAAACCTTATATTTATATTAGTCATGTGATCATTGTTCAATGGATATATTATCAATGATAATGATACTTAACGATCATTTAAACCCAATAATAATAGGAAAAAAATATTGTATGTGTTTTCTATATCCAAAATACATTAAAATAAAGGAAATTTTATTCATAAATTATCAAGTCATTACAAACTTCCCCCCTTAAGAAATTTTACCCTCCAAATTCCTTTTTCCCACACTAAAACAGATGAGGGTAACTCTACCTCATCACTTCCTTTAGTTCTCATGTTGCTTCTTCAAACTTCTGGTTTCTCCATAACACTTTGACGAGGGGAATTATCTTATTTCATAGAGCTTTTTCCCTGTGATCTAAGATCTTCATCGTCTTCTCTTCATAAGAGAGGTTATTCTCCAATAGTACCACCTCTGTATTGAGTGAATGTGATGGGTTAGGTATGTAATTCCTCAAAATTGATACATGGAATACATCATGTACTTGAGATAGGTTCAGTGGGAGTGCTAGTCAATAGGCCACTGCTCTGATGCGATCAAGGATCTCAAAAGTGTCAATGTAACTTGGACTAAGCTTTCCCTTATTCCCAAATATCATCACCATATTCCATGGAGATATGAGGAGGAAACCCATATATCCAACATCAAACTCTAGGTCTCATCAATAGTTGTCATCATAATTTTTTTTTTTAATCTAATAAGCTTTGATGTGTAGTTGGATGGTCTTAACCTTCTCTATCATTTCTTTGACCATTTATGGACCTAGAAGTACCCCCCCCCCCAACATAACGGTGTTTTGCACCTCTTACCATAAAGGGCTTCATAATGAACCATATGGATGCTTGATTGGAAACTATTATTGTAAGAGAACTCAACCAGAGTAAAATTTTGATCCCATCATCCTTTGAAGTCCATTGAGAATGCTCTCTACATGTCCTCAAGTGTTTGGATAGTCCGCTCATATTGGCCATCAGTTTGAGGATGATAAGTCATATTGAACTTTAGCTCAATATTCAGAGCATGTTTAATACTCTTCCAAAACTTTGAGTTGAATCTTGGATCTCAATCAGATACAGTCGATATTGGTACACCATGTATCCTTACCACTTATCTGATGTATATTCATGTCAGTTGATCCAATGAGAAATCCTCTTGAATCGCAATGAAGTGTGCAGTCTTTGTAAGATGATCCACCATAACCCAGATAGCATTGTTTCCTTTGGATGCCTTTGGAAGTCTGGTGAAAAAGTCCATGGTGATGTTCACCCATTTCCATGTTGTTATGGGTAATGGTTGTATCATCCCCTTAGACTTCTTCCTCTCATCATTCACTTGCTGACATACCAGGAACTTTGATGTATATTTGGTGATCCCCTTCTTCATGTTATCCCACCAATAATTCTCTCGGAGATCCCAATACATCTTTGTGTTTTCTGAGTGGATAGAGAAATTTTAACTATGTGCATCATCCAAAATTTCTTTCCTTAAATCTGGATTTTATGGAGCACATAGCCTTGACTCAAATCTCACAATTCCTTCTTCATTAACATTAAACTCTAAGGATTTCCCTTTTCTGATAGTTTCCACTTTCTTCTGAATTCACTCATCATCTTTTTGAGAATCCTTTAACCTTTCCAAAAGATATGATTGAGTAATAATTTGTGAAATTATTCATGATGTTCCCTTATTTATGATTCTCATGTCCATATTCATCAAATCTAAGAAGATCAGATCCCTTTCAATTTTCATCAATGATAGAATCGTTGGGTCCTTTCTACTTAGAACATCTTCCACCTTTTTCATTTTCCAGGATGGTAGTAGATTAAGTATTTGTAATACTTGATGAGCTCTAACCATATTCATTGGTGCATATTCATCTCTTTCTATGTGAATATATATATTTGAGACTTTTTTGATCCATATATATTTCACACTTTTCCATAAAGAGATAATTCTGCCATATTTTCAATGAAAAGATCACAGTTTCCAACTCTAGATCATGCGTGGGAAAGTTTTGCTCAAGAATTTTCAACTGCCTTGAGGTATAGGCACTTAATTTTTTATTATACATTAACACATATCCCAAGACCTTCTTCGAAGCATCGATGAATATTAAGAAGATATCCCTACTTGTGGGTAGTGTGAGCACAGGGGCAATGATAAGCCTCTTCTTTAACTCAATGAATCTTTATTCACATTCATCATTCCAAGAAAACTTGACTCCCTTCCAAGTTATCTTAGTAAGAGGTTTTTACAATCATGATAAATTTCTCATAAATCGGCGTTAATATCTATCTAACCCTAAGAAGCTATGGATATCCATCACAGATGTTGGCCTCATCCATCCCTCAGTTTCTTTTCTTTAAGGATACACATATATCCCATTTTTTGTGATGATATTTCCCAAGAATGATACTTCCTTCAACCATAACTCACACTTGTTGTACTTTTCATAGAGATTATCCTTTCGCAGGGTCTCTAGTGTAGTGCTTAGATACTCCTCATACTCCTCCTTGGTTTTGGAGTATATTAGAATATCATCAATAAATACTACCACAAATTTATCGAGGTAATCTCTAAAGACTCTATTCATTAAGTCTATAAAGATTTATGGAGCATTAGTGAGTCTGAAATGCATTATTATGAATTCATAGTGCCTATACCTTGCTCAAAATGCAGTCTTGGGGATATCCTCCTTCTTCACCATTATTTGGTAATATCTAAATCGTAGATCCACCTTGTAGAAGTATTGTGCTCCATGTAACTGATTGAATAATTAATCAATTTGTGGAAAAGGATACTTGTACTTTATCATGATTTTGTTGAGATCATGATAATCAATGCAATGGCGCATTGACCCATCCTTATTCTTGACAAAGAGGACCAGTGCACCCCATGATGAAGCACTTGGGTGTATAGAGCCTTTATCTAGATTATCTTGTAGTTGTTTCTTTAGCTCTTTAAGGTCTATAACAGACATTCTTTATGGATTCTTGGATATTGGTAATGCCCCAAGTATAATATCAATTGAGAATTCAACATCTCTTATAGGAGGAAGACCAGACAATTCCTTAGAAAACACATCAGTGAATTCCCTTACAGTAGGCATGTCTTCAACGATGGTTCCTTCCTTAGAATCAATCATCTGAGAAAGATACACATGCTCATAGGGAATTAATATCCATGCTTGAGATGATGGTGCTAAATAATATTCATCCTTATCCTTTCACTTTTATAGAATCGTGGGTCGATTCACCATATGGAGAGCAGTTTCTCTCTTGTGAAAATTTATGTTGGCTCTATATAGGGAGAGCCAATCCATGCTAAGAATTACATAAGATTCCACCAAGGGAAGTATGATGAGGTTTTCTAGGAAGTTCAATCCACAAATTGTGACAGGGGGGAGTTATATTCATGAGATGAAATAATTTCCCCATTTTTTGTTCTCATCGACATCTCTACTTCCAAGATTTGTGGTGGTGTTTGGATTGTTCTACTAAACTTTCAAGATATAAAAGAATGTGTGGAACCAGAATCAAAAAGTAAATTCATTATTATTGAATTAATAACTAGTGTACATGTCACCACTTAATTTTCTGGATTCACTTCGGTGATAGTGATGGAAAAAGATTTCCCTTTTTACCTTGGATTTTATTGGTTTCCTCTAATTACCCTTGGCTTAGGGAAGTGGTTCACAAAGTGCCCTAGTTCCTTGAATTTTTACTAATGAACAATGCATTGAGGTTCAAATGGCACATTTCTTTCCTCTACCATATTAGTGGGTTTCTCCTGTCAGCAATCGCTAGCCAAGTTCCCTTCTCTTCTTCACCTAAAGCATTTCCTTGTCCCCTTTAGGCAATTTTCAGGGTGCTTCTTCCCATACTTTTGGAAAGTGTGGTATTGAAATTTATTGGCACCATTAGATCTCTCTATAGGAACACCAGAATTAAATTCAACTTTCCACTTCTTATCCCCATGATACCCCTGAGATTCACCGATCTCCATCTCAACTTTGAGGTTACATCAGTCAATTTCCTCATAGTTATCAAAGTCATATATTACTAAAGATTTTCGTAGATTGGGATTTAGTTCACCAAAGAAGCGGTCATCCTTGCATTCAAAGGTGACAAAAAAATCAGAGGCATACCATGCAAGTCTTGTGAAGTTTGATTCATATGCTCCAATAGATTCATCATCTTTTTTCTTGAGGGAAAGTAAATATCTTTCCATCTTAATTCGGAGGGTGCGAGGAAAATATTTATCGAAAAAAAAATTTCAAAAATCCTTCCATCCCATCACCTAAATCATTTCCTTAGTCTTTGTATTTTTGATCAATGTACACCATTAATCAGATTCACCCTCCATATGATAAGCAGTTAGAATAACCTTCTCTTGTTCATAACATTAAAGGACTAAGAAGATCATCTCAATGGAGTTGATCCATTGTTCAACGATTGAGGGATCAGATGATCCATTGAAAGTAGGAGGCATTTGTCTCATAAAGCTCTCAATTGTGACTTTTTCTTTATTAGGGGGGTTATACATTCCTCTTGACCCATGTTTTTATTAAAAAATTGATTTCACTGATAGAGTATTTTGAAAAATTTTGTGATTCCCACTCCCATTAGATTGAGAATCTCATTAGAATAGTCATCACATTGATCTTCACATCGGTTGTTAGCCCAAGTCCTCCTATTAATGGCCATTGGATAGAATAAAAAAAAATAGGGGTAAGTATTTTAAACTATTAAACACATAAAGGTTAATTCAATGACAAAAATGGATAAATTATAAATTACATGTATTTCCTTAACTTATGAATTTATAGGCTTTAATCTAAGTTATCCCTGGTCTATTTCCTAACATATATTCTTATGGGCTTTTTTTGTTCCTTTAATAATGGTTCATACTAAGATTATGAATTTACCAAATAATATCTCCTAGGAGTGTCAAACCAAGAGTGAAGAAAGTCCCATTTTCATGCACCAGTTCCCATTAGAGTCTAAATCAAAGTGGTGTTTTTATGTTTTACCCCTAGATACATCTGTTCCAGAGCCACCTCTACTTGTTTGTATCCAGATAGGGATGTATTTTCTTGAAAAAACACTTTTTCTGTACTCAAAAAAATAGGGATTATTTTCTTATACTTATTATTATCCCTAAGGCTTTCACTAGGGTTTTCCAATACTAGTCCCAAAAATAACTAAACCTATCCTTTGATACCATCTATAACAACCCTGCTCTTTCTTACACATTTAAACATGATTAATTACATAAACTTTCTCTTAATAAAACCTAGAAGATTGATAGGTATAGTTTATTTAGTTCTTAGGAACATTAAATGACAACTTAAGATATAAAATACAATATCTTTATTGAAAACTTATTTTACTTGGCCACAACATTCCTTCGTACTTAGCATTGCATGGGATAACCTAAGGACATACATAAGAAAAGGGTGATCTATAAAGCCCAATAGGGGAGTAAAAAAGGAATAACATGAATAATACAATTAATTTTAGGAAATAGGAATATAAATGGAGCATAAGGGAAACATGAACATAAAGTTATGATTTAGCATGATTAACATAACATGGAAATGTGGAAACAACTTAAAAAATTGCATCATTAACATAAAGGAATCAAGTAAACCCCTATCCCAACATGGTGGAAAATGTACTAAAATGAATCAGATAAAACCATATCCCAACATGACATATCATGATACTAAAAATTACCCAATACATTGGAGTGCTATGAGGGTGCACCTTTCAAGAATATTTTAATCTCATGCTTAAGTGTGCCACATAGATCATATAACATGGATTCATTCAACATCATCATTTATTAAACGATCAAAAAATGTGGAATACATACATGTAATTACCATTCAATAATTATATGTGTATAAAGTTTAATACCCTTGATAGAGAAATGGGTATGTTATTTACTACACGATGATTTTGGCTTGAAAAAATGTGGTGTAATTTTGGCAGCATAACAGCGTCATATGGAAATTCATAAATTGGGCTGATAAGAGAAAAATGGGTCTCTAATCATTTATATGTGAAATATAAAATAATGGTATCATGTAAAATAATAATCCAACATATGAAATGTAATTTAGATGCATAATATATAATAAATGCTTGAATGGAAATAATAAGAGAGAAATCCCTTACTGAATTTTGACATGGTAACGGGTGTACAAGGAATGAATTAATGAGTGATAAAGGTGTATCTCACCATTAAAAAATTAGTATAGAAGTATGGGTGAGGTTAAAAATCATATCGCAACATTTTTAATAGAAAATAAAATGGTATAACAATATAAAGAAACTTGGATAAAAATGAGAAAGGAAGGAATCTCTTACTTGGATGTGTGATCCCAAAGGCTTGGGAGAGGTTTGAGAGAGGATTATTGGGAGATTTAGGTGCCTTTGGAAGACTCTATGGAGGTGATAATAGAGTAATTATTATCTTAAAGTAGTTTTAGTGAATAGAAATGGGTTCTTGGGTGGGTTTATATAGTAAAGGTTGGGGAATTCTTTATTATTTTGGTTTTGGACTCTACACACTAAAATATTGAAAACCACAAACCATCCCATGGTTTTTACCCATGTTTTCTGGAAAAGAGGAGTGGAATAAATTATTTTATAATTATAAGGGGATAATATATTAAAACATTTCCCTTTATTATGTGGAGGTGAGTCACACTTTCATGGAAAAGGTTTTAAAATTTTAAAATATTTTATATGTCTTGGAGGATTCACTAAGGCTTTATAAAATAAATCAAATAAACCTAAAATTATATTATTTTAAAGGAAAAAATATATTTGGCCTAATATACCCTTTATATTATTTTATTACATCACTATTCGATTATTATGATGTCATAAAATGCACTATATATTTATATATTATTTAATTTTTACCCAAAAATTTGACTATCTCAGAAAATTATGAAAAATTCACTATTGTATGATTTCGACAGCTTGATTCCAAAAATAATATTCATTTTATCTAAATAATTTTATAAATATGTGAATTTTCACTTTTATAAAAGAAAAGTGGCATTTATTGAAAATTCACAGGTTTTAACAAAAATAGTTTTCAAACGTTTATAAAAATTACATTTGACTTCATAAAAATTATATACTCATTTATTATTAATAAAAGTAATTTTATAATAATATTTTATTAAAATATTAATTATTTTAAAAATTCATTAATTCTTTAAAATAAATTATTTAAAAATATACTTTCTATTTTATCATATAAAAATATAACTCTTATCAAACCGATTACCTAATAATTTATAGATAAGGAACCGATATAATCATAATTTATAAGAATTTTTTTTATAATATTATTAATAAAACCCTTAGTTTAATATAATAATATATATATTTCTCAAAAGTACCATTTTTACCCAAAGAATCAATTTATCAAATTTATCATTTTATTTTCAAGAAATACTATTCTCATAAAGGAATTGATGGAATAAGACTTTTATTTATAAAAAGGAATTACACAATAAGTGACAAATACCTTATTACATAACCCCTTATAACACCCGCATAAGACCTAAGGGTAAGGTGTGAGATAGTGACAGACTCTTGGGATGGCTTGGATAACATCGCCTGGGTGGTAATCTTTATTAACTTGAACTTCTCCCATAGGCGATTCTGTTCAATCTTAACATGTTGAAGCTCGGCTTGGTCTTGGTCAAGAGAGAATCCCAGTGATGCTACCTCCTTACCAATCTCTGAAAAATGAGCTTCATATGGCCCGATTCTACTGGATGAGGCCATCACCTCCTTTGTCTATGTTGAAAGGATTGGTTAAAACCTTATATTTATATTAGTCTTGTGATTACTATTCAATGACTATATTATCAATGGTAATTATATTTAACGGTCATTTAAACCTGATTATAATATAAAAAAAGAGTGCATGTGTTTTCTATATCCATAAGGCATTAAAATAAAGGTAATTTTATTCATAAATTATCAGTTCATTACATGGGTTAACCACCCGTGTACCCTATTTTTTGGGATTTTGATAACCACCCTTGTACCCTATTTTTTAGTCTTGGTCTAACCACATGTGTGCCCTATTTTTTCAGTTTTTTCTAACCATTTTTTTACCCTCTAATCTCATAAAACATTTATCAATACCCATGCATTGGAGGGATATATAGGTCCCACCAGTCACATAATGAAAATCATACATATGTGTTCCACAAGATCATAAAACATTCATCATATCATAAACCATAAAATTAAATTGGTTTTATAATAATTTAATCATATCATAACCTATGTAAAAAATATAGGTTTTATAATCATTTCATCATAGCATAATCCAGGTAAAAAGAAGCTGGTTTTATAAGAATTTTATCTTGGTATAACCCATGGAAGATAAAATGGATTTATAAAAATAAACCATTCAAAGAAATAATAATAATGATATCCTTGGATCATATCTTTAGTAAGGAATATGTGACATCAATGGATATCATATTAGAAGTAAAATGATTTTGATCCATCAATTAAAAAATTTCTTGAGGAAAATATCCATTCCACTTTGAAAAACACCTTTTAAAACATAAAAAATTTTGAAATTGCTTTTCATTGAAAATAACCTTGAAAAAATATAAATTAAGCTTAAAAAAAATAATGGTCATGGTTATTGGATGTGTCTTTCATGTTGTTCATGTTAAAACAAAGATTCCTTTCGCATTTTCGATAAAATTCAAACAGGTATTGTTTGGAAAACAACATGATGATTCTTTTCAAACAAATTTTGTAAAAAGTAAAAAATGTGTAAAATATATTTTATAATCATATTATAATAAAAAATTAAATCATTTTTTTAAAACATGGTTTTGGAAGAGAACAAATTTCTGACCAAAAAGACAAATAAATTCATATTTTCTTAAAAGTATTTTCTCAATTATTTTAAGTACGAAAGAGTGGAAAAATGGTGCTATTACTTGAAAATATCATGAATAACTATAGTATGATAAAATTCATGAGTTTATTGAGATATGGATAATAATAATTTATCATCATAGACATAATCATAAATAATCCTGATAAACAATGAGATTGTAACATAAAATCGTCACCACTTTGGTAACTTTGAATCGTAAACCCCATGAAAGTGAGATCCTAAAATAGATATTTAAATCCTTATAATTTTAATCATAAGTGTCATAAAATACATTCATGTACAATATACGCACCCCATAAAATAAATAAGTGGTGAATATGGCATGTGCCTCATAGAAGTAAAAAAGTTAGATGGAAATCCCTTACCGCTTTAGTAATCTTTTGAATTGTAATCCACAATAAATAAAAACATAAAATGAAACTTTTAATATCCTGAAAAATATTATTTTAATGATATAACAATTTAAATGGGAATTATATACACCACATAAAACAAACAAGTGGTGAATATGCATATGTCACCCAGAAATAAAAGAGAGACTAGAAATATCTTACCTTAAGTCTTGAATTCCTTCATACACATTTGAATATCATGCATAATAAATATAAGTTTATTAAAAATATATTAAATAACCATACTCATATATATCATTCCATATATTATTTACTTATGTCCTTTTATTGACCATTTATTAACAATTCTATGTTAAAGTCGTGTTTCAAGAAATAACTGTTTTATTTTTCATATATGTTTTGATTTATTATTTTTTGGTCCTATTACTTTGATCATGGTTACATCATCTAAATAATGATAAAAATTATATAAATATCATATATATTCACTATATATGTATTTATAGTAATCCAAAAAAATAGATATAGAAAATGAAATACACAGTTCATGGAGATGGTAGGTTGTATGTACGCAAGAATGTTTTTCCATTTTCTCGATGGATTTAAAGAAATAAAATTAAATAATAATTTTTATTTCATATATATCACATATTATCATTAAACTCGTCCTTATTACCTTTAATTTAAAATGTGAATGAATCACATCGCTTCGCGTGACGGTAGTC
Source organism: Viscum album (assembly GCA_963277665.1). NCBI lineage: Eukaryota > Viridiplantae > Streptophyta > Magnoliopsida > Santalales > Viscaceae > Viscum > Viscum album. The sequence goes on along the minus strand of OY728132.1, from coordinate 1,019,157,633 downwards.
CGCCGTACGCGCAAGCGACGTTATCATATTCCCACAAAATGGAGAGTATAGAGGTATGTGTGATATAATAGTTCTAGAAGCATAATAATATAATAAATATAATATATATATATATATAATCCATCATTATTTTTTTTCTTTTATAGGTGGTAATGGAAAAAACGAATGATATCGGTTCGCAAGACGGTAGTCCGCCGTACACACGAATAATGATTTCATAACCCATTTGATAGAAGTGGATATGGTTTTAGTTCGTGACCTTAACATAAAAACATATCAATATATATAATATACTTATTTTATTATATCATCATGTTATAATAAAAACTTAAGGAGGTGGAGGAAGAAATAAGACAAAATCGTTCGTTGATGAATATTACCTCTTCATTGGGTATCCTCCTTAGGTTTGCACCAAAATCCTTCCTATGTTAGATTTATCTCCAAAATTAGGCTTCTAAGATGATAAGATAGAATTTGAAAAGTAATTTGGGTATATATTTCCTAAAAAATGGTTTTAAGGTGTGAATAGTAGAGGATAATGAGTGGCCTTTTATAACTGAAGTGAGTGGCACACATGTAATTTTTTGAAAGAAATAATTTCACCCAAGTTTTTTCATGTCAAAAGGCTCCAATAATGGACCACTATCAATAATAGAAGGTATAAGGTCAAAATATTTTCATCCAATGGGTTTTAAAAAAGTATTTAATTATTTTTAACCATTATCTTATTATTTTAACTCCCCCCAGGAAACCCATTTTTACCTTAATCACGGTAAATAATTTTTACTATTTTTACTATTCATTTTGGTAAAAAATTAATCTTAACTTATTATAAAATAAAAAATAAATTTGATTTAAAATATAGAATCCTTTTATTCAAATTCAATTCATATAAGTGGAAATTTTTAATTTTAAAATAATCTTATAGGCGCGATGAGAAAGCGGGGTTTTAAAGAGAAAAATGTTCAAATGTTTAAAATTATTTTATATAAAAATTAAATGAGAAATTGATTCTAATAAATTAAATTGGATTAATTAATATATAATTTAAGTAGTTTTATTTTAAAACCAATTTAAAATATAATTTAACTTTATAAATAAATTAAATGAAGAGGCAGATTTCAATTGAAATTATGTATTTTTTTCTATTTATTAAAAATTGAAAAAATTAAAAAAAAATTAAAAAAAAAATTAAATCTAAGATAATTTTGATATTATTATTTTAAAAATTAAGTTTATTTTTATCAAATTTATTTTCTAAAAGTTTCAAAAATTAATAATATTATGGTTGAAGAAAAAATATACTAGTTTTTGAGAAAATAGTATTTTTGAAACATATAAAGATGTTATTAAAAATTTAAGTACTTTTTATTAATATTTTTCCTTTATATAAAACCATTATAAATAATATTTAAAATTAATTTATTCCTATTTATTCTTCAAATTTAATTTTTAGGTAATAATGGTCATTTTTAAAAAAATAATATTAATTGTTTGTTGTGCTTTGTTAAAACTCAGTGTTGCATGTAACACAAGCTAAACTTGGTGTTTTTTGTAATGAAAGATAAACTTATTATTATGTTTAATTCAATACAAACTCGGTGTTTCATGTAATCTTAGATAAACTTGGTGTTTCATGTAACACAATCTATATTCGGTGTTACGTGTAATGTAATCCAGACTCGGTTTTGTGTGTAATGAAAACTAAACTCGATATTTCTTGTAATGAAAAATATATAAAAGATTAAATTTATTTGAAAAAATATATTTCACAAAATTTTTGGGTTGTTTCACTTTTATCAGTGAAAATTTTAGCACTGATAAAAGTCATCATCTTTTAATGGCGCATGCAACATCAGAGTTTCTTTGGCACTGATGAAAGTTATTTTTAGCACTCTTAAACTCGTATATGCAGTAGTGACACTAATATAGAAATAATCATTCATGACCATAGAATGATCTAGCATTATTGTCCACCACTCCATGACCACTTTTGGCAATACATTATGAGGTCGTAAAATCCCCCATTCACCGCCTAAAGTGGACACCCCATTTTTTTAATATATATATCCACCAAGACCAAAATACTCAACCAAGACATGACAAGGAGATAGGGTGTTTTTATGTCATGATGAAATGATATGAGTGAGAGGATAGTTACACAGCCATCAGTGGGTGATGCAGACAGGGCAAGGCACAAGATATAGTACTGATAATGGGGGTGGGTGACATAGCAGCAATAGCACGAGGGGGAGCGATGCTGCAGAGATGACGCAAGAATGATAAATCTTATATTGATGGTGGGGGTGGGTGATGTGTGTAAACAACATCAAAGTTGAGTAATTCACATTAGTAATGGGGTGACACATTAGTGACGGCTAGGCAGTGATATTGGGTGGTGAAGCAACAATGATGGCAGGAGGTAGGAGTGGTGACATAAGGAAGTGAGGGGGGTAATTCTAATTTTGGGGAGGGGTGAGAAAGGTGAGAGGTGGAAATGAGGGAGGTATGAATTTTTTTTTAAAAAAAATTGGTTTATGTTTTGAAATCTCCATCGGAGTTGTCAAATTATCTATTGGTGACCGCCCGTGGAGGTCGCACATTTCTGGGCTCTATGAATACCCTTTTTTCTAGTAGTGATATGAAAATAAATATTATTCTGTAATAATACCAATAAGGATTATATTTATGAGGATAATATATTTTATAATAAAAATATTTTATAACTTCATTGAACTAAATGTATTTGTAGATATATATATATATATATATATATATATTGGGATTGTCAAATATTATCTACTTTACCAAAAATATTAATCAGTTGTCTCAAAGTAAATGTTTCATGCTTATTGAAAAATGATTTTGATGTTATTTGTCTCAATAAATTTATATATGTATATGTATATATAATTATAATTTTATTATTAAACTTGATATAAATGGGTTGATTTAAAGTGGAAGTTGAACTTATAATTGGAATTTATAGTAAAAGTATCAATTGAAATTTTTAAGTGGAAGTTGAACGTATAATAGGAAATTTTTAGTAGATGTTAACAATGGAATGTTCCACTGGAAGTTTCATTAGAATTTACAACTAAATTTTGAAGTTACCACTAGAATTTTCCAGTAGATTTTTCTACTGGAATGTTCTGGTGAAAGTTTCACTAGAATTTCTCATGGAATTTCACTAGAATTTCCAGTGATAGATTCATCAAATTTCAAAGTGTAAGTTGAAGTTACCACTAGAATTTTCCAATGGAAGTTTCTACTATAATATTCCAATATAAGATTCACTAGAATTTCCTACAGAAATTTTATTGGAATTTCCTATGAAAGTTTAATTAGAATTTATTAAATAATTTTTACTATAATTTCTAGTGAAAGTTTCATTTTAATTTCTAGTAGAATTTTTACTAGAATTTATATTGAAATTTTCAACTAAATTTTTTTATTGGAATTTAAAATTACCATTTTATTTTTTTAATGTATGTTTCACTAAAATTTCTATTGAAATTTTAACTGGAATTTCTAATGGAAGTTTTATTGAAGTTGGTTCCCTAAAACTGACTTTTTCTAGTACTTGATTACATGTTTTTATTATTAAAAAAATTTCTTATCACATCATGATTTTTATTCTACATAATATTTGTATGTGATAATTTCTTAATAATATATGCCACACTAAAGTTTAAGAAGATCCCCACTATAATGAGAACCTGGAGGTGCCATGACATTATTATTGAACATTGTTCCATGTAAAAATGATATTGTATGAAAGGAAAAAAGGCAATATAGGATATTAGTGATTGGAGGATAATAAGACATTAATACACCTTATCATGGTGTTTACCCTTGTTAATCTTCAAGATATGAGGTTATGAGAACATGCCCTCTAATATTATATCCACATTTCCATGTGTCATTGTATGTTCCTATTTATGGAAGTTTGTATTAATCATTATACTTTAATATTTTCATTAATGGATATCCTGAATCATGTAATTTTATTTTTAATGAAAATTTTGATGATATATGTTCACAGTTAAGTAGGATATGTTGGTTGTTTCAAAATATATGTTGCGTTAATGGATAATATGAGAAAGGATTTGTCCCTTTTTTCTCTTGATGAAATTTGATATATTATGCCCTTTGATGGGAATGGAACTGCCTAAATAAGTTTATGGCCATGGTGTTTAATGGGAGAGTTTATTTCGGAAAAACTCAAAAAAATAGACATTAAGCATATAGGTTGATGTCACTAGCATGCAGCCTGCTTGATTAGATATATCATGATAAAAGTTTTATATTAAATTGTAATAACCCATGAGAAGTTGGATTTCATTGTGACATTAACTTCTTTCTTTATAGAATCCTTGACCTATTTCTAGATGCTAACCTTGTAATTTAGGTGGTTATGCCTAATTCCACTAAGAAAATTTCCTAAAGTTTCATGCACTAAGTGTACCATCAATCTTAGTTAAATTCAGGTAATAAATTTAAAAAGTTAGAAAAAATAAGATTTGTTCGGGTTTGGTTTATCACCATGATTTAATCACAAGTTATTCAAAAGAATAAGTGAGTTAAATAATAATAAATATTTTTTTTCAAGTTTGGTGAATATAATATTTATTATATTTATTGGGTAATAATATATTGATATCTATTTATTAAATAAATGGTCATTATTTGAGGTTTGGTAAATACTAAGGAGGGAAATCGGACCGAGCTTAATGGACCAATTAGAAATAAATGATAGTTATTTATATTCTTAATGTGTTTCATATGTCAAATGATTAATAATATAATTATTATTATTAATGGGAATGGGTTTAACTAAGAATATTAAATATGGTTAGGGGCTAGTGTTTGATTAGCTGATCCTAAAACTGCCATAATAAATATCTAATTATATCTCTTTCCTAAAACACAATTTGTAATGACCCAGAATCTTATCAATTGAATTTATCTTTTTATAGTTATGTTATAAAGTATAAAACACATACATAACATAGAATACATTATTCTTATAAATAAATAATGAAATAAGTGGTATTTATAGAAATTAAGGAACTTGTACCAATGGAATGGTAACTTGACCGTCAAAATAATAATGTGACCATTAAGAATGGTAACCCGACCAATAGAATAGTAACCTCACCTATGAGAGTATAAATAAAATTTAGGCATATTATAAATGAAAATATGATATATTTACATCATGGTATAAGTAAATAGATGTTTTAAAAATGATAAACTAAGTGTTGGTATTTTTTGTAAAATGTAAATGTTTATTCACAATCTTATAATTAATATGATGATTTAAAAGAAAATTTATTTTCATAAATAGTCTAATAAATTAATATTTTGTTTTATTATGATTATAAGATAATTTTATGAGACTTTAATCAATTTTTCAAAGCGACGTAGAATCGATTATAATATTAAAATAGGTATTTTTCAAAAAATGATGATTTTAATTAAAAATTAAATTTATCATATTTATAAAATTATTTTCATAAAATAAAATTTAATTTTTGAATTCTCTACATTTAAAAATGGTTATGGTGAATTTTTTGGGATTTTTCTAAAATAGTTGATTTTTGTGTGATTAGTGAAATATGGTAATTTACAGTATTTAAAAAATACATGAATTATTGAGTCATGGATGGTGTATGTATGATGTAAACACCCATTTTTTCTAATTATCCTAAACCATTTATTGTATTTTTTTAAATCAATCAACATTATTGATAGTCTTGATCCAAAATAATAAACTAATGAGTAAAATAATCAAAAACACCCCTCTCCTACCACTATAAATACCACCTCTTCTCCACATACCTTATAAGATTTGGAACTTGATAATATTATGAACAATTACTCTCCCAATCCTCTTCCCCATATTCTGGTCTTATTAGTCTCACCAAAATACTATTTCCAAGTGCCTTAAGGAGGTTCTCAAGGAGACATTATTCAAGAGTTAAAATCCTCCACCTTTCCCTTTTAAATTCTTTCTTTCTTATACCTCATCCTTTACTACACTATAAAAAGTGAAATTATAACTCCATTATAATACATATACTATAATTTTATTATTTTAATGGGATATATATCATCAAATCTCTTCTCTTCTCTTTTTATCTTAAAAATGAAAACATCAACTGTGATGTATCGATTTACTACCTTTGTGGATGATGATTTTTCCTTTTCTATTACCACCTTCAAGAATGGTCATAAAAATATTATAATGGTTAAAAAATATTTTAGAATGTATATTACAACTTTTTTATCTTCTTTATCTAATATATATACATAATATTAAAACAAAACTAGTTCGTGATGATAAAAAATTCACCAAAATAAACTAACCTTCATTATTAACATTTATCTAATGAATCATTATCATATCTGAAAAAAAATGATATATGGGATCATTTAAAATTATAAAGGTGAATAAATTTCATAAAATTATACTTATATAGTTTTTCTTTCATTTGTAAAGAAATTTCATAATTAAACTCAAGGGAACCAGTCATAAAATCATGAAACGAACTCTCCTTGAATGAAACAATTGAATTTTATAACCCATTAAAAAGGCCACGAATGAACTTAATAAAATTATAATAAATAAAATAAATCTATAATAGGTTATAAATTAATTATTTAGTGGATTTAATTTTATTATTCAGGATATTAAGTAAAATTACATAACACTTTGATACATAAGGTAAGGGATTCTCTCTGAACCATCATTTTTCCTTCAAGTTACGCTTTCTATGTATTTACCCCAATGTAGTTATTAATTATTATTATTTACTCCTAAATTATATTTTTATGTTACAAACATATGTAACTATCTCATTTCTTTTTTCCTTTAAGTGTAAATATATATTTTATAAGGTTCCCTTATCAATTCTCCAGATAAGTGAGCCTAATTAAAGGATACTTCCCCATTTCTTACCCATTTTCATGTACACTCCATAATCTATTTTAATCTATTATTATTTTTATAAAATCAATCATTTTTTCATGAAAAACAATATTTGTTCATTTCTGTTTTTATACAAACAATTATTCCTTTTTTAATTTTAAAGATTAATATTTCCCCTTAAACCGCACTATAGTGGCTCATTTATAAAGTTTCTTAAACACTCCTTTTCTATGTATTAAATTAAGTTGGAAATAATTTATCATGATCTATTCCTATTTTACCTTATGAATATCCATGTATGATTTAAATTCATTCTTTCATGGACATCATTATGATTTTCCCTTTGGTTATATTTTATGACATGGTTATGATACCTATTTCTTTTCATGGGAAGCCCTTATGTTTATGTTTGATTCTTCATGTGGAACACGTATGAATGAATATGTTATGATGGTTTCAACCATATAGCACTCTAATTCATTGGGTAATATTTAGTCTCATGATACGTCATGTTGGTACAAGGAGTAAACTTGATTCTTTTATGGGACTTTTTCTACCATGTGATATAGTTTTGGTAGTTAACCTTGAATCATGTTTATGTCATGTTGTATATTTCTGAAAAAATTATTTGTTTCCATGATTACATGATCTCATGTTCTATATGTTATGCTTCCATATCTTTATTAATGTTTCATGCCTTTTTATGTCATCATTTTATACCTTCTAACCCATGTGCTATGTTTTATTTCTATGTCTATTACCTTACTAGGATTTTTAGCTCATCCCTTTTATCTATGTATTCCCCAGGTTATCCTAAGAAGATGTAAGAGATCAAAGGAATTTAGGATCTCATTATATATTATTAATATAAATATGTTTTATTATATTTCCATGTTTTCAGTTTTATGCACTAATCTTACCAAAACACTAGACCTTACGATCCTTGGCTTGTAATTGGTGGTTAATTATGCCTAAAATCATGTAATAATATGTGTAAAAGGATAGGATTTTTATAAAATTGGTGTGAAAGATGGATATAGTGAGACTCTCTCAATTACTATAGATAGATCAAGATATCTACAGTACTCTCCCCTCTCCTCTCTCAATATAAGAATATATCATCGAGAGTTTTTTCTCTCATAATAATAATTCTACTATGATCAACCATGCACAATGCAAGTGATCAAGATCAGTCATTCTAGAACCCAATGATTCTATGGTTTCTTTTAGAGATTGCAGTGCATGTTTGGATCAACACTATAGGGATTATACACTTGGATCATGTATCACAATGATGATGCAATGACATCTATTCTAATGGATCATCAATGAAATTGTAATTACAAGTTGAGGTAATTCTATATCTACACATAAATTAATTATAAATTATATGTAAATATATTTCACTTCTAGTTCTGGCATTTTAATCTAGTCAAGTAAGATGTTTTTTTCTTTTTTCATAACATTTTGATCATGTAAAGAAATGATCGCACGTGATTTATGACTAAAGTTATAGATATTCATACCATCTAATGATGCTTATATTGTGATCAGAACCTACAAGTGGTATCAAATCAGTTACATGTTTAATTTATAATTATTTATTATTCATTGAATGGTTTCATGTGTTTGAATTTTATTTTACTTAAAATGATTTTCTTTAATATATGACATTTTCATTACTTCTCTTTCTTCATTCTTCATAACATAACCATTAATCGGTTAATGATTAAAAATGAATAAGCATTCGAGTTACAACATCTGGAGGTTCCAAAGGCTCTACCTGAACAAAAATAGAGTACACAACATTTAATTCCAATATACATGTCATGTATTATGTTTTCTCACCTATAACTATTTTTATCAAGTTAGATCTAGAAAAATAATATTCAAGATCCAAATAGATCAGAAAGGTGTGTAGATCTAGAAGGACTGCCACACGGTATGAAGAATTACACACTGTGTAACCACCATAAATGATGTGTAGTGCCCGTTATCTCATGGTTGAGCACACATGGTGTCCCAAGCATGTTTTGTGTCATATACACAACACGGAGAATGAAATTCCATGAAAAACGAGGCCACACACCATGTATGTTAGACTACACGTTGTATACCTCAAGGCTTTTTGCGGTAGATAACATGATCAGACCTAAGGTATGTACTACGGACATAGGAAGAAGACAAGAACACATTGTGTACTTTTTTACATGTCATGTAGTCTGATGCCAGTAATTTTATTATATTTTCATGGAAATAATAATTAAATGTATAATTAAACCTATTGATCATATGTTTCGTGTGTTGCTCATTCAACAGTACACTCCATATTATATGACTAACAATTATATATTAAATGAATTTCCATATTAAAAATTTTAGATGAACACATGAGATTGCCTCCAGGTACACTTTTTTTCTACATTAATTTTAAATGGAGTTGATTTTGTTTAAAATTATAGATGATGGTGAATTAAGGATGTTTTTATGGAATTAAGATAAATTGAACTAATTGGATTAATTCATGGAACATTATCTTAATTAAAGGAAGAATCAAATTAATTGATAAATGGATTGTAAATGTATGCATGTTGCTTGATGTTTGGATGATCATGAGATTATACCATCCCTTTTATGTGATTTATTTCTTTTAATTTATTATAGTTAAATTATTATTGATGTTCTGAGAGTCATCCCCGCCTCTTTATTTTGTAAGGGTCTGTGTTCTTGTGGTTTCTTTTATGTAAACCCCTTTTATCCAATCCATTAGATCCCCTAACCTGTGTGTGAGTAAAATATTATGTAATGATAGAGCTCCTAAGATATTGGATATGGTCTGAGTCAAGGAGCTGAGGCAAAACCGATCGAGGTGATACAGAAGATCCAAGGTGGAATACTGCAACATGAACCAATCTATGGTTCATGGTGTTTTCCCCAAAGGTCGAGGGTTATTTTATCATCTACTAAATAAACTAACCATTAGATAATATCATGATCATGCCACTTATATTTTATTTCTATCAGTTTCATTGTTAATTAATTATTTTTGTGAATTCTACATGATCACCTAATGAATTAATTAACAAGCATACAAGATAGAATAAAATTTAATCGAATTATGTGTAGATGTTTTATCACACATGGTTAACCACTTAAGTAAAATTCACTTAATATTAAAAAATAATGAAAAAAATATAATATTAGGATTTATGTATAAGCATAAAAATCCTAAAATTAAAATATTAAGTTGACTTAGACTTCTACTACTTAAGTTAGAATCGACCTCATCGTTTAAATTATTTGACCAACCCAAGTTGGGGTGCTTTCAATTATCATGGAAATTTTAGATTGATGTTTTGGGTTGACTTAAATTAGTTTACATCAAGGTTTTACTACCAAAGAAAGAATTGGTGTAAATAAGATTCAAAGTTTGAAGAAATATTAAAATAGGATTTCAGGATTAGTGAGTCCACTCAACAGATCCAGGAACTATGAGTTAATGTGGTTGGAAAGTTATTCCAACCTAAAACCCTTCAAATAGATTCTTCAGGCCCAAGTCAGGGTTATGATAAGGGAATATGGATCCTTTCAACTATAATATCTAAGTGATAAGATATTCTGAAACTAATGGTTAGTGATATTAGGTTTCAAAAAATATTGGGAGATTAATAAGAATTTAATTAATTTTAAAATTTATTAAACTAATTTTTTAATAAAAATGAATAATAATTATCTACTCTTAATTTATAGAAATGGAAAATTGAACAACGTTGAAAATATCACTATGATATATACTTGATAAGGATAACCTTCTAACCAGTGTGAATTTCTAGGAATGGTATAGGCTCTTGCACATTATATTATGCCACATACAGAAATTATTCATGATGGAAACCCCGCTTTCTGAGTTAATTTCCAAAGAAGCTAATGAGGAAGAAGTGTCTCTCTATATAAAGCATGTGGATGATGTTATGGATTTCCAATGAGTTATGTTTTCCTCGATTTCCAATGATATTCTAAATAAATATGAGGATATGGATTCACGTAGAATTATTTCTATCCTTAAGGATCTTTATCAATAGAAGGAGAGATCATAGAGATATGAGATATCTAATGCATTGTTCACGTGCAAGATTGGAGAGTCGGTTTCATATAGGGAACATGTAGTAAATATTATTAACTATATTTAGAATCAATACATCTTAGGTTTTAAGATCCCTAATGTGCTGCACATAGATCTTGTTCTATCCTTACTTCCCAAGAACTTATCCAGTTTTATTGCGAATTATAATATGAGAAATAGTGAGAAGAAGCTTTTGAAACTTCTCACATTTATTATCCAAGTTTATAGAGACATGGGTCATAAAAACCCCATTTTTTTATGGTGAATAAGAAGAGTAATAATAAGGAAAAGGTACTGAAGACTCATTCCATCTATAAGGATCTCGAGTACTATCCTTCTAATAAGAAGAAGATACAAAGGAAAGGAAAGTAATAGGATATGGTATGTTTTTCATGTGCCAAATGGGGCCATTTGAAGAGGAATTTATATTTATTTATATTATTAATGTGTTGAATATTAATAATAATATTATTATTATTAATGGGAATGGTTTTAACTAAGAATATTAAATATGTTTAGAAGCTAGTGTGTGATTATCCAACCCTAAACATGCCAGATAAATATCTAATTATATCTATTTCCTAAAACAAAATTAGTGTGAACAATGAATATCGTGAGACTATCTTAATCCCTAAGAGTGATCAATAGATATAGAGTGATATCATCCTCTCCACTTCAAGTCAATGAGTGATCATCAAGAGTTTTTTCTTTTGTAAGAAGAATTCTGTTGCGATCAACCATGAATAATACAAGCCGCCAGGATTGGTCATGCTAGCACCCGACGATTCTACGACATCATTTAGAGATTATGGTGCATGTGTAGATCATCGCAAGATGGATTCTTCACTTGGATCATGAAACACAATGATGATGTAATGAGATCTATTCCACCAAATCATCAATGAAATTCGAATTACAAATTTAGGTAATTATATATCTTCTTATAAATTAATTATAAATTACATGTAAAGATCTTTTTCTTCTAGTTCAAGCATTTTAATCTAGTTAAGTAAACTATTGTTTTCTTTGGGAATAATGTTTTGATCATGTAAAGAAATGATTGAACATTATTTACAACTAAAATTCTGGATGCTCAAACCATCCAAGGATGCTTCCACTGCACCTGAAACCTATAAGTTGTATCAAAATGGTTACATGTTTAATTTATAATTATTTATTAATAATTGAATGGTTAAATGTGTTTGAATTTTATTTTACTTAAAATGATTCAATTTAATATATGACATCATTGTCTCTTATATTTCTTCATTCTTGATAACATAACCAATACTCGGTTAATGATTAAAAATGAAGAAGCATTCGATCCACACCATCTAGAGGTGCCAAAGAATCTACTTGGACAAAACTAGAGGACATAACGTGTACTTACAATATACATGTCGTGTATTATGTTTTCTCACCTGATCACTTTCTATCAGGTCAGATTCGACAAAATTGGATTTGAGATCCAAATAGATTGGAACCGCATGTAGATCCAGGCAGATTGGAACACAGTTTGAAGAACTACACATTGTATAACCATTGTAAATGATGTGTAGTCCAAGTTATCTCATGGTTTAGTACACATGGTGTCCCAATCATGTAGTATATTAGATTCAAAACATGAGAATTGACATTTCATTAAAAAACGAGTCCATGCGCCATATATATTGGACTACACATTATGTACGTCAACGTTTTTTGCGGTAGGGAACATGGTCAGACCCAAGGCGTGTGTTGTGGACATGAGTAGAATATAAGAACACATCATGTAATTTTGCACATTTCATGTAGTATGCTACCAGTGATGTTCTCATATTTTCATGGAAAGAATAATTAAATGTATAATTAAACCTATTGGTCATGTGTTTCGTGTGGTGTTCATTTGATAGTACATGCCATATCATATGATTAATAATTATATATTAAATTAATTTCCATATTAAAAATTATAGACGAAAACATGATGTTTCCTCCGATTACACTTTTGTACTACATTAATTTTAAATGAATTTGATTTTGTTTAAAATTATAGATGATAGTGACTTAAGGATGGTTTGATGGAATTAAGATACATTTAATTAATTAGATTAATTCATAGTTCATTATCTTAATTAAAGAAAAAATCTAAGTAATTGATAACTGGATTGTAAATGTATTCTCATTGCTTATGTGGATGATCATGAGATTAGACCAGCCCTTGTATGTGATTTTTTATTTTAATGTATTATGGTTATGTTATTATTGATGGTCTGTGAGTCATCCCCTCCTACTTATTTTGTAATGTCTCATGTGCTTGTGGTTTCTTTTATGTAAACCCATTTTACCCAATCCATTAGATCCCCTCACCTATGTGAGTAAAAGATTATGTAAGGATGGAGCTCCTAAAAGAGTGGTGATGGTCCGAGTTAAGGAGAGAAGGTAAAACCAATCAAGGCTATACATAGGATCCAAGGTGGAATACTGCAACACAAACCAGGTTATGGTTTAAGGTGTTTTTCCCTAAGGTCAAGGGTTATTTTATCATCTACTAAATAAAATAACCATCATAGAATATCATGATCATGCCAATTATATTTTATTTATATCAATTTCATGGTTAATTATTTATGTTTTTGAATGATACGTGATCACCTAATAAATGAATTAACAAGAATGCACGATGGAATAAGATGTAATCAGATTATGTGTAGATGTTTTATCAGAAATGGTTAATATCTTAAGTAAAATCCACTTAATATTAACAAGGAATGTAAAAAGATAAAATTAGGATTTACACATAAGGATAAAAATACTCAAATTAAAATATTAAGTCGGTTTAGCCTTCCATTACTTAAGTTATAATCAACCCCATAGTTTAACATACTTGACCAACCTATGTTGGGATGCTTTTAATTATCATGGAAATTTTAGCTTGAAGTTTTGGGTTAAATTTTACAACAAGGTTTGAATGCCCAAGTAGGAATTGGTGTAAATAAGATGAAATGGTTGAGGAAATCTTAAAATATAATTTTAGGATTGGGGAGTCCACTCAATAGATCAAGGAACTATGAGTTAATGTAGTTTGAAAGTAATGCCTACCTAAAACCCTTCAAATAGATTTTCAGGACCAAGTCTAAGTTATGATAAAGGAATATGGATCCTTGAAGCTATAATATCTAAGAAATAAGATATTATAAAAATAATGGTGAGGGATATTAGGTTTCAAAAAATAGTGGTAGATTAATAAGAATTTAATTGATTTTAAAATTTTTTAATATAATTTTTTAAATCAAAATAAGTACAAATTATATTCTCTTAATTTATAAAAATAAAAAATAAAAATATGTCAACAATATCACTGCGATCCATACTTGATAAGGATAACCTTCTCACCAGTGTGAATTTCTAGGAATGGTATAGGATCTTGCGCATTATACTATGCCGCATACTGAAATTATTCATGCTAGAAACCCCACTTCTTGAGTTCATTTCCAAAGAGGCTAATGAGGAAGAAGTTTCTCTCTACCTAAAGCATGAGGATGTCACTATAGATTTCTAGTGTTTCATGTTAACCTCCATGTCTAATGATATTCTAAATAAATATGAGGATATAGATGTGAAAATCATTATTTCTCACCTTAAGATTATTTATTAAGATAATGAGATATTAGAGAGATATAAGATATCTAATTCATTGTTCATGTGCATACTTGGAGAGTCGATGCTATCTAGGGAACATGTAGGCAAGATGATTAACTATATTTAGCACCTAGACATCTTGGGTTTTAATATCCCTAATGATATACACACAGATCTCGTTTAATCATCACTTCCCAATAACTTCTCGAGTTTTATTGTGAATTATAATATGAGAAAAGTGAGAAGACACTTTCAAAAAAATTTAAACATATTCTCTAAGTTGATAAAGACATGGGGTGGGACAAAACTATTGTCCTTATAGTGAATAGAAAGAGGAAGAATATGGAAAAGTTGATGAGCACTGATTCTAGGTAAAAGGATCTCAATTACCATCCTTCCATGAATAAGAAGATCCAAATTAAAGGAAAGGAATAGGATGTGGTATGTTTTTCATGTTCCAAGTAGAGCCACTGGAAGAGGAATTACACCCAGCCATAGAAGCAAGGGGAAGCTTTAGGTGCATTTATTATCGAGTGTATTCTTTCTATATATACAAGTTTAGTATTAGATACTACATGTGGTTCTCACATTTGAATCCAAATATAGGAATCAAGTAGATTTTGTTAGTAAGAGGTGAGGTGGATTTATAGGCTATGAATAGAGTGAGGCTGTATTCTATAGCCATTGGAGACTACCATATCACATTACCAACAGGATTTATTTTGGTTTTAAAGAATTGTTAGTATGTTCCTAGTGTTATCAAGAACATTATTTATTTTTCTTGATTAGATATGGATGGATTCATTTTCAACTTTGGAAATAAAGGGTATTAATTTTATAAAGATAGAATATGTTATGGTATGACACAATTGAATAATGATCCTTATGTATTAAATTACAAAAACCAAATCTTGGAAATTGATAATGAATTAAATTCACATGATTCTTATGAAACCCAGTTGTGGAATCATCATATTTTTCATATAAATGAAAAGTGTTTGAAAAATATCTATCAAGATGTTTATTTAGGCTCTTTTGAGATAAATCCTCTTGAAATATGCCATGATTTTTTCAAGGTAAGATGATCAAACAACTATTTAATTGTAAAGGTGAAAGGGCCATAGATATTTTATATTTGGTGCACACTAATGTGTGTGGAAATTTTCAAGTATAGTCTAGAGGTGGATACTCACACTTTATTACTTTTACTGATGAGTTGAGTAGGTATGGTTATATCTACTTAATGAATTACATGTCTGAATCCTTTTAGAAGTTCAAAGATTTCAAGATTTAGGTTTAGAATCATCTTGGTAATAAGATAAAGAAACTTCCATCGGCTTGAGATGGTGAATATCTAAACTAATACTTTATCAACTTTCTATAAGAGTATGAGATTTTATCGTAACTCACTCCACCTTATAAACCAAAATTGAAGGGTGTTAGTGAAAGTAGTAAACATAACTTGTTGTACCTAGTAATGTTGATGATGAGTCATGAAAGTTTTCCATTATCCTTTTAGGGATATACATTATAGAAAAAATTATATTTACTAAACTGAGTACCAACTAAAGTGGAAAACGGTATTATTTTAGAGTTATGGAGTGAAATGAAACTTGTTTTATCAAATGTTCATGTATGAGGTTGTGAGGATATAGTTAAAGATATCTTAAGAAACAAACTAGCATCCTTAGGCATGAAGTGTATCTTTATAGAGTATCCCAAGGAAACAAGAGAATATTATCTATATAACCCTTCAGACAATAAAGTGATTATCATAAGATAGACCATTTTTCTTGAGTGGGAGTACATCCTAAAGAAGGATATTGGGATAAAGATTGAATTCGATGAAGTTGACACTCAAGATATACAAGAGTTGGTATAGGAAACAATTCCATAGGTCGTTGTGGAAGAATATGTTCAAGAAACACAATTGTTGTGTAGGATTGATAAATAGGTAAGAGAACTAGAGAGAAATGGTTTTCTAGTCACCCATAATGATGACTCATTATTGGTTAGAAATAATGATCCTATCTCATATGAGGAGGAAGTATAGAGCTCAGAATATGTAAGGTGTCAAGAAGCCATGAATTATGAGATGGATTTCATGTATCAAAACCAAGTTTGGGTTCTGATCGATCTTCTAGTTGATGTAAAGTTTTTTGGATGTAAATGATTATTGAAGAGAAAACTGGACATGTAAGGTAAATTAAATAACTATAAAGCATGGATAGTGGCCAAAGGGTTTAGACAAAATCAAGGCATTGACTATGAAGAACCCTTTTCTTCAGTTTACATGTTTAAATTCATCATAATTCTACTTTCCATAGTAACTTAACATGATTATGATATTTGTAAAATGAATGTCAAAATAGTTTTACTTAATGGGAACCTTCAAGAGGATGTGTATATGACACAACTATAAGGGCTTGTGACTCCATAAAATGCCAAAAAAGTTTGAAAGTTGCATAGATTCATCTATGGATTAAATAAAGCATCTAGGTCATAGAATATTCGATTCAATGAATCTATAAAATAATTTGGTTCCATTAAAAATGAATGTGAGCCATGTGTTTATAACTAGTTTAGTGGGAGTACAGTTGTTTTCATATTACTATATATTGATGACATATTACTAATTGAAAATGATATATCAACCTTACAAGAGGTTAAGGAAGAAAATGAGTTATATCTCATATGCTTCTATGATAGGATTCATCAAATATTTCATGATATGCATGAGGCCTCATGTTTCTTATGCTTTGAGCATGGTAAGAAGATATAAAACAAATCTATGTGAATAGTATTGGACTAATGTTAATTCTATCCTTAAGTATTTGAGTTGAAATAAGGATATGTTCCTAGTGTTTGGAGGAGATGAATAGCTAGTCATTAAAGGTTATATAGATTCTATCTTTCAGATAGATCAAAATGATCTAAAGTCATAGTCTGGATATGTATTTTGTCTCAAAAAATGAGTGGTGAGCTAGAAGAGTTATAAGTATCTAGTTGTCACTGATTCTACGATAGAGTCCGAGTATATTTTGGCTTTAGATTCAGCCAAATAAGCAGTTTGGATTTACAACTTTTTTCAATATCTTGATGTGGTTCCTAAAAGTAAAGACCCTATCACAGTTTATTATGATTACACTGTAGTTGTGGCTCTCTTCAAAGAGTCAAGGCCACACCAAAGAAAAAAAGAACATACTTCAGATGTTTCATCTCTTGAGGGAGTTTTATCAATGAGGTGAAGTTATAGTGATCAGAGTATCTATAGAGGAAAATGTGGTGTAACCCTTAATAAAGGATTTATCTCAGCAGAAGCATGAGTATCATGTAATATCTGGTGTACTGAAGTCTTTTTTTAATTGGTTCTAGTGCAAGTGGGATTTTTTTGGATTTGGGGATCTTAAACTGATTTGTTTAGTTCATGATTACATGTTTTTATTATTAAATAAGTTTTCTTATCACATCATAATTGTTCTTCTACATAATATTTGTATGTGATAATTTCATAAGAATATATATCACACTAAAGGTTGTAGCAATTACCTGCTATAATGAGAACCTAGAGGTATCATGACATTATTATTGAACCTTGTTCTATGGTCAGATGATATCATCTTATGGTATATAGAAAATATAAACTATTAAGGTTAAGAGACTCATAAGAAATTGAAACACATTATCATGGTGTTCTCCCTTGGTAATCTAAAAGATGGGAGGCTATGAGAATAGACCCATCAATAGCAAAGACTATTCTCATTTACCTAAACTGATGGAAACTAGGTCAGCCAAGAAAGGTGGAATCAATGAAAGCAAAGGTCCACAAGATGGGGAAAGTGGAGATCTAAGAAGAGAACCAAGAGTGATGGAAGAAGAGGTAGGGGAGTTTCAGAGGCTCATATTCTACTCCAAGGAAGAAATGATTGAAAAAGTCCTTTAACCCTACGCCTCAAATGAGGGGACTTTAAGGGTTTATGAAAGAAGGTTGTAGGTTAAGGCCACTAAGGAGCTAGAGGCGTGGATAGACAAGCAAGACCGAATCATCACCTGGGGCTTCAACCAAGGCATGGATATCATGACTTTTATATCTTGATGTATTGATGAAAACTATAACAATAGATGTTCACGGTGAAGTAGGATACATTGGGTACGTTACAAGTGATATTAAATTAATGGATAATGTAAGAAAGGATTTATCCCTTTTATCTCTTGGTGAAAGTAGATATCGCATGCCCTTTTATTAGAATGGAATTGCCTACATAAATTCATGGTCATGGTGTTTAGTAGATGTGTTTATTTTTGGAAAGTCAAAGAAAGAGACATTAAGTGTATAGGTTGATGACACTGACATACAAATTTCTTGATTAGAGATATCATGATAAAAGGATTATATTACATGGTAAGAATTCATGAGAAGTTGGATATCATTGCGACATTAACTTGTTTCTCTATGGGAGTCTTGTCATGTTGTTTGACACTAACCTTGGAATTTAGGTGGTTATGCCTAATGACACTAAGAAAGATGCATAGATGGTCACACACTAAGTATACCACAATCTTAGTTAAATTCAGACAATAAATTTAACAAGTTAGGATAGATAAGATTTATTTGGGTTTGGTTGATCACCATAATTTAATCACAAGTTATTTTAAAGAATAAGTGAGTTAAATAATAATAAATATTTTTTTGAAAGTTTGGAGAATATATTATTTATTATATTTATCATGGAATAATACAGTGATATTTATTTATTAAATAAATAGTCCGTATTTGATATTCGATAAATAATGAGGAGGGAAAATGGATTGAGCTTAAGGTTCCGATTAGAAATAAATGATATTTACTTATATTCTTAATGTTTTGCACATTTAAATCAATTAATAATAATATTATTATTATTATTATTAATGGACATAAGGTTAACTAAGAATATTAAATATAGTTAGGGTATTGCTTGTGATTATCCAACCCTAAATCTACCATAATAAATATTTAATTATATTTATTTCCTAAAACACAATTGGTATGCACAACAGATATAGTGAGACTCTCTCAAGATCTGGAGAGAGATCAAGAGATCTAGAGTGCTCTTCTCTCCTTTTATCTTAATCCAATGAGATATCATCAAGATTTCTTCCTCTCAAGAGAAGAATTATGCTGCAATCAATCATAAAAAATGCAAATGATTAAGATCATACATGCTAGAACTTGATGATTTTACGGCGTTGTTCAAAGATTGTAGTGCATGTGTGGATCACTGCTAGAGGGATTTTATACTAGGATCTTATAGCGTAACGATAGTGAGACGAGATCTATTTAATTAGATCATTAACAAAAGTGGAATTACAAGTTGTGGTAATTCTATATATTCTCATAAATTAATTATAAATTACATGTAAATATCATTCACTTTTGGTTCTGGCATTTTAATCTAGTCAATTAATCTACTGTTTTCAATGGACATGATGTTCTGATCATGTAAAGCAATGATTGCACATGATTTATGACTAAAATTCAAGACGGCCATGCCATCTAATGTCACTTACACTATGCATAAAACCTACAATTTTTACTAGAATTTGCAGTATAAGTTTCAACTAAAATTTTTAAGTGGAAGTTGAAGTTTCCATTGAAATTTTACGATAGTAATTTCCACTAGAATTTTCAATGGGGAGTTTCCACTTGAATTTTCCATTGTATGTTTCCACTATAATATTCCAATGAAAATTTCAACTAGAATATTCCAATGAAAATACTATAATTTTTCAGTAGAAGTTTCCACTGGATTTTTCCAATGAAAATGACTCTTAAAATTTCCAGTAAAAGTTTCATCTAGAATTTTCCAATGGATATTTCAACTAGAATTTTTGAGAGTAAGTTGAACATTCCACATAATTTTTTTATTGGAAATATTATCCATTTCACTATAATTTTTCTTTAAAAAAATTAACATGTAGTGTGTTTTATCAATGTAATATTTCTTGTGAATTTTTAGTCAAAAAATATAGTATAATTTTTCACTTCAAATTTCAAGGGAAATTTTCAATTAGAATTTTACAATGAAATTTTAATGTCCAATTTTTTCTAGTGGAATTTTATAATATGAAATTTTAGTGAAACTTTATGATATAATTTTTTTTGGAAATTATTAAATGGAATTTTTTTCACACCTTTTTAATGCAATTTTCTCGTATAAATTTTCAATGCAAATTTTAATTTTAAAATTACAATAAATTTTTTTAAGTGGGTTTTTCTATTTTAAAATATTTTTTATCAATTGAATATGATTTTTAAAATATATATATATATATATAATTTAAGTTTTTTAAAATTATTAATTGTTTTTAAATATTAGAAAAAAATTATATGGATAACGATTTTTTTTACATTTTTATAAATATTTCAAAAAAAATAAAGTAATTTTTTACTTATTTTTGAATTGAGTTTTAAATTATTATTTCCAACATATAAATACAAACTATTATTTTTATAAGGTTTTAAGAAATTAATATTTAATGCTAGTTATAGAAAAATATTTTTTATACTATAACAAATTTATTAATTTTTTAAACTATTTATAATTTTTTAATTTTTTCAAAATAATTTTTTACAAGTTTTATGAATTCATATATATAATATTTTTAAAATTTATAATTAACAATTATTAAATCTTTATATCATACTAAACATACCGAGTAAATTTTTTAAATGGGTTTAAAATAAATTATTAAAAGGGATACGGTTGCCAGTTTTTTCAATATAGGGTCAAAAGAAGCATGAACTTCATTCATACTTCTCCATTCTGAGAGAGAAGTGTGAATGGGGTTTGTGCTTCTCCCTCTTCCACCAAGGAAGTGTGAACCCCGTTCACGCTTCCCTCATAGAATTCACAAAGGAGGTGTGAGTGGGGTTCACACCTCTTGGCATCCCAATCTCTATAAAAGAGGTGCCTCCCCCTCCAAAATTAATCCTTCTCATCTAGATTTTGCTGTGAAACACTGCGGGAATTCATTCTCAACATATATTTGCAGCTTTTAAGAAGGTAAAATTTCTATTTAAAATTTTAATTGTGTAATTATTATTATTTATTTTGTTTGTATGATTTATTTATTTATGAATGGATGTATGAATGTATAGATGTATAAATTGGTGTCTTTTGAATGATTTAATTTATAAATGAGTTATTGTTTGTTATATGATATAATTTATATTGAATATTTAGGAAATTTAAATATGGTGTTTTTATAATTGAAATTTTATGTATAAAATATAATTTATATATAGTAAAATAAAATTATTTTTAAAATATATATATTTGTAATTTAAATGGTGAGTAATTAGATTTGAATAGATTTATATGTATATAAAATATGTTATATTTAAAGTAACATAAATTTAAATCATAATACATGTAGGTAACTATATAATTTATTGAAAATATATTAGTTATATTAAGTATCATATTTACATATATTAAAATATATATATAATATTATTTTTGTTAATCGTATAAAAAAATTTACTATAAATAATAATTTTAAATAATATCAAGTTTAAATAATTATTATTTCATGTAATAATGTATGAAATATAATTACTTAAATTTTGGAAAGTAGAAATATGAAGAAGAAAAATTATATATACATGTGTAATTTTATAAAATTGAAAATAACATAAGTTTATAGTATTTTAATGGTTTTTATGTAAGTGTAAATTATATTACTTTTATTTACTCTAAATAATAATTTAAATTAATAAATTTAAATTATAAATAATTATTCTTCTAATTAATAAAGTATAAAATATAATTGCTTATATTTTGGAAAGTAGAAGAATGACAAAAATATTATATATACATATGTAATTTTATAAAATTGAAAATAACATAAGTTTACAGTATTTTAATGGTTATTATGTTAGTGGAAATTATATTACTTTTAATTAAAATTAATTAATGTTATTATTAAATATATATATATATATACATGCACACATTGAAGAGTTAAAATTTTGGAAAAAAGTTGTAGATATTTATTATATATTACATCTAGTTATAGGTAAACTTATATAATATGTAGAACATAATAAGTATACCAAAAACATGTTAAGATTATTGTGTGATGATTTATCTTGAGATGATCGACCAATGCATAATTGAAATTGCATGTCTTTTTTGTGTATATGGTTATATAATTTGTAATAATTTCATTTTCTTTTCCACATTGATGACCTGTGAGTCATCCCTCTCTAATTATGTAAGGACCTTTGTGTCTACCTAAAAAATGTTATGTATTTCATACCCCTAGACCCTCTCACTTTCATGTGAGTAAATTTTTAATAAAAAGGCATTCGACAAGAGGAGTTTGACAAGAGGTGTTTAACAAGATACATTTTTGTTTCAAAGGAGACTGGTGGTTGCTGAAATATGCAATAATAGAGATTATAGGAGTTTACCCATATGTTTTTTTAGTTTATCATATAATGATAAACAAATCCATAGAATAAGTCTCAAGATCAAGTCATATTTTTTATTCATCGGTAATTAAAATTTTTAAAACATTTGATGATCTGGCATAAAAATATATAACATTTTATTAAATTTGGTTTGGTAATAATATCACCATAAATATACTTCAATGATGAGGTTATTTATGAAATATAGTATGTAAAGTGACAAGATTTAGAACATAATAAATATCTCAAACAAACATGTTAGCAATCTAGAATGTTTACTGATCTTGAGATGTTCGTTTAATGTATGATTTAAATTGCATGTTGTGTTTTTTTGTATCTGATTATTTAATTTATAATAATTGGATGATCTTGAGATGACCAACCAATGTATTATTGTAAATGCATGTCATGTTTTTTGCAGTAATATAATTTATAATAATTTCATTTTTTTCTCATTGATGACCTGCGTGTCATCCCTCTCTCTAAGTGTGTAAGGACCTACATGTCCACTTAAAAAATGTTATGTATATGAAACCCCTATATCCCCTCACTTTCATGTGTGTATTATTATAATAAAGGGGTGTTTGATAAGAACTGTTGCTATTTGAAGCTAGATTTTTACATCATGCCTAACAAGAGATTGATGGTAGCTGAAATCTAAGCTAATAGATGTGTAAGGATCCCCCTTATGTTTTTGTTAGTTTATCAAATAATGATAAACCAATCCATAGAAAAATTCTCAAGATCAAGTCAATTATTCAATCATAACCAATTTAAATAATTTAAAATTTTCATGATCTAGTATATAATAATTTATTATTTATTTATTTATAGGTAACCATGTCTACACAAATATATTGAAAAAATGAGGTAATTTATAACAAGTAGGGTTTTAGCTATAGTTTTCCACCTTCAAGGGTGGAAAATCTTCATGATTGTTTGAAATTGAATGAAGTTTTCAAGAAGATTCATAGTCGGTTAAAACTGAGGGCTGATCAATCAATTACTTCAATAACATATCGACATCTTCAATATCCTGAATGTTTATAGCACATTGAGTATCCTATGGTCGATGATGAGGATTTGATGGATAAATCGTTGTTATTCAGGAAATAGTATAGTAATGGTTTAATGGAATTATATGTGTTGATTTCTGATATTTATTTGGTGCAACTTACTACTATAGAACCATGTTTTGTGAGCTCTGTAGAAGTTGGTCCTTCAAAACACTCTCATTCATTATCTGCTTATATGACTCTTGTGATAGAACCAAATCATGAATAATATGATTAGAATTTAGAAGGAAACGTAGGGGACATCCCTATGTGTACTCTTGATATACTGAATGAGAGTTTATCTAATGATGGTGTATCTACTGAGGCATCAGGAGATGATGTGGATGAGGGTGATGTGGGGAGTGAACCCGTTGATGGTAATCATCCTTCAGTATTGACTTCCTTAGTCAAAGGAATGTCGTGTGTACAACATTTTGATTGGGATGTCATTACACCAGCAACTAAATTCCATGGAATTATAGGGAATAGATCTGCATCAATTGATAACACCATCTATGTTGGGCAGAAGTTTGAAAGTAAAGTTGCCATGAAAATTTTGATAAAACAATACCATGTAGATTGGAATTTTACATTTGTGGTTGATGAGTCGAAGAATGAAAAATATATCATTTGATGTAAAAATATGGGATAGAATGTAAATTCTAATTGAGAGCAATGTATGATAAAAAAATTTCATGTTGGAATATAACCAAATTAGAAGGCCCACACACTTGTTTACATTGTCGCATGATCACTCTTCACTTGATACAGAGTTTATATTAACTATCATTGTAGAGATGATTCAAACGTGTCAAGAGGTTCTTGTGTCCCTTTTTCAGGAATGAATAGAACAATTTTTTAACTATAAGATATCGTATAGAAAATCTTGAGATGAAAAACAAAAGGCAATTATAAAAGTGTATGGTGATTGAGATAAATCATATGCAATGTTTCCATAGCTTATGAAATTGTTGTCACTCAGAAATTACATTATTTATCATTTGGAAACTGTTTAGTATGTCTCTCCAAATCACTGAGTTGATCAATCAAAGGTGAAGTCTAATAGGATTTTTTGGGCATTCAGGCCATGTATCGTTGTGTTTCCCTATTATAAACAAATCATTCAGGTCTATGGGACTTTCCTTTATGGAAAGTATATAGGTGTTCTAATTATTGTTGTCGCACAAGATGGAAATCATGCTCCTCTACCCCTTGTATCCGCTATTGATGGAAAGAATAATTTTGAATCCTGTAGTTAGTTTTTGGCATGTATACACATTAATGTCACACAAAACCAAGGAGTGTGTCTAATATTTGATCGTCATCGGGCGGTTATAGAGGTTGTTAATAGTGATGGTGTTTTATGGATAGAACCTAATATTTATCATCGATATTGCATTCGACATATTGCAATTAATATGCATAAGAATTTTAGAGATGAGGAAATAAAGAAGGCGATCATCAAGTTGGGTATGTTTTTCTAAAATTTCTTTTTTAAAAGAAAATATAATATCCTTTTAAATACATTATTCTCTTATGCTTCCAGCATATGACCCCCCACAAGAAAGGTTTGATCAATATCTTTAATAAATTCAAAGGGCTAATGAAGATGTATATGATTATATGATGCATATTTCAAAGGATAAATAGCCATTAGCATATGATGGTGGTAGAAGATATGGTCATATGACCACTAATATAGTAGAGTGCATAAATGGGGTCCTCAAGGGTGTGCGCAAACTGCCGATCACATGGTTAGTGCAAGAGACATTTTATAGATGTGTGAAGTACTTTTTTGAATGCTCCCAACATGGCTATCATAGGATGGAAAATGGAATGCATTTTACTCAGCATTTCCAAAGTGACATTGATCATATACTACACAACGCATCAGGATTTCATGTTCTAACCTTCGACCGGGTACAGAACTTCTTTTAGGTAATAGAGCACTACAACTGGGTTACATACAACAGTGGTCGAGTGCTGGTGATCATGTTGAATAGTAGGTACTATGATTGTGGCAACTTCCAGACATTGAGATATCTATGTGCACATGTTGTTGCAACTTTTGCATCGGTGAACATATCATGGGATCCCTATGTTGATCCAGTGTATCACATGAGCACTCTGGTTAACTATTATAGTGAATCTTGGATGCATGTTGGTGACTTTCATTCAATCGCATTGACTGTTGATCAGCCGACCATTGTCCCTGATATTTCCAGGTTTTGTAACTTGTTTTTTTCATTTATGATTTTTCAATTTTTATCGTTTTTTAAATTATTGGCTTGATATTAACTGGTTGCACCCCTGGGGAAGACCAAAGTCTACTCAAATCAGAAATGAGATGGACTGACCTCAGCAATGGGGAGGGAGATTACGATGCAATATTTGTCACACAGAAGGGCATACTCATAAGAAATGTCCTCAAGTGGTAGGACATAGCTCCATTTCCCATCATCCATGATCGAGTCTATATATTTTATCATGAATGTGTATATTTTTTCCATATGAAAACATTTCATTAATTAATCCTTTTATTTCTAACTTGCTCTATTTATGGGAAATTTCAAATCTGATTTGTTTCATTTCTGGATTCTATCAGAAAAAATTTTTTGATACTATAACTATTAAAAAAACAACAAAAACGATTATATCATGCTACCACAAGTTCTATACGGGTTTTTCATCATGGATGATTTATATAAAAATATTTAGAATAAATTAAACTTCATTGGAGATCAATAAAACAATAAATTCATAGACTAAACCAACAACATCGGTCACATATATTTGTGGCACAACCCGTCCCAGTGGGGATCGTGTCGTGACTCCCCAATCCCGCATCCAATAGGTCAGGGGCTGGTGAATAGCACTGAGTAGGAATATCACTAACATGGGAGGCATTGCATATGTACCTGTATGCACACACACATCTCCAAGCCCACAAATTTTGAAATTTAAACACCAATAAGAAACAAATGTATGCATACCACTATCCCAACCAACAGAGTACGATAGGAAGTAAAGTGTTGTAAAGTAAACTAGGCCAGAATACAAGCCCACCAAAAGAAATAGTCTGTAAACTATAAAGTCCAACCTGTAAACAAAATAGGTACTGGGACTGCTGCTCAAAGTCGTAGGAACACCCCAGCCTGCCTTAACTCACAAAGCTATGTCTGGTCCTAGTTCACCCTGGACTCCGTCAAAACGTCGCTCATCTATATAAGACATGACACGTGCGGGCAAAGCCCGTACAGGGGTGAGTATAACAATACTCAGTAGGACACCCCAAAACCATAAAGAAATACACAAAGTAAATACATAGTCATCTCTACATAATATATGTCTACAACACATATAACAAGAATATTCAGATATCACTATCACAAAACAGGGCAAGGGAAGTGTTGCCCTTTATCAATGCTAAACCGAAAGCGCTGATAAAGGGAAATGCCTTTATCAGCACTATCTAAAAGCGCTGATAAATGTTACATTTATCAGCGCTTTTATTTTAGCGCTGATAAAACATACCTTTATCAGTGCTTTTAATGAGCGCTGATAAAGGTTCCATCGGTTTTTATTTAATAACCCTAACTGGCCATCCTCGCTCTCATGCGGTCAAGATTTTGCGGAAGCCGAACCAGGCCCCTCGTCTGCCGCGACCTCGTCCTCCTCCTCCTCGTCCTTCCTCCTCCTCGTCCTCCTCCTCTGCCACCGCCACTGCCTCCATCCCCTCCCCCACTGCCACAACCGCCGCGGCCTCTGCCGCCACCGCCGCTGCCTCTGCCGCCGCTGCTGCGACCGCCGCCGCCTCTGCTGCCGCCACCACCTCCGCCGCCGCCGCCACCTCCGCCTCTGGTGCTGCCTCCGCCAACGCCGCTACCATTATTGATATTCAATTTCAGGTAAATTTTTTTTCTACCGCTTGAATTGAACATGTGAAATCCTGACATGAGGTGTTATTTCAAGATTCAATGGATGATATAGTTGATAATGGTTTTGGATTCATGGTTCATTACATATTATAGAATTATGGAGGATTACTAGAGACATGTGTTGTTGTTTTATCCATTAAACATTCCAGTATAGAAGTGGGATTATATTTTCATTAATTTTTTATTGGTTTTCCAAAAACTCCTTGCAAGAAGGTTGTTATTTGGGTGGTTGTTGATCAACTCCAAAAATATGTTCACTTCATATTAATGAGGCGATAAAAGTGGAACAACTCACGGACTTATATGTTTTAGATTCTTTCAGACTTCATGAGGTTCCCTCTATAATTGTTTCAGAAAGCGATCTGAGGTTGAAATCTATGTTTTGGAAATCATTATAGGTTTCACTAGTTTTCCATGGTAAATTATTAACACATTATCATCTATAGATGGATATATATACAGAGAGGGAAGTCAATGTTCTAGAGGTTACTCTCCAGAATCATGCACAAGATTTCATTGGATATTGGGAAATAAATTTTCTTTTTGTTGATTTCCCCTATAAAAATTGTTATCAGGATGTGATAAAGAAGGATCCCTACATTTCTTTATATTGGAATCCATATAGATATCCCTAGTACTGGGAAGAGTTGGGAGAGTGGTCCATTGTTGGTTCGAGTGTTGTTCAAGAGATGAAAGGGATGGTACGGTTGATCTGGAAGAATTTAATCATTACACAGAGTTATAATAAATTCAATACGAACCATTGGAATCAACTTCTGGTTTTTTAGGTTAGTTATTAGGTGTTTATCTTAGTTTCACATCACTTGGGACATCAGCGGCTAGGTTATCAATGTCTGTTTTCACCGAGTAATGGGATAAACATAGTGATTTTTGGTCACTATGGAGTATTTATTATTGGTTTCAGTAACCATCTGGTTTGATAGCTATCCAAGATGTGTTTAATATTTTCCATTTGAGTAGGTTCTGTCAGTTTTTATTTAATAACCCTAACAGGCCATCCTTGCTTGCACGCGGTCAAGCTCTCGCGGAAGCTGAACCAGGCCCCTCGCCGCGCAACCTCGTCCTCCTCCTCCTCATCCTCCTCGTCCTCCTCCTTCCTCCTCCTTCCTCCTCCTCGTCATCCTCATCTTCCTCCTTCTCCACCGCCTCCGCCCCCGCTCCCGCTACCGCGACCACCACTGCCTCTGCCGCCTCCACCCTCGATGTCGCGACTGCCTCCGCCTCTGTCGCCGCCGCCGCCTCCGCCTCTGCCACCGCCGCCGCCTCCGCCTCTGCCGCCGCCGCCGCCTCCACCCTCGCTTCCATGACCGCCGCCGCCTCTTCATCCTCCTCCTCATGCTCTCAAGGTGGGATGTGAGTTCCATGGATGGTATTCCCTTTGTATATTATTTATATATTGTGTGTGTGAGGACCAAATAGTGAATATAGATGTGAGATAGTAATGATACCATATCTTGAGCCTAATTCCAGTAATCATTTCCATAATAGATAGTGTGGTCTTAATGTGATTATGATTATGTCTAGGGATGTGATTCATAATTAGTGATGAGTGTCGAGGATGATGCATGTTGGTCAACTTGTTTTAGAAATTGTTTATCTTCATCCGTGCCTTGTACTTGCACCCATGAATTTGAAGGTGAGTATGCGTACACAATAGTTGACCTTCTTAGAGAAGAGTTTCTAGAAGAGTATAAGAGACATTAAGCAATGAAGATCATTAGAGTGTTGGAGAAAATGTGGTTGCTACAAACAATGTGGCAATCAGCTTGTGCAACGCGGCCTAAGTTACAATGTGGCAATCAGCTTATGCAACGCGACCTAAGTACAATACCTGCAAGTTGTAACTTAGGCTGCGTTGCACAAGACGATTACCACATTATTTGTACAACCACATTTGCTCCAACACTCTAATGATCTTCATTGCTTCATGTCTCTTTAACTCTTCCAGAAACTCTTCTCTAAGAAGGTCAACTATCGTGTATGCATACTCACCTTCAAATTCATGGGTGCAAGTACAAGGCACGGATGAAGATAAAAAATTTCCAAAACAAGTTGACCAATGTAAGTATTTAATGGTACCTTTATGCTTTGTAGAATGTTTTTTTCTAATTTATTTATTTGTATATGTGACAGACATACTAGGTGATATGTTTTGTATTATGGGTTTATCAGGAGTCTGTATGATTTCCTGTTTCCACATTTCATTTTAAATAGCATGTTATAATTATATATTTATTGTACCCTAATGGCTCAAATAGTCAGGCATATTGTAGATGTTGCTAGAATGTTGTAGGATTCTTTTTCCCCAATGGTAGTACATTTTTAGGATGTTTTCACTGATGAGGTATAAAATTTACTTCTTAATAAAGAGATAAACTTTATAATCTAGTTAGTTTTGGGAGAAAATTTAGTTTATATCACAATTTCTAAAATAACACCAAAAGAGAATCAGTTGTTTGAATTACAATTTGATGATATAGAATATAATGGTTTCATATGGAATATTACTTTACCATGGGGTTTTATAGTTCTCTAAAATAGACTATTGATTGGTATTTATTCTTTTATTGGACTATTGGAGATTGAACCTGATGAGAGTCATGAATATATATCATCATCCACGCATTGATAGTCACATTGATCATCTATGAGGTTCTATGATCTTCTCCAAGATAGATTTGACATTAGGATACCATTAGATGAGTTGGACATCGATGGACCTACCATGGACTGCTTTTAGGAGTAGTTATGGCCTGTATGATTTTTTAGCAATGATTTTTGGTTTAACTAATGCATTGGTTGTATTAAGGGACTTGATGAATAGCATATTTCATCCTTTTCTGGATCAGTTTTTAGTAGTTTTTTTCAATTAAATATTAGTGTACTCCCAACCCATAGTTGATCTTGACCAACATCTTATCATCACCTTGAGTACACTGAGATAGCATCATATTTATTACTATTTTCTCCTGTTACTCATTGGTTTCCTCTTGTTCGTATGTCATGTATTTTCTAAGGCATCATTCAGTATTTGTAAGACTAACTTGGAATAAATTTGATATATGTCAGATTAAATCAGGTATCTTATACATACACGATGTTCAACCTACTGGACACACCATGTATATGGATTTCACATGTGTTTAAAGGCATTTGTACCATGATTTTTTTTTATAAAACCCAAAAAATACTACCTGATTAATTAAAAAATAATATTAGGCAAGTTCTCAAGATAGAACCCATAAAGATGATGAATATGAATAAAGAATGGATGAATTCCAATCGGTTGACAAAAGAGTATGAAGATGGCGTGAAAGAGTTTATCAAGTTTGCAGAAGATCATGCATGTGAACCTTCTCAAATCCTTTGTCCGTGTTTACACTGTTGTTATTCAATAAAAATTAGTCCAGAGGAGTTGGAAGAACACCTGATCTGTCATGGAATAGATTGAAGTTATACATGTTGAAATAAACACGGGGAAAAACCAATGTAGGTAGTGACTCAAAGAACACGACATTTTATAGATCATCTGATATGATTAGAATCGTGAACAGTGAAGACGATCGTATGGAGGGTGTGATTAGAGAAGTGAACGATGATGAAGATCGTATTGAGGAAATGACAAGGACAGCTGAAGATGAACTTCGTGATTGCCCAAAATTGTTTGAGAAATTGAAGAGTTGTGCAAAAACGCCATTGTATGCTGGTTGCACTAAATATACAGCATTGTCAGCCGTATTGAAGCTATATAATTTGAAAGCAGGCAACGGGTGGAGTGACGCCAGTTTTACGGAACTACTTGCTCTCCTGAATGACATGCTTCCAGAAGATAATGAACTCCCAAGCCGAACATATGATGCCAAACGAATGCTACGATCGATGGGTATGATCTCTGAAAGAATACATTCTTTCCTGAATGACTGTATATTGTTTCACAAGGACCAAAAATCACTTAAAGAATGTCCAAAGTGTGGTGATTTTCGATACAAGAAAGATGATTCTAGTCCTACGAAAGTTGTATGGTACTTTCTAATCATTCCTAGGTTTAGACGCCTATATGAAAGTGAGGAGACTTCAGGACAATTGACATGGCATGAAGATACAAGAATTAAAGATGGGAAACTACATCACCCTGCAGACTCTCCTCAGTGGAAGAGAATTGATCACGAGTATCCTGAAATTGAGAACGAGCTGAGAAACCTTCGTCTGGCGTTATCTATAGATGGGGTTAATCCTTTTGGTTTTCAAAGAAGTAGTCACAATACATGGCCGGTTATGTTGGTAAATTATAATTTACCACCGTGGTTATGCATGAAACGAAAATACATCATGTTATCTATGCTTATATCAGGACCAAAACAACCGAGTAATGATATTGATGTTTATTTTGCCCCATTGATCGAGGATTTGAAAATATTGTGGGATTTAGGTGTTACGATGTATGATTATTACAAAAATGAACAGTTCACTTTGAAATCCATGTTGTACGGGACGATAAATGACTTTCCTACTTATGGAAATTTGTCAGGATATAGCATTAAAGGAACTCAAGGGTTTCCCATTTGCGAACAAGGTACACAATCAATTAGGTTGAAACATTCATCGAAAACCGTGTTTCTAGGACATCACAGATTTCTACCCCAACGCCATAAGTACCGATCTTGGATGACATCATTCGACGGAAGTTCAGAGGAACGTACAGCACCGTCTCCACTAACGGGTGATCAATTGTTTGAGAAAGTGAAATATTTGGACACTACTTTTGGTAAACCATTTTCGAAAAACCTTACGAAAACTGGTTGGAAAAAGAGATTAGTTTTTTTTGAATTACCATACTGGAATTGTCTATATGTTAGACATTTTCTTGATGTTATGCATGTTGAAAAAAATGTATGTGATAGTGTCATCGTCAAGTTGCTAAATGAATCCGGAAAAACAAAGGATGGAATTAAGGCTAGATTGGACATGGTTGAGATGGGAATACGAGAAGAGTTGGCACTAGTGAAGGGTGAAAAACAAATATTTCTTCCTCCTGATGCTTACACTCTTTCCAGGCAGGAGAGATATCAGTTTTGCAACTTCTTGAATGACGTAAAGGTTTCATAGGTGTATTCATCAAATATCAAGAACATCGTATCAATGTGAGATTTAAAATTACAGGGTCTGAAATCACATGACTTCCATGTTTTGATACAAGATCTAATTCTTATAGCTTTACGTTTCATTTTTCCCAAGAATGTCCACCATACATTAACAAAGATTTGTTTCTTCTTCAAATCTATATGAAGCAAAGTTATAGACCCGGTGAAATTTCCAACTATGGAAAGAGAAATTGTTGTCATATTATGTGAATTGGAAATGTTCTTCCCGCCGACATTTTTCTATATGATGGTTCATTTGATGGTTCATTTGGTGAGAGAGATTTGACTATGTGGTTCTGTACATTATAGATGGATGTACCCCATTGAACGGTATATGAATATTTTGAAAGGGTATGTCAAAAACCGAATTCAGCCAGAGGGTTGTATTGAGGAGCAATATATTGTTGAGGAAGCTGTTCAATTTTGTACCGAATACCTGTCTGGTGTGGAAATCGTTGGCCTACCGAAATCTCATCACACTGAGTGGCTTGAGAGTGAAGGAATTTCTGGAAGAGAGGTTGTCACAATCAATATTACATATTGGGAGCAGGTCCACCTTTACGTTTTGCATAACACTTTCGATGTTGATCCATATGTTCAAACCCACAAAGAAATTCTTAGGCTTTTGAATCCTTTTAGGGATGAAAAATGGATATCAGATACACATAATCGACAGTTTATAGGATGGTTTCAAGACCATATTTTTAAGTAGTTAGATGAAAATCCAGACTCAATTTCAGAACGACTTCGATGGCTGGCCGGAGGAGCAAGTGTGTATGTATTATCTTACAATGCTTATGCAGTTAACGGTTATAAATTCTATACTAATGAACATGATGAAGACAGTACCATGCAGAATAGTGGGGTTACACTTGTGGCTGAGGCGATGCATGTTTCCGGTTCTAAGGACAAAAATCCAATTTATGCGAATATGTCGTGGCACCATGTTGTCACCGGGCTGAAGACACTAATGTGGGAAGAGATTATGGTAACATTATGATATAATTTTTTTAATTTATTAAAATAAAATAAAATACCAAAACATTGACTTAATCTTCATCATCCATTGCAGAGTGTATTTATAGTAGATGTCTCGCACAAGAAATATGTATTAAGAGTTGAAGGAAGGATTCATAGAGGTTTCCGCACAATTTTAACAAAATATCATCTTAAATATGCAAAAGGGAAAATCAAGCCGCACTCACCTCCTCTTTACGCACACTTGATATCCCAAGGAGCGTGGGATGCGTTTAGCAACCGTCGTGGGGAGCATACATTTCAGGTACATTGTGTGGGTTAATACGTTGTTTGACGTTTGCTTGTATTCATCACTCTGATTGACAGTTTTTTATTTATGAAGCAGCTACTGAGTGCTGAAAATAAAAAATGCACAACAGAACCAGCGTACCCTTACCGTAAAGCAAGGATGGGGTACGCTCAACTTGAGAAAAAATTGGTATGTCTTTTAAATCTACCCTACTACTAGTATGTGACATAAAACAACACCATAACCATGTTTCTCTGTTTATATGCAGATTGATGAATTGAAATAGAAAGTCATATCCATCCCACTCCATGTGCTATGGAAGGAGGCTCCTGTAAATAAAGAGGGGATATTGATAGATGAAAACACACAAAAAGTGTGGGAAACATGTGTAAGAATGACATAATATAAATTTGAGTTGCTTTAAATCGCTATTACATTACAATAACTACTTATTTTTCTATATTTTCTATCTGAAATAGTAACAAGAATCAACAACAACCGCACCAGATATATACATACTTTCAGTAGCCTTGAAGCAGCCAGAAAAGTATGGCTGCGTCAGAGGTGCGGGTTTTGGGGTGACACCCCGAACATATTATAAAAAACAAAAACAAGCGGGGGATCAAACTGAAAAAATGGAAAATCTGCAAGAACAATTATATGTTTTTCAAGAATAATTACAATACCAGAGAGAGATGATAGAAAAATTGATGGGGGAGAGGCAAAGAGAAGAAACAACTCAACAACAACCCGTACGTGATGATCTCGCCCCACCCCCCACCAGCTTTGAGGTGAGCCATTCCCCTAAAAAACCTGACTTAGATGAGGTGATCAATGTTTTAATAATTGTTTCTATGAAATGTGATTTACATAGACACTGATACCTTTCCTGTACTAATATTCCATAGGGTGAAAATGACTGTGATTTATATTTATCAACTCCCACCTATCGCCTTGTAGCGAGGGCTACGGTGTTCAATACGCAAAACGACATGCTACACAACAGACAGCTTCCAAAAGATCATCTTAGAGTGTCAATTAACGTAGCTAATGAGACGAGTGCCGAGATACCTGTTCCAAATAACGATGACGACATTCATACAGTTGAAAAAGCTGTTGGAACATTCATCGCATGGCCGACAGTTCTTGTAAAAAAACATGTCGACAAAAAGGTATTCATTTCTAATTTATTTTTCAAGATGGAACTTTAAAATTTAATGAAAAAAGGTCTGAACCGATGACTGTTATTACAGAATGACAAAGACTGTGGGGTGAAATGAAATATCAGCTCAAAACTATCTCAAGGATCAACCAACCGATTGAAACGGTCTGCTGAGAGCACCTTCACCCCGCCCGTTCTATATCCACAGTTAATATCATTGCAGGATCATGTGGATACAAAGTTGAAAGATAGCAGTACTCACATAGTTGTTTTCGAAAAAGATATGTATGGAGAGGAGATATCAGATTTCATTAGTGCTGAAAATGTAAATGAACTCCTCAAGTATGAATGGTTAGGCGCCTCAGTTCTAAATGTATACATGAGGTAAGTTTTCATGATTTGATTTTACAAAAGCTGATATACTCTGATAATTTTGACTAAATACATTTTATATTTGTCGCAGATGTATATATTAAAAACAATTGAAGGGATTTCCCCATGAACAAATATTTGGACTCGTTAGTCCTCACACCACATCTTCAAAAGACGAAATAGATTCTGTTAAAGAGGCTGCAATAATGTCATCCCTTCTCAAATCGTTTGAAAACAAAATTACGGATGACAGACTTTTTTTAATACCAACGATGCAGGGGTAAAAATCTACAATTTAATCATATAAACTATATTTTCATTTCTTTCTTTACTTATTCCTTTTTGTATTTTTAGGGAGCATTGGATGCTGATTGCAGTCTTTTTGGATACTCCAAAGATTTATTTTCTGGATTCAACGCATGGATATCCAAAAAATCAACCACGCATGATGGCGTTTGTTAATTTGTAATACACTCGATCCAACATTTTAAAACTAAACATCTAGTTATATAATTTATGTTATCTTTTAATGAGGATTATGTTATGATAGGGCGGTGCATCAATATCGTCTAATGAATGGAATGAATCCAGGGAATAAGGATGAGCACGCCTACAAGATCTACAACTGTAAAATTATCTGGGTATATATAATAACATTTCACTATCCAAACACATATCAAAACAAATTACTTATTGTTGTCGATGTTTCTGTAGTGTCCAAAACAAACAAACGAAAAGGACTGTGGTTATTATGTTTGTAAATTTATGAAAGAGATCGTATTTCATCAACAAACTAGCATCCCTGATGAGGTATTTTCGAAAATAATTACGAGTTCATTTAAAATATTTATTAATCCTTTGTGTATTTATATTTTTTCAGTACTACCATGACTGTCGCAAAAACTCATATTCAGAAGATGATATACATGTGTTTAGAAACGAATGGGCAACATACCTGATGGAAGATTGTACACAAATAGGATGAAGGTGAATTCCTACCACTTATGTTATCTATATATGATCATTGATTATCCGCCAACCTTCTTTGGTGAATTGAGAATGCTCCGATGTATTGAAATCTTAATTTATTACTCAATGTTTTTTATCCCCAGCTTCATATTATTGATCTTTGAACAAATCAATATTGAAGTAAGGCATGATGGTGTGCAGTGCGTATGGGGTGAACGACGAAACCACCGAGGATCAACAAAATCCATTTTCTGTATCTCGTTTGTTTGAACTTGTATTTGAGCACATGTGTTGTTGTTTGACTTGCACAATTATTTCTAGGTAGATGGATGAGATAATCGGTATTGTTGAGGGATTTTTTGGAACCAAAATATGTGTCCCAAGATAATTCAAGTAAGGGAAAGGCTGGTTGAGATGAAATCCAAGCTCAAACGACCAGTACATCATCAAAAGAATCAACCTTGTGATGCACCATCATGTAGAATCTGGTCCTCGTGATGTTTTGAGGTGTTTATGGAAGGTATGGGGAGTCTGATAAGCCCCATGGCCACCATAAATAATGTTTACAGACAGTTACACATGTTTTTTGTGCCTCGTGCCTCTTTACAAGGATCACGCCATTCACATGGTCCATCTTAGCATGTATGTCCCATTCATCCCATTGATACTCTTGGAAGAACCTAATAATCTGACAATTCATAAGCCCCACAAAACCCATACTCATCTAACCAAGAGTATTCCTAGTGTGAAGGGAAGCTAACCATGGGTAATACCCACAACATACCTCTTTTAAATATATGGGTTTTGATCCTTGTATTCTAAATAGGGTAAGTAGGAAGCCTCCGTGAGGTTAAATCCCAACCAATGGTAAACCATGGTGACCCCCTCACTGGGGTACACCTTCGCTTATTTTCCCTCTTGTATTTCCCTTAGTGGCATCTAAATAAGTCTTCAAAATGAGAAACCTTACCTTTATGGGATGCACCACACTTGGGTCAGACCTCATTGGGCGTTTTGATCCATCTATCAGGTAAACATTCCAGGT
The DNA here is from genome assembly GCA_963277665.1 of Viscum album. Taxonomy (NCBI): domain Eukaryota; kingdom Viridiplantae; phylum Streptophyta; class Magnoliopsida; order Santalales; family Viscaceae; genus Viscum; species Viscum album. The sequence goes on along the minus strand of OY728132.1, from coordinate 1,019,119,527 downwards.
GCTCCCTCCTAGAGATGTACCTACCTGATCCACCTTTATAAGTGCTTTGATCCACCCAGGTCTTACATCATTGTAAGACATTAAATCATGACCCTCTATCCTTGTGAGATGTTAAACTCATGGAATACCACAAGTTAAACATGGGTTTCCATTAATATATTCAATATTAATGTTTAATCAGTCCTTATTAAGGTATTGTGGAGGTGTGGTTTTATGTTTTCCAGCAGATTTCGGAAGATTCTACGCTTTATGTAGGTGATTCCATGCTTTTACATTATATGATGATTTTATTATGTTGTGTTTGCTTACTAAGTGTACTATATGAAATGTTTGTGTGGTTAAAAATGTGTTATCAAAGGAATTTGGGGTGTGTATAGACTTGAAAGTTATTTTTAAAATGAATACAGTTGTATTTCTTGTGGATTTTCATGCTTAAGTCCTTTAAATGTGTTTGAAGAAATGAGAAAGTTGTGTGATGGGTGTTTTCAAATGGATTTAATGTGTTTGTGAATTTTAAATAGGGTTTTCTTATGAGATGTAGAGAGTCTATATATGTGTATTTAAATTGAATGAAAGTACATGAGAATGTGTTGATATATATGATGTGTATAATGTAAATTGAGCACAATTTCCATACAAGGTATTTTCTTTATGATGTGCAGGGGACAGGGTGAGAGGGCAAGGGTGGTTTTCTGGGGGAGGGGGGAGGGGGAAAAGTGGTAGGGGGAAGGGGTAGGGGGTGTGCAATGGGCAGAGGGAAGTGCAATGGGCAGGGGTGTGCTGGGGAAGGGGGCAGGGGGTGTTCAGGGGGCAGGGAGTGTGCAGGGGTAGGGGGTGTGCTCGGGGGTGGGCAGTGTGTAGGGGGTGTGCTGGGGAAGGGGGCAGGGGTGCTTCTTTTTTATGAAATGGGGGGACATATAGCCATGGTATTAAACCGTGCCTATAAGTATATATCCAAGGTTTAATGTCGTTGCAAAAGGCCCATCATTGGTATCCAATAGAGGAGGATAATAGGGTTGAAGATATTTCACCACTCTTTTAATGTAATTGATAATATTTAATTTATCTCAAAAGTAAGGGAAATATCCCATGGGGGAAGGGAGAAGGAGGAGAGTGCGTGTAAAGGATTTTGTTGAGTGGAATGAGGGATATATGAGGGTAACCCGCTTTAATGGTTGATAGTGAAAATTTGTTAATTCCACTCATTAATTAGGGGAATTATTAGGCCTAAGGGTAAAACAAATCATTTTCCAACAATGTGGGAATCAATATACACACACTTCTAATCCGTATAGTTTCATTGAGTGGCTTACAATCCATTATTCAACCATATAGAGATACTTCCCCAAAAACTCATACCTTACACAAGTTCATCACATTATTTGACAAACCATTAACTATCAATGTGAGACCATCATAACCTTAGAACCAAACTGTAGGTTTATCTATTCCCCCCTCGAATCATTAAATAGCCCATGTTCTACTAAACATTGGGCCATTTGATTATTATAGATGATTAGCCCTAACCATGAACCAATTTCGTTAATTGGTTATTTTATGTTTTGTTCCTCACTAGTATAATTTCTTTTAACAACCCCATTCTTTATTTCATTATTGTATTACTAACATAATATTTGTTTTATTATGTAGGTGAAATATTTTTCCTCAGTTCGAATGCTTTGTTCGGAAACCGCCTCCATGGACGACAATTTTTTAGAGCGGATAGATGCAAAAAGGATAGAATATCATTGTTTTTTAACTGTTTGTTGGATAAATGTAATTGTAACCAAATTAAACATTGTTTGAAATGTATGTAGAAGTGTGTTGTTTTGTATTCATGATTTCAAGTAAATGTATGTATCATTTTTGTTCTTCTGTGCATTGTGTGTGGGTGTTGTGTGTGTTGTGTGCAGGTTTTGTTTGGACTCTGTGCAGGTGTTGTAATGTGTGCAGGTGCTAGGCAGGTTCTGTGCAGGTTCTGGTTTTGGATAGGATATTTGGCCTTTATCAACGCTAGTTAAGCGCTGATAAATGGATAATATATCAGTGCTATTTTGAGTGCTGATAAAGGTAGTTTTTATCAGCGCTCAAAATAGCGCTGATATATTATACATTTATCAGCACTGAAAATAGCGCTGATAAATACTACCTTTATCAGCGCTTGATTAGCACTGATAAAGGGGCACTTTTATCAGTGCTTTTTTAGCGCTGATAAAAGTCCCCCTTTATCAGCGCTATTTTTAGCGCTGATAAAGGGGACCCCCCTTTATCTTCTCCGAGATTAACAGTGCTTTTTTAGCACTGTTAAAGGCCATTTTTAGTGCTATTATAAGCCATATTTGTAGTAGTGTATACTCAAACCAAGACGTGTAGTCTAGAGGTAAGTCACAACTACCGCATACCACCACTAGGGATTTATCTCGAAGATTCCACGAAGCACACATCTGGGAGAACACACTCCTGAATCTGATAGCACCGATGACGTCTGTCCGCGAAGTATTGTTCATCGGGAATCATCATGAGAGAGATATGCTAATAGATCTAAAGAGAGATACGATACAAAGATGAGGATCACAACTAGGGTCATGGGGTGATACCAGCAACTCCATGTGGATTAACCTACTAAGTAGAGGATCGACTGTCAGTGAAGTTGGTCATGTCAAAACTAAGGAATCTACCTAGGGAATAAAGAATGAATAGAGGATCCTGCTCTGGGCCTCTCATAGGGGATTCCAATGACTTTATCCAGAAATTCCTTCTAAAGGGATCATACTCCAATGTGTAGGAAACGATACCCACCAACCTTCAGGGAAATGATCAGGCGCACAAACCCTAACGAAACTTGTCCAATATATGGTGGACAAGAGATTCAATCCATGTAGAAAGGTATACACGATGTGTAGTAGGGTCACACACTGTGTTCCTTGACCCCGGGTACTTCCTGTGTACAACAGCCTGTGTCGTTAGAACATGTCGTGTAAAAAGAGAGTACACGGCGTGTAGAAAGACTTACACGTTGTGTCCTTCTATCTGGGGTCCACCCGTGTACTCTGGTCGTGTGCTAGTACATAGTGTCATCCCGTTTAGCTCTTCCCATGTACCAGTACACAAGGTAATCCGCATAACCGGTTCAGCCAAACTGTGTGGGGGAGTACACGTCGTGTCGGAACCCCATGTACTCTGCCCCGTGTCCATGTATCCTTCGAGATACACATCGAGTCTTGGGGAAGGGCCCACACACAGTATGGCAGGGTTCACACACCGTGTGACACACAATCGACTCTTGAAACCCTAGTTGTCGGTCAACGGGGCCCACATGCCGTGTATTTCGGAATACATGTCGTGTTCTTTGTGATTTCCCATATTCGATGTTCTTCCTTCACGTGCCCCAGTTGATCCTCTGGTGCTCAATTTATTAGTCCATTCCCCTTAAAACTGGAGATCCAAGGTTGTCTCATCATCATAGCACCGAATCGGTGAGTTACGGTCCTTCAATCGGCTTCGAAATCCAATTCTGATCACCCACACAAAAATCGCCTAAAGAATTATATCTCCCAAATCACTTTGATCCGTCCATCCTCATCGTTGTTGCACCTCTGCTAGGACGTCCTAATGTTGGATCTTCAATCTCGAATCATTGCATCGAGAAACGAAGGCGCAACAATCATTCATTCATAAACCTCGAAGAACATGAAGAACATCGGGGGAGAAAAGGCACAATGAACAATTCAAAGAACGAACCTCGGCTATTGTTCATTCAAGCCTCAATCCATTCCGTAAGAATGATCAAGAAAACAAGGACAGTTCTCTAAACAATCAAACCCTGATAATAATCCCGCAATATAAGCTCATCCCGCAAGAACGATGAATCGTGGATCAACCTGTTTGTTGGTTGGTCTACATTCATCGTTAAATTTAGAAATGGGGAAAAGAAATACAAATAACACACCCTACCTTGGGGTTTGATCGTTCATTGAGGAGGATCGATCGTTGTGTCATCGCTGTTGGTGAGATCCATCAAAAACAGTGTCTGTCGATCTCTGATCCACAATTCCGTCATCGTTCGTCGTCGAGAGAGTTCTCCAAGTTCTCTCCAGAGCCTCCAAGAAATCCCAAGGTTATCCATCTAACTTCAGACACCTGCCTAAGGCTTATTTAAAAAGGAAATGTCGCTGCGTCGGTGAAATGATAAAATAAAAAATAAATTCACCATTTATTTTATTTATTTAAACGTCAAAAACTACTTTCCGCAGTTGACCTGCATTAGCATCGGCCAACGTTAGGTCACGTCTAGGGTAAACACGTTGCTCTGAACGCAACGGTGCCCTCAGATTTATGATTCAGGCACCCGTTTAGAATTTATTTCATTTTTTCAAGAAAACTGCTCGCGCGTGCTATTTAATATATTTAATATATTTCAAACATTTATTCCAGACACATCGAGCCTCGGAATTGTACATCGTCTCAGCTCCTGATCTCGAATTAATTCCATATAATATCTAAAAATAATACACATAAAATTCAGGACATTACAATTTTTTTACCTCTTTTTTCATCATAATGTTGAATTATACATGTTAATTGTCTACCATATTTTGCCTGTTGTGGTTTCTTAAAAAAAGTTTACAAATTTTTTTTAAATTCGCTATAAAAAAAAGTAATGATGGTGTCATTTGTGCATATAGAAGGTCCTTCATTGCTCACATTCCAGGATATGCATGTTTCACAGCTGGTTTTAGAGGGACGTCCAGTGCCTCCTTCGAGTGTATGGAGATCTTGTCATTTATGTCATGTTGCACCACCTCCCGCTATCATCCCCCATCTTCATCGTGTCGGTTTCTATGGCGTAACGATGTGCGACTTCACCTTTGTCAATCATTGTCTCATTATTGCGCTCGTAGAGTGATAGAGGTCAGAGACATACATTACATTTTACAGAGGGGGAAATGACTATTACACTCCAGGATGTGTCCATTATGTCGGGCCTCCCCATCAACGGTACAATCGTGACAGACCAAGTCAGAGCAGATTGGTTTGAGTTGGTTCGTAGATTACTAGGCATTGAGGTCCATGGCGATGGCATGTCCATCGTTGGTATTAGATTACGCATGTCATGGATAAACCAACACTTCACACATCTAGCAGTGGATATCGATGAGATTATCGTGTTGTGATTTGCACGTGCATACATTTTAAGGCTGATCGGTGACATGACTTTAATTGATCGTTCCACTACATTTGTACATTTTGTGTATTTACCTTTATTGGAGGACTTGGAGCAGGTAGACCGATATAGCTGGGGGTCTGCAAGTCTCGCATATACATACAAGGCGCTATGTAGCGCATGTCGCATCAATAAGATACAGATTACAGGATGAGTTATTCTTATACAAATGTGGATATATGAGCACATCTCTCGCTCAACTCTATATGTTTGTGTGCTATTGTCTGTTGATATTGTAGCAGAGTCTCTGCATGGACGATGGTATGTTATTCCTTCTTTCTAATGTCTAAATCAAATGTATAACTTTCTATTATAAAATATAACTATAACAATGTTATCTACAGGTAGAGTCAGACGCATCGATATTCAGATACAGCCAGACACGATGTGTATGCTTACAGACTTATGTTGGACAATCTTCGGCTAGACGACGTGGTTATTATTTATATAATTAAATCTTTATTTTGTATTGTAAATGTCTTCATTTATCAATTGATTGTTCATTTTTTCAGATTTCATGGATGTCATATATTGAGGATATCATCCAGAGTCTTCCACCATATTGTACGGTAATACTTGTTGTTAGCTCCTGCATTGTTCCTTTGATTCATTTTCATATTGTTGAGTGACATCATAGTGACAAAGTTATGAGGCAGTTCAGATTTCATCAGATCATTCGTGCATCACTCGGTCAGTTATATTCACTTCATTTCTTGAGACGTCAGGAAAACATGACTTTGATTGGAGGTGGTATCATGCAAGATATATTGATCTATGGGACAGACGACACAGGTCCCGATTATGAGGGGCGGGCATAGTACGTACGTATTTATTCGATCAGCTGGATTATGCGCCATGATACTGCAGGACTCCAGTCAGATTTCTTACGCGACACGGATGGAGCTTTCATGACTTCGTAATCATTCTTCCTTCTATTGTTGAACAAAGTTTTTATTAACATTACTTAACAACAGAATTTGTTTTCACAAAATGCTCGTATGGCCCATCTCTTTCACATCTTGGATCCAATAGAGGGAGTCACATTTTATTAGACAGATTTTCATAGAGCTGTAACAGAATTGGTTCCTCCTATAGATGAGATTTATTATGAGATTTTCTTTGATTTGTCACACGATGCTGAGACTGCTGAGCTTGATATAAATGTGTTAGGGGGCGACAATCTTGTTATGGATGCTGATGTGGCATAGGAGGAAGGCGTTCGTATGCTCATCCAGCTCAGTCACAGCCAGAGGCACAGACACAGACAGGGGCTGTTAGCATGACAAATTTTGTTGCACAGATAGACGCTAACTGGTCTGAGTTGCATACTTAATTAGCCTCTAATTTGCAGATATCTGTAGCACAACAACCATCTTGTTCATATGTTGACAAGAGTTTCAACCATCAGCCACTATCCTTGAAAGCATGATAAGGTACAAGCGGTAAGACTATGCATCCATTGTGTGCCACACAGGATGGTGTGGAGGCGGGTGTCGATGATAATATATAGAAGCAGCGTATGTCAGAAAAGGGAAGTAGACATATACAGTGTGGATGAGTTATATACATACATTTGATTGTGGCATGGAGGAGTATTCAAGTTATAGACGTAGATTAGATTAATGATACACGTTGTATGTTTTTTAAATCATTAATTACACAGTATTTAAAAATATACTAATATATTACATAATGTTGCATAAGGTCAATGAATTGATATAAGCGGAAATTCATATAAATAATTTTTTTACAAATAAGAAACATTAATATTAATAAATGCATTGATAATACTAATAATTACTATTTTTATTCAGATTAATACTCAATATTATTTTCCATATTATGTATAATAAATAATATTCTTAAATTTATTATTAAATATTAATAATATTATTATATTTAATTCTCTAATTATAATTAATATTAATATTAAATATTATCTTATTTCTTATACAAGTAATTATTTAATAATACAACATAATAAATTAAGAATAATATAATTATTAATTAGTAAATATTTTTTAATTTCAATATTTTTTACATTATTATAATTTTTTTGTTATAATGCTATTAATTATATTATATCAATTGATTAATAACATAATAATATACTATTAACTAATAATAAATTATATAATTCATTATTGATAAATATATAATTTATCAACAAACTGACAATATTTTAAACCAATATAAAAAAAGGCTCCAAACATACCTCATCCTAGATGTACTTCTCCGAATGGCGACGGCTGCAAAAAAAAAATCGAAGGTCGCACCCTTATTTCAAGTTGAGCGCAGGTTGGGTGGCGGGCCTCCCACGGCAGTGGTGAGCGCCAAACTTATTACAGAAATCGAGAAAGCATTCTCCACCGCCGCTCGCAATTAAGTCGTCGATTCAAGGAGATCCCGCCGCCGACAAGCTCAACGCATACAGCTCCTTCCGAAAGCGCTGCATGTGATCCGCCCGCAGGCAGATAAACACGTCCAGGCCGCCGTCGCCGCCGGCGCTCCGCACCACGTACGCCATCCCCTCGAACGCCACGCACCCCGGCCCCATGAACACCGGCCGCCCCCACCCGAAGTCCGCCTCGTGGACGGGCATCCGCACCCAGTTCACCACGTTCAGGTTGGGGCACGCGAACGTCCGGGACCCCCGCACCAGGCGGCCCAGGTCCTCCTGCTCCTCCAAATAATCCAGCGCCGATCTCAGGTACCCGTCCTCCATTCTCTCAATGGCCCCACGGATCCTCCCCAGCGTACACGCCGGAGACCCCCCTCCCACCTCCCCCGCCGTCGCCACCACCGTCGCCGTGAAAAGCACGTTACCCAAGAACCCCGGCGGGAGCGGGGGACTGAGCCGGGTCCGCCCGTCCGTGGCGATGTACAGCTTCGTCGGCTGCTCCGCCGCCAGGCCGCGGGCCGCGCAGGCGCACCGCCAGATGTGTGCGGCGAGCGTCTCGTAGGTGGTGTACCGGCGGCCGTCGCCGTTTCTGGCTCGGAGGGAGTTGATCATGTCGGCGCCGACGTAGAACCGGGCTGTCGCGGGATCCTTGGGTTGTTGGGTGTGGGGAAGGCGGGGGAGCATGCACGGCGGGGGGTCGTATTCGACGTGGTGAAACGCGGGGGCGGGTGGGGTTCGGGCTCGGAGGAGGGTCCGGTCGAGGAACGGACGGACGCCGACGGAAAGCCCGCGCGCCACGTCCGACCAGGTGTTGATGAAGTTGATGGCGGAATGGCCGTCGGCGACGGCGTGATGAAGGCCGACTCCCAAACACACTCCTCCGCACCTGAAGCGCGTCACCTGCACGAGAAGGAGGGGATGGTCGGAAACGTCGCCGGAATTGTCGACGGCGGGAACGAGATGACGGAATCGTGGGCCGGGGGTGAAGTCCCCGCAATCCTCGACGGCGGCGCTGGATTCGGCTTGGACGTACATCACGCCCTCTCCGTTGCAGAGCAGCTCCAGCCTGCCGCTTCCGTCGGGGACGAGCCTGCCGGCTACGGGGTAAAACGGGACGAGGACGTCGGCGAGGGCGCGACGGAGCGGGTCGGCATGGAAGAAATCCGGCGATCCGTTGGGGCGGTAGAAGTAGACGGTGGGGACGTGAATTCTGGGCACCAGGTGGTCCAGGGTGGAGAGCCAGAGGGTGTGGTTGGGAGTGTTCTGTGAAGGCCGAACGATGGCTGATTCCTTGACGACGATCCCGTCCATGCTCTTCAGCTTCCTCCAAGACCAGCACAGATTCAGAATGGGTGAGGGGTAAATTATGGAGGAGAAGGAGAGGAATAAATATGAGAGTAAGATGAAGGAGCGCAGGTGGAAGGTATGGCTCGTGGTGGATATACAATGACGGGAGCTGTCAGTCAGATCAACGACACAGAGACAGACTTTCTGGTATGGGATTTTTTATTTTCAATATAATATAATTTAATGGGAGGCTGGGACGAGGACAAAAAATCCAAGAAACCAGATCTGATAGGAGGATAACCGAAACAAAAATGGATCACATATCGTTTTGGCTTATCATTTTATCATAATCAAAACTAGTTTTACCATACCTATTCAAATCCGATTTCATTTAGTCTATCCGAACTGTCATTCAAACTAGACTCGGCCGCAAGACGAAAGGACATTCCTAATTTGGACTGACAACTAGAGAGAACAATTTGTTGAAAAACCAACATGACATTTATGTAGAAAAATATAACAAGAAAAAAAAATGTCATAATTAAAAACCAACAGGTGTAGCGATACAACTAAGGCAACAAGTCAAAACCAAGGTACATGTCCAATAACAAAACCAAATGCAACCCAAACCATTCACAATGACTCTCTGTGATGCAAGAGAAACATTCCACCGTGACATCACTAGCTACTCATATCCAGCTGACATGAAACCTTGTCGCCTTGATCTTTCCTGCATTAGACAAAACAAGGCCTGCACACCCCTAAGGGAGTGTGTAGAGTATGAGTAAAACAAGCTCAATAGTATCTCACCTAAGCGTTTCATAGCATGTCTATGTCAAACAATCTCAATATGCTCAATATATGAAAAACCTAGAGTGATAAAATAGTTTTCACAATTATATCAAAAGTATGGTAAAACATTACCCATTTTCACAGTTCCAAAGAAGATAACGTATAACAAAGGTCAAAAATACATTTTCAAATAAACAATTGTTTCAAAGTGTGCGTCATTTATCCATATCAAAACCAAAGCCAAACAAATACAAACACAATAGAGATCACCTCGGGGATAACATAGGTTCAGGCTAGCAAAGTCTCTCATACCTAAATAATCAAGTTAAAACTTAATGGACTAATCAGGTCCCTAGAACAATAAGGCCTAGGAAACAGATGAACACCTCATCGATGAACCCCTTACGATGTCAAAGAATCAAATCCCTAAAACAAAAAACCTTAGGGAATAAAGGAACACCCCATGAGTGAACCCCCTACAGAAACAAGGACAAGACCCAATACTAAAGCCCCCTCATAGGTACCCAAGGCTGTCATGTGCTCCATATGTCAAAACATTTCAAAGGGTTTATTGCATTTCATAATTTTTTTTCCAAATTTTTATTTTCATCAAAATCATGATTTGAAAACCAATTTCGTAACCCATTTCATAGTACTTTGAAAATCTATTTCTTTTACCAAAACGAGGGGATAAACCAACTTTTATCAACATCCATATACACACGCATATCAAGAAGATCAAGGATCATGACATTCATCATTTAGAAAACAAGTTAAAAAACTAGAGAATGCGTGGGTCACCAAACAAAGACTAGATACAAAACCACCCACCTCACACTTGGGTATGCACGACAACAACAACATGATCCACAACCAACAACAACATGTGATCTAAACATCAGTGAGAAAAGATCCCAAGCTAAGGTTCCACCACTACTAGAAATTAAAGCTATAACCACAGTTTTATTGGTCTGTGGCTATATCTTTCTAATTGTCACGGTTTGATTTAATAATTGTGGCTATACCTCGTGTTTTCCTATTTGGTATCGGGGTCCACGATTCGCTACTCTCGCTCCCGACTTCTTCTCCTCCCGGCTTCTTCTCCTCCCGGCTTCTTCTCCTCCGAACGATTTCTCCTCCCCAACCTCACCTGACCGCGGTGCCCTCCTCCCCGACCTCGCCTAACCGCGGCGCCCTCCTCCCCGATGACTTCTCCTTCCCGGCCTCTCCTCCCCGACCTCTCCTCACTGTGGCACCCTCCTCTCCGACGAACTCTCTCACCGTGACGCCCTCCTCCCGACGACCTCTCTCACAACGGCACCCTCCTCCCCGGAGACCTCTCTCACCGCGCCACCCTCCTCTCCGACGACCTGTCACCGCGCGCCCTCCTCCTGGCTTCCAATCAACGCAGGTATTTTAAAAAATGGGGAAAGTATTTTATCCCATGTATTTTCTCTCATCAGTATGGTCTACTATCAAATAGGCCTATTGTGATATTATGGGTTGTTCTAAATGAGTGGTTTGTAAGAATTTCCAATTGAATCTCTAGAGAACTCCATGGCTTTCTAGAGCCATTATTGATGATGTTTCCAATCTGATAACCCTAAAGGATGTTAGTATTTCTGATTTATAAATTAATCCTAGTATCTGTGATCTACTGCCTCCTCATCTAGCTATGGATGTTACCTAGTATGATTTCTATGATTGTGATATTTTGGTTTGGATGATAAAAATGGATTGTAAATTCACTAACAGGTATTTCTATTTACATCACAGTTGTGACCTTACTTGCATACCTCCTCTGGTAGAATGTTTTAGAAATCAATTTATTTCCCCTTCTGATTTTTTGTTGATCTGGAAAATTTGGAAATAGCGCTTACCCATACAACGCCTCATTTAGCATACATGAATGCATTTAGCATCAGTCTGCTTCTTGTGCTTAAATGTTGAAGAAACCCAAAAATATTTATTCATCTATTGTAGGTTCAGTTATCAGTTATGGAGTTACATGTAGGGGTTATTTAGATGAAACTTTAATATCCAAACCATTGAAGGGATACTCCTCTCAATGTGTAGAACACCATGCAGTGATCAAATCCATTCCGTTATGGTGACAGTGACTGTTAGTGTACTTTCTTATACTTGGAGAGCAAGAAATGATCTGAAATCTAATAATCACAAATATTCTTTTCAGGCTGGAGTGTTGGCCATTCATCATGGAATTATGTTGTCATGTAATATTCAAATTGGGTCAATGACTAATGATGTTTTTGATATGGTTGTGTTAGGATCAGTTGGTGTTCATGGCAGGGCAATGAATCCATTAGTGCTCAAATATTTTCGGTGGATACCACCGATTGTAGGTTGGTTGAATGTCAATATTATTGGGGCGACTTCGGGTGCACCAGGGTCTGCTGGTTATCGTGGCATTATGGTTGGCATGCTTTATGGTTGGAATCATATTTATCTATTTCTAGGAAAATTCTTAAGGACTGTTCAAGGAATGTACCATAGAGGATTCCCACACTCAGGATTGATTGTCTTCATCTTGCTAAATAGATTTCTATTGATGTTACTCATGTATATAGATAAGAAAACTAGGTTGCTAAGTCTCTTTCTAAAATAGAAATTTTGAAGGCCAGTTTCATCTTTTTCTTTGTCTTAACATACTATTGTTCTAATATGGGGTAAGGTGATTGTCTTGGTGATTTGAATACCCATTTCTGTAAATCACCTTTGTATGTTTCTATTTTGCACATATATATATATATACTAATCTTAAGTTTTTCCACCTGCCACGTGTCAGCCTAATAAACCTCCACATCCTAATTCCCATACGTGTCAAGCCTACACACATCCACGACCCTCCTACATTACCCGTCTCTACCATTTTCTCCCTCCTCCTCCCGCTCCCGCTCAGCCTCCCCATCGTGATTTCCGTCTCCCCCGTTTCCATTATCCAGTGTTCCTCCATTCTTCCCCCGCTCGTGATTTCCATCAGGTTCACCTCCCACTCCCTCTGTCTTCCTCGCGAGGTTTTCATCAGTGTTCCCTCCCACTCACGTTGTTGATATCCCATAACCCTCTTCCATTATTCGTTCGGCTTCCCCTCTCTCCCCGTCGTGATTTCACTCTTCCAATTCTTCAATTTCTTGACCTTCACTGTTCTTCCCACCTCGTCAGCCACCAATTTCACTGACATCGACGTCTTAATCCTACAGTTTTCACTGTATCTCACTACTCCATATTCCCCTCTTCGTACCTCCACCCCGTCGCGACTTCGCTACTCCATGTTCACCACTATCGATCTCCTCCCCATCGTAAGTTACCAATTCCGAATCAGCTATTTGAAAACCACCACTGTTTTCCCTTTCTCCTCATCCCGCACATTCACCAAGATCGGCCTCCCAAATCTACGGTTAGCGCTTCTTCTCAAGACTCAATCTTCACCTCTTTCGATATCTGTAATCTAGGGTTTCGTAAGCTACTATATTAAGTCTCCCAAATCTAGGGTTTTCAGTCCTTCGTGCTCGGATACTAGGGATCCATCACCACCGAATACCTTAAATTACATCCTGTACCTCTTCTACGGTAACTGATAAATCATTCACCACCAACTACTCCCCCATTTCTCTCTAAAATTCACACTCTTCTACTCAGTGAATTCACTCAGATTATCCTTGGTTCAGCTCCCGCAATCCCTTCTACAATAGGTATGTTATCCTAATATCCTTCAATACCTATCCATTATGTGCATCTTCTATTATGTACATGTTAACATAAGGTAATGATAATTTCATAATACTTTATCCCATGTCAATACTTCAAGTATTATTTGTCTTCACCATTTACCATCTTCCGATGACAATAAATTTCTATAATTTGACAGCCAACCCTAGCAGTATCTATATGCACATTCTAAGTATTATTTTTCTTCTGCATATACATTTTCTATACAATGGGTTAAAATTTAGTTTGAATTTTCATGTTATGTTTGAAAATAATAAACTTCTACTGTGGTTAGTTTTATGTCTGTGATTATATCATCTCGGTTGACTTTCGACATCTCCTATTCACTCTTACAGCATCTTCGCACTTTAGATATGTGATAAAAGATGTTTCTAATTTTATGTTATAGTTGTGCATCATTTGTTTAGGATTTTTTAATATGTTCAAGGAAGAATTTATGTTTTACTAACGGTTGAACTTGTGGGAATTTTGGCGATGTCCAGCAGAAAAGAGGGACTTTTGACATCTTTGCACTTCAGGTATGTGATAAATTTATTGTTTCTCTTTGTGTAGATGAGTTTTTTATAAGATATTATAATTCATCTGTTTTGAGTCAGGAATTTGGGCATCAAATTAATTTTGACATCATGTTTTTGATCATCACTATTTGGCCTCACATCAATTTGGCTTCACCTCTATTTGTCTTTACTGTTAGTCTATTGTATTCACTATATGTGTTCCAATACTCCCAAGTATTATTTGTCTTCACCATTTACCATCTTCTAATGACAGTAAATTACTATAATTTGACAGCCAACCATAGCAGTATCTATATGCACGTTCTAAGTATTATTTGTCTTCTTCATATACATTTTCTATACAACGTGTTCAAATTTAGTTTGAATTTTCATGTTTTGTTTGTCACCATTTTTCACTACTGAAACACTATGATTACAACATCCAGGATAGGGGCTGTAGTGTAGCAAGTATTGAAATCACTACTGGATGACTATTATTTAAATGGATTTCCTTCACAATGTCTCTGAAGGAAACAATATGTACTATTTACGAAGGTGCTCTTAATTTTTTTTGAAATCTAATATGATATTAAAGGATTTTCTGTTATTTCTATGTTCTTCTATAAACCATAACCTTCTATGGCATAACTCAACCTTCTTTTCTGAAACAACCTCTTTTCTATAAGACATACTTATGTAAAATTTCAGAATATCAATACTCAAACTGATTTCAACTTCAAATATATTCCATGGGAATGACTTCTTCAATCGCTCAAAAATTCTCCCTTCTCAAGATTTTGGGACTTTATTCTATGCCCAATGTCTCTACTTTATATAAGATGTCATTACTGGATATGGGATGTCTACTTTTGATAGTAGGTCCCTGAGGGATTTATAGGTTTTTCTGTGAACTGTATTTCTTCCTGTTTGTGAAGACTTTTGGGGTGTTACCTCTATGATGTTATGTTACATGATTTCATTGTTTTTGATGGTTTGCTGGATGTCTTAGCTTGCTCGCACTGGATAGTGGCTTTTTCACCCTGTTCCGTGATCTGCATTGAGGTCTTAATGCTATCCTGGAGTTTCTTCCCTATTTTGTTTGATGATAGGTTTTTTTTCTCTTTCCTGGGTTGCTTTCTCGACTGGAATGCCCTTTATTTTTTGAATATCAATTTGAAAGCTTCATGGAAGTGCATGGATGTCTTCTTCTTGAGGTTTCAGTTTTGAAGAATGTGAAGTCTTAGCATGGTCGACTTGCTCCTGTACAGGCTTCCTAGAATGCATTTTCCACTGGTATGACCTCCTTTTTCAGTTTCACTTATTCCTTCTGACAGTGCAATACTATCATTGGGTAGTGCATGACCTATGAGTATAAGTATTTATTATAGTATGCATTACCTTTAGTCATGACTATGGGTTTTTAATACACTTATTCATTAATGCAAATGTTTTAGTACCATGTGAACAATTAAATTATTTAATATTCATTAATAATAATCTTATGAGTTGTTCATTTATTTTTTCCAACAGGTTTTATTCTCTTGATGGTCAGGTTAAACGATTTGCGGGAAAGGTATCTACTAAATATACTAATCTTAGGTATTTCTACCTGCCACATGTCACTCTCATAATCCTCCACATATTATTTTTCATATTGCCAAGCCTACATCCCTCCACATCGCTCCACCGCTCTCTATCTGTACCATTCTCTCCCTCCCGCTCCCACTCCCGCTTGGCATCCCCATCGTGAATTCCCGCTCCCCCATTTATATTTTCCACTGCTCATCCCATCATCCTTCCTCACTGTCTATGGGCTTCACCATCTTCATTCTCCTCAATCAAGGGTTTCCTCAGTTTCACCATTCTCCAGCTTCCCCGCCTTCACCTTCTCTCCCCTCTCGTGATTTCCCTCCTCCATTTTTCTTTCTTCTCTATCCACCTCCTCCACCTCCTCCAAATCCCGTTCTTGTTTCACCTCCTCTCTAGACATCCTGGTGCTCCTACGATTCCCAATCCAGGTGTCCTCCTCCTTTGATTCCCACTAATCCTATGGTTCCCGCCGACGTTTCACCTCCGCCACTGCTCCTAGGGTTCCCGCTACTCCTCCGCCGCTGTTACTGATTCCCTCTATAGATTTTCTCTATTCATCCCATTTCACCTCGGACGTTTCTTCTATGCTTCGCGCTCCTGTTTCCCCTATGGCGATGCTCTTACGGTTCCCGCTCCCGTCACACCTCCGCTGCTGCTCCTAGGGTTCCTGCTCGCGTTTCCCCTCCCATCATCCTGTAGTAACCGCAATACACTTCTAGTGTCTTCCACCCCAATATTTCCATATTTTACTACAGTTCATCCTCCCGAATCCCCTCAGCTCATCGTATATTTTCTATTTCTCCTACTATGTCGAATTATTTCACTCAGGTACCCTCAAAATTCACTGCATCCTGTTCCCTGATTCCCTCAAGCGTGTGATTTACATCCACATCTACCGCTACTCTTACTGCTCAATTGAGTTTAGAACAATGTGTTGCTCACCCCGCAACATCAATGTGTTTCTATTCACTATCTGATTATTGTATTCACTGTTAGTTTGTTCATTGATCATACTGTGTGTTTCTACTACATATGTGATTCTATATTTATATGTGTTCTAATAGTTAATTCTCCTAATATATAATGTTTTCAATGTGTTTTCAAATATAGTATAGAGACAAAATTTCCCTAACTACTTTACATTGTTAATTGTATTTTTATATTCTAACTTGTATGACCTATATCAGTGTCTGTGGCTATTTAATTTTTCTTTGCAGCGATGGATAAGATGAAGCGTATTCATTCCAATTGAGAATGATTTTGGGGATGAAAAAAGAGATCCTATACCATATTATCTCTCAAACTACATGACTTCATTGAAATAGGTAGTCTCCATTTTAACATTACCGTATATTATACATACATGTGTTAGACCAAAAGGTTTTATTTTTTAGTAGACGCAGCTGTAATGTGAAATGATGTATCATTCATGGGAACCACTGGATAATTGCGACTAACCAACTATACACAACTTCATGTTTGGTCTATATTTTGTGGGTTGATATAGATTAATTCATTTAAACTAACTTTCAATTTTTTTTATCAAAATATTAATCACGTGTTTAGTTCTGTTTAGTTTATTTAGAAATATTTTTTCTAGTAGTTAGCATTTTGATCATAATGTATATTAAACAAATCATTTTGGTGTAAGATTTTTTTCCCTTTATCATTTCAATGCCTTTGGATTTGAATCTTTGTTATTTTGTTAAATGAATATGGGTCACACTCCCGTTGGAGTTGCATCAATAAATTATTGTTTCTTCGAGGTCTCTAACTACTGTAAGACTTTCTAGTGATCCTCATCAGAGTTTAATGTATTTCTATTCTATGTTGTGGTTTGATGAAAGAGTCAACTAATTCAGAGGTAAAAAATCTCCAAAGTTTTCATTGTTTTTTCCACTTAGTAAAATCAAACTACATGAATTTTATACTCCAACAGAATACCTAAATCCCTCATTTTTTATGATAGATCTAAGAATGTAGGAAATGTTTGTGATCTTATCCACCTTTGAAAAAAATGTTCACTATTATGATTTGTGTGCATTCTTAAATTATTTATGTATAATTATATTCTATGATAATATATATATATATATATATATATATATATCATTCATTATATAATTAGTCACTTCTAAAATAATTACATTCTATTTTATGCAATTTTCTTTATCACTTTGGTGCTACTTTTGTTTATTAATTTAATCATATACATTATAATTAAATTATAGGTTTCTAATTTCATCATAATTATAGCTTTCATTCACTTTTCCAGTCACCAATCACTAAAGGAATTCATATTGTGAATACTGAATAATCTTTTGCTTCATCCTTAATGTATTAGTGTCGTTATTCTGAATCATTTCATTAATTTTACGATACATTAGTTTAAATAGTTCTCATCTATTTTTTATTTTACATGCCTTGAACATTTACTTAGTTAAAGTATATATCAGTTTTTATATATTTTTTGCAATGGGTGTTACAGAAAAGTCTCATTGTTTAGTTAATTTCAGAATTGTCATTTTCTATTTACTGTACATTTTAATTCATAGCTATAATTTGGATCCAATTCTCTGATTCATTTACAATTCCATTTTTTTCATTTCCTTTTTCATTTATTTATTTAATTTTTTACATCTGTATTTTTTAATTGTAATTCATTAATTTATTCTATTTTAAATTTAATTAATCATTCTACTTCAAATAGGACATATCTATCTGATTAAATTATGAAATAAATTGTATACTAATTTTTTTTTACCTATATTGAATTGAAGAATAGGTGAAAACCAAGTTGGAGGGGGTGAATAATAGAAATGATATGGGGCCTCCACTGGGAAGGTAAGCAATGCTTTAGATCTCGACCGATATTCATTTGGGCACTACAAATTTTGATCAAATTACGTTTTTGTGTCTTTTGTGAGGTACCCCAAATGGATCAAGGTTGTGTTTGACATAAATAATTGAACACTGCATCATGCAATATATTACATAGTAATTAATAATGATATATTGTGTATTATTCTACATACTAATAAAAGTTCATATAGTATATCAAACTCTAATATACATAATTTTTTCCCTTAAGTTTTTAGAAAAAACATATTGATCATTAAAATAATAAACAATAAAAGCATTGGAACATACCACTTTGAAATATTATCCATGTTTAGATGATGTTAAGTTCAAATAATAACACCTTTTAGGGCTACAACATTACTTTCTATTACTGAAATGCATAATTCATTAGGAACTAAAGACATGTCTCTTGTAACTACAATTCAAAGGTCATTGGGAACTAAAGAGATACCTCTTGGTCAATTTTTATGCAATCTAGCTATTCTGAGTGCCTATGTGCAAGGATCCCCTTTCACGTGCTCATGGCCATGCGGGTGTGTGCATAGGGGCTATGTGTCCTTGCATGTGTGTGAAGGTGTGTATACCCAGTGGGGGAGCAACAAATTTTAGTTAGAAATCTCCAAGAGCCGAAGTGGACGGTTTGGTACCACCTTGAGGTAGGATCCCTCTTCTAGCCTCTTTAATTCAAGAATGCTTTAAATTGAATTTAGCTTCTTTCTTAATTCTGCTTAATTATATTGAATTGCATATCTTGAATAAGTGTTCTTTAATATAATTGTTTCATTTGATAAATAAAATCATGTTTTTAAAAATAAAGTCATGTTTTTATAATAAAGCAATGCCATGATTTTATAATAAAACCCCTCCAACGGAGGTGCGCTGTCTTCTAAACCAAAGAGTAGTGATAGTTATTTGTATCATGTTTAGATTTGGTTTAAGTCTTTCATATGCCTCTTGTTGGTGTTTGTTTTGTGGCTAGTTAGTTTTTGTTTTCTTTGAATAATATAAATTGGCTTATCATACTCGTTTAACTCAAATGACATTGCCCGAGTAGACATATGTCTTGACCATGACACTTTCCTTTTCACACTTTGAATATTATAAATAAAATTTCCATGTTTAGGCAAAGTGAATGAATTTGTAAATGGTTTGTGTAGGGTGTATGATTCTTTTCCGTTGTTTTGTTTCCCTTCAGACGTTGCGTCATTGTGCCACTCGCTACAACCTTCTCTTGCGATCCCTTGTTATAGCATATTAAATAGTTGATATGTTCTATCATCTGCCAGCGGGGCGACGGTCGGAATGTTGCCCCGCCTCCTCCCGCTCCCTTTGCTCCTGGCCGGAAGATGCTGCCCCGCAGATATCGCTGAATCAGGCCAACATGTCGTGGTCACGCAGCGGTCACGTCGCGGTCACGCTGTGGTCACGCCACGGTCACACCATGGTAATTCCATGATTTGACCCTGCTCCAGGACGACACCCCACGACGGTTCACAGTGATAGTATTCTATGAGTCTTGTGATCAATGTTGAGACTGACTAATTACAAATTTCTGCCGGTGGGGCGACGACCGGAATATTTCCCCGCCTCCTCTCACTCCCTTCACTCCTGGCTAGAATATGCTACCCCACAGATGTCGCTGGACCGGGCCAACATGCCACGGTCACGCCGCGGTCACGCCGCGATCACGTCGCGGTCACACCGTGGTCAGGCCGTGATTTGGCCCTGCTCCAGGATGACACACCACGACAGTTCGTAGTGATAGTATTCCATGAGTCTTGTGATCAATGTTGAGACTGACTAATCACAATTTCTGCTGGTGGGGTGACGACCAGAATGTTTCCCCAGCTCCTCCCGCTCCCTTTGCTTCTGGACGGAAGATGCTACCCTGTGGATGTTGCTGGACCGGGCCAACACGCCGCGGTCACGCCGCGGTCACGCCACGGTAATTTCGTGATTTGACCTCGCTCCAGGACGACACCCCATGGCGGTTCGCAGTGATAGTATTCCATGAGTCTTGTGATCAATATTGAGACTGACTAATCACAATTTCTTCCGGCGGGGCGACGACTGAAATGTTGCCCCGCCTCCTCCCGCTCCCTTCGCTCCTGGCCGGAAGATGCTCCCCCACAGATGTTGCTGGACCGGGCCAATACGCCGTGGTTACGCCGCGGTAATGCTGTGATTTGGCCCTGCTCCAACCACATCCAGACCACACCAGCCCCCTTCCACCTTCATTTCAGCCCGCTGCCACCAGTCCGCAACAGCCCCCTGCCACCTTTGAATCAACCCTCACCATCCCCCCAGCACCTGTAACCATCCCCCTTCCACCAGCATTCCATCCCCCTTCCACTTGCATTTGAGCCCGCACCAGGCCCCAGCCACTTGCAATCCAGCCCGCACCAGCCACCACACCAGCCACCACACCAGCCACCATACTAGCCACCACCCCCAGCCTCTTGCAAAACACTCATGCCAGCCCTCTTCCAACTACAAAACAACCCCCGCCACCAGTTCTAGCCCTCACCAGCCCCCGACCTCCTACATCCCAACCCGCACCAGCCCCTGCCACATGCCCAACAACCCCTAGCCACCTTCAATTCAGCCCACACCAGCCCTCTGCCACCTATTCCAGCCCACACCAGCCCCCTGCCATCCCCCTGCCGCCTGCCTTCCCGCCTGCACCAGCCACTCTAGCCCGCACCATCCACCGCACCAACCCCTAGCCTCCGGCATTCCAGGATGTGCGAGAAAAACTCCATGAAAATCACAAAAAATGAAAGACGAAGGGGGGAGGGGGGGGGGGTCTGTAGGGTAGGGGGAAGGGTGCAGGTGGGGTGTCTAGGGGGGCTGTCCAGTGGGGGTGTCCAAGGGTTGTCCGGGGGGCTGATTTGAAGAGATAAACCCATGAGCAATGAGACCTAACCTCATAGCAATAATTTTGCTAATGATTTTTGGAAAGGTATTCCCAATATCAATAGGTCTGAAATCCTGTACATCCACAACATTTTCCTTCTTTGGGATGAGGGTAATAAAACTAGCATTGTCTTGTAGGTTTTGACATATATTCTAGAAAAATCCTCTACATTCAGAAAGTAGGGTTGATATTTGTAATGTATCCTAATGTTCAGCCTATGTTCCTAATTTTTTTGTTTCAAAATGTCCTAAAGTCGATTCCCTTGAATAGGTTTTAGATTATAGGAATTTTTTGTTGGAAGTTTCTCATTTTCTTCAAGAAAGTCATATTTTAAGTTGGATGGAAGAATCTTTAATTCTAGTTCAGTGGGTTTTCTATTAATGTTTTCAATTTCAAGTTATCCATGATATCATCCTACATATGTAAAGTATAAGGGTCGTTGATATTTTTGAATAAATCATCAAAACAACTATCATCAAAATAAATTTAATTAGTAGACATCACAATTTCCAGATTAAGTTCATTTTCAAAAATATATTCAACAAAGAGATAAGGTGTTTCCAAAGCTCCTCCTAATCATATTATGTCATCAACATTTTAATATTTTTTTAAAACAACAATGGAACTCAAAATGGTTTAATGTAAATAGATATTTATCCTCATGGGAATATTTAATTGAATCAAGAAT
Organism: Viscum album; assembly: GCA_963277665.1. NCBI lineage: Eukaryota > Viridiplantae > Streptophyta > Magnoliopsida > Santalales > Viscaceae > Viscum > Viscum album. The sequence continues at coordinate 1,019,097,519 of OY728132.1, read as the reverse complement.
ATTAAAATTCACTATATATTCTCCAAAATTCCTTGAAAGGGTTCCATCAATAACATTTATTGTTGTTTCAGAATCCTTGATAAATGTTCGACCTAGAATGATAAGGTAATGAACCTTAATTATTTATTACTACATTTTTAGAATTTAGAAATTATTTGGGAATAAAAATATATGTACACTTACCAGAAATAACCTTAAAAATCAAATCGGAAATCCAATGGTTCGGTTAGAAAGCTATACAACTAATCGAGTGGGTTTGATCTCTCCTATATATGTGTAAGAATAAAAAAATAGGGAATTACATTAATAAATGATAACAAATCACACATTGTGTTGGAAAAAGTGAGTTCTCATATGGTGAAAGGGATAGTGAAAGTATATGGGTCGGGGAATTTCTTAGATATTTTTAGGGTAATAAGAGCAGAGACATTTCTATATAAATTTAACTTTTCATTCTCTTGTAGTCACCTCTACCCAGTGTATATATATTTGATAAATTTTATATGCCTTGTGATTTTTCAAATGTATTCCAGTAAAGGAATATTGATTTCTATGTTTTTGAATATCTCCATAATCATTTTCTATATTGTCTTATTTGGTTATCTTGGGTGGTTTTACTCTAGATGGGAAGGGAGGTTGGGGTTGATTTGAGTCTCCCACTATATTTCCCCCTTATACTTATTCAATTAAGGTTTTTTCACTTGTATTACTTCTTGAGGTTCATTTCTAGGGATATATTCTTCATATTCAGTGGTTTTTACACTTCTAGTTTCAGATTAAAATAGGGGTACATCCCTATTTTTATCTATTTTATACTCCTTAATGAAATGGAACAAACATTTACTTTAGTGTTATAATTTGGTTAGGTAGGAATATTAACTAATCCTTGATTTATAAGTTTATCGAGAGTATAAATAGACTATAAAAATTTTCCATTCATCTATTAAGTTTGGATTCATGAGTAGAGAGAGTAGTTTTTTGATTGTTTTGTGACACCATGACTTGTATCAGCATGTTCTTCATGGAAGGTTCTTGAGTGTGTCTTTTTTTGTAACTTATAGAAGGATGAGAGTGGATTCTTTGAAAAGGTTATAATGGGAAACACTATTGGAAGGGTGGTATTTGATGTTGTTGGTTCCTAACTAAATATTGATTTTTTGAATATTTTTTAATCCTTTATTTTTTTTGGTTTTTGTTAGTATTGTCTTTGGTATATGGCATCTAAAATTTCAATTTCTTGAACTTGAGGGAATTCATTAGTGTGGTGGTCCTGAGAGTAAAAAATTTGGAAAAGTCTTAGAGGTGTAGTAGGTTTCATCTCTTGTACCTTGTTCAAAGACAAATTTCTCAGAGGATATGTTATTTATTTAATTTTATTTTTATTTAAAGTGGATTTATAACTTTAACCTCATTCACTCCTCTTGTTGTAGTCCCTGTAAAAATTTACTAGTGGTTTTGGTAAATTCTATACACCACTTATTTAACTCCGGTAGGGTACATGTATACAAGTTATCCTCTAGAGGAATCATTTAGTAGGTTTGATTCACTATCCATTAATCCTTGGTAAAAGTATTCTAGGAAATAGTGATTTTCATAAATCTAGTGCGGGAAGGATGCATACAGATTCTTGAATCACACACACCCACCCACCCACCCACACAAAAGTTGCCAAAATCCATCACCCATCCAAAAGTCTAGCTTTATCCAAAGAAATAGAACCACTAAACCCCCATCCCTGCAGCCAATATCAACCAACCAGACCAGCATCCCTATCCAAACAAAGCCTAGAGTGAAAGACCTCTAGACAACCATGCCAACTAATGACCACTACACCAACACCTACTTGCACAAGAACCCTAAACCACACCCGATCCAACCACAATAAGTACCTATAGTAGACACAACACCCAAAATATTATCTAGAAACCAAATCATCCCCAGACCACCATCCAGCCCCATCCATCACCATCTGAACACCTTGCATCAAAATGGACCACCCCACCATAAGAAAGTCTAAAAAACCAGCAGTCAACTAGTACCATCCATCCGAAGTGCCCCACATCACCCACGCCTAACCTATCATACAACCTAAAGAATCCCCAAGAAGTCCCTGATCAAAATGTGAGCTAATACCCACCCTAAATCCAACACCTATAGACCCACCAAGTAGTCAACATGCACCCACCCTATAAAGAGAACCACTCATCTACCAGAAACATGCCTCCCAACCTGCAGCATCCAACATCTCAAGGGAATTTTAGAACATCCACCATAGAAATCCCTACACCATCAACAACCAGAATACACAAGATGGGGAAACCGAGCACAAGCCAACTGAACTTACTCCAAGCCACCACCTAAAGACCCACCCCAAACTATATCCACCACACTAGACAATCAAGAGAACCAGAAGCCTACAATAGTAATCCAAAACAAAGAATAAACACCATAAAGCCAACCCATATGCACCCAAAACATGTTACCAACCATAGTAGAAATCACAAACCAACCAGCACCATGCACCATGTAAGTGTATGATGTACTACACCATGTAGAAAAATCTAAATAGCAACACCCCCAGCTGAAACCCATCTTCAAAGGTCCTATAATTCCAAACAGCAACACGAAAATCACAACCTCACCTCCTAAATCCTCCACAAGAAACCTATAACCCCACTATGAGAATCTATGTAAGTCTCTATTGGATAAACCCAACATATCCCAGCCTCAACCTTAAGAAGCATTCAAAGTAGGGGGGGTTGCTATCCAGGGGGTCCAGCAGGGGGGGCAGTTGTTCAGGGGGGTCCAGCAGGGGGGAGGGGGTTCTGTCCAGGGGGGCTGCTGTCCGGGGGGGGGGGGCTGCTGTCCAAGGGGGTCCAGTAGAAGGGGGGGAAGCTGTTCAGGGGGGTTCAGCAGGGGGGCGGCTGTTCAGGGGGGTCCAGCAGGGGGGGTTTCTGTCCAGGGGGGCTGCTGTCCAGGGGGGGCTGTTGTCCAGCAGTGGGGGGCGGGGGGGCTGCTGTCCAGGGGGGTCCAGCAGGGGGGCTGCTGTCTAGGGGGGTCCAGTAGTGGGGGTGGGGGGGGGGGGGTGCTGTCCAGGGGGTCCAGTAGGGGGGCGGCTATTTAGGGGGGTCCAACAGGGGGGGCAGCTGTTCAGGGGGTCCAGTAGGGGGGGGGTCTGTCCAGGGGGGGCTGCTGTCTAGGGGGGATGCTGTCCAGGGGGTCCAACAGTGGAGGGGATGCTGTCCTGGGGGGTCCAACAGGGGGGGCTGCTGTCCAGCAGCGTGGGGGGGGGGGGGCTGCTGTCCAGGGGGTCCAGCAGGGGGGGGGGTCTGCACTATTCTTGTTTATTGAGTTATATTCTTTGTGAATATTATAATATGTTTTGTTTTACCATACTTTTAGGGGATGATCACTACTATGTTCTACCTTGTGTTGTAGGTACTTTTGATCTGGTTCCAGACTTCTTTGATAGTTTGTCTTATAGGGAGACTCATATAAGTGCATTTATGTGTTTTTTCTATATTTGGATTTGTTTAATTCTTATTATGTAAGTAGATTTCATGTATAATTTAATTTGGGGGGGGGGGGACATGAAGGGGGTAGGGGGAAACTGGCAGGGGGGAGGGGATTGGCAGGGGTGCAAGTGGGGGCTGGTAGGGGGTGCAAGTGGGGCTGGCAGGGGCAGGGGGGAGGGGAAATGAGCGGGGTGGGGGGGGGGGGGGGGGTCTGGGGGGGGGGTTCTAGGGTCTATCCAGGAGGGTGGGGGGGTGGCTGTCCAGGGGAGTGGAGGTCTGGGCAGTCTAGGGGGATCTGTCCAGGGTTTGGGGGGGGGGTATCCAGGGTAGGGGGGGGGTATGGGGGGTGTTTAGGTTCTGGAGTCGTGGGGGGGGGGGGGTTTCAGGGTCTGTCCAGGAGGGTGGGGGGGGGGGGTGACTGTCCAAGGGAGTGGAGGTCTGGGCAGTCCAGGGGGATCTGTCCAGGGTCTGGGGTGGTGTCCAGGGTCTGAGGGGGTGTCTAGGGTCTGGGGGGGTGTCTAGGGTCTGGGGGGGGGGTTTCCAGGGTCTGGGGGGGGGGGGGGGGTGTCCAGGGTCTGTCCGGGGGGTGTCCAGGGTCTGTCTGGGGGGGGGGTGTCCAGGGTCTGGGGGGGGGGGTGTCCAGGGTCTGGGGGGGAGGGGTGTCTAGGGTCTGTCTGGGGAGGGGGTGTCCAGGGTCTGTCTAGGATGGGGGCTTTGCAGGGGTGCTGTCAAGGGGGGGCTGTCCAACAGAGGGGGGGGGGGGGGGTTATGTAGGGTGGGGGTGTCTAGTGTCTAGGAGGGAGGGGTCTGCAGGGGGGTCTGTCCTAGGGGTGTCCAGCAGGGGGTGCAAGGGGTGTCCAGTAGGGGGGGATACTGTCCGGGTGGGATTGTCTTGGGGGGGGGTGTCTGGGGGGGGGGGCGTTGTCCAGGGGGTGAATGGGGTCTGTCCAGGGTGGGAAGGGGGGCTGTAGAGGGAGGGGTGCATGGGGGGGCTTTAAGGTGTAGGTGGGGTGTAAGGGGGAGAGTGGGGTGGATTTGCAGGGGGCGGTGGGGAGGATGCAAGGGGCTAGCACTGTCTGAATAGTGCTAGTTTTTTTTTACGAAATGTTTAGGCCTATAGCTACGGTTTTAAACTGTAGCTATAGGTCTACAGCCACGGTTCCTGACCATGGATCTATGTCTATAGCCACGGTTGCAACCATCCACTATTGTGGGAACCGTGGTTATTGTAGGTTCCAGGCGCAGCGGAAGCGCGTTGGTGTTGTTTTCCCAACTTTAATTTTAGCGTTAAACGATGTTCAATCCGTGATCCGTCATGATATAAAACGCCAGATCTTCGGAATAGAACGAAGAACGAAAAAGAAAAAAAGAGTCCCGGAACCCAGGAGATAGGATCTTCATATGTTGGTTATAATTAATTTAATTAATTCATAAGAATTACCTTGATGGAATTCTTTCTTCGTTGGTGTCTCCGGTCACGATCCTGTGATCCGTTGTTGCGTCAGAGAATCTAAGTGTAGGATTCCTCTAGCGGTGATCCACACATGTGTTACGTATCTCTAGATGTCACCGAAGGGAACTCCGGGTGCTAGCGCGGAAGATCCTTCGCTTGCGATGTCCGTCTTCGATTTCCTTGATCCGGTGGAGGATCTTGCTTTCGTAACTTGAAAGCATTCTTGGTGGAAAGGGAATTCTCTATTGACTTGAGAGTATTTCCAATCCGTTGTGCACAACCAAAATGGCTAACCTTTTTGAGAATAATGTAATTAGGATTTATAATACCTAGAATAATAAAATAAATTAATTGCCCATAAGCATTTAATCATTTCATTTAATTCTTAGCAATACCCCATGTCTTAATAATGAAAGTTGACCATCATTATTACTTGACATGCGTCCAACGTATTACATTTAATATCATTTAATTAAATAAAAAATATTTTCTCACGAATCCCGGAAAAATAAACTACACGGAGTGTATATATAAATATACACGGTGTGTAATTTTATTTTTCAGTTCTATTTATTTTCCTCCACCATATTTATTAGACCTTGAGTAATGGATATTTATTTCTTAAATAAATGTAACTGCATTACTC